>OX439239.1:25282747-26485068 GCA_949319165.1 Sialis lutaria | reverse complement strand
GGCTAATAATTGGGAATGAGATTGCTCACATAAAGAGCAATATTCACAATAAAAATTAGCAAAATCCGTGTTGAGGCCGTTTTTAAATTGCTACCCGGTTATAACCTTTCTAACGACACCAATTTATACAAAAGTATTTTATTAGAAAATTAATATTGGGTTATATTTCATTGCACAACAGTATATCAGTTATCACTTTGTACATCGAACATAAATTTTAATACTTTTTTTTTATTACATAAGGCGAATATTTAATTGCTTTAAAATATAGAAAATCACAAAAATCACATTAAACATATTAAATCTATTTGTAAGGAAGGAGGTTAGATAAACATAAAGAAAATCATAAAAATTACTTTAAATACATCAAAAATATGTAATTTTTAAATCTGAAAGGTCCTTTAGGTGAAGTGCAAAGTATTTCTTTTTAGTGTAAATTATTTATTTAAAATGATGTAATTTGTTTTATTATTATACTAGCTGCCCCGGCAAACGTTGTTTTGCCAAAAAATAATTTGCATGCTCTTTCTTTCTCATTGTTATGGTGTTAAATTTGTTAGGATTATTTTGTGTATTTTGACTATTACTTCCATGTTCGAAGAAATGGAAGTATTGTAATACCGTCAAAAAATCATGTCCGAGATAAGAGCAGATTCTGATTATACTAACTTCAAAACGTAAAGAAAAGTTGTTTTCCGCTTGGCGGCTGTGCGTGTGTGTGTGTCTGGATGTAGAATTTTCTTCCGTTCATGATAACTACTGTAAATATGCACCGATTTGAATTATTTTTTGGGAAAATGTTTGTCTCAGTGAGTACTCCAGACCTATTGATTTTGGTGCTAATCGGATTAGGGGTTTCGGAAATATTCGAAAATTTGTACCAATTATCGTTTAAAACATGAGTATTATCTCACCAATTTAAATAAGACTTGATATACTTGTAGTTTAATCCAATCTAAGGAGCACTTATTTCATAAACGTGCCGAAAAAGCCACTGAAGGGGTGAAAACCACCCTCAAAATTTTAATTTTAAATACTATTAAATTCATGTTGCCATGGAAACAAACGCAGTTAAATTCAAATGTCACATAATTATTATTCTACAAAAATGTGTATTATATTAAAAATTATCTATTATAAGACATTACAGAACATGGAAGTCATGTATGGTTCTCCATACCGTTATTTTGAGTATTTCAACCGATGTTTAAACGTCGTCGTGTATGTACGTCAAAATACTAAAAAATATTTTATTTTAAATTCGTATTTTGTTTTCATGATGTCACTGTAAATTATATAAAAACATAGTATCCATTGGACGGTTTTTCTCATTTTCGTAAATATCTCGACCCCCCAGTCACCTACCGAATTAAAAAAAATCTATAAACCTTCTCGAACACCAAACAAATATATGGTGTGAATATGGCTTCAATACGTCCAGTGGTTTAGGCCTGATGATCGACGGTACATACGCACCAAGAGTTTTATAATATATTAAGATTATAATGACTGATGTTTTATGTCAAGTCACACGGGAACACTGTCGAACGGAATAGTATCCTATGTCCGTCTCCTGGCTCTAAGCTACCTCCTCACAAATTTTCAGCCATATCGGTAAAGCCGTTCTTGAGTTATAAATAGTGTAACTAACACGACTTTCTTTTATATATATAGATTTATTTAATGTTGAATAATTAATTTTTCATGCAGTATATTTGTTAGGCCTATTTCACACATATACGGTTTCATTCGGTTTGGTTCGTTTTCGGTCGCTGCCGACAAGTGTGAAACGGTGATTCAGTTTGTATTTGGTACCTAATAGAAACCGTACAGAACCGAATATTCCCTCCACACGAACAGATTTCATCAGGTTTCTATTCGTGTTCAGGGAACAGAAAGCAATCAACGCGTTCACACATACTCGGTTTAGTTTCGGTTTTAACCTGATAGCGAGTGTTATTTTTTTTTAAGTTTTGTCGCGGATTTTCTAATAAAATTAGCGGTTTTCCCGATGTTGATGTGGATCGTCTTCATGATCTTTAGCTTCGGGAAAATAGTGTAGAATGCTCCAAATTCCTGCTGTAAAGTGATGAGAGGGTGCTCGCAATGAATTCTAGTATTCCTCCTTCGTTTTTTAATTTTTTTATAGAGAAACAACATGGCAACAACTTGCTTTCTCTCCATGATAACTACTAAGTTTACGGAAAAAAAAAAAATAAAAAAAATAATATGAACCGTATGAGAACCGTGTATGTGTGAAAGGGTTCGATTCGTTTTCGGCTGAAACCGAAAACGACCCGAACCGAATGGAACCGCGTATGTGTGAAACAAGGCTTATAAGTGAAAACGATTAAATAAAAAGTGTTTTATTTGGGGCCACTTACAGGTGCATTTTTGAGTTAGAAATAAATATAAAAACAGGATTATATTCTACTAACTGAGATATACATTTTGACACCCCGTAAGCCTAGATATGAAAATTAAAAAAAAATCCATGACACCCCTCCCTATTTTTCCCAAATTTGAAATGATATTGTTGATTTTAGTATTTGTCGTTGATAGTCCCATCAAAACTTCATTACCTATTTTTCAGACTTTTTGAGCTAGTAGTTACTGAGTTAGAGGGGGTCAAAATAAATTTTTGCTTGGAGCCTTCTACAGGCGCTATTTTTGAATTAGATAAAAAAATAAAAAATAAAATTTTATGACACCTCCTTTTTTCTCTAAATTTTTAAATGATATCGCTGAGTATTGCTGACTTTAGTATTTGCTCACCAAAGCCTCATTACCTAATTTTTTCAGATTTTTTTAAACAGTAGTTACCGAAATAGGGGGGGGGGCAGATAAATTATTGCTTGGAACCCCTTGCAGGCGCTATTTTTGCGTTAAAAATAATAAACAAATATGGTCATATTCATATTCTATTGAGATCTACATTTTGATACCCCACATGCCTTGTAATACATTTTTTTTATTTTTCAAATTTGCTTTAAAGCCCCCAGCAGGCGCCATTTTTGATTTAGAAAAAAATAAGTACCAGAGTCAAATCACACTAGTTTGGTTACACATTTTAATGTGCCACATGCCTTATATTTTTTTTCCTAGTTTTAGGCAAAGCTATATTTTTCAAAATATTTGTACATATTTTACTAGAAGGTGTCATTTTCATGCTTAGTAAAAATTTCAAGGTTCTAGCTTATATAGTTTACGAGCTATTGCGTTTTGACTGAAAAGGGCGGGCGGGCGTTAGGACGAACGACAAAGTGAGATTAATAGGGTTTCTTTGTAACTCTAAAAAAGGGCATTTAAATACTAAATATTTATCTACAAGGTAGGAAAGCTGTCTGTTTGTTGTAACCGATTTTGATGTAAATTTCAATGTTTAAAAGCGTAGGATCCCAGAATCAGTTTAGACTATATGATAATTTAATTAGGGCAGGTCCATATTCACGAAAATTTAGAATTAATTTTTTATAGCAAAAAATATAAATATAAATGAATTTAGGCTATATTATGATAGTTGAATTATTACAATAGTTTGATTTTGTGTATCCACACATTCTTGAACTGTTGTAACATTGAAATGAAATTTCAGATAATAAAGAAGTAGCGGAACTCACAAAATTACGCG
Organism: Sialis lutaria; assembly: GCA_949319165.1. Classification (NCBI taxonomy): domain Eukaryota; kingdom Metazoa; phylum Arthropoda; class Insecta; order Megaloptera; family Sialidae; genus Sialis; species Sialis lutaria. The sequence goes on along the minus strand of OX439239.1, from coordinate 26,481,437 downwards.
GTGCACCTCAACAGAGGAAACAAAAGAACAAAAAACCAAATGACTCAACAACAGCTTCACCTGGTATGTTATATTTATTTTCATTATTTAAATTGCAACCAACCCTTGATACAGGCTCTATTAATATTGTTATCAAAATAAGCAAAATATTTCGAACAACATGTACATGTAAAAACATCAATAACTTATTACACAGGAACCGAGAAAGCTAGCGGAATCATCAACAATAAAACCGGAATCGACTATCACTTCTTCGTGGCGATGTACTCATGTCTCAACGGTTACAAAATCAAACAATCCAACCCTAGTTACGAATTTACAATTAGGCAAGAGTGTAAAGGTGTTGGTATGTTTGATGATATTGTCTACGAATATAGAGACAACAAAAGTAAAGAATGGACTCCTTTACTTGTACAGATAAAGTACAAGCAAGCTGATAATAAAATCAAAACAGGCAATATTTTGTTCAACGATAAAAAAGAGACATTTAGTTTAACTAAGTTTATGAAATCTATTAAAGAAATCGAAGACACTAAGAACTGTTTCTTTATAATTTACACAAGTGCTTCCCTTGATTTAGAAGATAATGGGCGGTTGAATAAGTGGTACAAGAAAGACGTTCAAGAACCGATAACTTTACTACCTACAAAAGTTTCGTGTGTTCCTGTATTCGATAAAGATACACAGTACAAATTCAATGACCCAATAAATATTCCAATATTCAATAAACACTCAGGTATCGATAAAGAAGAAGACTGGAAAACATTTTTAAACAAATTTGTATTTGTTACCGGTCCATCAAACCTTGATCATGCTGAAAAAACTATAGAACAAACAATAGAAGACATTCTACCTAAATCAACAGACATAATATGGAATAGATTATACAAAATAGTGGATTCTGGCTTGAAAACTCGTGCAGAGATAACTTCAGAACAAATATCAGACTTATTTGAAACTGTAGAAGAAGAAATTCAAAAAGGTCATGATAAAAAATATGAGGAATGCGAGATTGATTTTGAATGCGATTTGCCAGAAGTATATCAATTCTTGAGTTCGGAACACTCAACACTGCCTGTTGTATCCACGAATCCAGAACTGACACTTATTAAAGTGTGCAAAATAATAAAGAAATTGAGACAAGAGAAAACCGATATAAAAAAATACATTTTAAAACACGTCTACAGTATTAAAGAAGTTAAGGATATAAGAAAAGCTGCATCTTGTAATCTACTTATAATAACTATTAAAAATAATGACCAATTAGACTTGTTTGAAATTCTAAAAAATGATGACCAAAAATACATAACAATCATTTCAAACGATGTAAATGTATCTGAAATTCAAAATTGTTATCAACTGTATACAGATGTAGACCACAGTTTCAATTTATTAACAAATAAATCTCAACTGGGTGTCTTAGATAAAAAATGTATTTCACTGAACGGGAAGAAATTCAGTTTCGGAGAAATTCTTCAAGTAAATTCTAACAGTTTAACAAAACAACAGGTGGTATGGTTGAACTGCGTAATTACAGAAGATATTTTAATATGTTTTTTTAATGAGGAATATAAAATATTAAAATTAAATTTTAACAGTGAAAATATAAACAAAATTGGCGTTTATATCAAGAGGCGACTGTGTTGCACAGAAGATAGTAATATTTACAAATTTAAAGAGTTATATAAAACCAGCAACGACACAATAACAGAAGATGAACTGTGTGATGTAGATGTTAACACTGTGTTGATTTCCGACATGCCTGGTATGGGGAAATCTACACTTATTAGCAACGTATGTAATGAGCTACAGAAGAAACTCCGGGCACAAATAATAATCCGATTAAATTTCAATGATCACACAAATTCATTTAGTAAAAAAGACCTGACATTCAATAGTTTTGAAAAGACGGTAGATTTTATAAAAAATGAATTACTGGCAAAAGCTAAACTTTCTAATTTATCACAAAATGTACTTAATTATACACTTCAAAGTAAAAATACAATATTTCTCTTTCTCGATGGTTTTGATGAAATATGCCCCAATTATAACAACATCGTTGTTAATTTTATCGAATCCTTAATGAAATATACAAAATGCAAACTGTTTGTGACGACCAGGCCGGGACAAACAAACACTTTACAACAAGTTTTGTCAACATCCGCGCTGTCAATACTACCTTTCACAGAACAAGACAAACTATCGTACTTGGATAAAATACTTGAATCAAAAAATGTAAATACGAAAGCATTGTTGGAGAAAATTAATAAAAAATCAAAATTAACAGAATTACTTGGTGTTCCTCTTTTCTTGAAAATCGTAGCGGAAACGTTAAAAAATGAGAATGAAGACAAAATAAATATTGATGCATTATTTAATTTGTCTCAACTTTTCAAAAAATTCATCAATCAGAAATTTGTAATTTACTCAACAGAAAAGAAGAAACAAGACAATACAATTGTGCCAAGTCAAGAAGATAATAAAATAATACAGAAAGATTATGAAGAAAAACATGAAGAATTAGCTCTAAAATTGCTTTTTAGTAAAGAAACAGAAACTTATACAGAAATAGATTATGAACAAATAACCAAAATAGGTTTAGTAACACAAGTATATGAGGCAAGAATAATATTTATACATAGAACCTTTGCCGAGTATTTTGTTTCTACGTACATACATAAACACTTCAACGAAGACAGTGTTATAAAGTTTTTATTGGAAGACGTGTTAGTTAAAAATGATTTAACAATACTAAGACAATTCATAAACAATTACATAGGAGATAAGTTAAACAATGAAGAAACAATAAACAAATACAGACAAGATGTTGATAAGAATTATAAAACTATAGAAAAAAATAATCCTGTATTGAGTATTTTATATACAGCTGCGAAGGAGAACAACTTAAAAATAACAACTTTTATATTAGAGTGTGTTAAACAAAATCAAATTATGTTAGACAGTATTATGTCATATGGAGATGGGACACCACTATTCATTGCATTTGAAAGTAGTAACATAGAAATAGCAAAACAAATAATTAATTGTTGTGATAAAAATAAAATGAATAAAGAATGTGATGCATACAAGTATATATTTGGTGAAGGTCTTGAATGGGGTAGGACAGCTCTTCAGTGGGTTGCTATGTGGGGTCAGACAAAGGTGGTGAGTTTGTTAGTAGCTAAAGGCACAAGTGTGAACATAACTAATACCTACGGTTGGACACCTCTACACATGGCTACTAGATGTGGTCACACAGTTACAGTACAACAGTTAATAGATCACGGTGCCAATGTTAACATTACTAATAATGAAGGTCGCACACCTCTACAATTAGCAATACAATACAAACACACCGAAATAGTTGAGGTGTTACAAAAAACTAATACACGACAATAAACTTTTTATTTACTAATTTATGTTTATTTATTTATTAAAAGTTACTTTGTATTTAAAAATGTTTATTCAGGGATAAAAATAAATGTATTATTTAAAATAACATATCAACAAAATTTATAAATCTACAAAAAAATCTGACCTTTTTTTACTAAACGCGACCACTTACGGACTCAACAAGAACGTCTTGAGCTGCTTAATAAAGTCTATGCGCTTTAACTGGTGATGCTTGTTTGTGTCCAATAGCTTATTGTTGTGTTTCTCTCTGTAATACAGTTGTAGCTAGTTTACCAGACACTGAGGATACTCACAGTTTAACGTGTTGTTGTACAACTCACCCCTCATTAGAACAACACACTTCTGTTCTCTAAGTTACATGTAGTAAGCAATGTTTAAACATTACAAAGTCTAGGTGCTTTAACTGGTGATGCTTGTTTGTGTCCAATAGCTTGTTGTTGTGTTTCTCTCTGTAATACAGTTGTAGCTAGTTTACCAGACACTGAGAATACTCACAGTTTAACGTGTTGTTGCACAACTCACCCCTCATTAGAACAACACACTTCTGTTCTCTAAGTTACATAACGTAAGCAATGTTTAAACATTATGTACAAAGTCTATGTGCTTTAACTGGTGATGCTTGTTTGTGTCCAATAGCTTGTTGTTGTGTTTCTCTCTGTAATACAGTTGTAGCTAGTTTACCAGACACTGAGAATACTCACAGTTTAACGTGTTGTTGCACAACTCACCCCTCATTAGAACAACACACTTCTGTTCTCTAAGTTACATAACGTAAGCAATGTTTAAACATTATGTACAAAGTCTATGTGCTTTAACTGGTGATGCTTGTTTGTGTCCAATAGCTTGTTGTTGTGTTTCTCTCTGTAATACAGTTGTAGCTAGTTTACCAGACACTGAGGATACTCACAGTTTAACGTGTTGTTGTACAACTCACCCCTCATTAGAACAACACACTTCTGTTCTCTAAGTTACATAACGTAAGCAATGTTTAAACATTATGTACAAAGTCTATGTGCTTTAACTGGTGATGCTTGTTTGTGTCCAATAGCTTGTTGTTGTGTTTCTCTCTGTAATACAGTTGTAGCTAGTTTACCAGACACTGAGGATACTCACAGTTTAACGTGTTGTTGCACAACTCACCCCTCATTAGAACAACACACTTCTGTTCTCTAAGTTACATGTAGTAAGCAATGTTTAAACATTATGTACAAAGTCTATGTGCTTTAACTGGTGATGCTTGTTTGTGTCCAATAGCTTGTTGTTGTGTTTCTCTCTGTAATACAGTTGTAGCTAGTTTACCAGACACTGAGAATACTCACAGTTTAACGTGTTGTTGCACAACTCACCCCTCATTAGAACAACACACTTCTGGTCTCTAAGTTACATGTAGTAAGCAATGTTTAAACATTATGTACAAAGTCTATGTGCTTTAACTGGTGATGCTTGTTTGTGTCCAATAGCTTGTTGTTGTGTTTCTCTCTGTAATACAGTTGTAGCTAGTTTACCAGACACTGAGGATACTCACAGTTTAACGTGTTGTTGTACAACTCACCCCTCATTAGAACAACACACTTCTGTTCTCTAAGTTACATGTAGTAAGCAATGTTTAAACATTATGTACAAAGTCTATGTGCTTTAACTGGTGATGCTTGTTTGTGTCCAATAGCTTGTTGTTGTGTTTCTCTCTGTAATACAGTTGTAGCTAGTTTACCAGACACTGAGGATACTCACAGTTTAACGTGTTGTTGTACAACTCACCCCTCATTAGAACAACACACTTCTGTTCTCTAAGTTACATGTAGTAAGCAATGTTTAAACATTATGTACAAAGTCTATGTGCTTTAACTGGTGATGCTTGTTTGTGTCCAATAGCTTGTTGTTGTGTTTCTCTCTGTAATACAGTTGTAGCTAGTTTACCAGACACTGAGGATACTCACAGTTTAACGTGTTGTTGTACAACTCACCCCTCATTAGAACAACACACTTCTGTTCTCTAAGTTACATGTAGTAAGCAATGTTTAAACATTACAAAGTCTATGTGCTTTAACTGGTGATGCTTGTTTGTGTCCAATAGCTTGTTGTTGTGTTTCTCTCTGTAATACAGTTGTAGCTAGTTTACCAGACACTGAGGATACTCACAGTTTAACGTGTTGTTGTACAACTCACCCCTCATTAGAACAACACACTTCTGTTCTCTAAGTTACATGTAGTAAGCAATGTTTAAACATTACAAAGTCTATGTGCTTTAACTGGTGATGCTTGTTTGTGTCCAATAGCTTGTTGTTGTGTTTCTCTCTGTAATACAGTTGTAGCTAGTTTACCAGACACTGAGGATACTCACAGTTTAACGTGTTGTTGTACAACTCACCCCTCATTAGAACAACACACTTCTGTTCTCTAAGTTACATGTAGTAAGCAATGTTTAAACATTACAAAGCATTTTCTTTATGGACCTGTATATCTGTATTTATTAGGTTGGTATTTTAAAGAATCAATAGAATTTAAATCAGACACATCAAGCTTAAAATCTTTTTTTAACTGCCCCATTCCGATAAAGGGTCTAGCCGGATAAACATATGAAAACTGCACCAGAGTCAAATTAGGTGTTCTTACCTTGTATTTATTGTTTTTTATCTAAAACATATTTACCCTTAATTTTAGATTTCTATACCTGATAGTTACGGAGTACTGGGGTGAAAACCCTAAACGTTAAATTTTTTTTCCGAAACTACTCGAGGTATCTTATTGATATTGAAACTATTAACTACACTATGAATTACATATTATACATATTTTTTAGAATTTTCGCTTGATTTAAAATGGTGGAAAATGAGAAGTATAATTTTGGGGGTGATTTTTAATACTAACCCCTGAATTGACACCTACCAAAAAAATACAGTTTATTTGTTTATTAGTTATAGCTATTATATGTAATAATTGCAGAAGGGTCCAATTGGTGAAACATATTAAAAAAAAGGAAATTCGTATCAGATAATCAGATACCCATATAAAATAGTGTATTTGTAGACCAGTAACGTTATATGGACATTCCCATGTAATCACTTGCATTAATTATTATGTAAAAAAAATATTTGGTTGATGCAGGTTTATTATTTGAGTTATAAAAAACATTTTTGTATACATAAAACATAGCAAAATTGTTTAAACAATTTATAAAGAATTGTCAATATTTCAAAAATATAAATAAATGTAAATAAATATCTTATTAATATCTACAAAAACCCAAAAATCATGAAAATATAAGTAGGTATAACATAACCTTATATTTAAAATTTTCAAATTTAATACATAATTAACACAGTTAAGTATATGATTCTATTCTGAAAAATAGCGTGTTTACAAATGAAAAGTGTATTAAAATTTTTTTACTTACTCCATTAGAAAGGTCTCCTAAAATGCAACTAAAAATGTTAAATAACCTTTTGATTTTCACCCTTCAATCACAATATAAAAAGAGCTTTCGAAATTCTCGAGACGATTTTTGTTTTAATCTTGAATAACATGGCTAAAAAATTGCAGATTAAATCTAAAAAAAAAATTTATGCTGAAACTTCAAGCTTTAAGATAACATAAAAATATTGTTTGTTCAATGCAAACCGCTAAAATGAGATAAAATTTTGAAAAAAAAAATTCTGATGTTTACCGATCTTACAACTTCTATAAATATTAATAAAACATAAATCTTTAAAAAGAATTTAAAAAATAGATCTCTATATATAATATACTTTTTTTACCTAATTCCGTTCATTTTTGACCAAAGTTACAGAACTTTGAATATTGTCGATATATTTTCGATTTTTTATTGAACCCTATTCAAAATTTACTTACGTCCTAAAAAATCGACAATCATAAGAATGTTTAAAATGGCTACCACTTATATTTGATGATTTTGACAAAAGCGACGATAATCTATAAAAATTCAATTGAGAAATAATTAAAGTTCTATATTATTTTAATATAATATATTATTATATATTATTTTATATATTATAAATTATATATTATTTTAATATAATAAATATGGTCTTAATTTAACTTCAATTTAATTCAAAATAACGACGTTTTACTGTATAAATATATATTTAATTTTTCTTCTAATCATTATTGTTAATATTAGACTTATTCCATGCTTTATAAATGTATTATAAAGGAATGAAATATACATATATCTATATTATATATCTATCTATTATCTATCTATCATAATGTTAATTTTTAGGGTTCCGTAGAAAACTAGGAACCCTTATAGTTTCTCCATGTCCGTCCGTCCGTCTTCAAAAATTTTGAGATAATAAGATGAAATTTGGTATACGGCCGTAGATTGATGACCCAAAAACAGAAATGATAAGATTTTTGAAAATAAAAATTTTTTAGACCCCCCTTTCATAAAATGAAAAGTGTTTTCAAAAAAAAAAATTTCACCTACACCATTGAGTGGGGTGTCGTTAGAAAGGTCTCCTAAAATGCAACAAAAAATGTAACAGAAATTTTTAATTTTAACCCTTCGATCACGATGTATTTTCTCTCCAAAGTCATTAAAAAAGCGTCCACCCCCCCTCTATTTTCTAAACTATCAATTTAAAAAATCTGAAAAAATTTCAGAACGTAGATTTTAATTAGTACTTTCACTGAAAATTATAACGAACATTGTCAAAAATATTTTGGACCCCCCTTTCATAGACTGAAAATTGAACTATCATTTTTTTCCCCACTTACCCTATTGAGTGGGGTGTCATTTAATAGGTCTCGTAAAATGCGATAAAAAACGTCAAATAACTTTTTGATTTTAACCCTTCAGTCGCGATATATTAGCTTTTTAATGTCGCTGTCAGAGCGTCCCCCCCCCTCTATTTTCTAAACTATCAATTTAAAAAATCTGAAAAAATTTCAGAACGTAGATTTTAATTAGTACTTTCACTGAAAATTATAACGAACATTGTCAAAAATATTTTGAACCCCCCTTTCGTAGACTGAAAATTGAACTTACATTTTTTTCCCCACTTACCCTGTTGAGTGGGGTGTCATTTAATAGGTCTCGTAAAATGCAATAAAAAACGTCAAATAACTTTTTGATTTTAACCCTTCAGTCGCGATATATTTGCTTTTTAATGTCGCTGTCAGAGCGTCCCCCCCCCCCTATTTTCTAAACTATCGATTCAAAAAATCTGAAAAAAAATCAGAATGTAGCTTTTAATTAGTCCTTTCACTGAAAATTATAACGAACATTGTCAAAAATATTTTGGACCCCCTTTTCATAGATTGAAAAGTGAACTCACATTTTTTTCATTTACCCCATTGAGTAGGGTGTCATTTGATAGGTCTCCTAAAATGCAATAATAAGTCAAATGACTTTTTGATTTTAACCCTTCGGTCACGAAAATTTTGAAAAAAACTCTTTTTTATAAATCGTAGTGAGAATGACTACGGAACCCTATCATGTGCGTGCCCAACACGCACTTGCCCGTTTTATTTTGTTAATAAATACATTTTATTACAAAATTTTTTTTTTCTTTTTTTGAGCCTAAATTTTAATTTCATAGGTTTTAAATATTCTCTTAGTTTTTGATGCCTTAAAAATTGTTTTGCTAAATAATACATTAAATTTTGGGTATATGACTTAATTTTGATTTTTAGGTCCCCAATGTTTTCTATAGGCTGTACTTTTTTTGTTTCATTCATTCTCTTTCTTTATTGAACCACTTAGTATTCATCTCCAGGTCTTAAATTCAAAATTAAAAAAAATCCAAAACAAAGGATTTGGGTATTCAAAAACAGGTAAAATGTGTTTTTAAAGGGGGTGGGACCGTAGGGAAAACATCTTTGGCTGTTTGATAGAGTAGAGATACGTTCTCTCAGCAATATGTACCTACAGCTTTCGATAATTACAAAGGTACGTGTAACTGTAACATATTTAATTATAACCTCAAAATACATAATTTTATTTTATTTATTTCAGTGAGTGTAGAAGTGGACGGAGCCCCCGTTGGGGTACATTTGTGTGACACAGCTAGACAGGTGTGCTCATATACCCAAACATATTTTCAATTCAATTAATTTCAAAGTGAATTGAATAAACTTCGTGGTCTGTGCTATCCAGACACAGATGTCTTGATGCTGTGTTTCTCTGTGGTCCAGTCTGCAAGCTTCAAGTCAGCCCGGACATGTTGAATATCAGAACTTACCTCACTTAACATTCTCATAATTCTAGTAGACACTCAGAGAGATCTTAGCGACGACTTGGTGACTCTGTACACTTTAAACTCGTGTGGAGAAAGGTCGGTGTCGCAGGCGGACCTGCAGTAGCTTGTGAACAACTTAAACATCCTGTATATAGAGACGTCGATACTTACGTGTTACAGTTTGAAGGATGCATTCGACCAAGCGATAATGAATGCGTTGATGTATAAAAAAGTGTGCAGGAAGCTGATTTGGAAGAGATTGTGATGTTTTAAATAAGGAGTCGAGAAACGGACTACATTAGTGGGCATTTTCAGGACTGAAATGACATAAGTCAAAGCTGGTAATATTTATTTTCAATTGGTTGATTTTCACACATACTCCATAAGCGGTCATTTTCACCGCAAAATTAAAAAAAAATAAAAAAAATTTTTCAATTTTCATAGTGGCAGTCGATCAAAAATAATAATTTTTTAATTTATAAAAATATGTATTCAGTAAAAAAATTTTAGACGTTTTTTATAATCAAACGCAGTTGACAAAAAAATTGAATAAATGTTTTATTTTACAATTTTGTAATTTTTGTACGAAGAAGTTAGATTTTTTTTAGAATATCAGGATAGCCATTAAAAAAGAAATTTGATTTTGAGATATCCGAAATTGAATGAAGAAAGTATAATATTAAAAAAAAAAAATTTTTCGAAAAATCTGGCAAAAAAGAAAACTTTGTATTTTGAAATTAGTCTCTAAAGCTGACTTTTTTAAAGAAAAAAATGTCTTAGAACCGTAACGAAATTTAAAATCTTTCAAAATTGCAAAAAAATATTCAATTTTCACCTCCTACAAATCTCAAAACAACCACATCTAGTTGACATTTTTCTTTTCGAAAATAATCAATTTAAAAATATATTTTTTTATATAGTCCATATGTGATCATTTTTGAGATGGAAAAGATAATTGATTTATTTTCACATAACTAGTCCATAAGTGGTGATTTTTGAGACAAAAAAGACAGTAGATTGATGTTTAAAAACGACCACTCATGGACTATAATAAAACAAAAAATGTTGGAATTAAACAATTGATTTATACAAAAATAGACCATTAAGGTCGAAACGCACTAGAGCGGCGCGACGCTTCACTACACTACACTACGCGTAGCAACAAAATATTCTATTTAATGTTTTAAATGAACCTAGTCGCACATGGGCGACACTACGCTGCATGGCGCGTTACGTGCGATTGGTTAAAAAAATGAAGTGTAGTGTAGTGAAGCGTCGCACCGCTCTAGTGCGTTCCGACCTTTAGTGGTAAACATCGATACAAAATTGATAACTGGTTGATTTTCACATATAGTCCATAAGTGGTAATTTTTTTGATTCAAATGACATGTGAGGTAAAGTTGGTAATATTAAATTTCGTCCTCATGTTACATTTTTACATAAAAATAATATACTCAAAAACTAATCGTTTTTCGTAATAATTCTTATAGGTAATTAATTATTCCCAAATGACTCCAAAATGCTCTCTACTTATTTTTCAAAATGATCAATATTTTTAAGTCAAAATCAAAAACCAAAACTTCTCATTATTATTGTTGTACAATTACCTTGATAACCGAACGTTGTTATAGAGCAAATGGTTGACTATAAGAATCATTACGAAAAACGATTAATTTTTGAAAAACACAATATTAAGATATTTTTTATTTAGTAAGATAACTTGTGTTTATCTTTTATTAGAGTTGGAACAAATTCGGTTATATGAGGAGCAATTGAAAAACAATTTTTGAGTTAAAATAAAAAAAAATCTACTAGTCTGCGCTAACTTCCTGAGGGTTATCATTGTTAATAATTATAATCAACATTACAAAAATATATCAATCAGTTACTACACATATCTCACAATCATAGGATGGATATTTAGAGCTATTGTTACACACTCGTATACCACACACCCACAGTTGCCACATGTGATGCAGTAAATACAGTCATTATTCAGACGATAGTAACGATAGTCACATTAGCAAATTGCACAAAGGTTATTATTGTTATTTTCGCGTTTCAGGTCTATCAAAGGAATGTTATCCTCTTCTTCATCGGAACAAGAGTCATTCACAGATTGTGGACTAGGGGCTTCATTTTGTGGTTCTTTGGAAATTAATAAATCCTAAATCCAAAATGGCGGACGCCTCAAGATGGCGGATTACCTTTTTCTTTATAACTATCTTGATATGGGTATCAAATGAAAGAGTTTGTCGAACTTTACCTGTTAGTAGGTATGTTAGTTAGTCAATCAGTAACTAAAAATTTTAAAATAAAATTAAATAAAAAAATACTTTTTAAAAACAAGCTTTTATTAAAAATGCACTATAAAGAAAAAAACGGAATGGGACAATTCAGCGCCGCCGTTTCAGCGCCGTCGTTTCATCACCGGCCGTTTCAGCGCCAGAACCAGCAAATTAAATGAATGTAAAGATGTTGGTCGGTTACTGTATATTTTTTTGTTTGTTTTAAATTGTCCTAAAGCTATTCAGAGTATATTTTTTTTCGTAGAATAAAATTACTAAATAAAAAACTATCTATCTAAATAATAATAAATAAAACATAAAATAAAAATATAAATAATAAATTAAAATGATTTTTTTAATGACAATCGATAATTTAAATTTTTGATGTTATTTTTGCAGTGAACAATAATTTTATTATTAAATATCATATTTACCGTAACAGATTTATGTTTTAAATAAGATTTGAAACATACCGTTGCACTGACAAAATCTAAATTTGTCTATTTTATTCTTTAAAAGAGTATTTTTATTTGTTTTGAAGAAAAAAATCACAAAATAGATTTGAATTATTTACGTGATTGTTTTTAAATACTCTGAATAGCTTTAGGACAATTTAAAAAAATATATACAGTAACCGACGAACATCTTTACATTCATTTAATTTACTGGTTCTGGCGCTGAAACGGCCGGCGATGAATTGTCCTGGTGCTGAATCGGCGGTGATGAAATGGCGGTGCTGAAACGGCGGTGCTGAATTGTCCTAGACCCAGAAAAAAATTAATTTTCAGCTATCACCAAAAATTCAGGTTTTTATGACTAAAACCAATAAAAGCGCGGGGCGCAATAAAGACAATTGTATGAATAAAAAAAATATGCAAAATAAGAAATGAAATATAAATTGAGATAAAATAAAAGATGAATATTTGCAAATTGAATCAAATAAATACAGTAGAATTTTTGATAAACTATAATAATACTTCACTATAATGAAATAATTAATTAATTAAAAAACTATACATTTACCTTCATGAGCGCCGTGCACTTTTATTGGTTTTAGTCATAAAAACCTGAATTTTTTGTGATAGCTGAAAATTTATTTTTTACTTTTTAGTGCATTTTTAATAAAAGCTTCTTTTTAATAAGTATTTTTTTATTTAATTTTATTTAAAATATCATTTTGTAATTCAATAATTTAATAGTAACACAGGAAAATATTGATTTAGAACCCGTAGAATTTTACGATCTAAAGTTGCAAATGCGTAGCACTGAAATGGTCGAAAATATAATAAAAAAGGCACAGTCATGTAATTTTTTGTTAACAATAATGTTAAGCGATTGCGAATAAAAAAATAGATATTTGAATTTCCTGATCCACAATATAGATTTACATTTAATAATCAAATTAACTTTATTTGGACTTATTTACTTGTTACTTTTTGTCCTCAAGCTAAGGGGGAAGTGCCCCTCCCTAGCTACGCCTATGATAAAATCTCTATTTGAAGTACTTCTCGCAGACATAATCAGTGACATTTACTTTTCTAGGATTGGAGGCGAAATATCCTGGGTAGAATTGACTCAGTTATAATAAACTTCATCAACAAAACTGAATCTAAATCTCTATAAAATAACCAAGTTAACATATGGAGGATCACCGCTCATGGTTATATGTAGTTATAGACCGGTCTCTCGTGCTCTATGTCTTACCTTACTCTGTGACTGTCGTTCTGCAAGGAGGAGGGATTATTGTAGATTACGTAAATGTTACAAAGCAACACAAGAACACTGAGTTTGTTTTTAATTTAGATGTAGAGAAACTGAAGAACATTTGTATAGAATATTTTAGTGATTATATTGTCATATATTAAAATAAATAAGAGGCAGGGAGCTATGACTGCATTGGTCTAATTCTAATGTAAATGAATTTGGTATTAAAGAGAAGTATAACAATTGTTAGAATTTAATTTATATTTGAATTTTTTATAACGTGTAGGTTGTAGGTTTGGATGTGTAAAAATACAAAATACGTTAGTTTTTGACATAAAATAAATCCTCGTCGAAGGATTATCCTGTAGTTCAATTTAAGAGATGCCGCAAGAGGGAGGGGGCTCCTTTTTCTATTTTAACAACATGGGAAAATGATTCTAGTACTAAAAATAAGTATTACTGATTTATGAAAAAAATTTAAAAACATCATTTTGTAGAAAATAAAATTCTCTACAAAAGTGTCTACTAAGTTAAATTCTACAAAGTTGTTAAATTGTACGTCCAAAAGTCTATCACGGCTAAATTATTGTTTCTATACAAATAAGTGAAATGGTAATTTTGTAGGAAATTGAATTCTCTATAAAAATACGATACCTCAAAGAGCTATAGGTGTAAATACAATGAGTTAAGACTTAAAAGCGTTTTAAATTTTTATTATACTTTTCATGCACGGAGATAAAATTAAAAATTATTTGCGTATGACAATTCATTTTAAAGAACTAATGTGTTTAGTTGGCCCCCTTATTTCCAAACAGAATACAGTAAGAGATCCTATACCTGCTGCAGCACGATTATGATATTGAGGTTAGTTTTACAAAGCAATTTTAATCACTTAAATGCCTAAATCGTAAAAATATATTACCTCTCTGCAGATATTTAGCTACCGGAGACTGTATGATTTCTACTTTCTATCAATATCTTGTTGGTGTCACTACGGAAAAGTCTGTCATAAATAGTTTCATTCCTGGACTTTGGAGGCACGAAATATAACGTTCTGTACTCGGAGATATGAGTGTTTGTAGTATGCATAGGCGCCGATTTTTCATTTCACCTGAGGGGGCGAGATTTTCATAAGTTTTTTTAGAGGGGGGGGGGGGCAAAATTTATTTAAAAAATGTGCAATATTCAACTTTCGTAATAAGGACCAAATGACCCTAAATGTTTTTTTTTCGGAATACAATTTCAGAAATACAACTAGTAGTGCGTTGAGTGTAAAAAAAAATTTTTTTTCATCAAATTATTGGATATAGCAGCTAAAAAACTAAAATGTAGTTTCGGTAAAAATCGATCAAACTTTAATTATTTGAAATAATTGAAATGTAGACGTTTGTATCTTTGAAGTTTTTTTTTTCATTTGTACATTAGTTTATTAATTGACAGAGGCTCACGAAACGAAAACTACGATTTTAGCTGAAAACTTTAGTTACTTGGTACAGAAAAATCGTAATTTTTTTTTAAAGCTGATGGTCTAACTAAGTTTTGTAAAGGAAATAAAGAAGATATTCAGTATTAATTTTATTTTTGAAGAAATTTTTAGTGATAATTTTTTCTCAAGTGACAAGTATTTGAATATTGCACCTTTTTTTAAAGAAAAATTTTATTGACAAATGTATCTTTAATTTAAAAGAAACTAGAGTGCAACTTTACAGGGGGGGCAAAGCCCCCCTGCTATAACATCTAGGGGGGCGATCGCCCCCCTCGCCCCCCCATAGTCGGCGCCAGTGGTAGTATGAATAACAGGGGTAAATCTGCTGTAGATATTAAAGAATTCTATAATTTTTTCCCTTGAGAAGGAGTTGTTGTGTGGCAATAAAATCGTTACTAATATTTATTTTATGAATAGTATTTTTTTTTTTAATTATTATAACTATATTTTTTATTATATTTTTTATTGATGGATTGTAACATAATTAAGGATTATAAAAATTATTAATTTGATTGCCAAACAGTGAATTTCTAAATAAATTATACACATGAAAAGTTCTTTTTTTATTGTTATTTTATTTTATTAAATAAAAATACTATACAGTGTTTATTCTATTTGATCTGCTGTATTTTCTTGTATACATGCATAGACCAATTGTAAAATATCCATAAATTGTTCTTGTATAATATGTATATGCCATTCGATGCAGTTGCAGTCCTGCTGTATGCAGCATCGAGTCAACCTCATCTAGTATTGGAGGAGCAAGTAAAATTATCAGCGCATCTTCTCTACAAATCACATCTGCAACTCTGTTGATTGTGCTAGAACTCTTCACTTCGTGCATCCTTAAATATTGTTTAAGTAAGCCAATGTTTTTTAAGAATTTTAATTGATATTTACCTTTACCTCTTCGGGATTCATTATACTATTCGTAAAGACGTAAACTCACAAAACAAACAAGAATACACAAAATGTTAAAACAAATGTCATTAGTAGTCACGTGATTTCTAGCGACAAGCAGTATGAGATCAACCACGTTGAGCTTTTTTCACTTGTCGCTGACCAATAGCTAGCATTCAAAATTCAAAATCGGTCACGTGACTAGATTTATCGCAGCGCCTATCTTGAACTTAAACGGAAAGATCATGTTTAAATTTAAATCGGAGAACAATTTTTTCCACATTTTGAAATAATGACAAAGCGTGTCGTATCTTCGATATGGCGAGGAAGCAATGATATTTCACTTTAACATATTTTTACGTAAAGCGAACTAGATGATTTAAAAAAATAACCATTGTTTATTCGAGTTTCAAACTTATAATATGTATAAACAATTGGTGTCATCTATACAGACGGACAGATCGAATCTATTAGGGTTCCTAGTTTTCTACAGAATCCTTTAAGCAGTAGCGTAACTATATAAATGGGGGCCCCAGACAATTTTTCAGAAGGGGCCCTTGACAGGATTTTTTTTACATTATCCCCCCCCCCTCGCAATAATAATTATTGCTTAGAATTGTGAAAGGATGTAAATATAAAAGGTATGGATACGGAAACGTTCGAGAAAAATTGATTTATGTAAAAAAAATACAATACTAAAAAGAAAAACAGTCAATAACACGTCAAATTTTAAAGTTTTTGAGATTTTGATATTTAATTTTAGAATTTTAAAATAAAATAACTGAAAAATCAGCTTTTTCACTAAAAACTTTATTGATCGTTTCGATTATAAAAAACAGCAATTAAAAAAATATATTTCACCACTTTTGGGAGCCCCCTAGATGCTCGGGGCGCCGGACAGTCCGGCGGTAGTTACGCCACTGCGCCTTTAAATGTGTGTGTACAGGTGTACTTATATACACGCATTTGAAGTTATACTTATTTGGCGTGTTTGAAAAATAACTACGAACAATTAACCTCAAATAAAATATTTCTTTCAAAGCTTAAAAGCTTAGTTTCAGAAATAATATCTGAATTTTTGAAACCAGAAGATTTTTATTTCGTCATAATTAACTTATTTATATTATTATTATTTATTTAATTGGTTTTATTATACAGGATAGTCCGGTTTGGTATACAAATATTTTAGAAGCTGATTTCCTGACTCATTGTGAGTATGAAATTGTGCAGGAAGGGGGAGTCTATCTTAAACACCCTCTGAGCTACAGGATGTTTAAAAAATTTCCTTCAGAGTAGTTCTTCCAACAAAGATTATCACATAACTTCCAAAGTAACGTATCTAGAGCAACCAAAATGAGTCAGTTTCATAGGTAATTAACTAACATATTTTTCAGTATTACGGTTATTGCTATTCGTTTTTTTGGTTCCGAGTTATAGCTCATCAAATTTTTATGAAAATGTCATTTTTCTCCAAAAGTACCTCTAATATGGGGTATTTTTATACTCGGAACTAAAAAAAACGAATAACAATAACCGTAATACTGAAAAACATGTTAGTTAATTACCTATGAAACTGACTCATTTTGGTTGCTCTAGATACGTTACTTTGGAAGTTATGTGATAATCTTTGTTGTAAGAACTACTCTGAAGGAAATTTTTTAAACATCCTGTAGCCTGTAGCTCAGAGGGTGTTGAAGATAAACCCCCTCTTCCGGTACAATTTCTTACTCACAGTGAGTCAGGGAATCAGCTCCTAAAATATCTGTATCCCAAACAGGACCACCCTGTATATTTCCCAAACTAGCAGTTCTAATAATAACGAAACAAAGAACTAATTAACTATGTTAAATAAAATAATTTAATAAAAATAAAAATATACATAATATTTACATATATAAATGAATAAGTATATAACTTATTTATTGAATTGTTTTATCATATTTGCTTGCATGTATATTTATGTAAAAATTGTTCTTTTAATTTTTCGATCAACAAAACAATATGATAAACATAGCCCAATAATATATGGAATCAAGCAAATTATAGGGGTCACGTACAGCCAGACTTTTTGTAAATCTTCTTTTGTTATAAACCATACCGTACAAGCAAATATATGTTCAATTACAACAAACAAAGAGTAAATAACAATTTGATTAAATTTATTCTGAGTTGTAAATGGTAAAAATGTAATATGAATGTTTGCAAATGATATAAACACCATCCATCTATAAGAGAATGTTTCATATCTAATTTGAATAAAATAACAGATAACGAAGTAACAAAAAAAATGGATAAGGTACAACATTATTGTTAAATATGGATTTATGCTAAATAGTATAGAGAGTGCAAGTATCCTGGGACCTAAAAAATATATTATGTTAATAATTGTTCAAAAACATGTAAACATTAATATTTTTTATATTTACCGATAGTTAAAAATGTAGCTAAAAAAATATTATTTTTTTTAGAACATCTTTCGTATTTATAATGTCCTATCTCATTTCTGTAAAATTCAAACGAAAGTACCAATAAAGATCCCAGCATTGGTAAAAGTTAGTATATATCTAAAATTGGCATTATTGCAGTTATATTTATTTAAATTATAATAAGAAATTAAATAGGTCATACCAGGAATTTTTCTTTTTATTAAACAGATAGTGGTCTGCAAAATAAGTTGTGATGTAGTTTCAACATAAGCTTCAAAGTAACACATACTTCTCGAATTATATTTCATCTTTCCATTATCTTTTTCCGTTAAAATCGTTATCAAATACATAATATTTAAAAGAACAGGTTGCAAAGATGTTATGAAAAGTATGAACAATATTATACATAAAAAACATATATGTATATTTGGAAAAACTTTTCTAAAATCAAAATTACTTTGTTATTTGCATAAATATATGTCAGACCCATGAAGAATAGAGGCAGGAGTGTAAACTTGAGTGGAGGGTGTATGTCGAAAACAAAACCTGGAGTAGGCGGTCTGCATTTTTCGGACATCTGCGCAGAAATAGGAAATTTACTTTGTGCGCAGTCACCATTCTGATCATTTTTACATTGCGGTATGCACACAACTATACGATTGCAGTCAACTACTAGCACGAGAGACCACCCACTTGGGGAGGGGGTCATATTTTGATACATAAATTGTATTACAGAGATACACAGTTTACACTCTTGTCTCTATTCTTCACGGTCCGACCCAATTAGATCTGATGTCATTCTATAGGAAAAATTAACATATCTTAGGACCGGTATTATAGAAGTTAAACAGAATAAATGACCAGCAAATATAAAAAAAAGGTAACCACTTTTATTAACCAGAAATTATATGTAAATATAAATTAAATAAAATATCAAAATTTACATCGGTTATGTAAGGCTACAATACATTATTAAACGTTACCAATTGACACTTAAAACAAAATAAAACGACACACTGATTAACTATACTGACATTACACATAAAAAATTCACGTAATACAATTTACAGTCGAAAAAACGTCACTAAATATTATTAATAATAATAAAGAAACAGTAGCAACACAAAAAACATCAAAAAACACTTAGCACATACACGACGATGGTAAGGAATAGGAAAAATTATGGAATCCTCCTTAATTGTCGCCCGTCTAGTATTGTATTGATGACTGGTTTGGCGGACTGAAATCAACTGCCGACCAATTTCATTCGGCCGCTCGTCATCACCAACATTCATAATTTTGCATTATTACGTTACATCTAACTGAGATTATGTAACCCAGAGATGACAAGTAAATTATTGTTATAGAAGACGGATAAGTTTACTCAACTAATAAATAGCCACAATACTAGGTACCAAATTAATATCGCTGTTCCACTAGCTATAGATAAGTTTATCTCTTTCTGATGTCGAGTAGTTCAACATTCGGAACAAAAAATTACTAAATACTGAATAAAAATAACAAAGTCACTATATTAAAATCACCAAAGTCACCATGCAAATTTACTTTCATCCATTCATAGCGATAAATTATTTACCTAACCCTTATATGTGTGAAGAGGTACCCGGGTACTTTTTGCGTTTTTGAACTATATTTTATGTTATAGGCACGCTACATGGCTGTAACCCCATGAGACCTCCTAAATTACTATATTGTTAACGTTATATTTTTACAAGTTTTCATTCAGTCACCCTATTGGGAAGCGTAAGGGAGCTCCAAATTATTTTAACACCTTAATCGGTGTGACGAGGTACCCGGGTACCTTCATATACTTTGTATGAAATTATTTAGAAACGATAATTATTTTTTCTGAAAATGGAAACAATATTGCTACTGCAATTTGTTTTTATTGTCTTTCAATGGAAAAAAATAATAATTAGATTGATTCTTTGGAGATGATTTATAATACATGTTGGTTATAACCCATGACAATATTAACATTTATATTGTGTAGTATAACCGTTTGGCCTCTCATTGGTCACAAGATTGTGAGGATGCCTGGTTACCACGATTAATACTTCATAATAGATTATTAAATAAATCTAAGCCGCTGCAACCAAGAGAAAATAAGTCATTTGAATACTGACGTTTTATGACGCGTGATAACATGTTATGACGTCATATGACATATAGATGTTTCAGAAACATGATAATATATTTCAATCAATTGCTTATGAAAGTTACGAGGTATTTTCAAACCTCTCAACCACTACAACTTAAAAAAATGAGGCGGCTTTAACCCAAATGAATGCATCTAAATGCACGATAATTCTAACTTCGGCCAACTGTATCTCAAATTCCAGAAGGTTTAGGAGTTTCTGTCCATTGAGACATTTGATCAGAGGGATAAAATACGCAACATATCAAAAATTCAATCAATTTGACGGAAGTCAGTTTCCCATAAGGATATTGCGGGGTCCTTTCTAATTTTGAGTTATCGCTGTTTTGGTTGCTATCTTGGATAATTTTATACTAAAAATTATATCTTTCAAATTTTATTTTACGGAATTTAGAGTTTTTCCCCTTAATACATATGTGTGTCAAAAGTACCTAGAATTGCCACTAAATGGCACTGTCATCTTAAAGGTCGAAATGCACTAGAGCGGCGCGACGCTTCACTACACTACACTACGCGTCGCAACAAAATATTCTATTTAATGTTTTAAATGAACCTAGTCGCACATGGGCGACACTACGCTGCACGGTGCGTTACGTGCGATTGGTTAAAAAAATGAAGTGTAGTGTAGTGAAGCGTCGCGCCGCTCTAGTGCGTACCGACCTTAATTCGACTAAAAATTGACTTAACCTCTTTTTCCCGTGTATCCTTTATATGTAAACTATTAGTGAAATTAATTTTATTCCTAGATGAGTAAAGTTATCTGGCCTTTATAATACCGACATTATTGGATCAGATCTATTCCAGCAAGATCAGTTACGCTGGATTCTGTCAACACCACAATAAATTACATTAATGATGATTAATGTTCTTTATTAAAGTAAGAAAATATTATGTAAAATATTTATTTATTACCTTCTATAAAATTCAGTAGTATTTATAAAAGAAGTCACATATACTACTAGTAATGTAAGAACTCCATACGTATATTCTTTATTTCTCAAATACCAACATCCAAGATAAAGATCTATACTAACATCACAGAAAGACGCAAAAATTGAAAATGTCGTCAATGTTATTTTTTTCCAATTACTGTCCAATTCAGTAGTTGATTGGTTTTTATTTAATGGTTTTTCTTCAGCATTTTGTACTGATAAACTCATCTCTATAAAGAAAGAATTACGTGTGATGAAAAATAAACATTAATAAGATAATACTTTGAATTCAACGAAATTATAGATAGAATTTAAATTATCTTATTCGATTTATAAATGGTAAAAACATATTGTGTTATTTAACTATCTTATAATTATTTACTATTTATATTAATATTTACTTACTTTATTATGTATTTAATATTCAATCCACTTTCACATCAAATATTTATTGGAAATATATTTGCAATTAAATAAAAATCAACATAAACAAAATCATTATGATATGAAACAGATTAATTTATTATCAGGTCTTATTAAAAAATTACATATAGGTATGAATTTTTAGAAAGATTAGATTTTTAAAATTCATAATCATTGAGTAACAAATAACAAGAGATACAACGTACATGGGAAAGGTACACATGCATATATAAAGTCAAGGTAGTCTCAGTAGTACTTTGACCAATCAGCGTTTGCGCGGGATTTACGTCACTACGGGAATATATTTAAGTTATAAATGTAGAGAAAAGTCGGTATACAGGATGTCCTATTTTAAGTGCACACCTCTAATAGCTTTTTATGGTGAAATGCTATCTAAAAACTTTTCAGATAAAAGTTACACGGTTTGCAGGGGGACATAGACGTACTCGGATGAATTTTTTTTAGGTGCTGTTTTCAGGGTGATATGAAAGTTAACATCATTTTTTTAAATATGAACCTATAGTTTTATCAAGTAATTTTATTTTACGTGAAAAAACACGTACCTTTCATTGAAAACTTGAATAAGTTAAACCTTCCCAAGATATCTAACAAAATATTTCGAGATTTTGAACTTTCAATATTTTTTTACTCACTAACCATTAGGATTAGGGAAAAAGTATAAAATATAAAAAATGTATATTTTGGTCTAGTAAAAACTTAAAGAACTATTCTAAATTTTTTTGAACATTTTTTTTTTGCTTAGATAAAATAAATTGAAAAAGTTTTAAAATTTTAAAAATAAATCTCTAATTCTTATTAGATCAAAATAAAATTTTTGTATGTTGTACTTTTTCTCTAAAGTTAAAGGTTTCTGAGTAAAAAAATATTGAAAGTTCAAAATCTTGAATTATTTTGTTAAATATCTTGGAAATGTTTAAGTTATTCAAAAAAAGTTTTCAATGAAAGATACGTGTTTTTCACGTAAAATAAAATTACTTGATAAAAACTATAGGTTCCTATTTAAAAAAATGATGTTGACCTTCATATCACCCTGAAAACACCACCTAAAAAAATGTCACCCAAGTACGTCTATGTCCCCCTCCAAACCGTGTAACTTTTATTTGAAAAATTTTTTGATAAAATTTCACCATAAAAAGTTATTAGATGTGTGCACTTAAAATGGGACTTCCTGTATATGGAACACCATTCATGTTTTAGGTAAGAAAATTATATATGATAATATTATTTAAAATCAGCACTTATCATTTCATTAGATAGCAAATTTAATCTTTTAACGAGATCGAGCCGGAGAAAACAGAATAATAAAAAGATATAATTAATATAATATTTTTATATAGACATGCTGAAATCGGAAAGCTTGATTTTCGGGCGAGAGTAGAGAAGTTTCGCGCATGCAAAAGTTAATAAGCAGGTAGGTATTGTAGTCAGTCATTAATGTCATTATCGTTTGATTTTTTCGAAATGAATATGTTTTTCGGTAATAAATATCGGTTATCGTTTGGTGATATGGGGGCCCTGGGCATGTGCCCAGTGGGAAAGAGGGGCCTGCAAATAGTAAACCCATTATCAAGTATTTCTGTCAAGCTATTATACAACTGAACAGTAACAGTCATTGAAGATCTCTTCTCTCTATAGCCATGTTGAGAATCATGCAGAATGTTGTTATTTTTTAAAAAGATATTAATCCGACTACATATTATTTTGTAAATAATCTTTGTGAAGCAGGACAATATAGATAGTATCGGTCTATAAATGTTAATATTTTCGGGGTTCTTATTTTTTAATACGAGTTTTTATTTAACTATTTAAAAAAAAATCGAATTTTCCGAACATTCAAAGATTTTATTAACTATGTATTATTGTTATGTGATTGTTGATAATAGACCGGGAGCCAGGCTACATTCCGTTTAAAAAACCGTTAGGATTCATAAGAGTTGGTGATTTACATTCAGAAAGATGTAAAGAATGAAATTCTGAAGGTTGCCGGAAAAAAAACTCGGAACTTTTTTTGATACGAGCATTATAACGGAGTCCTTCCATTTATAAAAAAAGTAGATGTTGCACCATTTTTAATTTTGATGAAAGTTTAGTCAATTGTTAATATACGTATAAGTTAGCAAAAACTGTAATTAGAAAATTTTAAATGTTCACATGTTAGAGGTGGTGATCGTTTTACCCTCGTAAGATATGAAGATTTCGTCGATTTTTAACATTTGTTCGACTCGCTATAGCATGCGTTCTAATTAAACAATTATAATGAACTTGGGGTCATTTGAAAGCCTAAAGAGTCTAGTTTCAAAATGATTTGACTCAATTTTAAGTTTAGGCTATTTTCGTTGTAGATATTCGTAATAAAGGCTTTTCAATTTCATTAATGAAACTGTCATTTTATCTTTTTTTCAAGATTTTCAGTGTAATGTAATTTTTTTTCTACAGATGCTACTGCCCGTTGTGAGTGACGTAAGTTGCCGCGCGACGCCTAAATGACTTTTTTAAGTCCACGATACAGCTGCATTGGAGTTACTAAAATTGTTGATATAATTTTATTTTTCATTTTTAACGCGTGATTTTTATGTTTTTCAGTCTAATTGCAGGGCACTAAGTAGCTAGAAAAATTTAAAAAATCAGAATAACACCACTTGACCATTGAACCTTACTACTGTAAGCATCTTTAGAAAAAAAATTACATTTTAATCTCACCCCCTTCATAAATTTTTTTTACTTTGAAAATAGCTAATTTTGGAGTTTTTGCATTTTTTTGATTATTTTTTAATTTCTGACAGCTAAAAAAATTAAAATAACAAAACGAATTAAATTGCCCTTTTTAGATAATTATTAAGAGCATTTGTAAAAAAAAAATCAGCAATTTATCTTGCCTCCCACATAAATTTTATTTGCTTCGAAAACAGCTGTTTTTGGTGTTTCCGTGATATTTGTGATATTTAACTTAATTTTTTTAATAGAAATTGTGCATCAATCAAGCTGATTTTTTGTGGGTATTGAGTACTACATGTGAACATAACTTACGCATAATTACAGCTTTCTCGGTTAAACCAGAAAGCCACTGAAAATCTTGAAAAAAAGATAAAATGACAGTTTCATTAATGTAATTGAAAAGCCTTTATTACGAATATCTACAACGAAAATAGCCTAAACTTAAAATTGAGTCAAATCATTTTGAAACTAGACTCTTTAGGCTTTCAAATGACCCCAAGTTCATTATAATTGTTTAATTAGAACGCATGCTATAGCGAGTCGAACAAATGTTAAAAATCGACGAAATCTTCATATCTTACGAGGGTAAAACGATCACCACCTCCAACCTGTGAACATTTAAAATTTTCTAATTACAGTTTTTGCTAACTTATACGTATATTAACAATTGACTAAACTTTCATCAAAATTAAAAATGGTGCAACATCTACTTTTTTTATAAATGGAAGGACTCCGTTATAATGCTCGTATCAAAAAAAGTTCCGAGTTTTTTTTCCGGCAACCTTCAGAATTTCATTCTTTACATCTTTCTGAATGTAAATCACCAACTCTTATGAATCCTAACGGTTTTTTAAACGGAATGTAGCCTGGCTCCCGGTCTATAATGTCATCGGCACAATATTTAATACAATAGCTGAAATTTTGTCAGCTCCAGTTAAGGACGTATGGCAGGTACCTATCTAATTTACGCGAGAAAATGTTGAAATTTGGAGGAGTTATTCCTTAATAAATCCTATGTACCCACACGAAATTTCAACATAGTTTAAAAGTTTTTTTTATTTTAAATTAACTGAATTAACATGGACTCTTATAGCAGAATGGTGTAAGAAAAAAAATCGACAACATGATGTCCTATAAATAGGACACTAAAACAATAAATAAATAAAACGGGCAAGTGCGTGTTGGGCACGCACTTGATAGGGTTTCGTAGTCATTCTCACTACGATTTATAAAAAAAGATTTTTTCAAAATTTTCGTGACCGAAGGGTTAAAATCAAAAAGTCATTTGGCTTTTATTATAGCATTTTAGGAGACCTATCAAATGACACCCCACTCAATGGGGTAAATGAAAAAAAATTGAGCTAACTTTTCAATCTATGATAGGGGGGTCCAAAATATTTTTGACAATGTTCGTTATAATTTTCAGTGAAAGTACTAATTAAAAGCTACATTTTGGAATTTTTCCAGATTTTTTGAATTAATAGTTTAGAAAATAGAGGGGGGGGGACGCTCTGACAGCGACATTAAAAAGCAAATATTTCGTGACTGAAGGGTTGAAATCAAAAAGTTATCTGACATTTTTTATTGCATTTTAGGAGACCTATTAAATGACACCCCACTCATTAGGGTAAGTGAGGAAAAAAATGATAGTTCACTTTTCAGTCTGTAGAAAGGGGGTCCAAAATATTTTTGACAATGTTCGTTATAATTTTCAGTGAGAGTACTAATTAAAAGCTACATTCTGGAATTTTTTCAGATTTTTTGAATTGATAGTTTAGAAAATAGAGGGGGGACGCTTTTTTAATGACTTTGGAGAGCAAATACATCGTAATTAAAGGGTTAAAATAAAAAAGTTTCAATACATATTTTGTTGCATTTTAGGAGACCTTTCTAACGACACCCCATTCAATGGGGTAGGTGAATTTTTTTAACACTTTTCATTTTATGGAAAGGAGGCCCAAAAATTTTTTTGTTGTCAAAAATCTTATCATTTCTGTTTTTGGGTCATTAATCTACGACCGTATATCAAATTTCATCTTATTATCTCTAAATTTTTGAAGACGGACGAACATGGAGAAACTATAAGGGTTCCTAGTTTCCTACGGAACCCTAAAAATCATATAATACAAATCTTGTACGTTAGGTTTTAATATAACAGAGTGCTTTAATATTAATATTTTGATTAATTTTTTGGGGGAAATATAATTCTTTACAGTGTTAATTTTTGCTTGTTATTTTTTATCGGCCCCTTTTTAATTTGGTACGTATTATTTAAGACAGTAAATGTTATAATTATTATTGTGTTATAATTGTAAAGTTACAGTAATAAAAAACAAGACTTTATATCTTTTTAATACTAATTTTTTGTTTCAAATAGAAAAGAAAATTATCGTACCCCTAGTTTAAATAATTATTGGTTGATACTGGAAATCGAAAACACTTGTTAAAACTAAACCGACTATCAAATTTCATAACTGTTTTACAATGGGTTCTCAAGATATTAAATAAAAACTTATTTTGGGTAAAACCTTTGTAGGGGTTGTAGCTCCCACACAAAACATTTCCAGACATATTATGTTTATTATAAACTTTTTTTTTTTCTTTAAATAAACCAAAGAAACGCCCCATTGAGTACGACTGGGTACTTAAGGAACAACCTGTATAATATTGTATTATAGAAATATTAAAATAAATAAATAAGATTATTTTCATGTAAAATATACTGTTTTTATTATTATTATAGGCTTCAGCTGTCAAAATAATCAACTAAATTATTGTAAAACTGAAGGTACCTATGTACATATTTTAATAGAAAATAATTTTCGAAATATGACGTTTTAAAACGTCATGAAAACAGGTAATTTTATAAAATGGAGTATTTTGATTAAAGCATTAAAAATACTAATAATTATATTACATTTTTTATACATGTAGAGTGTAGAGTATTGTAGATGTACATATATTACTAAATTATTAAAATTTTCGTACATCCATAAGAAAACCCTTAATTTTTTCCTTGAAAAAGATAACGTATTGAGTATAATTTATATATTTTTAAATCGATAAATAAATTAAACATAAATTGGCTCAGTAATGTACAGATATCTTTAGTTGAGTATTTTTTTTAGAATTTGTCATATTTTTGATAAGATAAGTGTCTATAGATTCTGTTACTTTGTGCCAAAGTGTTTTATATCAAATTATTGAAAGGTGTGTTATAATTTGTTCTTAAATAAAGTTAATTTTTCCTAATTGTTTTCAGTGATCAGTGATTTTGTGTTTTTTGAAAATAGGTGAGTAAAATACATTCAATTTTATTTTTGTAATTGTAAATATGTATTATATACAAATTAGGTAATAATTAAATATTTATTATTTTATAAATAATAAATATAATATGCAAATGGGTTAGAGATTTTTTAGATTTAATTTAAAACAGGGGCCAGCGTTATAGATAAATATACATTTATTTGAACTCAAGGCAATTAACATTAAATATGTAACAATTTATTTTCAAATATTATAAATAAATTATCTTCTTAAAATATATTTCAGTGAAAAATAAAGGGGTGTGTAAATTATTTTCTTAGAAGGGGGGATGGTAATTTTTAATTAAAAGAACATATTTTTTATTGCAAATATTTATGTACTTTTTATGTTAGGCTTCAAAATACAAATTAAATAATGCTCTTAAACATTTTTTATATCAGTTATTTTATAAAAGTCAACCAACCCATAATAATAGATTATTTGATTTAAATTATTAGTAGGTATATACCTGCTGTAAATGTATTATTTTTATATAATATATTTAATAAGATTAGATATGGCCCCCGTCAAGGCCTCTCTATTAATCTTTGTAAAGGTGTGATAAAAACATATAATATTACCCATAATGCATGTACGCAATAATTCAAGTCACTGTCGATAAAAAATCAAGTATTTTATTGAGTACCTAATATTTATAAAATGATTTTCTATTTTCACTTTATATATTTTTTTTATTTTTCAAAATTATTTTTTATGTGATTATTATTATTGATTATAAACACTTGAATCAAATTCATGTGAACCATTGACATAGAGACATGGACTGCGCATTCTCTATTACCGTAATGTTTAAAATTTTGCCCACAAAAGTAAAGATAGAGAAATAACTAGGGGTGTACCGGAACCGGAATTAACCAACAAATTTTATTTCAATTAATAATAATAATAAAATAACTAAACTAATATAAAAATTCTGTTTATACATAGATTATCATCATAAATTAATAAAACATTATTTTATATGTTATTTATTGAAGATTAGAGGGGTAGAGTCCTATATTATATTATAAAACAGTATTTTCTTTATATCCTGTGATTTTCACAACTTCATAAAGTGTGATTGTCTTAAATAGATTATATATCATCAGTGGCGCGCCAACGAAATTTGCCGCCCGGGTGCAAGACTTTATTTGCCGCCCCAATGTATGTCGACAATGAAATACAATAAAATTTTTAATATATCTAAATAATCTCAAACTTTTAAATCCATTTGAAAATTATAATTTGACTGCAAAAAAATGTACACGCAAAATTAGACATTAGAAATGATTAATTTATTGTAGGTACTCGTTCTAAAAAACCACGCATTTTCCATAATTATTTAACATTACGTACATTATTTATTTTCGTAATTTAAACAATTTTTTTTTACAATCCACAATTATTTAATTAATATGATAAACATTTTTTATGATTATTATTAAACAACGACTGACGAGGCGGCTTTTTGCCGCCCGTGTGCGGTGCACTCCCTGCACCATCGGGATGGCGCGCCACTGTATATCATACGTTCTTTTCAATCAAATCTAATTACATTTCTAGTACCTACGTCAAATTATATAGGTAAATATGATAAATCACAAACAGCAGTTAAACAAATTCACAATAGAGAAGATCGTATAAAGTATTGATAAAAGAATAACAATTACTCGAAATTAAAGCACCAATATGTTACTCAAGTGCAATGGTCTTCGAACTATGTTCCGCGGTACCTCTCTGAGAGTTTCGTGAGTCAAAATAAAAATTAGGAAGCCGGAAGCACTCACACTAGTTAGGTAGTATTTATTAAATAAATATAAAGATAGATTTAAAGAAATAACTATGTATCTTTCTGGTTTTATAGCTATTCCCATAATTCCCAATAGCATAAATACTTGCGCAGTAACAAATTCTTCTCGGGCCATTATTTTGAATATTATTATTTTAAGATTTAAGTATTTTTATAAGGGTGGAATAGAGTTCGACGAAAAAACATTTTAGATCTATGCGGGATATCCGGATATGTTTTTGAAGAAAACAGGTCTAGGACTAGAGTATTATTAAAAAATGCAGAATAAGTCTTATTTTTACAGTTAATATTCCAAAATTTTCAAAAATCTTTAATTTATTATTGAACAGTTCAATGTCCGTAATATAATGACTTGTTTATTAATATATTTAAAGTCAATTAATGTTCAAATTTTAATCATATAATGATAAAACAAATAATAAAAAACTGCCTTTATGTTATAAAATGATTTTCTCATCAATATTTTTGTTAAAAAAATGTTATTTATTCATAATTATTATATTTATGTTTTTTTTTTTTGGACAAAAATAACGTATATTATTTATGAATTTTTTAGTAGAAAGAAATAAAATTAAAAAATTCCGGCAAATAACCCAAAGAATACTC
The DNA here is from genome assembly GCA_949319165.1 of Sialis lutaria. Taxonomy (NCBI): domain Eukaryota; kingdom Metazoa; phylum Arthropoda; class Insecta; order Megaloptera; family Sialidae; genus Sialis; species Sialis lutaria. Next base: position 26,451,024 of record OX439239.1, on the reverse strand, counting down.
TATCTTTCTTACACTCATGTTTAAATACAGACCCAATGTACACTCTATCTCTTTCTTTTGTGACGACTCTCTTTTAGAATCAGACACGCTTTAGAATCAGTCCATGCTCTATGTCTATAATGTTAACAATTCAAATTTCTAAGGTTATTTTACATTTTACAGATATCTGTATTTTCTGTACGTGATACATTTGTAATAGCTGTTTGCCCCTCAAGATATACAGTCCGACTGCGCCACTGAATATTGTAAGTACAAAACATAAAAATATTTTGCAAGAAATAAATTTATTATAAAAATACACTATTTTTTAGATAAAAATGTTTGTATGAAATAAAACATAATTATTTTTCCAGATCTCTGTTACTGTGAACTGTGCGTGCCCTATTATAATTGTATTTAAGTTATTTTGGCCCCCAAGATTCATCAAGTGATTGTGTCCCTCAATACTTCAGGTACAAATCTTCTTAAAGTATTATTTATAGTTAAATAACTACAATATTTAAATAATTTTATTTATAATATATTTTTATTATTACAGATTATTGTTTTTATACTAAAGCCGCCCCTTTATAGTATTTATTGAAGATATATTGATCTTCAGGGACCTAAAATATACTTCACCCTGTATATTGTAAGTAGATCTTTTATATTATATAATATTTAATTATACAGGATGAGTCATATCAGGTGAAACAAACTTGAACAGTTTATCGAGAAAAATTATAATTAAAACAAAAATGTTTATATGAATACGTGTCCAGGAAATTTCTTGAGGGAGCTACATACGTCCATTTATCCATGATTAAAAATAAAATAAAAAATTACGATTTAAAAAAATGTTTATATACCTTTAAAAATGCATTCATATCAACAATTAGCAATTTTTAGTTTCGTTTTTTTGTCAAATTAGTAAAGTACGTGTAACAGTAACACAAACAACTGGCTATAGGTCTATAAAAACACGTTTTAAAAGGTATATTTACATTATTAAATGTAATATAATATAATATATAATATAACTTTTTTCTAATTTTTAAATATATGTAGAACAAAAATATATAAGCTTATTTCGTGTAATTTGAAGCATCCGTATTAAGTTATCGTAAACTATCATATTTTCCGTAAACGGTTGATCCTATGACAAATTAACAAAGTATATTTTTACGTATTTTGTGTTATATAATCGTATAAAAGTGTAAAAAAATTAAGACCCACTGTCCCCATACATCGCTGGTCTAAATAATCATTGGTTGATATTGGAAATCGACCGGTTATAAAATTTTATAATTTTATAACAATGAATTGTCAAGATATTAAATAAAAACAAATAACATGGCTTGGCCATAAAATGCACACCCCTTAAACTTTTTAAAATGCATTAACTAATAGTATCAATAATATGGTACAAAAAATTTGGTGAAACCATTATTTTAAAAAATAAAGTTTTAATTAAATATTGGGGATAATTTTCTAATCTTTGTTCACATTGTTGTGGAGACTGTAATGTTTTCTATCAGAAAATGTAAAAATTTAAGTGGGTTACTGAAGAAATTTAAGATATAACTCTCATTTTATCAATTTATATACGAAAAAAAATTTATCACGAGAGTAGAACACACTTCCAAGCACAGCCTGCTTGGGTGTGCAATTTTAGGCAAAATCTTTGAGGGTCTGTTGTTTCCTCACGAAAATTTTCCGGATACATGTTTATATGAACTTTTTTTATTTTTTTTATTTACCCTTTTATTTATAACCCTCTAGTTCTCAAGACCGCCTTGAGGCGGTTCATATATAAATCCAAATAAAAATATAATACGTATATATTTCGTCGTAATGATCATAACCGCCTACAGCAGCGTTTCTCAACCTTTCTCAACTTGTGACCCAATTTTCAATCACAATTCTCATCGCGCCCCCCTTCCCCCCACCCTCATATAATATTTTTCACAAATTAGATCTCAGCTAAATATTTAAAAAAATGCTTAGAGTGTCAATTTCTAATATTAAACCTTCTTTCGAAAAACTTTGGTCAAGACAGGCCCAAGGGGTCACTTATAATAATCTTGTGTTAAATTTAAAATTGATAAGATAATTATTAAATACATTGTGCAGTACTGATACATTCCTATTTATAAGTGTATTATATCAGTGTAAATGTAAACATGTATTTTAGTTTTTATTTTTTATTATGTCAGCATGTTTTATTGCTTTTCTTTCAGTAAATTTAATACATTTTTTAATAATATGTTTTTTAATTTTTTTCTCGATATGCTGGGACCCCACATTCAGTTTTATCACGCCCCCCCTAGGGGGGCGCGCCCCACAGGTTGAGAATCGCTGGCCTACAGGCTATTGTACAACAATGAATTTCAAACATCGGTTGAGCGAAATAACATTTTTTTTGCTAAAAACAGTAAATTATTATTTGTTTATTTATTATTGTTAACGTAGTACGGACATTCGTTGGGCACTAGAGGGTTAAATATTTTTCTGAATCAATTGTTCAAGTTTGTTACACCTGATATGACTAATCCTGTATATAAAGCGAGATGTCCTGAATGACTGACTCATCAACGCACAGCACAAATCTCTTGACCTAGAAACATATAATTTTATCACAAAAGTGGGCTCTCACACCGAAGCAATATAGCAACTAGCAACTTATAATTAGCGGTATTATTGCTATCGGTCAATATACATTGAATTGGACATATTGTCTCACACCAAAGCAATATGATATCGCTATATTGCTAGTTGCTAATTGGTTGTTACTATGTATATTGCTATATTGCTCCGGTGTGAGAGCCCACTTAAACGCAGGTATAGCCACGAATTTCAACGCATTTATTTTTTTAACTGCATTATCAATGACATTAGACGTTAGGCGATAATTCGGATGATGGTTTTAATATATTTCGTTATTGTGGCTACACTTACGTTATAGGAATATATGGAGATTTTCATTTTTGCCACCACGGAGCTAGTATTTTGAATATAGAAGTAAAGTATGTATGATATCTTTTTATGCGGACTTGAAATTGCGTGGTGCGATTTTTATGCAAAATCAGGGATTTCCCGAGTGGGGTATCAAATAAAAGCTTACAATTCAAAGAATATGGTATTTGACATTATTAATAATAAATACTAAAATGTTCGAAATAGTGTAGTTAAGTATATATCTCTATCTTCAATAGTTTGGGCGTAAAACATAGTGGACGGGTGGTCTGGAACACCCTGTATATTACTATAATTAACAGTCAAATGTTTTTTTACGTGAAATAAATCAGTATTTTAATAATAAACTTATTTTAAAATGTAATATTTCACCTATTTGTCACGTGATCGCAGAACATCTAGCAGAACTGTCACTGTTATGACGTAGTTACTTACTATGTAAAAACGTCAGAATACTGGATACCTATTGGTTGATTTCAGTTTGTTTTAGTAAACAGTTACGTCACTGGGCATACCACGTGACTTTGAATGCGCGTTTTGGCGGGAATTTTTATTTTTTTAAATAGAAAAAGATTATTTTCAGCGTTTTTTGGAAATTATCTTGGGAAAAGATACTATGGAAGTATCTATTATATACATACGCACAATTTACAATATACTTATGTATAATAACACCTATTTCAGTGAATGATAAAGAGGTGGGAAATTTTTTTTCTTAGAAGGGGAGACTGTAATTTTTATCACATAAAATACATTAAAATACAAATTAAATAATGTTTTCAGATATTATGTATTTTAGTTATTTTATAAAAGTTAACCAACCCTAAATAGATTATTTTATTTAAATTATTGTATACCTGCTGAAAATATACAATTATTATATTTATTTAATGAGATTAGATTTGGCCCGCGTGATGGGTTTCAATTGATATTTGAAAAGGTGTGATAACAACATATAAAACACCTATATTTACCTATATTGTGACTTTCGATAAAAAAAATCTGGAATTTTATTCAATAAAATTTATAACGATTTTCTATTTTAAATATACTTTTTCTGTATTTTATAAAGTTATCTTTATATCTTGGTTTCTGGGTGTAGGTCGCGTCGATTTGGTCGTGTTATATAACACGTTATAAAGTTATTTTTTATGTGATTATTGATAATAAACACTTGACTTAAAAATGAATGCTATTAATTGCCGTAATGTGTAAAGTTTGGTTGACATAAGTGAAGATAGAAATAACAACACTAACTTTTTACACTCATGTTTAAATGAAGACCCAACGTTTGCTTTATCTCTTTCTTTTATGCGACTCAGTTTTCGTGTCAGTTCAGGTGGATCCTCTGGAAGAGCCGGCCTTTGCGATTCTGGCGCCCCAGGCGAGATTTTTTTTGACGCCCCCCCCCCCCCCCCCCCCCAAATGGCGAACGACAAAAAAAATCAGTGATAATTTGAAAAAAAAATTATTAAAATTAATGATTAAAAAAAATGTAAAGAGTTGAGTAATCAATGTTGTCTGCATATTTATTATCACTGAAAAAAAAATAATGGCGGAATGATACATACATAACATACATATATTATAACAGTTAAGATAATTACAAAAAAAAGAAAATTTAATTCGCATTTTTTTGCGGTGCGGTCGTTCATCAGAAAAGTACCTATTGTTTTAACTAGTAGGTATATCTATTGGCGGCATTAACTCCGTTTTTATAAATTTTACGCTCCCTTGCGATTACACACTTTTAATTGCTGAAGAAGAATATTATTGGATTTCAAACTTATTTGAAGAATCTATTGTGGCCTTCCGCCGCCCCTCTCAGCCTGGCGCCCCGAGCAATCGCCCTGCCCCCCCCCCCCCCTAAAGGCGTCACTGCGCATGTCGATAATGTAGTTTTTATTTGACACTTATTATTATTATTCCAGTGTCTTCAGAAACGTCACATATGAAGATTGGAAGTTTCGTAAACTATTTTTGATATTAAGCATTTTATTAAGTAAAATGAATTATTTTGCAGAAAAAATAAAAATTATTATTTAAAAAATATGTAAAGCTTAAATTTGACGCAATTGTCATAAACTTAAAAATAAGTTTATGACAATTGGCGCCCCCACAAAATTGCGACCCAGGCTGTCGCCTGGGTCGCCTGGCCGTTCGGCCGGCTCTGCCTCCTGGAAGTCTATGGAAGTTTAAAAAGGATCTACAGAGGTCTATTAAGGGTCTATGATAAATTTGTCTGTTTTAAAATTTTGAATTGCAATGTCCTTTTTTTGTTTTTCATTTTTATTTATCGATATATAATTGCTTGTATTTCTCCAACCAGATTGTAGAATATTTATGTTTTATAGAATCTAAAAATGTAAGGGGGTCCATAAAGAATTAATAAATCGTTTTTTTAAAAGGGGTCTATGTAGGAGCAAGATTGGGGAACTCTGATCTATATAGTCATTTATAATTTTCTTTTTTATTTTCTTATTTTAAAGTCGATAATTCTTTGGCAAATTAAAATTTGGTTCATGAAAATTACTATAAAAATTTTGAATTTTAGATTTAATTTCAATAATGTTTATTTCATAGAAAATGAAGTGAAAAGTTGACATTTTCAAACCGCAGTTCTGTATCTCTAAACATTCTCGAGATATGGCATTTCAAAGTTTTCGATTAAAAAAAATTATAAAAATGACCGTAACTTTTGAACGTGTGGTCGGATTTGATTTTTGTAGACGAATATGAAATCACCGCATCAAAATCTATCTGTTGACGTGACATGTATACTTAATACTTTAAAAATTGTTTTGGTCAAACAGAATTGCGGTGTAAAAATTTCAACTTTTCACGTCATTTGAAATCTAAAATCCAAAAATTTACAGTAATTATCATGAACTAAATTTCGATTTGTCATTCAAATATCGACTTTAAGATAAGAAAATAAAAAGGAAAATCATAAATTATCTAAAAATGTAAGGGGGTCTATCAATCATTCTTTTAAAATGGGTCGATGTAGGAAAAAGGTTGGGAACCCCTGCTCAATGTCTATGATATCAACGGTTCAAATTTACAAAAAAATAAAATGATTTTATATTTTTACAGATATTTGTATTTTCTGTACGTGGCACATATTAATAGTTGTACTGGCCCCTCAAGATACCAAGACCAACTGCGCCACTGAATATTGTAAGTACAAAACATAAATATACCTATATATATTTTTTATAATGGTAAGTATATGATAAATTTTTTTCGATAAAATATTTGTTTAAAATAAATCTTAATTATTTTTTACATTAAAAATAAAAAAATTTACAAATAATTTAAACTATTATTTTACAATATTTAAATTATTATTTTATTTATAATATATTTTATCCACGACTTATATATAATACATACATTACATACGTAGTTTTTACTATATAATGGATATATTAATCCCAGAGGGAACCATGACGAAAGAGAAATTTTCTGATTGGTGCATTGGAGGGCAATAATGGTCATTATTGCCCTCTAAGTCATTATTGCCCTCTAATGCACCAATCAGAAAATTCCTTAAATTAAATAATACCATGGAAACAAAATACACAAACTTTAAGTCTAAAAAAATTATTTACGACTGTCAAATAAAACACCTAGTGTTTGTGTATTTGTATTGAGATGGATAAAAATTCTAGTAAAGTTGTTGATAGTACAAAACTTGTTCAGTTTATTAACTCTAATATTACTAATTTTAATATTTTTGGACACCACAGAGTATTTTGTTTCCATGGTATAGTTTAATTTATATTAATTTGAAATTATAACAAAAATGCTTGTGTTTTGTGTTTGCATTTCTTGTATTCAGTTGTGTTTTATTAAAGAAATTAAAATAGTCGTAGATAAAGTACAGTATACTACTCGCAATAATGGCTATTATTACCTCGAAATTTCCTCGGTAATAATAGCTATCATTATTGACTCGTGGTATAATATACTATTATCCACGACTTATATCTCTCAGAGGGAATAATGAAAAAAGAACTTTTCTGATTGGTGCATCAGAGGGAATAATGGTCATTATTCCCTCTAAATACACCAATCACAAAATTTCTCAAATTAAATAATACCATGGAAACAAAATACACAATTTCTAAAGTCTAAAAAATTTATTTGCGACTGTCAAATAAAACACCTAGTGTTTGTGTATTTGTATTGAGATGGATAAAAATGAAGAGTCTATTACTTATACACCTCCCGAAATTGTACTACAAGCTGCAGCTACTGGAAAAATCAAAATGCATAATTTATAATAACAGAGTTTGTATTTTGTTTCCATGGTATTATTTAATTTTTATTAATTTGAAATTAGAACAAAAATTTTTGTATTGAAGCTTGCATTCCTTGTATTCAGTTGTGTGTTATGAAAGTAAATAAAATAGTCGTAGATAAAGTACAGTATACTACTCGCAATAATGGCTATTATAACCTCGGAATTTTTTTTTCTCCCTCGCCGCTACACGGCTCGGTTCGAAAATTATTCCTCGGTAATAATAGCTATCATTATTGACTCGTGGTATAATATACTATTACAAGCGATTCTTATTTTCATTAAACTTGAAAAGTGAATAATTTTTCATCAATCAAAAATCTTAGCTTTTTTAAAATAAAAAAAATGTCACTGATAATTCTGAAGAGCTTTTTTTTAGCTCTTTTAGTCAGAAAATGTTACTATTACGCAGAATTTTTTTTTTCATACCAAAATTTGCCGCCCCTAAAAATTGCCGCTATAGGCAGCTGCCTACATTGCCTACATGGTAAATCTGGGCCTGACCCCCTACATTACTTTTTCAAACTTGTAATAACTAATTTATTTAAGAATAGTATTTTTTTGTATCTTAGTGTTTTGCTATTTATTAGAAGCATTTTAATAAGGTCCTTTGAACACTATAATATACTTACTTTAATGACAGCATATTGTTAAGGAGACACCTAAAATTTTTATTTACAAAAATTATTGAAACTTTAAACAGAATAGAATATCATTATTTGAGTTATTAGTCCAGTAAGGAAAGCAGAAATATAGCCCATATCGGGAACTAATTCGGACCAAAATGATTTTTGGTGGAAACGTTCTACTAGTGTCCCTGATCATCTCACAAAAAGTCCGAGCTGATCCGAGTTGTGCTACCGCCGCCATCTTGAAAAAATGGCGGACGGGTCACGTTTTTCCATAGTTTTTCGTGTTTTTCTCTGAAACCGTTCATTTTACGAATACGGTGCACTGGACTTTTTTTGTAGAGTATAAAATTTTCTTTAAAATAAGTCCAAGGTCGTTAAGATCGGTTTATAAATAACACAAGGAGTGCCGGTTTTTAAAATCACAATAAACGGAGAAAATAATATTTCGCATTTTATTTCAATTTTACTTGACTCTTAATGCTACAATGATAATTTTATATAGAATCTTTATGAAATATCATAAATTTGTGCATATAATAAGAACAAAAACATGAAGATTAACATAATGGTAACGGAAAGAGGGTTAATATTCTTAACCCCTACATTAGTGTGTACCAGAATAAGATATATGTCTACTACAGAACTGATGTAAAATGTTCAAATTATAATGATATTTTATTAAATATTGAAAATATAATACTTTAACACCATTAAATAGGTATTTGATGTTTTCAGAGACGGCTTAAGGAGATGTCTCAATCCAGGTGTTTCTATGAAAATTTGGCCCATTTAGTGCAAATACACTTTTATTTCTTTTGCAAATAACATTTTATTTCAAAATGACAATGTTTTTTTCTGATAAAAAATAAACTTTTATAATTTTAATGCAGAACGATGAGAAATAACAAACGTTTGGACGCAAATAAATCGATCAAAATTATGGTCGTATAGTAATACAAATTAAATTGAAGAGAAGATAAGAGAAATGTCTAATGTACAAATTTAATTAATTATATTTGATCAAAAAAATGCACCACAGGCCATGGAGGCTCTCAAAATTGTAGTAATGTTTTTTTCGGTCATTCATCAAAAAATAGATTATTCTGAAGACAAAAAAATTTAAGTAATGATTGGAAACAAGAACGCTTAAGTTTTAAAACCTTATTTTGAAAACTGTTTTATGGACATTTTTCACGGAGAAACAGCCATTCAAAGATATCTTTAAAAAGTTGGAAAATTAGAGTGACACTTTATCTCTCTAATAGCAATATGGCATGTTTGATCGCTTACGGTACAATGAAAAAAATCTGTGCGATTCAGGGTTTCACAGATAATTTAGGAATACTTTTAACTTAAAAAAAAACATGGACACTTTAATGATCCCATTTTTTTAAACTGTTCTTCGACCATTTTTCGCGGAGATGCAGTTATTAAAAAAATCTTAAAAATATTGAAAAATTTAATGATCCTTAAATTTTGAGTTTTAGTGTAATATGTAATTTACTACATGTTATGTATTTAATTTCCAGCTGAATAATATATGTATGTTAGTCAATTTTCACATGATTTTTTTAAGTAGGTAGGTACGATGGAATTATAAATAGGCTGGAATATGAGTGATATCAAATTTTTATCTTTTTCTCATTCCAAATGAGATTAATACAATTTTTGACTTCGCTGTAGTTAGATAGACATGGTTGAACTAAAATCGATTTTTTCTATACTCACTTATATTTATTAAAAACATCAAATGAAGACTTGACGGCTTTATAATATAATTATATAATGATCAGGGTTATAAAATTCAAGTAAATTAATACAAAATCCTTAGCTATGCAAATTTTTTGACAAACAAATTTAAAATAATTGAGAAAATATGTATGAATATGAAATAATATTATAAATATAATTTTTGCGCCATGTGTTTGTATCCATTTATTGTAGTTGCCTAGGTAAGTCCCTATGAAAATTGACTTACATATGTTATTTAACTGGAAATTAAATACTCAGCATATATAAATTACATACATATATTTGCACTAAATGGGCCAAATTTTCATAGAAACACCTGGATTGAGACATCTCCTTAAGCCGTCTCTGAAAACATCAAATACCTATTTAATGGTGTTAAAGTATTATATTTTCAATATTTAATAAAATATCATTATAATTTGAACATTTTACATCAGTTCTGTAGTAGACATATATGTCTTATTCTGGTACACTCTAATGTAGGGGTTAAGAATATTAACCCTCTTTCCGTTACCATTATGTTAATCTTCATGTTTTTGTTCTTATTATATGCACAAATTTATGATATTTCATAAAGATTCTATATAAAATTATCATTGTAGCATTAAGAGTCAAGTAAAATTGAAATAAAATGCGAAATATTATTTTCTCCGTTTATTGTGATTTTAAAAACCGGCACTCCTTGTGTTATTTATAAACCGATCTTAACGACCTTGGACTTATTTTAAAGAAAATTTTATACTCTACAAAAAAAGTCCAGTGCACCATTTTTTCAAGATGGCGGCGGTAGCACAACTCGGATCAGCTCGGACTTTTTGTGGGATGATCAGGGACACTAGTAGAACGTTTCCATCAAAAATCATTTTGGTCCGAATTAGTTCCGGGAAAAAGTCTTATTTGATTGAACTACTATCAGAATCCAAAGTTCCAAAGAGTTTGACCGAAACCCCTTTCCCATAAGAATTCTGCGGGTCCTTTCTTTAAACAATTTTTTTTTAAATTGATAATATGTTTTTTTTAATTCTCTGAGAATCCTTGTGTAGATCTAAGCATTTTTTTCCTCTTATAATTTTTCTTATAAATTGGTAGTTTCTGAGCAAAAAATAATATCCAGACATTTGTTCTTGTTTTGCTCCATATCACAAAAATGGACTTTTTCTGAAAAAAAGAATCCAGGCAAAAGTTGCCTAGTTTTCCTCGTAAATTACGAATCTATAACAAAAAATATGGATTTAAATTTAAAAAGGAAAGTTGAACCTGAAATATCATCATGGTGACCTTTTCAAGGTCAACCCATATGGAACATTTTCTCTGAAAATTCGTTATTTTTGAAATCTTCTGCTGGAAATTATTAATAGTACCTTAAAAGTATAAAAAGTACTCATTAAACATTATTTCATAAAATTTATTTTTCAGAAGTAGAAGACTACTGTTCAAATACAATACAAAATGGAAGTATCCAATACAAAGAATGTAACTTCTAGTTCAGGTGAGTCATGTTCATTTACTCTACATGCTCGACAAGTAACCAGAATTTACAAAACTATAAAACATAAATTAAACAAATAAATAAATAGCAGAATGTTTTAACAATAAGTTAATATCATTTCATATTTAGACTAAAGTCGGTATATATGGAACAGCATTAATGTTTTATGATAGAAAACTATAATATTATTATTTAAAATCAGCCCTTATCACTTCATTCAACATATAATTTAATCATTTAACGAGATCTAGCAGGCAAAAATATAATTCTTAAATGAAAACAAAATAAAAAATCTAAAACAATCGAAAATCAGTCTCTTAAAAAATGTGCGTGCAATATGGATCAGAGTGGTCCATATTACATGTTTGTTACCACAATACACGATTATTTATATTATACTCGGTTTCATTTATGTTTGCAGTGGTTGCCAGGTGATTTGACCGTATGATACAAGGTTATTAAACTATACCTACAGGTAGGTATACCTACAGGTTTCACGCTATTGGTTCACGGCTAGTGTCGTAGTCAGCCGTCAAAAATCCACGGAAACTACAAGTTTGCAATTTAATTTATACTTGAATTTATACGCAAAATTTTAACATTAGACGGCCAGTGACGTCATACGCACTCTCCCCCGCTCATTCCCCTCGTCGAAATGTTTAGTAATGAGACAACCTGCATAGTTTAATAACCTTGGTATGATACACGATTCGTACGGTCAAATTCCCTGGCAATCATTACAAACATAAATGAAACATAGAATAGGTGGCAGGCGCGTATTTATACAGATTAACCTTTCGGGGGGAGGGGTCATACAGAAAAAAAATCCGAACTTTGTAGAAAAGTCGTCAATGAACTTCGAACCCTCAGAAACAGCACCGATTTTGATGTTTTTTTTTCGTTCGTTACATCATGCTACCTATTTGAAATCGGACACATCCATTAATAATATTTGAAAAAATATTTTCCTTGAAAAATATAAATTTTCAATTTTTTAAATAGTTTGTTTAATAAATGAACGTTGCCATTTTAACGCTAAAATGATAAATTAATATACGGCTTTTATTTAACTGAACTTTTAAACACTTTTCATTAAATCGTTTCCACTAATAACAAATATAATTCACACAAAATTTAATTATTCAACAAAGAACAAATATATTGAGCTTACAAAATCATTTTTTCACTTAACTTGCTTATAGTCCAGTGTATTTAGTAACTGACCCAATTATTTCGGGTACATTTTTTTGTTGTAACCCACAACTGACAACAAATTTATGTTGTGGCCAGTTGCCGAAATATATCAACAACTAGATAATTTTGGTGTATTATGTCTACGTTGGCCAGGGAGCTTGTTGGTGTAGATATAAGGTGCAAAAATAGATTAACAAGTTTTATTAAAAATACCCTCGATTTATTAGATTGAAAAAATATACACTATACTTCACTATTGACGTCCAAGATCACTTATTTGTCTTTTTTCGCTGCACGGTTATATAGTTACTACTAAGGACTGAGCCCCTGGGCGCTTCGCGCCCCAACCCCCATTCACGCCATTTTTTATACACACATTTACTCGGGTCTGCGACCCTCGTATGTGGTTTTGGTAAAAATTTAATTTATAAGCAATTTAATCAAAATGTGCAAATTTACAACATTTCTGTATACGCTCCTGACGTATTTAAGATAAAAAACAGCTGTTAATGATTTCTTCGTTTAACAATTTCAATCAAAATCTATTTTACGTAGAAATTATAACTCATTGACAAATCTGACATTTTAAAATTAATCAAGTAATTTATCAGTGTGTTTTTTATTAAAATGTCAATAAAAATCCATGTGTTTTCTTCATTATAATAAATGACTCATCGTTTTTTCAGTAAAATTTCGATGTACTTTTCGGAAAAAAATCACAGCTCAGAGACCTTTCATAGCTAAGAAATGAAATCTAGCCTATTGACTGGAAAAAGAGTGAAGCTACATGACAAAACAAAAATTATCAAACTCGGCCCGGTGGGAGTCGAGTCTATAAAAAATAACATTTCGTGCGGACATATATATATACCTACAAACATACACGTTTATATTATAGTGCGATTTATGCAGTCAGTATTTTACACGCGCTTGTAAAATTAAATTGTCATTGTGGAAATAACATGATGAAATAACGGTGATGAAAGACCAAATATGGGTCTTTTATTTCACAAAAGGGTAGAAAAAAAATTACGGTGAATTTTTAGATATGATGATTTAAAAAAGTATATATTTTTTCAATGAAGGGTAACTAAATCTGTAGGGGTGAGTTTTGGTGCACAAAATTTTCACAAAGATCGTTGAATAACCGCTTTCATTTATTTTTTATAAAATAATACTTGAATTCAATCTTTTACCTTATTATTGGGGGTGGTTTCGTATTTAAGGGTTAATGCCTACCCTAATAAATTATTTGTGTTTTTTAATACACGATACCATTTTATACAAAGTTTGTTAACCATTTTGTAAATTTCACAATTGTATCTTTACCTATGTCGTTTGAATTAATTATAATGTAATGGGGTTGAAATAATTAAGGGTAAAAAAATATTGAAAATAATTGGATTTTATTGGAATTGTAAATTTATAATAACTGTGATTTTTTTAACCCTTCTGTCAACCACAGTTCTAAAACCTTTCCGTCTACCATATAGGTCTGGCTGGACCTTCATATATTTTATATGAGAATGAAATAAAATAAATGGAAAAAATTAATAAAACTTTTTTTATAGATTAATTTGAATATAAAATATATATTTTCTCTTATTTTAAGGTAGTTGGTCCATCATAATGTGATCAAATTAGGCCATGAGTACATATTTTTAATTTAGAGAAATGATCATGGCAACGCTGTACATTATCTACTATTAATTACTTGTCAAATTATTATATTTTATCATCTAAACTACCACAGAATATATTAATAATTAATGAAATCGATTATAATTCCCTTCAATCCACTTATCATATTTTGTAAAAAATTATTTCATTATTTCGTGTATTTTTTGCTATAATCAAATGAATACGTTGTTGCCACATTGTCAACAATACTGTAATTTATGTGATGGTTTGGTAGTTAAATCTTAATAACGGGATGGTCAATCATTCCAATTTTTTGTATACTGTTTTCTTTCATATAAATATACAACATGTCAGTTTTTTATGAAAAACTGACGCTACGTTTAAATTTTATCTAATAAAACGTTACGTTAGTGTACGATTAGTCCATATAAACTGTGTTAAAAATATAAACTTTGAGATCGTTTTTCATGACTTTGAGATGGTCAATTTTAATAAAAATGGGCTATTTTTCAGATATTAATCTAGGGAATATTCCTATGCAATTTAAACAAAATCTGACGAAAACGTGTTTACGGACCAACTACCTTAATACATTTTGAATTTTATTAAAAAAATTTTTTGTATTTTTATTTATCTTCTAGATTTACACATTCGTGACATTTTAAATATTGCCGGCTATGTTGCAAACATACCGGGTCTGCGCAAGTATTGCACGTGAATCTTGTTTTTCTTTGAAATTTATCATTTATTCGGCAAATCTTGCAGGATTTCTTCTGTTTTGCTACTGTTTGGCTAGTGGTCGGTTGTGGAATTTTAAGTTGTAACGGTACCCCATTTTAAAGGTAATTAAAGGTATGAAGGTCTGGCCAGACCTATAAGGTAGACAAGAGGTATACAAATAGAAATATCATTTTTTTTCGCACTCCCACACACCCTATTATTATTTTTTTGCACTGAATCATAGAAAAGAGGTAGATTAAGGAATTCAAGGAATTTGATAAAAATACATAAAATATTTCTATCAAAAAAACTTATGGAAAGATCAAAAAGGTCTGGCCAGACCTAATGGTTGACAGAAGGGTTAACCAAATTATGAAACATTTTTTAAATTTGCTTCGTATCTTCCTATATTTTTGTTGACCTAAACTTAGGGGGTGATACCAAAAAGTAAATAGAATATAATGTTATTAAAATTAATAAGATAGTACGTTAAGGGTGCAAAGAAGTTATACAGATAACAATTATTCTGAATTTTATTTTTATTTTGGAATAATCATTTTTTAAACTTTTTTTTCAATACTTGAAAATGCCATTTTCCAATTTTCACCACTGTTAGGGTTGCACACCCCCTGTTGATGAAGAGACAAAGCTGTAACTTTTTGGGCTTTGAATCAACACCACATTAATGATTTATCTGAATTTTCATATTAATATGACATTTTTTAACAAAACTGTGTTACATTGAAAAAGTGTCCCACTAATTGTGACAAGTAGTGTATTGTAGTTAAAAATTTATTAATAGATAGTGATTTAAACTTAGCCTATGTTCTTCTGACTACTTTAAATACCTAAGTTTCAGATTTCTTCATAATATCTAGTGTATTCTTTTTTATTCTTGGAAGGGGGAGGTCATTACCCCTTGACTCCCCCTTGTATACGCGCCTGATAGGTGGTTAAAGCATTTTTGTTTTAATTTATTCTGTTGTTTTTAATTCAAACTTATATGTTGACACTGTAATAAAATAGTGTAGGGGCAAACAATTAGGGATTGCAATCCCGGGATCCCGGAATTCCACCTAATAATTTGATCTCGAAATCTCGGGATTAGAGACACATAAATTCCGGGATATCGTTTTTTTAATAAATGAATCTGCATTTGCATTCTGATATTTTTATGAGGATATTGTAACACTAATGTTCGGTATTATAAAGGACCTAGCAAATTTGCAAGCATACTAACACTCTCAGATGAGATACCAAACTTATATGACAATTCTTTTCGAGTTTTTTGATGGCTTTGACAGAATTCGCGCAAGCGTTGTATGTGAACACCAACGGTATTAAAGTAGTTGTGCTATTATGAAAATTATTATATACGGTCAGAGTCGCCAACTGTGTTACAATACGTTGAAGTGTCACTGCTCTAAATTCCATAACTAATCCATAGATACTATAACAAATTTAATAGCCTCATTTATGAGTGCTAGCAAGCTTGCAAATTTGGTAGATCCTTTATAATACTGGACATAACCCATATAGAAAGTGAAATTTTTAAGTTTGGCGTCAACACATCTGGTTACAATAAAGACGACCATTTTAGAAACTGTACACTTATAAGGGTCTATGGGCTGCATTGTCTTTTCCAAGAATGTGTAAAAATGCATTTTAACAAAGGACCCCGCAACACCGGTGTTGTGTACTGCCATCTATTGATTTACAAAGTGTACTTTAAATATCAGGTTTTATTATTATAAACAAATATTCGATAAATAATCAATAGATGGCAGAGTAATGCAATTAAACAATTACATATACAATTATTCCAAATTTATCTTGATTCATAATCAATTAATGAATAAGTACAATTCCGGACACTAAGTGCAGTGCACGTGAGTGTTAATAAAAATACTAATTTACTAAAATACTAAATACTAAGTGAGTGACAAAATAACTATATATTATTCGTGCAGTATCCGGCAACCTCGGTAAGTGTGTTTTACTTTTAATACATAACAACCGGTCTCGGTCAAATGTTACGAAACTCTGCTGAATGATAGTCTTCAGTGTGTAGATCAAAAAAGTCCATGGGACCTAGGTCTGAAAAACTACTGTTCTGATGTTACAGCCTTCTGAATTTATCAAATCCACGTGCTTGATGAACAAAAAATTCACTGATTCACAGGCATGGAAAAAATTTTCATTATAAAATGACCAAACCACTGTTTTTTATGTATTTTACTGCGCTGAATGCGAATCCGTGGTTAAAATAGATGCATATCGTCCTTCAGTCTTCATAAAATCACTGAACCACCTTAAGAAATCTGGTAAATGGCGACATCCGTCCGTACTGCTTGAGCGATTTTGACATGACCATGAACTTAGCGAAGCACCTATTGCAAATCAAAACGAAATTAGGTGGATTATTTGTTGCTAATTAGTTGCTAATTAGTTACGCTGATTTTGATTTTGTTGCTCAATTTTTTCTTTATTTTTTGGGTGCTTCGCTAACTTCATATGAACTTAGCGATGCACCCCCCCTGAAATTAGTTAAAAACGAATCAAACACGGCTGAGAATTTGTTACTAATTTGTTGCTAATTAGTTACGCTGATTTTGATTTTGTTGCTCAATTTTTTCATTATTTTTTTGGGTTCATATGAACTTAGCGAAGCACCCCCATTGAAATTAGCTTCAAACGAATCAGAACACGTCTGAAAATATGTTGCTAATTTGTTGCTAATTAGTTACGCTGATTTTAATTTTGTTACTCATTTTTTTCTTTATTCTTTTGGGTTCATATGAACTTAGCGAAGCACCCCCACTAAAATTAGTTTCAAACGAATCAGAACACGGCTGAGATTTTGTTGCTAATTAGTTACGCTGATTTTAATTTTGTTGCTAATTTTTCCTTTATTTTTTTGGGTTCATGTGAACCCCCACTGAACTTAGCTTCAAACGAATCAGAACTCAGCTGAGAATTTGTTGCTAATTAGTTACGTAGATTTTGATTTTGTTGCTCAATTTTTTTGGGAGCTTTGCTAAGTTCATACCGCCACTGAAATTAGCTTTAAACGAATCAGAACACGGCTCATAATTTGTTGCTATTAAGTTATGCTGATATTAATTTTATGCCCAATTTTAAAATAATTTTGATCCAACAATTAAAACAAAAATAAATTCAAAAGACAATAATGAATTTAAAACTAAGTATTTACGGTGAATATATTCCGCTGGCCTTTCCACTATAACACCCCGCAAAAAAAAACCTATTGCATAGGTTTTGATACTATTTTGTGCCACCAAGCCCGATTTTGCTCCGTTCTCGAGAAAAATGGGGGGGGGGGCAGTGTCAGTTCTCTCTAGCAGTCCGGTCAATTACTCCGTAATTAATAAAGCTAGATACAAAATCTTTGCAGGATATTTTGTTGCTAGTTAAGTACTTCCGGATACCAATAAAATTTTTACCCCCCCCCCTCAAGTTTTTTGTTTGATTCATAATAAATCAAAAATTAATATTTAAACCAGTTTCTAATTCGTTGCATCCCGCAGCCCCCCTTCCCCAAAAAATCGTAATGTAATATTATTTCATGTATCTGAGCCCTAAAACATTTTCTGCAACAAAATTGAGCAACAAAATCAAAATCAGCGTAACTATTTAGCAACAAATTATAAGCCGTGTTCTGATTCGTTTGAAGCTAATTTCAGTGGGGGTGTGAACTTAGCAAAGCACCCAAAAAAAAAAAAAAAATGAACAACAAAATCAAAATCAGCGAAACTGATTAGCAACAAATTCTCTGCCGTGTTCTGATTCGTTTGAAACTAATTTCAGTGGGGGTGCTTCGCTAAGTTCATATGAACCCAAAAGAATAAAGAAAAAAATGAGCAACAAAATCAAAATCAGCGAAACTGATTAGCAACAAATTCTCTGCCGTGTTCTGATTCGTTTGAAACTAATTTCAGTGGGGGTGCTTCGCTAAGTTCATATGAACCCAAAAGAATAAAGAAAAAAATGACCAACAAAATTAAAATCAGCGTAACTAATTAGCAACAAACTAGCAACAAATTTTCAGTCGTGTTCTGATTCGTTTGAAGCTAATTTCAGTGGGGGTGCTTCGCTAAGTTCATATGAACCCAAAAAAATAATGAAAAAAATGAGCAACAAAATCAAAATCAGCATAACAAATTAGCAACAAATTCTCAGCCGTGATCTGATTCGTTTGAAGCTAATTTCAGTGGGGGTGCTTCGCTAAGTTCATATGAACCCAAAAGAATAAAGAAAAAAATGAGTAACAAAATTAAAATCAGCGTAACTAATTAGCAACAAACTAGCAACAAATTAGCAACAAATTTTCAGCCGTGTTCTGATTCGTTTGAAGCTAATTTCAATGGGGGTGCTTCGCTTAGTTCATATGAACCCAAAAAAATAATGAAAAAAATGAGCAACAAAATCAAAATCAGCGTAACTAATTAGCAACAAATTAGTAACAAATTCTCAGCCATGATCTGATTCATTTGAAGCTAATTTCAGTGGGGGTGCTTCGCTATGTTCATATGAACTTAGCAAAGCACCCAAAAAAATAAAGAAAAAATTGAGCAACAAAATCAAAATCAGCGTAACTAATTAGCAACAAATTCTCAGCCGTGTTTGATTCGTTTTTAACTAATTTCAGTGGGGGTGCTTCGCTAAGTTCATATGAAGTTAGCGAAGCACCCAAAAAATAAAGAAAAAATTGAGCAACAAAATCAAAATCAGCGTAACTAATTAGCAACAAATAATCCACCTAATTTAGTTTTGATTTGCAATAGGTGCTTCGCTAAGTTCATGGTCATGATTTTGACGCATGCCGGACATTTATCCGACGCCAGAATAGTTGTAGTATTCCTCAGTCTTCAGAAAATCGCTGAAACACCTTATGTCATATGTCGCTCAAGCAGTAGGTACGTACCAATACCTATCATACATTTTTTATATTGATTTTTATTCATTACCTATAAAAAACGTAAATATCTCGGGTCTTAGTTAAAAATTGTAAAAACTTTGACAGTGGAATCAGTAAATAAACAATAATAACTATAATTGTATTAACTTTATTTTTAATAGTTTCAATAATCCGTACAACCGTATAAAAATACGTATTACAATTAATTTTTTTTATTCACAACAACACTCTTTTGTTTTCATCTCCTAGCTACTTTCATATCCAGAACAACTATGATTGTGGTTTTATCCACTACAAAAACTAACCCCCTGTCTACCCTCGCCATTAGGGGTTGAATATCGAATTTTTTTATTGTAGATTATTTTGCCCGAATCCACAATTATATCGTAAGCAGCTATGCAGGTAAACATATGAAAAACACAGATCCTTGTCTGAATTTACTTTAATATCATGAACAGTTATGAAGATAAATATATAAAAATTGTCCCCCCCCCCCATCCCCAAAGGGGTTGAATTTTCGTAACTGATATTTGTCTTGTAGAGTACAAATTTTTCCACCCCCCTAACACCTTAGGGGTTAAATTTTGGAAAATGCTGAAATAAATGTTTCATTATTTATATTGTAGAGTATATACATAAGTTTCAATTAAATGCGACCAAAAAAATATATTTTATATAAATTTTGACACCCTATTTAACCCCGTAGGGGTTGATTTAAAAAAAATCCTTTCTTAGTGGGTGCTTACATCATAAAAGGAAGGCACCTACAAAATTTCACGTTTCTAGGTCCAGTGGTTTGGGCTGTACGTTGATATATGAGTGAGTGAATGAGTGAGTGAGTGGTTAAGGACAAACTCTTTTATACAGGGTGTCCCAGGACTGTGTCAAAGCTCAATATTTCATTTAATATAAGAATTGGAAGAAAACTTTAAATGCAAAAGTTGTCAGGCTAGAGGAGCGGCATAATTTAAAAATAGTTACATTTATACAGAGTGTCCCATAACTGCGTTACAAACCAAAGTTATGTTTTTTTAAATACAAACTATATATTTTTATTTGATAATCTAAAAGCATTCATTTTTCTGAGTATTTTTATGTATCAAGTATGGGATTATACAGAGGGGTTTAGAAATAATGACCAATTTTGTAAGAAAATAGGAACATTTTCAACACCTTGTAATTTTCTAATTACAACAAAAAAAATGGTTCTCTGCTGAAAGTAGTTTTGGTATATTCTCTATTATTGCGATATTACGTTAAACACTTACAAAATTGTATTATTTGTATCAAAATACTGAATCTAGTTTTTTTCAAAATTTTCAAATGGAACATCCTATATATTTTTACATTTTCGAATTGCCTGTTCAATTCTCAACACATTTTACAAACCATGTTCTATACCTAAATCCAGCCGTTAATAAGGTATTAATTTTATATTAAAATCTTAAGATTTTTTAAAAACAATACAACTTTATTATATTCCATAAAATAATTAAATTTTTATGTTGTTGAAGTTTGTACGTTCTACTAGTTTGTTAAATTATTTTTAAGCAAACTGTTTTTTCGATTATAATAAAGTTGTATTGTTTTTAAAAATTTTTAAGATTTTAATATAAAATTAATACCTTATTAACGGCTGGATTTAGGTATAGAACATGGTTTGTAAAATGTGTTGAGAATTGAACAGGCAATTCGAAAATGTAAAAATATATAGGGTGTTCCATTTGAAAATTTCGAAAAAAACTAGATTCAGTATTTTGATACACCCTGTACAAATAATACAATTTTGTAAGTGTTTAACGTAATATCGCAATAATAGAGAATATACCAAAACTACTTTCAGCAGAGAACCATTTTTTTTTGTTGTAATTAGAAAATTACAAGGTGTTGAAAATGTTCCTATTTTCTTACAAAATTGGTCATTATTTCTAAACCCCTCTGTATAATCCCATACTTGATACATAAAAATACTCAAAAAAATGAATGCTTTTAGATTATCAAATAAAAATATATAGTTTGTATTTAAAAAAACATAACTTTGGTTTGTAACGCAGTTATGGGACACTCTGTATAAATGTAACTATTTTTAAATTATGCCGCTCCTCTAGCCTGACAACTTTTGCATTTATAGTTTTCTTCCAATTATTATATTAAATGAAATATTGAGCTTTGACACAGTCCTGGGATGCCCTGTAGATATAGATTTGAATATCAAATATTTATGGCCGTAATATCGCAATAAACACTTGTAAACGTATCTACATAGTATAGTTTTTGAACGATGAATTATTAGTAGTAAATTATTATGGTCAAACGTAGATAAATCATTTAATACAAAATATGTGGAACTGAATAGTCCACAAGAATTTTCTGAGTGGAAATACTTTTTGCGTGAGTGGACAATCTGAAAAATGCAAAACATGCAAACAAAGTATTAAGGTTCCACAAAAGGACCTGTATGCATTGAAATCTATTTATAAAATCAATTTATTATTTCTCCACGAAAGTTCACTGTATGGGTATTTTTCATAATCATACGTAAAACCGTATATACATATTTCAAAATGAGTTTACAAGTTATTAAATGGTTAAATATTTTTTTTACAAAAACTAATTCTAATCCCGGGATCCCGAGATTTGAAAATGGTCCAGTCTCGAAATCCCGGGATTGAAAATTTTGATCGGGATTGCAATCCCTAGCACCAATAAAAAAGATTTTTTGCAGAAGTAAATAATTGTAAAGTACTGGATGATTCATATACTGTTCACACTATTTGTCTCGCTACGATTCTGGGTTTACAGGTATTACGGGGATTTAAAGCACTGTTCATACGGCCAAATCCTATACCTGCGTTTTAAACAGCAATATAAACAATTTAATACAAAAAAAGTTTGGACGAACTTATCTTAACTTTGGGACCCGGACAAAAGGCAGACATGGACAAAAGGCCGACAAGGACAAAAGGCAGACTTCCAAAAGGCAGACATGGACAAAAGGCAGACAGACAAAAGGCAGACTCCCAAAAGGCCGACATGGACAAAAGGCAGACTCATAAAAGGCAGACATGGACAAAAGGCAGACTCCCAAAAGGCAGACATGGACAAAAGGCAGACACCCAAAAGGCAGACATGGACAAAAGGCAGACTCCCAAAAGGCAGACATGGACAAAAGGCAGACACCCAAAAGGCAGACATGGACAAAAGGCAGACTCCCAAAAGGCAGACATGGACAAAAGGCAGACACCCAAAAGGCAGACATGGACAAAAGGCAGACACCCAAAAGGCAGACATGGACAAAAGGCAGACTCCCAAAAGGCAGACATGGACAAAAGGCAGACACCCAAAAGGCAGACATGGACAAAAGGCAGACACCCAAAAGGCAGACATGGACAAAAGGCAGACTCCCAAAAGGCAGACATGGACAAAAGGCAGACACCCAAAAGGCAGACATGGACAAAAGGCAGACACCCAAAAGGCAGACATGGACAAAAGGCAGACTCCCAAAAGGCAGACATGGACAAAAGGCAGACAAGGACAAAAGACAGACAATTTTTAATACAAATGAATAATATATTTGAGGGGGGAGGGTATATGCAATATGCCCCTCCCTAAAAATAATATTGTATTATTTAATTTACTTTAACGATATATTTTTTTTGAGAAGGTAGGGGGTATTTTATAAGCCCCTCACCCCTTAAAGATATTATTAATCTTATAATTTTTTTTCTGCCTTTTGTCTATGTCTGCCTTTTGGGTGTCTGCCTTTTGCCCATGTCTGCCTTTTGAGAGTCTGCCTTTTGTCCATGTCTGCCTTTTGGGTGTCTGCCTTTTGTCCATGTCTGCCTTTTGGGATTCTGCCTTTTGTCCTTGTCTGCCTTTTGTCCATGTCTGCCTTTTGAGAGTCTGCCTTTTGTCCATGTCTGCCTTTTGGGTGTCTGCCTTTTGTCCATGTCTGCCTTTTGGGATTCTGCCTTTTGTCCTTGTCTGCCTTTTGTCCATGTCTGCCTTTTGAGAGTCTGCCTTTTGTCCATGTCTGCCTTTTGGGTGTCTGCCTTTTGTCCATGTCTGCCTTTTGGGATTCTGCCTTTTGTCCTTGTCTGCCTTTTGTCCATGTCTGCCTTTTGAGAGTCTGCCTTTTGTCCATGTCTGCCTTTTGGGTGTCTGCCTTTTGTCCATGTCTGCCTTTTGGGATTCTGCCTTTTGTCCTTGTCTGCCTTTTGCCCATGTCTGCCTTTTGAGAGTCTGCCTTTTGTCCATGTCTGCCTTTTGTCCATGTCTGCCTTTTGGGATTCTGCCTTTTGTCCTTGTCTGCCTTTTGCCCATGTCTGCCTTTTGAGAGTCTGCCTTTTGGGTGTCTGCCTTTTGTCCATGTCTGCCTTTTGGGATTCTGCCTTTTGTCCTTGTCTGCCTTTTGTCCATGTCTGCCTTTTGGGAGTCTGCCGTTTGTCCATGTCTGCCTTTTGGGTGTCTGCCTTTTGCCCATGTCTGCCTTTTGAGAGTCTGCCTTTTGTCCATGTCTGCCTTTTGGGTGTCTGCCTTTTGTCCATGTCTGCCTTTTGGGATTCTGCCTTTTGTCCATGTCTGCCTTTCGGGATTCTGCCTTTTGTCCATGTCTGCCTTTCGGGATTCTGCCTTTTGTCCATGTCTGCCTTTCGGGATTCTGCCTTTTGTCCTTGTCGGCCTTTTGTCCATGTCTGCCTTTTGTTCGTGTCTGCCTTTCGGGATTCTGCCTTTTGTCGTAGACCCCTTTACTTTAACATAAATAATCAAAAATGGAAAATTTTATTAAATTACCCTCAATAACATACCGGTTTTCCAAATATTGCCATGTCAACTAACGCAGTTTGTTAGAGGTGTAGGCTTAAATATATATACACTTATACTATATATACACTGATGAAGGAAGTTTGGATATTCCGAAAAAAATATAAA
The DNA here is from genome assembly GCA_949319165.1 of Sialis lutaria. NCBI lineage: Eukaryota > Metazoa > Arthropoda > Insecta > Megaloptera > Sialidae > Sialis > Sialis lutaria. The sequence goes on along the minus strand of OX439239.1, from coordinate 26,426,464 downwards.
TCATGTGCACAATTTTTTTGTAATAAAGTATGAACTAATACTATTAAAATTATTTTTTGACCATAATATCCCAAGTTATGAAATAATAAATTTAAAAAAATGGTCATTTACCTCAACAACATATACATATTAATTTTGTGTTTATAAAATTTAAAATAGAGCAACTAAACGAGGTGTCCATATTATCCGCCTGTTTCATATATACATAGGTACCGACTACCGACTTTATTCTAGATATTATGTCTGGTATTATCAACCAAATGAATACTCATTTAGTGTTAAATGCTACTATTGATGTGAGGATTTGGTCAATTTATCGTAAACAGGTCATCGTAAAACAATTTACCGTAAGAAAAATATACCGTAAAACAATTTATTGTAAGAACAATTTACTGTAAGGACAACTTATCGTAATGTCGAGGTTACACAATACGAGTTGCTGACCTGACAGTGGGCAGTTACTGCACCTGTGTACTTGCATGACAGTAGCTCGACTTGCATCGCCCGGTCACACAATGCGAACTGCTGGCGTGAAAGTGGACAACTACTGCACCTGTGTACTGACATTTGAGTAGCTTTTCAGATTTTGCAATATTGTCGCAAAATACACGACTGATCACAGTTCATACCGTAATAAATGCGGTTACAAAAATACTTTGCGCTGAAATACTTCGAGTTGAAAGTATTTCAACTATGTTCGGAAGTCCATCTATCCGCCATTTTTGCTTTCAACCGCTACTAGAAACACAAAACAAATGAACTATGCACACGGCGTGATCCCGGGCATACGAGCTGCTGTCATTTCGCAATACCGTGTAAGTTGACGTCCGAGTCGCATGCGAGTTGCTACTTGTGGCGTGGTGGGGGAAGGTGAGTGGCGAGTAAAAACAAAAAAATGTTGTAGTAACTCGGATGCGAGGTACTGACCGACTCGCACATGACAGTAACTCGTATGATGCGGTCACACGGTGCAAGTAGCTGCACTGCAGTAACTGACTAGGCCAGCTCGCATGTTAGCTCGCTCTGTGTAACCTCGGCTTAAAGGTAAAACAATTTAGTTAAGAGAGAGCTGGTCGCATATATAAACGGCAGACTTGTGAAAGCATATTATGAAATACTCCCTCTTCGTAACAACTTTAGACCCACCTAACAGGTGTTTATAACCATCAAAATCGTCTGCCAATTTTTTATATGTTTAAAATACATAGTATAATAATAATAATAATAATAATAATAATAATAAATTTATTTCGTAATACTGCAATACAGTGTGAAATAAGTCAAGAATACATATTCAATAAACATATAAAGATATTTAGGCACAGTTAAAAAGTTTAAAAGTTGTAGTGTATTATTCACCAGAGAAAAACTCACTTATACTATAGAGGTTTTTTTGTAATAGGTATTTTTTTAAAAGGATTTTAAATTGGTTAAAAGGTACATTTTTTATGTCGTCAGGGATTTTATTGAAGATTTTAATTATTTGGTGCATGGGACCTTTCTGAACCACATTGAGGGTAGTTTGTGGTGGTAGTAAGTTTTGGTTCCCTCTTGTATAATGATCATGATTGTATTTATTAGCTTCGAATAGAGAGTAATGTTTTCTTGCAAATATTGCACATTCCATAATATAGATATCATATAGGGTTAAGATGCGCATTTGTCTAAAGAGAGGACGACACGGTGTACGGCTGCTTACATTACATATAGTTCGGATACATCTTTTTTGAATAATAAAAAGGTCCTTAGCGTTAACTGAGTTTCCCCAGAAGATAATCCCATGAGATAATTGAGTATGTATGTATGCATAATATATAGTGATGGACAAAGAGTTGGGTAAAAAGTTGTTAATATTTCTTATCAGGTATATTTGTTTATTAATTTTATTTGCTATCAGGTTAATATGTTCTTTCCAGGACATATTTTTATCTATTGTTAGGCCTAAGAATTTAACTGAGTCGGATAGGTTCAGTGTGCCATGGTCGGGTAAATTTATAAGATCGTCAGTCATACTGTATTCCCCAAATTTAATTAGTTGCGTTTTACTTATATTTAATTTTAGACTGTTGCTGTTAAACCAATCAAATACGTCTGTAATAGATGAGTTGATTGTTTCAATTATTGCAGTTTTATCCTTATTTTCATAAACAATCGCAGTGTCGTCTGCATACATAATAATGTTATTGTTAACAAAGTTATTTATGTCATTTACATATAAGATAAACAATAATGGACCAAGAAGAGATCCCTGGGGAACACCGCGGTTTATATTTAGGATGTCAGAGAAGACATTTTTAATTATATTTTGATCATATGATTCAAGTTTAACGCATTGTTTTCTATTTAAGAGATATGATGTGATTAAATCTAATGCTACACCTCTTATACCATAAGCATGAAGTTTTGATTTTAATAAATCTAAATGAACTGTGTCGAAAGCTTTAGATAAGTCAAATAATGATAAAATGCATATTTGTTTTTTATTCCAAGCATTTAGAATATGGTCAATGGTTTTAAAAATGGCCAAGTTGGTAGAAAATCCTGCTCTGAACCCATGTTGAAAATTTTTAATAATATGAAATTTGTTTAAAAAATTATTCAATCTAATATAGATTACTTTTTCAAATATTTTGTTTATGAAGGTTAATAAGGCTATGGGTCTGTAGTTTTCAGGGTGATCTTTTTCACCATGTTTGTGTATGGGTTTAATAATTGCTGTCTTTAATATATCAGGAAAAATACCTTGACTGAAACAATTGTTTATGATGTAACATAGAGGGGCAGTTAAACTAGAAAAATATACTTGAAAAACGGAGAAACTGTGGTTTCTTAGTCACTTAAACTAAAAATACACCTTAACCACAAAATTTATGTCACTCGACACGTGTTTCGACTTCACAAGAAGTCCTCATCAGTGTATTTTTAGTTTAAGTTAGAAAAATATAGTTTTATGATATGATTTGGTATTTCATCGTTACCTGTTGATTTTTTATTTTTGAATGATTGACAAATACGATATAGTTCTATTTCATCAACTGGATAAAAAAAATAAACTGTTATAGTTGTTAGTAAAGTTTCCCTTTAATTTTAAATTTGGATCTTGGATATCCAGGTTATCAGCAACATTTACAAAATAGCTATTAAAGTTGTTAGCTGTCGTTTTGGTATTTGCAGAATTTTCGCATATATTATTCTGGATAGGGTTCTTAGTAGAGGTGTTCAATTTTTTTATGATATTCCAGGACGTTTTGGATTTGTTATCTGCATTTATTAAAAGGTTGTTATAATAATTAAATTTTGCATTTTTTACTATGTTTTTCAGTGATTTACATAAAGCTTTGTACTTATTTAAAATAGAATTTTTTTCAACTTCACATTTATTTGAATGTTTAATAAGCTCAAATAGGTTACGTTTCTGTTGACTTAATTCCGTTATTTCAGGGGTGATCCAATTATGGACAAGGTTTTTTCTATTTTTATTTAGTGTGGTAAGTTTGTAAGGAAAAGAAATATTAAAATAGTAGGTCAAAGTATCATGGAAATTTTGAAAGCTAATATTAACATTATTATGATTATAGATTGAATCCCAGTTTTCATTGTTTAATAGATAATTGAAATATGATAAATTTTCGTCATTGAATTGCCTAATATATCTACAAGATAAGACATTACACTCTATCGGAGAATCGAAATTACAAATCAATTCAATACAATCATGATCAGACAGTGGCGTAGGTATTATGTTAGTTGAACAGTTTTCAGCATTCGTTATAAAGTTATCAATTAAGGTTTCGGATATAGCTGTTTTTCTGGTAGCTTGTTTGATCTTACAAGTTAAATTAAAAGAAGACAAAAGATGATTTAAGTGTTTAGTCTTATAATCTGAAGTATTAAACAGATTAATGTTAAAATCCCCACACACGAAAATTTTAGTATTGAATTTTAAGCATATGGTTAATATTTCTTCTAGTGTTTTTATGGATGTAAAAAAGTCACTGTCTGGTGTACGATACACTGTAACTATTATAAAATTATTATTTACACATTTAACAGCACAACACTCTAAGTTTTTTTCAATATGTAATGTATTTATTTCTGGCACCTCTTCAACAGTAAATTCATCATTACAGTAAATTGCGACTCCTCCATGTTTATAATTTTTCCTGCTGTAACCAGATACTAAATAGAAACCTTCAATTTTAAGTGACAACAATTCTTGATGGTTTAACCAGTGTTCGGATATACATAAAAAATGAGTATTTGAGTCTTAAAGGAATAATTCCAATTCGTTAACTTTTTTTCTTAAACACTGTATGTTTATATGCCTAATTCTTAGAGTTGTGTTCAGGTGTAAATTTTTTAGTGTTTTGTTAAAATCTTTTTTAAGGATATTTTTGCATTTATCTTGGTTAGCATTTGTTTTATTTTCCTGTTTCATTATATTTTCCAGTGAATATGGTTCCATTTTATGTAAATCGTGCCCCACGAAAGGAACGAAAATTATAACGTGATATAATTACATCATTTGGCCAGGTATTACCGTTATATAGATCATCTTTCAAATTATATGGAGCACTTAATTTAAAACTTGCTCTATTTCCTACAATTGATATTAATTCACAGTTGAATTCTTGATTTGGGAACTTACCTTTAAGGTAATTTGTTATGTCTTCTGGAGTAGTATCATTACGTAACCGCCCGATGTAAAGCCATAACTTTTTTTCTGCTGCATTTAATGTATTATTATTTTCGTTATTTCCAACAATCACGTGCCGTTTTCTTCTATTTATCACTGGAGTAAAGTCGTCATGATTTTCATTTTGGTTTTCTTGTTGGACGTTGTGGGAAATTTCTTTCATTTCAGGTTTTGAAATTTTTGGACTTTCTTTATTTTCAGAATTTGACATTCTTGATTTGTTTTCAATATTGGGTTTTCCTTGGTTATTACGTTCTGGGACTTCTGTTCTTGTTTGTCTAGTTTGCTTTAGCATACCTTCGCTTGATTTTGTTGCTGACGCATATGTTCTAGGTTCAATTTTGTTAGCGCATGCGATCTGTTTTCTTAGTTCTGAAATTTCAGCTTGTAATTTATGATTTTGTTCTTCAATAATATTCATTTTTTTCAATAATTCTTCAGTGGCTTCATTCACTGCGTTTTTAATTATATTTTTCATTATTTCTTGCATTTCACTGTTAAGTTTAAAACTATTTATTGGGTTTATTTCACTTAAATTAGAATCTTTTTCTTTGCTCTTAGCTAAACGTGTTCCTTCCGCCATAGCGATCGGATTAAAACTTATATAAATGTCAGACTAGTGAAAGCATCTTTAAAAAAAAATTGACAACTTCAAAAATAGAGGGGGTATTGTTGCAACCGCGCTAACCCCGGCATACTTTACTATTATTAAATAAACGATATAAAAAAAAATTAGCCTTGTGGCGAGCACCTTAGTCGAGGTGGCGACCAGCTCTCCGACTAGCACTATTGGTATTGGAGGACCCTGTATATTAAAATATCACTTAATACGTATCTATACATTTTTTTAACAATTATAAACAAGGCTTCTATATATAGTTCTAGCTGGTACCCGCGACATCGTTCGCGTGGAATTTAGGTTAGTGAAAATTGAAAATACATTAAGTTCAGTTGGGTAAATAATACAGATAGATAATACAGATTTTTGTATGATAATCAATAAAACAGGTCAACTGTTACACGCCCATTTTTTATCTAATACATTTTTCGGGATATAAAGTAGCATATGTCCTTCCTCAGAATGCAAGCTATCTTCCTGCCAAATTTCATTAAGATCGGTTCCGTGGTTTAGCCGTGAAAAAGTAAAAAACAGACAGAAAGAAAGATCCACTTTCGCATTTTTTATAATATTAAGTATTGATACAAAATCGTAAATATCTCGGTTCCTATGGAAGATAGGGGGTTGTTTTCTCCCCTAGAACCCCCACCCCCGTAGTATTTTTCCCGCCGGATCGAATGAAATTAATTACAGCCCTTCATATATGACAGGGGGTGAAATATTAAAAAAAAATCCCATACAAACATTTCCACCCCTTTCAATTTTTTAGGGGATGAATTTTTGGGATTCGAAGTAGCCTATGTCCTTTTTCAGGGTGTAAGCTATATCCCTGCCAAATTTCATCAAAATCGGATCAGCAGTTTAGCCGTGAAAAAAATAGCAAACAGAGAGCCAGATTCACTTTCGCATTTATGATATTAAAATCTTAAATATCTCGGCTTATAAGTAAGATAGGTTGTTGTTTTTTCCTTATAATCCCCACCCCCATGGTATTTTTCCCACCAGATTGAATGAAACTTATTACAACCCTTTATATGTGAAAGGGGGTGAAATATATATATTTTCATTTGTTTTGGTTTACATTCATTATACAAAATCGTAAATATCTCGGTTCCTATGGGAGATAGGGGGTGGTTTACCCCCTTAAAACCCCCCACTCCCGTAATATTTTTTTCGCCGGATCGAATGAAAATAATTACAGCCCTTCATATGTGACAGGGGGTGAAATATTAAAAAAAATCCCATACAAACATTTCCACCCCCTTTCAATTTCTTAAGGGATGAATTTTGGAATTCTAAGTAGCCTATGCCCTTTCTCAGGGTGTAAGCTATCTCCCTACCAAATTTCATGAAGATCGGTTCAGCGGTTTAGCCGTGAAAAGGTAACAAACAGACAGACAGACTGTAACGCACTTTTTATAGTGGTACAGTATTTTCCCAAGCTCAGTGGAGAAGGGGGGGGTCGGTTACTAAAAAAGGTGTTTAATTATTATTGTGTATAAGTTATTTGATTAATTTGGGCGCCACATGGTTTATGCCCCCTAAGGCGAACCATGAACCTATAATGCCCCTGAGGTCTTAAATTATATGTGGGTGAAAACAAAACAAAAATATATATATAACAAAATGGTGAAATGAATATAATTTCAAAAATAAACGGGTTTTCAAACAAAAGTACATATGGGCCTTTCGGCGTCTTATATCTAAGTACACTTAAAGTCTCTACTTAAACTCGGAATACAAAATGGGGGGTAATGTTACATAAAATGGCGGATGTACACTTTAATTATTTTTTTTTTATTTAAATCGGCTTTTATTTAAACCGCGCACTACACTCGACGAATAAACGGTACGTCGGTTACAAATAACAAAATAACGTATCTACTTAACTCGGTAGCAGCAGAGCACGGCTCACGTTATTACTCCTCTCGAAAGGACCGGGTTGGACCTCCACACCTCGTCCTGTTTCCTCCAAAGGCCGGAAAGAGCAGTGACTCCCAAATATTGGTGAGTGAAGGATAGGACCACCAATTTCCTCACTCAGTACTTTGCTTTTCTCGAACTATTGTCGGCACGTTTCCGTACGTCTTGCTTCTACCCTGTTCGTGAATCGTCTCCCTTTTAAAACCACGTTCTCAGTAATCAACGCGTTATCAGCGGACAAGTTGTTGCCGGTTCTCTGATGACGCGCAAGGTCGTTTATACGTAAATGCTTCGATTGCATATGCGTTTGTGAATGAAAGGTGGTTGTATTTACATACAGAAGAAAATATAATTTTGCCGTAGATATTATAACGACGATGAACTAAAATTAGACTTAAAATTTTCTGATAAAGAAATATAAATAAAAAATATCGTTACATCCCCCCCTTTCTCCCCCTCGCAAATTTCTCAGAAATTTGCCTCGTATGGCTTAAGATCAGCTACATGCCATACACCCTTACTGTTGTTCTCGTCGTCTTCCAACTCAAACGCCAGGTCGGAAACTCTACGACGAATCTTATACGGGCCAACAAACCTAGGTGCTAATCCTGCCGCAAAGTGGCGTGCAGCGTCGGACAGGACGTAATTTTTCTTCATTACCAGATCACCGATGTTAAAGGTTACTGGTCGTCGCCGTAGGTTATACGTTCTTTCATTACGTGTGTGTGCCTTACGTAGCTGCTCTTCCACACGTGTCCAGATCGCTTTAAAATGATCCCCTCTCTCTATCTCGCGGTCGGGCCTAACCTCTCGTTGTCCGAAAAGTTTGCCGTTGAGTACGTGCTGCCGTCCAAAGTTAACAAAATAGGGCGTGGTCTCTAATACATCGTGTCTAGCTGTCCTTAAAGCGCAACCGAATTTTGCTAGATTCTCGTCCCACTTCTTATGATTGTTATCTTTCAGGTACGAACGTATCATCGTTTTGATAACCCGGTTGACACGTTCTACCGGATTGGCCTGAGGATGGTAGTTGGCCGTATAAAGAGCCTGGACGCCATACTTTTGGAGTACTCTCTTGAACTCGGTGCTTTTGAATTGTACCCCATTATCACAGATAAGGTACTGTGGAGCGCCGAAGAGTAAAAAGATGCCTTCTTCCAGTTTCTTTACAATCGGCTGTGCCTTGGCCGTCCGAAGGGGAAAGAGCATGGAGAATTTGCTGAAGTAGTCGGCGACAACTAGAATGTAGCAGTGACCTTGACTTGATCGAGGTAAAGGGCCTATTAAATCTATACTAAGGAGCTGCCACGGTTGGGAAATGTTGGGGCGTCGGCCCATCAGTCCCGCGGGTCTTGCTTGCGTGGGCTTTTGTTCAGCACACACCTGACAGTTCCTTACATAACGATTCACGTCGGCACGCATCTTTGGCCAATAATACAAATGAGCCAGACGATGGTAAGTCTTATTGGCTCCCATATGACCAGACGTAGGTTCATCATGACCTTCAAACAAGGCTTCAGCGCGACATTCCCTCGGAAGGACTTTTCTCCAACCACTATCTCCAGTTACCATCGAGCTGCGCATTTTCTTGAATAGATCTGTGCCTTCGATACGCCAATTCGTCATTTTGTGCGGAAGTTGCTGCGTCCTAGAATATACTCGCGTGTACCACTTATCTGTCGTGTCGGGCGGAACATCGACGACATCTACTGGCACGGACCTTGACAAAGCATCGGGTACCACGTGATCCTTGCCTTTGCGATGTAGAATAGAGAAGTCATACTGCTGGAGTCTAATCGCCCATCTGGCCAATCTCCCTACTGGATCTTTTAAATTGTTCAGCCATACCAACGAGTGATGGTCGGTAATAACTGTAAATTTGGATCCTTCCAAATACGGGCGAAATTTTTCAATTGACCAGATAACGGCCAGACACTCCTTCTCTGTCGTCGAGTAATTCCGTTCGGCTTTATTTAGCGACCGACTGGCATATCCAATGACATGTTCGCCGTCGAATGTTGACATGTTGAGACAGCACGGCTCCCAGGCCGTAGTCGCTGGCATCAGTTTGAAGAACGAAGGGCAAATCAAAATCCGGACATGTCAGTACCGGAGCGGATATTAAAGCATTTTTAAGGGCTTTCAAAGCTTCCTCGCACTGATCGGTCCACGCCCACTTCTTAGTCTTTTTCAACAGGTCGGTTAGCGGCGCTATTGTCGTGGAAAATGCCGGCAGGAAACGCCTGTACCAACTGGCCATTCCAATGATTCTGCGGACTTCGGATACATTTCTCGGGGACGGAATATTTAGGATAGCAGCTACCTTCTCGGGATCGACGTGAAGGCCATTTCGATCTACGACATATCCTAGATACTTTAACTCGGGTCTGCAAAACTGGCACTTTTCTTTGCTCAATGATAAGTTCGCATTCAGTAGTCGGGCGAAAACTTTCTCTAGTACTTCGATATGTTTTTCGAATGTCGGCGTACTGACAATAATGTCGTCGAGATAGACAAAGACAAAAGGCTCCAGGTCTGCCCCCAGGACTTTGTCGATCAGTCTTTGCCAGGTCGCCGGTGAATTATGGAGGCCGAATGGCATCCGGACGAACTGGAAAAGGCCGCGGCCAGGAACAGTGAAGGCCGTTTTGTCTCGGCTACCCTTTGCCACCGGTACTTGCCAGTAAGCCGACTTTAGGTCTAAAGATGTCAAGTATCGAGCTTCTCGTAGCCTATCCAGAATTGTTGAGATGTACGGGAGGGGATACGCATCCCTCTTCGTCACCTCATTTACCTTCCGATAATCCACACAGAAACGGTAAGATCCGTCCTTCTTCTTTGCTAGTATTATAGGGGAGGACCACGCGCTGTTCGATGGCTCAATGATGCCTTCGCTAAGCATCTTATCCACTTCCCCATTAATATATTGTTGTACCTTCGGTGACACGGGGTAGTAACGTTGTTTGATAGGTACACCTTGTGTCAAGACTTCGTGTTCTACCATCTGTGTACATCCAAACGTCGGCATTCTTGAAAAATAGTCCGAAGTGATTTGTAATAGACGTGCTCTATCATTTTCACTCAATTCTGATTCGATGTGTGGTTCTGGAGTGGCGCTCAAGGGACAAATTGAACTGTTTGTGAATACCCAATTTCCTTTACGGACATTTGGCACGATTCCCATCGTCCGCCAAAAATCTAAACCAAGGATGAGTGTGTAGCTGACACTCGGGACCACCAGCAGCGTACACACCTTCACCCGGTTCTCCAATCTTATTGGGACCTCAATTGTCCCCAAACAGTTCAGCGTTTGCCCATTCGCCACCGTGCATGATATCTGGGTCGTTCTGTGGATGGGTAAGCCCAAGTCTCGTAGAAGCTTCCAACCTTCTTCCCCAACAATTGACCTTGAGGCTCCGGAATCTAACAATCCACATAGCTTGATCCCCAGTATCTCAACTTCTAAAAATGGTCGTTCATCTCCTTTCCTACTGGCTAAAATGTAATCTAGTTTGGCCGTATAGCTAGATTTGGTCACACGGTCTTTATCTTTCGGAGGGTGGTGACCACTAACCCACCTCCTACTCAGTTTTTTGGCATGTTTGGTCGACAACGTGCGCAATCGGCCCGAAAGACATTAGGGGCACCGCAACCGTGACAGAACTTCGCTCGGTTTCGGGACGGACATACTCGGAAAATGTGTCCTCTACCTCCGCAGTTCCAGCATCCAAATCCTTGGGAATCCGTAGGGGCTGTAGTGGGGCGTGATTGTGTCGTTGCCGCCACTGGGGCTGTTCTTGCCCTCGTCGTTCTCCCACGATATGCCAGGTCCGGTTCTAATGATCTATGGTGTTGGCTGCTAGGCGGGGATACGAATGACTCTACCGTACCACGATGGTCTTCCAACCGTCGACCAAGCTGTAGCAAGTGATTGACAGAAGTAATGTCGATAAGACTTAAACGATCTTGGTACCAGGGGGTAATGTTTTTGCGTAAGATCCTTAATTTTACGGTCTCAGTAATGGGAAAGTCTAAGCGGTTAAATAAGTTCGCCATTACTGCCATATATATCCCAAAAGGTTCATCGGCACCCTGGGTGCGTCGTTTAATTTCTTCGATCAGCTTTTCGTTGTAGTCATATGGTTGAAATTGTTCGCGCATTTGAATACATAATTGTGACCACGATGAGACGTGATGACGAATCGCCCTAAACCATACTAAAGCAGGACCAGTAAATAAATCAATAGCGGAGTAAAATAATTGGACTACGTCAACGTTTCTTGCAACTCGTAGTTCGTCGACTCGCTCGATAAACGCGTTGATACTGAGATCGTTTGGTTCACCACTAAATTTCAAGTCCCATTGTGAGACGGGGACAGATCGAACATGAGGCGCAGGGGTCCAATTCGGATGCATTGGTAATCGGGTTGGATCGAGATTGAAGTCAACCGGTGAGCTGTTGTGGACCTCATCGTTAATATTCAAAACGGATAGGCCTAATGGGAGATCTGCTGTAACACCAGCAACTGGTGGTGCTCTTGCTTCCTCCAAAATCTTCGCCTCCAACTCGCAACTAATTGTCATTATCTGCGAGAGCAACTGTGAGCGTGCCGTGGCTGCCTCTTCATTTGAAACAACGAATCGAGATACCCGATCGAAAACGTGAGCTAACTTTGTTTGGATCTCTTTGTAGGTACCGTCACTGGCCTGACCCACGAACTCCTTTGTTAATTGTTCTATCTCGACTATTTTTTTTCTACAGCACTCTTTTTCTGCTACAAGGTCAAACTCGTAGGTAGGGTTGCTCATGGATCTACCTTCGCGCTCACCTGTTATTGCTTGGTGTAACCATTGACGCATTTGTTCGCACGAACCCGTGTCCACAAAACCTCTAATCTTTAATTCGTATTGTAGCTCGTCCTGTGCTAACCGATTAACGTCCATTTTAAACGCCATTATTAAAAATTATTATTATAAACGTACACAAATGAATTAGCCACAATAAATGCCGAGATTTTAAATTATACACTATCAATACACGCACAACAATTAAAACTATCGAGTAATACACACAAATCAGTAAATGCTTATCTAATAATTACAATGAAAAGCCTTAAAAGTAACAATAATAATACAATTATTTAAACGCTTTGTTTTTCTTTCAAACACAAAATAATAATATGAAAAACATGTATATATTATATAGACCACAGTATATAAATAAACAAAATTGTTTTAAAGCGAAATCAACACAGATACTTAATATGTAATAATGTATAGCCTGGATTACATAAAAAAATACAATAACAAAAATCAATTACAGTATCTTGTGAAATCTACTAATTATCAGTATTAGATCTTAAAAATGCAATCATATATTCAACAATACAATTTATAATAAATGTAATTTAACCCTATAAATAACATTTCGAATTCAACAAGTTTAAGTACATAAAGTAATTCACTATTTGAAATTAAAATATCACATATCTACACATAAAATATAAGACAGAGAAATATACGGGGAAATAAAGAAAATTCAGATATAAAAGGCACACAATTGTCAGATTGTATTCCGTTATTATTATGTTTCTGGAAGGCCTTTATTTTTGAATAAAGAAACACTTCTCTAAAATAAATTTTAAAGAACAATACTAATTAATTCACAAACTCATAAACATAAGATTATCCAAAAACAAATTAATTAAATAGCAATAATCGTAAAGCAATAAATCAACAGTCGACAAGTTATAGCGTAAATCGTATATAATCATTAATGACGTCAGCATTAATTTTAAAATGAAAAGATTTTACTAGAATCATCTATCTGTATCGCATGCAATTTATGATATTTAAGTAAATACATAAGTTTTTGATAATATTTGAATATAATTATTAATTATTTTTAAATGTAATTTTGCAATTGCGACACTGAAATGTTTACTAATTATAATTTTATTTTGAAAATAACTAATCGAAATAAATACTTTTTAAATTAAATTGCTTTATTTTAGCTGACTTTAAAAATAAGTATGCTTATCTCATTGGATAAATTTTGATTTTGACAAAAATAGAAAATATAAAAAACGACTCACGATTACTCTGACTGTAAAAATTTTCCTGACCTTCCAGAATTTTGTAATTTATCTCCTCGTGACCTCTTATATCTTCGTGATTTTATTTCCTCGGGTCTCAATTTTTCGGGCTTTTATTTCCTCGAGTCTTGTTTTCTCGGGGCCCCACGTTCGGGCGTCAATTCTGTAACGCACTTTTTATAGTGGTACAGTATTTTCCCAAGCTCAGTGGAGAAGGGGGGGGTCGGTTACTAAAAAAGGTGTTTAATTATTATTGTGTATAAGTTATTTGATTAATTTGGGCGCCACATGGTTTATGCCCCCTAAGGCGAACCATGAACCTATAATGCCCCTGAGGTCTTAAATTATATGTGGGTGAAAACAAAACAAAAATATATATATAACAAAATGGTGAAATGAATATAATTTCAAAAATAAACGGGTTTTCAAACAAAAGTACATATGGGCCTTTCGGCGTCTTATATCTAAGTACACTTAAAGTCTCTACTTAAACTCGGAATACAAAATGGGGGGTAATGTTACATAAAATGGCGGATGTACACTTTAATTATTTTTTTTTTATTTAAATCGGCTTTTATTTAAACCGCGCACTACACTCGACGAATAAACGGTACGTCGGTTACAAATAACAAAATAACGTATCTACTTAACTCGGTAGCAGCAGAGCACGGCTCACGTTATTACTCCTCTCGAAAGGACCGGGTTGGACCTCCACACCTCGTCCTGTTTCCTCCAAAGGCCGGAAAGAGCAGTGACTCCCAAATATTGGTGAGTGAAGGATAGGACCACCAATTTCCTCACTCAGTACTTTGCTTTTCTCGAACTATTGTCGGCACGTTTCCGTACGTCTTGCTTCTACCCTGTTCGTGAATCGTCTCCCTTTTAAAACCACGTTCTCAGTAATCAACGCGTTATCAGCGGACAAGTTGTTGCCGGTTCTCTGATGACGCGCAAGGTCGTTTATACGTAAATGCTTCGATTGCATATGCGTTTGTGAATGAAAGGTGGTTGTATTTACATACAGAAGAAAATATAATTTTGCCGTAGATATTATAACGACGATGAACTAAAATTAGACTTAAAATTTTCTGATAAAGAAATATAAATAAAAAATATCGTTACAAGACAGAGTATTAGTATGGATATAACATTAATACATACAGTGTGTTGATAAAGTAAGGAACAAAATTCATATCTGCGTCATTTAATGTTTTCAAGCAAAACGCTCGGACACGTAGAGAACACCCTATATATTATACCATTTTTGAATTATACGATAAATTCTGAACACTTTTTGTACAGCATACCATATCTTTAAAATCAGCAGTTTATGGAATAATGACGTTTGAAATGTGTCTCAAGATGAATATATGCAGTCATCATTGATTTTTGTTAATGGAATATCCTGTATTTTATACCATTTTTGAATTGTACAGTTAATTCTGAACAGTTTTTGTACAACATACTACAGCTCTAAAATCAGTGGTTTTTGAAATAATTTTATTTCTTTTGTATATTTTATTATTAAAGTTCATTAATTTTTTATTTATTTATAACATTTTTAACGTCATTATTCCAAAAACCATTGATTTTAGAGCTGTGGTATGCTGTACAAAAAGTGTTCAGAATTTATTGTATAATTCAAAAATGGCAAAATATATAGGAGGTTCCATTTAAAAAAATCAATGATGACTGCATATATTCATCTTGAGACACATTTCAAACGTCATTATTCCATAAACCGTTGATTTTAGAGATATGGTATACAGTACAAAAAGTGTTCAGAATTTATCGTATAATTCAAAAATGGTATAATATATAGTGTGTTCCATTTAAAAAAATCAAATATGACTGCGTATGTTCTTCTTGAGACATACTGTATACAATTTTCTTATGTCAAAAAATCCGCAACTAAAAATACTAATCGACGTGTCCGAGCGTTTTCCTTGAAAACATTAAATGACGCAGTTATGAATTTTGTTCCTTATTTTATCAACACACTGTATAATATAATATTTACATAATTAGTCCAGTCAACTTAAAAATTTTGTATATATGACAAATAGGATAAATATTCGCCAGGATAATTTTAGTGCCGATCGATGGGTAATGATGTTCTTAATAAAATATTGAATTTGCAAGGTTGTGGGTCTCCGGGAAATACACCAAAAAAATAAAAACAAAAAAACTTGACCTCCGCTTATGTTTAAAGCATCTATGCAGCGAAAACGATGTGAGCTAGAGCAAAAATGAACAGGACTCGTTTGATAGAGAATGAAATTTCCAATAAAAAACAACAAAATTCATATTTCTAAAGTTAATGTTTTTTGTGTGATGGTCGTCGAAAATCACATGACTTAAATGTAATTTTTGAAATATGTCGCTATATGCCCCGATCAGCTGTAAGAAGAAATATTGGTATTTAACTATTAATAAAAAATTACAAAAAATTTACTGCTTAACTAGATACTATAAGGAAGCTATTTATGGATTCAAAAATGGTTTTCACCTTGAATTGTGTTCATAGGGGCAACATCAAGAAAATTTTTTTTGTAAATTTTTGCCTTTTTTTGGTATTACGTATTTTAAAAACTATCCAACGTAGAATAATACAATGCAATGCGTTTTATATGTTATTTTATTCTATACAAATTGAATCTCTTGATATGAAGTTGTAAGTATAACCGTTTGCCCACAATGTTTAAATAAACACAAAATTATGTATTTTACAAGTTTAATGTAATATGAAAATAAAGATTGCCATGGATTATTTTATTTCACAAGTATATTAACAGATATTTTTACTGTTTTTCACTTGTATCTTTCAAAGTAAATATTATATTACAAATTTTATTACATCATTGATTTCATATTTTAAAATGGCACAATTTGGGTAGAAAATGGGTATATTTTCTTTTCTTCTATAGGCTTTCGTGGCCGTTCTCCATATAAGCTAACTTTTCGGGCTGTTTTCCACATTGGCGTTTCGACTCTCCTGTCGATCTCCAGGATCACTTTTGAAGAAGACTCCGACATGAGAGTCGAACTCAAGTGTAATAACACAACAAGATGGACAACAGCCCGAAAAGTTAGCTCTATAGAAGAAAATATACCCATTTTCTACCCAAATTGTGCCATTTTAAAATATGAAATCAATGATGTAATAAAATTTGTAATATAATATTTACTTTGAAAGATACAAGTGAAAAAATGTAAAAATATCTGTTAATATACTTGTGAAATAAAATAATTCATGGCAATCTTTATTTTCATATTACATTAAACATGTAAAATGCATAATTTTGTGTTTATTTAAACATTGTGGGCAAACGGTTATACTTACAACTTCATATCAAAAGATTCAATTTGTATAGAATAAAATCACATATAAAACGCATTTCATTGTATTATTCTACGTTGGATAGTTTTTAAGATACGTAATACCAAAAAAGGCAAAAATTTACAAAAAAAAAATTCTTGATGTTGCCCCTATGAATACAATTCAAGGTGAAAACCATTTTTGAATCCATAAATAGCTTCCTTATAGTATCTATACTAAAATGCAAAATTAACGGATCACTAAATTTTTCAAATATTTTTAGGTATTTTTAAATAGCTGGATCTCTGCGAAAAATGGTCGTAGAAGAGTTTTAAAAAAACGGTTCTAAAGCTTAAACGATCTAGTTTTTGAATCATTTATTGAAAATTTTATTATCCTTCAGGATAACTTCCTTTTTTTAAGTTGAAACGCCAAAAAAAAATTTTCAAAAAATTATATTAATTTTGGGAGGCTCTACAGGACATGCGAATTTTTTTTTGGTCAAACCAAATAAATGACTGATGTAGGTCGGACATTTTTCTTCAATTTATTTTTTTATTTATTGCTGTACGATTTTTTTTGACCAAGTCATGTGCAATCGAAGCAAAAATCATATGTTTAACATTAAGCGCTTATAACTAGGGAACAAATAATCATAAAAAAAATTTAAGGGCAGATTTGGAAAGATGAAAATATTTCCTTTAATGCCCTTTAGTTTTTTATTTGATAAAAAAATATTTTAATAATGTAAAATTCGTTTGAAAGTGACCTAAAAAATCGCATATTTTTCATTTTTTATAAAACATGGGGGAACTTTGAGGGGAATCACGGGATCATTAATGTGTCTATGTTTTTTATTAGTTAAAAGTATACCTAAAATATCTGCGAAACCCCGAATCGCCTAGATTTTTTTTTGTTTGAACCCCAAGCCATCAAACTTGGCATATTGCTCTGAGAGCGTTAAAAGATCACTCAAAGTTTTCATTTTTTTGAAGGTATTTTTGAATGGCTGTTTCTCTGGGAAAAATGGTCATAAAACAGTTTTCAAAAAAATGTTTTAAAGCTTAAGCGTTCTTCTTTTCTCGTCATTTTTTGATTTTTTTTTTATTCTTCAAAATAACATATTTTTATGTTGAGGCGTCGAAAAAAAATTTGCAAAAATTTATAACAATTTTGAGAGCCTCCATAGGCCGTGGTACATTTTGTTGATAAAATCTAATAAATTTTTTTTATAAACCAGAGTTTTCTCTTTAGTTTTTTTTTTTTTTGTTTTACTGTATGATAATTTTTGATCGAGTTATTTGCGTCCAAACACTTGTTGATACATTCTAATCGTACTGCATTAAAAATAAAATTTTTTAATTTTTTATCAGAAATAAATATCGTCATTTTGAAAAAAATGTAAAATAAGTAAAATTATAATAATTTTTTTTTATTTATATCGTTATTGATTTTTTTGTTGCAAATTTTAACATTTCTTTCAATATGACAATAATTATTTTTAATAAAAAACGAACTTTTTAAATTTCAAAGCAGTAAGATGTGGAAGCAACAATAAATGTTTAAACGCTAATTACTCGATCAAAAATTGTCGTATAAAAAAATAAAAAAAATGAAATTTAAGAGAAAACTCTGGTCTATAAAAAATATTTATTAGATTTTATCAACAAAATGTACCACGGCCTATGGAGGCTCTCAAAATTGTTATAAATTTTTGCAAATTTTTTTTCGACGCCTCAACATAAAAATATGTTATTTTGAAGAATAAAAAAAAAATCAAAAAATGACGAGAAAAGAAGAACGCTTAAGCTTTAAAACATTTTTTTGAAAACTGTTTTATGACCATTTTTCCCAGAGAAACAGCCATTCAAAAATACCTTCAAAAAAATGAAAACTTTGAGTGATCTTTTAACGCTCTCAGAGCAATATGCCAAGTTTGATGGCTTGGGGTTCAAACAAAAAAAAATCTAGGCGATTCGGGGTTTCGCAGATATTTTAGGTATACTTTTAACTAATAAAAAACATAGACACATTAATGATCCCGTGATTCCCCTCAAAGTTCCCCCATGTTTTATAAAAAATGAAAAATATGCGATTTTTTAGGTCACTTTCAAACGAATTTTACATTATTAAAATATTTTTTTATCAAATAAAAAACTAAAGGGCATTAAAGGAAATATTTTCAGCTTTCCAAATCTGCCCTTAAATTTTTTTTATGATTATTTGTTCCCTAGTTATAAGCGCTTAATCTTAAACATATGATTTTTGCTTCGATTGCACATAACTTGGTAAAAAAAATCGTACAGCAATAAATAAAAAAGTAAATTGAAGAAAAATGTCCGACCTACAACAATCATTTATTTGGTTTGACCAAAAAAAATTCGCATGTCCTGTAGAGCCTCCCAAAATTAATATAATTTTTTGAAATTTTTTTTTTGGCGTTTCAACTTAAAAAAAGGAAGTTATCCTGAAGGATAATAAAATGTTCAATAAATGATTCAAAAACTAGAACGTTTAAGCTTTAGAACCGTTTTTTTAAAACTCTTCTACGACCATTTTTTGCAGAGATCCAGCTATTTAAAAACACCTAAAAATATTTGAAAAATTTAGTGATCCGTTAATTTTGCATTTTAGTGTAGTTAAACAGTGAATTTTTTGAAATTTTTTATTAATCGTTAAATATCAATATTCCTTCTTACAGCTGATCGGGGCATATAGCGATATATTTCAAAAATTACATTTAAGTCATGTGATTTTCGACGACCATCACACAAAAAACATTAACTTTAGAAACACATCGTTTTCGCTGCATAGACGATTTAAACATAAGCGGAGGTCAAGTTTTTTTGTTTTTATTTTTTTGGTGTATTTCCCGGAGGCCCACAACCTTGCAAATTCAATATTTTATTAAGAACATCATTACCCATCGATCGACACTAAAATTATCCTGGCGAATATTTATCCTATCTAAATATCTAATTTGATTGGTCTAAATTGATTTGTTTTGTATTCATGTCAGTTTCTGAGGATATACTATTTTCATAAAGGGCTCCAAATGAACCTTAATACGTAAAAGAAAGTCCAGTGAAATCTGTGACACTAACGCCCAGTATTATCAACTTTAACTAAATGCTCCTTTAACTAACTGTCATATTATCAACAGATCGAAGCATAACACATTAAATAGATTTTAAATTATCTGCAGTATTTGTTTATAACGTATATTATGTCTATTTTTCATTGAGAGCTTAAATATTGATTTATATCACGTTTGTAATACACCAAATTTACTTTAAAGGAGCATTTAGCGCTAAATGAGCTTTAAATTGGTTGATAATACCGGGCGTTATAGTACATAAACTTTTGTATGATAAATTGTTTTTGCGGTAAATTAAATGTTTAAATTAATTTAAAATTATTGGCACGAGAATAAGTTAAAATATTTAATTCGGTCTTTAAAAATAATTGGCCACCTCCGGGCTGGACTAACCGACAGGCAGCAAATAGACACACTGGCCGATATAATATATTTATTTTCAGGATGATATGCTTATTCAATTTACATCATAAAATGTTATGGTTTATTGTTAAAATTTAATATTTATTCATTTTTAAAGCTGGATTGAATTCATATAAAGTAAATCGGACTAATGCAAGTAACAAACATAACTAATAACGATTTTAACTAACCGTCTTCTAGAGTAACTTGCGCTAAAAATCTCTTTACTGGATTCTAGGGGTCCTGAAATGTAAATATCCTTCTAAATTGGTAACTTTTCAACTATAGTCAATACGCTAACGTAATAAAAAATTTAAATTAATATATTTCGAAATATGATAATGTAACGATGAAAGGGTTAAATTTTTTTTTGTGAAATATGTAGTATATTTGGATTACTATTGTATACTACAATTAATTTTAGTTTATAAAAAAATCTTAAATAAATAATGGTGTGGGTGGGAGGTGGGGGGTTAACGGTTTAATTTTTTCGAATTTTAACTATCGCCATTCGAAAGAGCATACAAAATCGTAAAAATTTTTAAAATTATAAATTTTTTAAATCTTCATTAATTTCAGAGTTATTTGAAAAATATTATTATTTTGTACATTTTCATAGGGGTGTTTCACCCCCTTAAACCGTTTTACCGCAACTAAGATAAATTTTTTTCATACTAATCTTGACATCCTCTAACTTTATACAAAGTTTAAACTCACTATAACGACATTTAATAAAACGACCGCTCAATTTAATGACCTTTCCTTATCCCCACCATAATACTTACATAATTCTTGATGGGGGCCCTCTAGTTGTCGTTATATCGAGCGGTTTTATTACCGTTGTCGTCGTTATATCGAGCGGTGAGTTTATACATATTATGTATAATTACCTGTTTTAATTGTTTACTAAATACCGGTTAAATTAGGTTAGATGATAATTGACCCGATTGTGTTTTTACCACTGAAGGCGTCGCTTCCATCTCGGCTCATATCAATGTTTATATTTCCTTGATTCTGTGTACATTTGAATGAAATTTCAGATGATAGAGAAGTAGCAGGACCTTCGACATCTCAAAGTCACCTTCAAAAGAGAAAAACCCCAAACTACCCTGAAGAAGAAAGTGAACAAAAGAGCAGAGATTCAAAAAACCCAAGAAAATCAACCGGTATGTTATGTTAAATTTTATTTTAAAAATTGAAACAAACTCGTGAATCGGGCTAAATTAATATGAGTCATTCACTTGTTAATGTTACGAAAATAATATTTATAAAAATAAACAAAATATTCAAAAAATTTATAAAAAACATCGATTGGTACACAGGAGCCGATAAGACCCGCGGGATCATCGGCAATAAGAGTGGTACTGATTACCACTTCTTCGTGGCGATGTCCTTGTGTCTCAACGGTTACAAAACTAAACTGTCAAACTCTAGCTACGAGTTCACAATCAAACAAGAATGTAAAGGTGTTGGTAAGTTTGACGACATTGTTTACAAATACAGAGAAAACGAAAGTAAAGAATGGACTCATTTACTCATACAAGTAAAATACAAAAAATCATCACAAAATACAATCAAGACAGATAATATTCTGACCGACAATAAAAAAGATACTTTTTATTTACTAAATTTTATTAAATCTACTAAAGAAATTAAGAACAGTGATAATTGTTTTTATATCATATACACTAATGCTTGTTTTGGGTTAGAAGAAAACGGATATTTGAAGCAGTGGTACAAGAAAGGTACAACAGTTAGTCTTTTACCGTCTAAAGCATATTATTTCCCTATATTCGGCAAAGGTTCTCAGTACAAATTTAACAACGAAATAAACATTCCAATATTCTGTGATAATCATAAAGACATTGTTAAAGAAGACTGGGAGACATTTTTAAACAAACTTGTGTTTGTTGCTGATCAACCAAACCTTGAAGATAGTAAACGTATCATTGAAGAGACTATAGAATACATTTTACCTAAATGTACAGAAAAAATTCGTTGTAAATTAATTGATATATTGGACAAATCTTTGTATAGTAACAAAGAGATAACATCCCAAGAAATATCTCAATTAATTGAAACGGCAAAAAATGAAATTCAATTATTTCATAATAGCAAATATGAAGAATGCAAGTTAAAATTTGTACGCAATATTCCAATTTATGAATTTTTGAAATCAGGATTCACAACACTGCCTATTGTTTCTACAAATCACGAATTAACACTTCATAAAGTTAGTCAACAAATTAAGAAACTGAGACAAGAGAATCAACTAGCGCAAGAACTCAATATAAACAAATATACCTTAGAACACGCCTACAGTATTATAGAAGTAAAGGATATAAAAAAAGCAGCATCTTGTAACCTTAATTTACTTATAATAACTATTAAAAATAATGACCAATTAGACATGTTTGAAAATCTTAAAATTCTGAAAAATAATGACCAAAAATACATAACAATCATTTCAAACGATATAAGTGTATCTGGAATTCAAAATTGTTATAGAGATGTAGACCACAGTTTCAACTTATTAACAAATAAATCTAAACAAAAAGTCTTAAATGAACCGTGTGTTTCATTGAATGGACAGAAGTTTAGTTTCGAAGAAATTCTTCAAGTAAACTCTAACAGTTTAACAAACCGACAGGTGGAATGGTTGAACAGCGTAATTACAGATGATATTTTAATTTGTTACTTTAATGAGGAATATAAAATATTAAAATTAAATTTTAACTGTGAAAATATTAACAAAATTGATGTTTGTATCAAGAGGCGACTGTGTTGCACAGAATATAGTAATATAGAACAACTTAAAAAGTTATATAAAACCAGCAATGACACAATAACAGAAGATGAACTGTGTGATGTAGATGTTAACACTGTGTTAATTTCCGACATGCCTGGTATGGGGAAATCTACACTTATTAGCAACGTGTGTAATGAGCTACAAAAAAAACACCGGGCACAAATAATAATCCGATTAAATTTCAATGATCACACAAATTCATTTAGTAAACAAGACCTGACATTCAATAGTTTTGAGGAGACGGTAGATTTTATAATAAATGAATTACTGGCAAAAGCTAAACTTTCTAAATTATCACAAAATGTAGTTAATTATACACTTCAAAGTAAAAATACAATATTTCTCTTTCTTGATGGTTTTGATGAAATATGTCCGAATTATAATGTTATCGTTGTTAAATTTATCCAATCCTTAATGAAATATACAAAATGTAAATTGTTTGTGACGACCAGACCGGGACAAACAGACACTTTACAACGAGTTTTGTCAACATTCGCGCTGTCAATACTACATTTTACAGAACAAGACAAACTATCGTACTTGGATAAAATACTGGAATCAAAAAATATAGATCAAAAAAAATTGTTGCAGAAAATTAATAAATATTCAAAATTAACAGAATTACTTGGTGTTCCCCTTTTATTAAAAATCATAGCGGAAATGTTAAACAATGAGAAAGATGACAAAATAAATATTGATGAATTATTTAACTTGTTTCAACTTTTCAAAAAATTCATTAATCAAAAATTTGTAATATACTCAACAGAAAAGAAGAAACAAGACAATACAATTGTGGCAAGTCATGAAGATAATAAAAAGATACAGGAATTTTATGAAGAAAAACATGAAGAATTAGCCCTAAAACTGCTTTTTAGTAAAGAAACAGGAAGTTATACAGAAAAAGATTATGAACAAATAACTAAAATAGGTTTAGTTATACATACAAACGAGACAAGAATAGTATTTATACATAGAACCTTTGCCATGTATTTTGTAGCCACGTACATACAAAAACACTTCATCAAAGACAGTGTTATTAAATTAATATTGACAGGCGTGTTAGTTAAAAATGATTTAACAACACTAAGACAATTTATAAACAACTACATACGAGATAAATTAAATAATGATGAAACAATAAACAAATATAAACAATATATTGATCAGAATTATAAAACTATAGAAGAAAATAATCCTGTATTGAGTATTTTACATACAGCTGTGGATGAGAACAACTCAGAAATAGCAACTTTTATATTAGAGTGTTTTAAACAAAATCAAATTATGTTAGACAGCATTATGTCATATGAAGATGCAACAGCACTATACATTGCAATTAAAAATAATAACATAGAAATAGCAAAACAAATAATAATTTGTTGTGATAAAAATAAAATGAATAAACAATGTCAAGCATACAAGTTTATATTTGGTGAAGGTCTTGTAAAGAGTTGGACAGCTCTACAGTGGGCTACTGGTTTGGGTCACACAGAGGTGGTGAATTTGTTACTAGCTAAAGGTGTAATAATTGAGTTATCAAGTGAAAGTGTGGTGCAAAACACAGATAAAATAGACGATAACACAGTTCTACATAAAGCTGTTGCTACAGGCAATAAAGAAGAAGTTATGAAGCTATTAGATAAAGGAGCAGATGTTAACAGATTGGATAAACTAGGTTGTCCACCGTTAGAGTATGCTGCTATTTGGGGCCATACAGATATTCTAGCGTTGCTGTTAAAAAATGGAGCGGATGTTAACAAATATAATAATTTTAATTCTTCGGTCTTGCAGTCTGCTGTTTGGGGAGGTAATTTAGAGGTAGTGAAAATATTGTTAAATAAAGGTATCGATATTAATAAAAAAGATAATCTCCAATATACAGCTTTGCATTGTGGAGCCTGGAGTGGCCACACAGGCATAGTGCAAGTACTTTTGGATAAAGGAGCAGATATTAATAGTGTTGACAAAGATGGAGAAACAGCTTTACATGTTGCGATTGAAAAAGGTCACACAGACATAGCGCGAATACTTTTGGATAAAGGAGCAGATATTAATATTCCTAATAAGGATGGTTACACAGCTCTTTTTAAAGCAGTAATAAATGGTCGCGCAGACATTAAAAAAATGATTTTAACCGTATGATGCATGATGATGTAGAGCTGGAATCATTCAGTAAAATGACTACGTTTTTTAAACGTCAAATAAAAAATTGAAAATAATTTAGTTTAATAATAAAATGGATTGAGTTAGTTCATTTTTGTGTTGCATTAAAATTGTAAATACTTATTTAAGAATATTTGAGTTATTTCTCTAACAATTAGTCAAATAATAATAGAGCTCCCCTGAAAGATAGATTGTTTCTAGCATATCAAATATTCCTAATAAAACCGTTAAAACGTACATCTAACTGTCGTTTTATTGATGATGATGAAGATGTAGTTCTTGTCGGCCGAATTACTCATTTTCCAACAGCTCAATGGTGTTTATCAAATATTTGTACACTTGTTTTACTTTTTTATATACTTATATAGTTATTGTACAGGGATACAAGACGGGATTCTTTTTAGAAGGTTTACTTTTTCCTCAAACCTGTATATTCTTCTAACTATAAGGTGTGCATTTTTTATGCCGCCGCCTGGACTACTACCTGTGTTATTTCAATATCGCGAAATTTTAACAATATTGATAAAGAGAACCGGAGTATTATTTTCTCAGCGACATTGTGGATTAACTCGTTATAATCAATAAGGCGAACAATAACAGTCTATGTTTTCGGAAATATTTTTCATCTTCTATTTTTTCGTCATTGAAAAAAAGACAAATTAATCTCATTTTAATAAAATATCTTTACCTGTTGTTAACCACTGGCAGATAATAATTGATAAAAATGGAGATAGGAAATTGAAACGAACAGATCGCTTTCAGTATAATATTAAATGTAATGATTATGCCATGTTTAGACCTTTTGATATTTTGTCTTTTTGGTGTAAACATAGGATGCAATTTTATAACACTTGTAGTTTTTAAGTGAAAAGCGCTCAACACTCAACACCAATGTATGTAAATGTGTTATTGTTAATAGAATTCAATTGCGCCTCGACTAACAAAAATTTCACTCCCGTGCGCAAAACTGCCATTTTACGCCCTAGTAACACAAATAACTTTTAATCTTTCATTTTATAATCCATGTTTTATTTTTAGGTATATAGAAAATAAAAATAAAATATTAGAAAATAATAATAAATAAAATGGACACAGCTCTGCATCGCGCATCATCTAATGGTCACATAGAAGCAGTAAGAGAGTTATTAATTAAACATTTAGATAATATAAACACTATCAATGAAGATGGCGATACACCTTTACACTGCGCAGCTACTAATGGTTATAGTGAAATAGTGAGAATATTATTGGACAAGAAAGCAAATATAAACATTGAAAATAAGGTTGGCAATACACCATTAAATTGTGCTGCTATTAGTGGTCACACAAGTGTAGTGAGAGTACTGTTAGATAATGGAGCAATTATAGATAAGGATAATAATAACGGTTACACACCTCTACTGTCCGCAGCTGAGGAAGGTCACACAGACACAATAAAAGTGCTAAAAGATAATAATGCGGATGTTTATAAATCAAATAAAGTTCGAAATCAGAATAACAGGAATAATAATGTTGAACGTTACTCTCAGCATACTCATTATATTAATTCTCATAATAAGGAAGTACAAAGTATTGGCGATATTGTCAATTGCCGAAATTTGTATATAAAAAACATTTACTGTTCATAATAATTCCTTTTTTAACTATTTTTTTTTATTTTGTTTGTTTCATAACTATAAAAATTATCATATAATCATCGATTTTTGTTGCAAAAGATACATTAAAACAAATATTATTTAATCCAGGAAATAAAGGTTTTAACTAAGAAAAATTCTGACCAAGTTGAATTTTTGTGAAGACTTTTATTTTGATTTCCTGAGCATACCCTAAAAAGTACCCTTAATTTGGCCACGGGTTTTTGTTTTTAAGGGGTATGGGAATTCTAGCTTTTAGCAAATATCTCAAAAAATAACTATTTTTCGAGGAAAATAGTTATTAAGAAAATTGTAGCTTATAAAATTTTACATAAAAAAGGTTTATATACTTTTTTCGTATAATAAATACTTTCTAAGTCAACGGTTAGCCCAGTCAAGCGTGCAGTGAAAAGTACCATAATTTAGGGAAAGCAATTTTATGGTTGATTATTATGGACTTTGAGGCGTGAAATTCGAAAAAAGTAGCCCGGACTAGCGGAAAATGGTGCAACACCCTTAAAAAAGGGGTTGAAGGGTGAAAACTCCGTTTTTAAGCTTTTTTCAATTTATTTCAAAAACTAAATCGATAATGGGGTGTTTTTATGGTTGATGTTTGTTGGGGACACCTAGACGAATCAACTGGGATCAGAAATACTGAATTTGATAAAAAAATTCTCTTTCTACAGGGTTTAAAAGCCGTAAAAATGTTTATTTCGGGGAAAATAGTTTAAAAATTAATTATTTTTTTAAAAGCTTTTAATTAACTCAAAAGGAATGTATGCCAAGTATGTATGTCAGGGAATACAAAATTTGTAACTAACTTTCCCTTCGAATTTCGACAGTTACATTTATTATGTCTTGCCAAAATATTTTATAATATTAATACTTACTCGTAATACAATAGTCGAGTCAATGAAGGTTTTTACTTCGGAACCCTCAGAAACAGCACCGATTTTTATGAAATTTTTTTTTAAATGTTCGTTATACCATACTATTTGAAATCAGAAACATTCCAGCCGTCGGACTCAAAAAATAATTTTTTTTGTTAAAAAAAAGTATATAAATAAAAAAAATTTCGATGATAATTGAGCAAAAGTGTGTTTTTTTATAACTAAGTTGAATAAATATTATTTGAGGAAATGAGCAAAAAAATTGTTTGAATTTTCATTGACAAACGTTACTTTTCAATTATTTAAATAATTTGCTTAATAAATTATCGTTGACATTTTGTCGCAAAAATTCATAAATTAATATACATATTTAGAATTTATTTAATATTGATGAATTTTACCAGAATTGTTCGACATACCCTTATTTTATAGTAGTACATTTTAGAGCACGTTATTTGCATTAATAATCATTTTACAGCAAGTTTTGCTACGAAATTTAGTATCCGCTCGTGTCGCATATAGACAATAAACGTTAACCTTTTTGCAAATAAACAAACGATTTTTTCCAAAAAAATTGTACTTATTTAAGATGTATTTACCTAACGTTTTTGAAAGTTTTAACCCTTTTGGTTAATTATTTTCAATTCTATAGCAGTATATTCCTCAGATTTTTCGCGCGTTAGCGGCACGTTCGTCGACATGATCCTTTTACTCTGTTCAAAATATTTACTGAATTTTGATGAAATCTTACATAATTGTTTGAAATACTTTAATTTAGCAGTAAAAAAAATTAACAGCACGTCACTATGCATTATTTTTCATTTTACAACTAGTTAGGCTACGAAATTTACTATCCGCTCGTGCCGCCTATAAAACAATAAACGTTTCCCGTTTTGCAAATAAACAAACAATTTTGACAAAAAAAATTATGCTTATTTAAAATATATTTACCTAATGTTTCTAAAAAATTTAGCCCTCTAGGTTCATTTTTTTAAAAGGTACAATGTTATTTATTACAAATTCAAAATTTTTGAGGAAAAATAGGGAAATTTCTGGAAAATTCCTGAATATTCAACTTTATTTGTAAAAAGAAACACCGCGAATACACATTTCTATCAAAATGTCTAGAATGTTTCTGATTTCAAATAGTATGGTATAACGAACATTTTAAAAAAAATTCTATCAAAATCGGTGCTGTTTCTGAGGGTTCCGAAGTTTTGGCCATTTTCGAGCTTCATTGACTCGACTACAAATGAACAATTCAAATTGAAGATTATAAATTATAAATTGAAGAAAATTAATGAAAAATTATCGAATTTTATATAAATATCCGGTATGTATTATAGTCAATATTTTCTATAATTATTATTAATTAGCGGAATCCCGCGGCTTCGCTCGCGTAAACTTCGAAACTAATTAGAACCCTCCATACGTGATAGAGGATGACATATTAATTTTTTTTTATTGATTTTTATTCATTACCTATGTATAAGAAAACGTAAATATCTCGAATCTTATTGTTAGTTAAAAATTGTAAAGTCTACCCTCGCCATTAGGGGTTGACTATTGAATTTTTTTATTGCAAATTATTTTGCCCGACTCCACCGTTATAACGTAATCAGCTATGCAGATAAACATTTAAGGGTTGAATTTCGAAATTTATATTTTAATAAATAACTATTTTGCCCTAATTTATCTTTATAAGTCAAGCAGGTATACAGATAAACATATGTATGTATCTAAATCCATCCTCGTCCCCGTCCCATGCTATTAGGGCTTGAATATCGAACTTTTAACTAAATAATAATTCCCATAGGGGTTGAATTTTCGTAACTGATATTTGCCTTGTACTATGTTTCATTCGGTGAATATAAAAAAAAATATTTTATAAATTTTTCCACCCCCTAACACCTTAGGGGTTACATTTTGGGAAATGCTGAAATAAATGTTTCATTATTTATATTGTAGAGCAGTGGTTTCCAAACTTTATGTAACTATGCCTCCCTTTAAAAAAATTAATCTCTTACGCCTCCCCCCCCCCCCTTAAAATTATACAGACATATTTTAAAAAGGTATAAAATGTATTTATTTTGCGTATAAGATTTATTTTTAATGCGATGAATGTACTTGTTTATTAGCACAAACTTCATTAAATGTAATTGTTGTTAAGGGCTTTTAGTCTGATTTTTTTTAGAAGTATCGCATGATAATTCTATCAGTTTTGCTTTTTCAATAATAGTTGTTAGTCTAAAACTACACAGTAACGCCCCTTTCAGAAACAGATAGTATGTATATGTATACAAAAATAATGTTATGTTATAAAAGTTTATTTATATGTATATATTTTTTATTAATACACCTTAATGTGATGTTATGAAAATTAAATTTCTGTTAAACTTTTCGCGCCTCCCTTTCCACTAGTCTGCGCCTCCTTGGGGAGGCGCGCCTCCCAATTTGGAAATCACTGTTGTAGAGTAAGTTTCAATTAAATGCGAACAAAAAAAAATTTTTTATATAAACTTTGACACCTTGTTTTAACCCCGTAGGGGTTGAATTCCGAAAAATCTTTTCTTAGTGGGTGCTAACATCATAAAAGGAAGGTACCTATTAAATTTCACGTTTCTAGGTCCAGGGGTTTGGGCTGTACGTTGATATATGAGTGAGTGAGTGGTTAAGGACAAACTCTTTTATATAGATTACTGACAATCTCAGTTAATTATACATAAAACATGACAAACACTCAACATTTGACACAACTATCAACAATTGTAAATTATAAATAAATTATTTTATTTTATTTATTATAAATAAAATATTATATTTTTCGAAGATTCATGTAGTATATTAATATAGTCTATTTAAAAATACTTGAAGATAACTTATTTGCAAAGATTATACTATTAAGTTTTCTATGATTGTTATATATTTATCTGATAATCTCAGATAGTTCGCACAAAACACACGATATAGAATTAATAATAAATTAATGTAAAATATATGTTTATTTTATTATAATATGTATTAATTAATGTTCATTAAATGTTATTATGCAAAAGCAAATAAAGTAAATTAACTGTATTTATGCATGTAAAATGTGAAATCAAATGTTAATTTAATGTAATGCATATAAGTGCTGTTCAAGTTCTATTAAACCATATATGAATTTTCTTTTTGTTATCGATTCATCCAACTGACTCCAAACATTGAACAATGCTAGTTTATATACCTATTTATATAATATCTATTAATAGATGTTATTACATTTCACTATTATGTTTATGTATTTATTTTTATTTTGCGTTAATAAAAATTGTATATATTTTGTATATATATTTTTTTTTTTATTATTTATTGGCATTTATGACAATACAGCCAGTAAGATCAATTTAACTAATTTATTCTACCCAGCACCAGACTAGGATTACTTGAGGGAAGGGGAATTGCCTTGGGGCGACCAAGGCTGGAAACGTTCACGAGGCCCGGGGAAGATGGGGGTTCACTATGTTTGAATTTTAGGCTCTGAAATAATGTTTATTAGTTATTTATAGATTACCAAAAGGTAAACTTTTTCAGTTATCCTTTGGTATTACATTTTTACTGATTTTTCTCTTACTGGCTGTTACAGGTTAATCTTACATGTTTTTATAAAATCATATAACAAAAAATGTATATTTGAATTATTTAAACTTAAAAGTGATGTGGTGTTGAAGGGTGGAAGGACTTCTTGGTTAATAAGCTGATTCATTAAATTATTTGTTTCAGTTGTGTGATGTTGGCAAGCGAAGAACATATGATTAATGTCCGCTGTTGAAACGTTGTCGCATTCGCATATTTCTGAGGGGCTTTTTCCAATTTTGTGAAGGTATTTTCGCGTTTTTGCATGGTTGAATCTGAGTCTTGAGATTGTTACAATCATACTTCTGTTATAATTTTCTCTGACGAACCATGGAGATTTAGGTATCTTTGGTTGGATGCTAAAGTATGATCTTCCTTTGAGTTTGGCCGATTCTGTCCATACTGTCTGCCATCGTTCCGTCATGATCTTTTTGTATATTATAGTGGTGTCTTTGAAAGGTATTTTACAATCTATTGTGAGGTTTTCCATGACTCCCTCCTTCGCTAGTTCGTCAACTTCGTCATTCCATTCTATGCCACTGTGTGCCTTTACCCACACTAGGGTCACCTTGTAGCCTCTTAGGAAGATCTTCTTTATTAGGGTTTTAATTTCATAGATTAGATGGTTATTCGTGACTTTTGTGTCCGACATCTTGAGTGTTTTTAGCAATGCTTGAGAGTCAGAAAAAATGATTATGTCTGCCATAACATTTTCCGTTAGTGCAAATTCTAATGTTTTTTTTACTGCAATTGTTTCGGCTGTGTAAATGCTTGCTGCATCGTCAATTTTGAATTTTTGCCGAATATTCAATGCCGGAATTATAAAAGCTGCGGCTACTCCGTTTTGTGTTTTAGAGCCATCTGTATACATTGATAGGGGGTAATTATAGTGTTCTTGTATTTCTGCGATAATGGTCTGGTTTATTTGCTGGTTTTCAGAGTAGTTTATGTCCACTAGGATTTCTATTTTCATTAGATTTATATCAAAGTCGGATGTGAAAAAGGGTAGCTTGTCATTTCTGTATATACTTGTTGACTGGTGAGATACTTCCGAGAATGAAGTAACTAAAGCTGGAACTTTCTTTTTGCGCCAGTATTTGTTTTGGGAGTTAGTTTGTGCGAGCATGATCGTGGTGCTATCAGGGATGCTGTTCTTTGAGATTAGTTTATTGGTAAACTTGTTTGATAGATATTCTCTTCTTAACCATAATGGAGCTTCCTTCGCTTCTACTAGCAGCGCGTTGGTTGGGGTTGATTTCAACGCTCCTATGCATATTCTCAATGCTTGAAATTGTATCCTGTCTAATTTGGTTAGGTTGGTGTTGGATGCAGAGCTGTAGAATTGGCATCCATAATCTATTTTTGATCTTAATAAGGACCTATAGATTAAAAGTGCTGTTTTGGGGACCGATCCCCAAGAAATACCATTGATCGCTCTAAGGAGGTTTAACGGTTTTTTGCAACCTTCTGTTATGTTATTGATGTGCTCGGACCATAGGAGCTTTTTATCTATGATTAATCTTAAATATTTGAAACTGTTTTTTATATCAATTTTGTATGTATTTAACGTAATATTATTTTGTAGGTGGTGTTTGTGTCTTGAAAAAATTAAAGCTTGACTTTTTTGGGGATTAATGTCTAATCCCATATCGAATAGCCAATATTTTAAGTTATACATGGCTGATGCTAAATCAGATTGACATTGCGATATTTTCCTTGCTTCCGAATATATGCAAATATCGTCTGCGTATTGAATTATTTTACAAGGATTTGGGATTATGTCATGTAGACTGGCAGTATATAAATTAAATAGAATCGGGCTTAGGATTGAGCCCTGAAGTAGGCCCTTGCTTGTTTTCCGGGGACCGTGTAGTTGGTTCTTGTTTTCGATATAAATATCTCGGTTGTCTAGCAGGGCCTGCAGCCTTTTTGCAAATTGATCGGGGAGGCCCAAATCTCTTAATCTTAATCTGAGAATCGAAAGATTTACGTTGTCGTACGCCGACTCGATGTCCGCAAATACTGCTATAGAGTAGTTGTCATTAGCCATGGATAGTTGGAGGTCATTTATAAGGCAGTTTAGGGCTTCTGTGGTACCCAATCCTTTCCTAAAACCGAATTGTTTGGGTGGAAGTAAATTATGGTTTTCAGACCACCATTCGAGTCTAAATTTAATCATTCTTTCCAAAGATTTATAGACACAAGAGAGAAGAGATATTGGTCTGTATGAGTCAGCAAGGTTTGGGTTGCGATTTTCTTTCAGTAAAGGGACTACTTTAACTTTTTTGAAGTCTGGGATTGAGACTTCTTCTATCCAGACTCTATTTAATATGTTTAACAAGGTTTGTTTCCCCTCTTCTGGAATGTTACTTA
Organism: Sialis lutaria; assembly: GCA_949319165.1. Taxonomy (NCBI): domain Eukaryota; kingdom Metazoa; phylum Arthropoda; class Insecta; order Megaloptera; family Sialidae; genus Sialis; species Sialis lutaria. Next base: position 26,392,829 of record OX439239.1, on the reverse strand, counting down.
GCATAGGATAAGTGATCCGGTCTAATCCTGGCGCTGTATTATTACTTATTTTTATTGCCCTTTTTAGCTCTTCAATGGTGAATGGAGTGCATAAAAATTGGAAGTCGTTGGGTTTAAATGTTGTTGATTTTGGCATATCCACTGTTGGTGGTGCTATTTTGGTTAGTAAAGCTTCTACCCAATCATTGTTTGTCGGATTGATGGATTTAGAGGGGTTATCTGCTCTTTTGAATTTTTTAATGGTTTTCCATATGTCTGTTATGTTACTTTGACGGTTTAAGGAGGTGCAGTAGACTTCCCAACTTTGAATTTTAATTGATTTGAGTCTGATATTTGTATATTTTTGCACTATTTCCATGGCTATGAAATTTTCATATGTAAAATTACTTTTGAGAATATTTAGGCAAATTTTCCTAATTTTTATTACCTCCTCGCACTCAGTGTTCCACCACGGAGGGGAATTTTTAATTCTACCTTTTGACTTCCTTTTTTGGGGGATTGATAGCTCTGCTGCCTCGTTTATTACATTGTTAAGCCTACTATAATCTGCTAATGCATTGTCTGAATGACTCATCGATTTAATTTTTTTGCTGATTACATCCGCGAATAGATCCCAATCCGCTTTAGCTGTGTCCCAATGGGGAGGACTTAATGTATGATTTTTTTCCGAATTGTGAGGCTCTTTTCCTATAACTATTTTGATTGGGAAGTGGTCTGAGCCATATGGGTCGTCAAGTACCTCCCAATACGAATTTGTCGCTACCGAAGTTGGCACTAAACTAATATCTATAGCTGATGAGTTTTGTAAAGGTGACGAGAGACGTGTTATGCTGCCGTTGTTTAAATAAATGAGGTTTAAATCATCTACTAGTTCTAAAATAGTTTCTCCTCTTTTATCGTTCTTTAAACATCCCCATGCAGTGTTATGGGCGTTAAAGTCTCCTCCAATGAGTAGAGGATTTTTTATTTGATCGAAAAATGAGTTAAATTTGTTTTTACTTACATGTTTGTTTGGGGGAACATACACGCTCACTATATCGAACCACTTATAGTCCAGGTATACCTTAATTCCGCATGCTTCGATTGGGCTGAAGTTGTTTGTGTATTGATTTTCTTCAACAATTAGGGATTTTTTCGATAAGATTGCTACTCCCCCTCCTGCTGAGTGGGACCTGTCTGCTCTGTAAACGTTATATCCCGCCATGTGTGCGGTCAAGTTCTGATTTAGCCATGTTTCTGAAATTAATATAATATCAGTGTTATAGTGGTGAAGTAATATTTCTAGGTTATGTTTTTGTTGTGTATAGGATCTCAGGTTCCATTGTATAATTTTAATAATGAACATCTTGAGTTTTCGATGTATCCAGTATATTTAATAACGTGTCATTAATGAAGTTCGGTTGTGATTCCTTTACTATTGGAGGGTCCTTGATTAATTATTTAATAAACGTGGCAATATTGTTAACTATGTATTCTAGTGTTATTTTTTCTGACTCTGTTGTTCTATGTGGATTGTGCCCCAGTGGCGGTGGTGATGGGGTTCTAGCTGTGTTGTTAACGTGTTGACTTGGAGTATAGTTTGGTTTTTGTGGGGTGAGGTGGGTTCTTGGCCTTGTAGGCTGGTTGTGGGTGTTGTGATGAGAATGACTTTGAGCTGGGAGAGTTTGATTGTACTTTCTTTTATTAGATTGAATAAGAGGTGAGAATGGGGCAGGATTTTGGCCCTTTGCTGGTTGCAGTGAGGGGAATTCTGTGATCGGGTTCTTTACTACATCTGCATACGCAGGTGCATGTTCTAACTTAAGTGCTTCGTCTATTGAGATATTTAACATTGCCATATTTCTTTTAATTCTCTTTTGTTTAATGTATTCGGGACATTCTCTTTCGAAACTCGAATGAGGGCCTTTGCAATGGACACATTTAAGCTCCCCGTTTGAGTCACACTCCCGAGAATCATGTTCCTGTCCACAGTTTTTGCATCTGACCTTCCCCCTACATAAAGAACTGGTGTGGCCGTATCTAAGACATTTAAAGCAAATTGTTACATTTGGAATGTACACATCCACGTTGCAATATACATTGTGTATGGACACGAATGTAGGTAACTGTTGCCCGCTAAATGTTAATTCTACTAGCTGTCTGGGAACTATTTTTGAACTGCCGTCTTCTATTACTTTCCTCGTCAATCTGCGTACTTGTAAAATTTCTATATCTGAGACAATATTATCTAACAAATATTCCGGTGAGAATGAGGTATCCACTTGGCGAATGATACCTTTTCTTTGCGTGAATTGATAGGGAATGTAAAATATTATATTCTTAATTGAGTGATTTGCAAGCTTATTAGCTACTTCTGAGGTTTTAAATTGAATTTTAACCCTATTTATTCCTACTTTGTCATTCTTAACTATTTGTGGTTGAATTGAACGGCACTTATCATAGAGGATTTTCCCTATTATCATGGGATGTAATCTTCCCACATTATTAGATTCCCCCTCTGCATATACTATAAATGGGCCTTTATCTGTTTTATTATAATAGTTCGTTCTATCTATTGAATTGTTTACATTTGCAGATTTATTTTTATCATTGTCTAAACTTACTTCATTTACTTGTTGAGAAGATTCTTGTGTAGGATTGTTTCCCACCTGTGACGTATCAGAACCCTGACGTGCACTCCTGACGTCAGACATTTCTTTGGTTTCAACCTGCATAGTCTCGATCTCCGGGCTGCTATTGCTGCGAGTTGGAACACCACTAGTGGAACCGGCCGCTAATATATTTGTGCTATTGGATTGAGAGAGACGGGTATATGTTAAATCTGGAACTTTTGTTAATTGTTTCAGTGTTATTTCTTTTAGAATCTCTATGCAGTGCTCTTTCATAATTGTTGGTTTTTGGTTATTTGTTTTTAATTATAATGTCTTTTTTCACCTCGAGTCCTCTGCGATCTTTCTTAAAAATCTTACCCGTGTCTGTCTCTATATCTGGATTTACCAATGTTGTCAAGGCATTGTATATGGTTTTAGAAGTTGACATTTCTGAGTCGGGGGGATCTCCTCCCCCAGACGAATCCTCCATATTCGCTTTACCACCGTGCACTAACTGTTTTTAATTTTATTTGTATGAAAAAATGTATTAGATTCAATTAATTTAAATTATTGTGTTTTGCTGTTGCGCTCTCTCTGATACATAGGTGTGTACTCGATGAGAATCGTAACTCTACTGTTGTATATATTTGAAACATTGTTTTAATTTATTTCCAAGAAATGTATTGTATAAAACTAACATAATTATTTTCAAGCATTTATAACTTACAAAGCGGCTAGCCCTTTTACAAAATGGCGAGATTTTATAAAGCAGCTAATTAACATCATCCGAATTGTAAATCAAACGCGTTTTATAAAGCAGCTGTTAAAAACGGGGGTTCAATCTCTGAACAATTACGTTTTGTAAAATGTTGATGTTCTAATAATATATATACATGTTAATTATCTTTGGTTAGGGCGATCTTTTGAGGGTGAAATAAGCAGGTTAGTCTCTCTGTTAGATTAAAAACGGGGCTTCAATCGCCGCTGCAACGAACTGTAGGAATTTTAACGTTTATTTTATTTGACAGAATTATTAGAAAACAGTTCATTAAAGTGGGGATTGTAAATACATTTCATTGTTTTTATATTATATTAATCTCTTTTCGCCTTAATTGTAGATTGCCCTAACCAACGCAGAGATTGAATTCCCGTTTTTTACGCCCCATAATCCATAATAATCAACCATAAAATTGCTTTTCCCTAAAAGTTCGGATTATGGTACTTTTCTCTGCGCCCTTGATGGGCTGTTTACTTAAAAATTATTTATTCTCTAGAACTATTTTCCTCGAAAAATAGTTCTTTTTGAGATATTTGCTGAAAACCAGAAATTGCCCCCCCCCCCCTCTACACCCTAAAATCAAAAATTCATGTCCCAAATTAAGGTTATACTTATAGGAAATCAGAATAAAAGTCTCCACAAAAATTCAGCTTGGTTAGAATTTTTTCTTACTTTAACCTCTTTTATATCTAAAAAGAATTAAAAATGAAACCCAACAAAATCGATAACCACTAATGTTTTTTGCCTTAAAAATAAAATATGAAGGAATATCACGATTGTCGATTGGTACTGATTGGTCTGCGTCACATATTTAGCGCCAATTTGAAGAAAATAACTTCCTCGCGCCGACATATACATACATTTAAAAATCAAATAGACATTTATTTTACAAAGAAAGATCCTTGTTTAGCCAATGGACTGATTTACTTTTTGTTCACAAGTTAGGAATATATATTTATGGGTTTGTGTTTCAATGTGTATTGTAAGACAATAATACTATTAAGTTATGAAAATAAACGCCAAATAAATGTTATTAATGAATAATGTGAATGTTGAAATGCAATGTTTAAGTCATAATGTACGCTGTCAAGCTCAAAACCTTGTGACTCTGACAGTGATTTTAATGACAGCAACTTTGTTGAAATAAGTTATTTTGATTATACCTACACCAGATTTAGATATTGCCTATCACTGACTAAGTAACCTGAAAATTCAGACAGTAGAACGTTGAAAGTAAGGGTGACAAATATTACGAATCATTGAGAAGGAATATAAGATATGGTATCGTGGATTAGGCCTACTGGGGATACCACGTAAAAAAAACGCACCATGTACTGTACCTCATAGGTGGTGTGGAAACAGTACCTACTACCTACTACTTTATTTTCTGGCTCAAATCATATTCATATTTATACATTTTTATTAGAAAAATATCAATTGTAAATTTTTCTCAATACGAACCTGGTCTAATTATTTAATATGAATTTCTGGATTAATAACTATTATATGTTAATTTTTTTATTTATATGTATAGAATTATTTGATTACAATAGTAATTGTACTTTTTTCCTAACCTGTTCCTGACCTAATTATATTATTGAATATGAATTTCTAGATCACAATTATCATATTATGTTATACAATTACAATACAGGTAAACGCGTCGTTTTACGCCGGGGTTCCGTTCCGAGAAACACCGGCGTTAAATAAACACAAATATAATGAACGATATAAGGTTCCATGACAAAATTCTAAGAACAATCTAACATGTTTATTTAATACATATCCTATATATGTACATATATTCAAAATAAATTATAAGTGTATTTAATAAATATAGTTTAAATTCGTTTACAAAATAAGGAATCAGAATAAAAAGTACAAATAATTTTTATTCTGTTTCAATTTAAGAGTTAATTATTGAAAACAAAAAAAATTATGAGCTTTACAAATAACTCAATAACAAATAAAAATGATATCAAACACTACAATATAAAGTTACAAGACGATTTGTAATTTTCAGCAAAACTCAATTCATTAAAGATAAGAAACTGTAAGTTCTTATTGTTTTTAATGTACTCTTGACTTCTGGGTGGAAATTACGTCTTAAAGATTATACTTATTCTCAGGATTCAAGAATCGTTTGATTAGAAAATAAATAAAATGCTCAAATAAAAATACTTTTTATCTTAAAATTATTATACGATATACATAGATAGATTTCCATTATACACTTTTGCCCAAGAATGCGTCAACGCAACATTAAAAATCTTGAAACTTAAGCCCATCCAAAAAATTTTTTTGTCAAATAAGCTTATTTTTTAAATACCTGTAAGTAAACATATGAATAAAACATTTTTTTTAATTTAAAAAAAAATTAACCCTTTGGGTAAAAATGGGTTAAGGTTGTAAGACTCTACCCCCCTAATCTTTAAGAAATACCATATAAAATAATGTTATATTAATGTATGATGATAATCTATGTATATAAAGCATATTTATACCATTTTAGTTAATTTATTATCATTATTAATATATTTTTTTTTTTTGAAAAAAATTCCGGTTCCTGTCGGATTTTTTTTGTGAATTCCGATTCCGGCCGGAATCGAAAATTCCAGTTCCGGTACACCCCTAATTTTAAGCAAAAAATGTAGTATGAAGTTTGTTTGATAAACCAATACTTTTTGAGTTATTCGCGATTGAAACCCAAGAATTATTATTGAAAAAAAAAACACGTTTTTAACGGGATTTCACGAATAACTCAAAAATTAAGCGTTTTATCGGAAAATTTATAATAAACAAAATTGTAGTTTATTAAAAAAGGATTGTGTGGTTTTATGAAACCACGGTAAAAGTGAAACTTTTTTTCACATTATAGACATTTAACTAAAAATTTTCGGAATAATAAATTCAAGCACTCAAAATTGAAATAAATCCATAAACAACAACATGCACCAGCAAAAAGTTCTAATAATACTAATAAATTCTATATAAAAACCAAGATCTTTTTTCCTTTTTCTATAAGCACGAGTCATGAAATGAAGACCCCTTTTATATAATATATATTTTATTAACTAATTATATTCATTTTATTCAATAGCCAATAGTTCGTATTCATTTATTATTATAACCAATAGTTTGTATTTTGTATTCATTTATTATTATAACCAATAGCTTGTATTCATTTATTCAATAACCAATAGATTCATAATATTCAGTAACCAATAATTTAAGATGAATTGTATTTCTATATTATTGTAATCATTTTATTATTTTATTAATGTTATCTGTAGACATTTATATTATTATCTTCGCTCCATCCTGTGAGCAAGAGTTATTATGTTACATTCGGTGAATCACAGAAAATGATGACTTCGTGAGACTGAAGTTGCAGCAAAGGGTTATCTTATTCTGTGAGATCATTCTCAAGCATACCATCTTGTAAGAAGTATATATATATATTATTGAATAAAGATTTTTTAAAAAGGATATTTTGAATAAGAAAAATATAATTGGCGCAGTCGGTAGGATATTTAAGGTTGTTAGATATCCAAACAGTGCTAATAAAGTGAATCGCGAAAAAACATTTTAACAACGGTTTATTGTTAAAAAGTTCGGAAACGTTAATACATACAAAGTATTAGTGACAAGATTAAAAAAACAGCAACTGTTCAAATCAATTACGACCAAGTGACCAGCAGTCAAAAACTACTGGGTGAATCTCAATTCTTCACACACGAACCAACGTACTCCACGTGAATATTTGGTGACGAATCTGGAATAGAGGGATACTATTCAACTCGAAGGAATATCGGGCATGCAGTGGATTCGTACGATGATATTTCACATTTGTTCTATGTGGTAAGTCTGTATTGATTTTTTTATTTCGTTCATGTTCAAATATCCTTACCCAAAATCAAAAAAATCCAATAGTTATAATATTGTATATGCTTCGAGTTCGAATACTAACGACGGTTCATCGATAGTACAAGAACAAAATTTTAACACCGGCGAAGGTTTATCGCCAGTTGTTAAAAACTTGAGTTTCACTAGTAATAAGTCAAATATTGAAAATATAAAACTAACAATTACAAAAGAACAAATAAATAAAATAAAAGTAAATATGGCAACTACACCATTAGATGTATTTAATAATTTAAGGATCCCAGATGCAATCAAGGATTTACCAACTGTTGACGCCGCTCCTGTTTTGTCTGCATCTAGAGCCACTGATTTAGTTTACCGTAGGCGTGAAATCGAATACTGATTAACAATAGGATAAAATTTAGCTGACCATAGTCAAAATGCAACGACACAACCGATCGTTGCGAAAGTCAGAGTCGCGCTAGGGCTGTGTGAGTTACCTATCAAACATTGAAAATTGTGCGTATTGAAAATACGGTGAGTGTTGTGAAAATCCTGAGTACCACAACGGTGTACAGGAAAGAAAACACCTGGAAGTTAAAACTGGGAGGTAAACCCCGCGACGTCCTTGTTCCTTTCAAACCAATCCTTTTACAGGGATCGTGGCCGGGCAAACCCCGCCGTGGAACTTCAAAAGGTGAGTCTTTTTTGTATTATAATATCCCATGTGGAGCCGATTTGTGGTTTCTCAAACCAGCCAGAAAATACAGTCCGCTAAAAACATCCAAGAAGGCCCCGGCGAAAGCACCAACATTTAACGGTAATCCAAGATTACTATATGATTTTTTAAATAATGTACAAGAAATTTTAGATATAATACCCAACCTAGATAATAATTATTTAAAATTTATGACTAGAGCAATAAGAAATAAAATAATTGGTGAAGCAAACGAAGTCTTAAATATGTATGGTACACCAGTACTATGGTCTGAAATAAAGAGAAATTAATTCTACACTATTCAGATAAACGTAATTAAACTTCCCTTATAAGAGATTTACACACTCTAAAACAAAACAACGAAACTGTAGAATGTTTTTATAGTAAAATTATTGAACTTTTTTCGAGTTTGACAAATTTTACAAATATTCACGAGACTGACGTAAACGTAATTTCAGCTAAACATAACCTTTATCAGGAAATGTGCTTAAATACGTATTTAACGGGACTAAAAGAACCATTAGGTAGTACGATTAGAGCAATGCGTCCAATAACACTAGCAGAAGCATTCAGTTTCTCGATACAAGAACAAAATACATATTATGTTAGAAATACACCAAAATTTAATAACACACAAAATATCAGTCACATACAACACACCAGGACACACAACCAACCTACACCTCAAAGTTCAAACTATAGACCATTTTCACAAAATTTTAACAATCGACCATACAATCAAAATAATTATCGATCATAACTACCGATCATACATCCCAAATACCCAAATCAATCATCCACAACAAGCTAGATTTAATTCTAATGTAAATCGTCCTCAACAATCTCAACCTTTTTCCAACAATCGTCCAATTCAACAATTACATAACCCACAACAATCAAGACCTATGTATCGTCCTACTCCAATGGATACAAGTAGTGGTAACACTAATAGATACAAACCAATACCTCAAACAAATTCCCAATTTTTCCGACCAACAGGTCCTCCTAATTTTCAGTCAAAAGAATTATTTAATTTTGACGATCCCGAAGTAGTCAATTCTGAATTTGAAAAGTTGAACATCGAATATGGCCCTCCATTTAGCGATGAAGTAGAATTAGATTACTTGAACTATCAAACGGATATGACTTCGGATATTCAATTTCGAAATTTAGATCCATATGTTAATGTAAATTCAGAAACAAACGAAATAGACGAAGAAAATTTTCCGAGAACAGCCTCACACCAGCCGTCGGGTTCTTAAATTTAGACAGTAAACTTATAACAAAGTTACCGTAAATTGATATTTCAAATTCAAACGGTCCTCCACTTAAATTTTTAATTGATACAGGAAGCTGTACATCCTTTATTAACCCAAAATTAATTTCTGAAAATTACATATATACTGTTAAACCAATAACTATAACAACTGTATTCATTTCAAAACAAATAGACAAACAAACAACAATTGATAATTTAATAGAATTACAAAACGAAAACTCTTTAAAATTTTATCTTTTTAACTTTCATTCATATTTTGACGGACTAATAGGTTCAGACATATTAAGACAATTAAAAGCTCATATCGACTATGGAAATCACAAATTAATAACAGACAAAATTTGTATACCAATTCTTTACAAACCAAACCATACAACCGGACTATTAAAAATAAATCCGCGTAGTAAGCTAACAATCAATGCACCGGTAGATATAGAAAACGGAGACATTTTTATACCGAAAACGAATTTACAACCAAACTTATTTGTCAACGAAGGCATTTATACATCCAAAAATTGGCAATCTAGAATCGAGATTGTAAATTTTAATGAAACCCCAAAAACTTTCATGTTAGAACAACCTATTAAATGTAATAATTTGGAAAATTGCCAACAAATAAATAATTTTAATATAAATTACACAAACAATGTGTCAAACCCATCAGATATTGAATCATTAATTCGCATTAATCATTTAAATTCAGAAGAGAAAAAAGCCATAACACATATTTGTAAAAAATTGGACGATATCTTTTACAAAGAAGGACAGGACTTATCTTTCACAAATCAAATAAAACATGAAATTAAACTTACTGACGAAACCCCAATTTACACCAAGTCATACAGATACCCTGAAATTCATAAAGATGAAGTGCGTAATCAAATTGACAATTTATTAAAACAAGTAATTATTAGACCCAGTTTTTCTCCATGGTCATCACCAATTTGGATAGTTCCAAAGAAATTAGACGCAAGCGGTATACGTAAATGGCGTTTAGTTGTAGACTATAGGAAACTAAACGAGAAAACAATAGACGATCGTTATCCTTTACCTAACATAACCGACATTTTAGATAAGTTAGGAAAATGTATTTATTTTAGTACACTTGACCTAGCTTCAGGTTTTCACCAAATTGAAGTATATCCTAGGGACATTCAAAAAACAGCTTTTACAGTAGATCACGGTCATTACGAATACGGATTAAAAAATTCACCTAGTTCTTTCCAACGAGTAATGGATCATGTATTACGTGAATTACAAGGAAAAATATGTCTAGTTTACATGGACGACATAATCGTATTTTCTACTTCCCTTCAGGAACATATAGAAAACCTCAATAAAATATTTGAAAAATTAAGATCGGCAAATCTTAAAATACAGTTAGACAAATCGGAATTCTTACATAAAGAAGTAGCATTTCTAGGACACATAGTAACTAGAGACGAAGTAAAACCAAATCCTGAAAAAATTTCCGCTATCAAAAAATTCCCTATACCAAAAACAGAAAAACAAATAAAATCTTTTCTAGGACTTTTAGGTTACTATAGGAAATTTATTAAAGACTTTTCCAAACTGACAAAACCATTAACAGAATGTTTGCGCAAAGACAAGCAAATTGTAATAGACGATAGATACAAACAGTGTTTTGAAAATTGTAAACAATTACTTTGCAATGATCCGATTTTACAATAACCCGATTTTAGTAGAGAATTTAACTTAACGGATGCCAGTAATTTCGCGTTAGGCGCCATTTTATCTCAAGGTCCTATTGGATCTGATAAACCAATTTGCTATGCAAGTAGAACATTAACAAAAACGGAACAAAATTATTCAACAATAGAAAAAGAACTTTTAGCAATTGTTTGGGCAACTAAATATTTTCGACCATATTTATTTGGCCGCAAATTTAAAATATTTACAGATCACAAACCCCTTACTTGGCTTTTCAATTTAAAGGAACCAAATTCAAAACTGGTCCGCTGGCGGTTGAAACTTCAAGAATTCGAATTTGAAATTTTATATAAATCTAGAAAACTAAATCTTAATGCGGATGCACTTTCCAGAATCGAAATTAATTTACATAGTTGTAGCTCCGGAAGTTCTCTTAGCAACAATGTTGATGATTTAGATAAATTAACGGATTGTGACACAATTCATTCTGCTGTAGAAAATTTAAATAACGATATACCTATCACCGAAAAATGTATAAACGACTTTAAAGAACAATTAATATTCATTTTAAAAGAACAATCACAAAAAATGATTTATAAAGTTCTATTTGAAACAAAACGTAGACGAATATTTTATCAAAAAGACTTTAGTGAACAAGACATAGTAAACATTTTTAAACAATATGTTAGACCAAACCGACTATTCTGCACTTATACAGACAATACATTTAAAATGGTACAAACCGTTTATGATAAATTTTTCAGTAACGGACGTTTTAAAATTGTTAGAAGTACAAAATTATTAGAAGACATTACCGAAAGAGACTTACAAGATAATATTATAACTGAGTATCACGAAAATTCAAATCATCGCGGAATTAGTGAAACGTTTGAACATTTAAAAAGACAATATTATTTCGATAACATGAATCAGAAAATTACTAAAATTATAAACGATTGCGAAACTTGTCAAAAATTAAAATATGAAAGACACCCACCAAAAATAAAATTTGAAATTTCAAAGACCCCACATGCACCTCTTGAAATATTAAATATTGACATATTCGATATTCACAAGAAAAATATACTAACTATAATAGACAAATTTACTAAATTTGCCTCAGCATATATTATAGAACAAAGAACAAGTTTAAATGTAGTTAAATCTCTAACTCATTTCTTTTCAAAACACGGTCTTCCTAAATCTATATCTATAAAAGAGTTTGTCCTTAACCACTCACTCACTCACTCACTCATATATCAACGTACAGCCCAAACCCCTGGACCTAGAAACGTGAAATTTCGTAGGTGCCTTCCTTTTATGATGTAAGCACCCACTAAGAAAGGATTTTTCGAAATTCAACCCCTACGGGGTTAAAACAGGGTGTGAAAGTTTATATAAAAAATATTTTTTTTTGTTCGCATTTAATTGAAACTTATCGAACATACTCTAAAATATAAATAGTGAAACTATTATTTCAGCATTTCCCAAAATTTAACCCCTAAGGTGCTAGGGGGGGGTGGAAAAAATTGTAAAATAATTTTTTTTTGTATTCACCGAATGAAACATGGCATAAGTAAGTACTCTACAAGACAAATATCATTTACGAAAATTCAACCCCTATGGGAATAATAATAATAACTGTTCATGATATTAAAATAAATTCGGACAAATTAATATTCAAATTAAAAATGAAAGTTCTACGGAGACTAGGATGGATTTAATCTGCAATAAAATAATTTGATATTCAACCCCTTATGGCGAGAGTAGTTTAAAAAAAAATTTTAACTAAGATCCGGGATATTTACGTTTTTTTATAAGTAATGAATAAAAATCAATATAAAAAAATGTAATATGTCATCCCCTATTACTTATAGAGGGTTCTAATTAGTTTCGAAGTTTACGCGAGCGAAGCCGCGGGATTCCGCTAGTTAATTATAAATGATCCAGGTTTAGAATTTACTGCTTCTATTTATAAAGACTTCCTTAAACAATATAATATTAAACAACATGAGACTACCGCTAAAAATTCAACTGGTAACTCAGACGTAGAACGATTTCATTCCACGATAACAGAAATCTATAGGATAATATTTCATAAAGATAAAACAAAATTACCTACAGATATTTTAAATGAATGTTTAATCACCTATAATAATTCAATTCATAGTACAATCAAACTAACACCATTTGAAGCGTTAAAAGGACATATTAGCAATCATAACGATTTAAATATAACTAATAATATAATTAACCCACACGATTATTTAAACGATTTAAAAGACAAATACGAAAATATAAAACAAATCATTCATGACAGGCAACATAATAAAAAGTTAAACACAATCGAAAAATTAAATAGAAATTTAGAAGATCCACCAAAATTAAAGCCTGATGACGTAGTATATGAAAGAGATAATAAAAGAGAAAAATTAGCTCCTTTATATCAACAACATATAGTTTGAAAAAATAATAACGTTACAGCTAAAACTCTTAAAGTACATAAACGTAAATTAAAACCAAAACGTAAATTTCAGGTTAATGCTGCAAATCGCAGACAGTCAACGGATGGAAATCCACGATCTAACAAGTAGCCAAGGTCTACTATCGCTAAATATAGGCAATACCAAAATCATAAACGATTACACAAAATTGATTCACATAGTGAATTTGACCAAATACGAAGAAAACATAGACATTATAGAATATAACATTAATCGACTAGAACAAGAAATCACAACTCGACCATTTTCACTTAACATACAAATTGTCCATAATAAATTTAAAGATCTTAAAGAAAAATTAATATTACTTTTGCCACACAAAATAGTCAAACGAGGACTAATTAACGGACTTGGAACGATCATTAAGACAATTACAGGTAATATGGATCATAACGATGCAGTAGAAATTAATAGACAAATAGAAACACTAAAATTAAATCAACATGACTTGAACAATGCCCTGACAGAACAATTAAGTATTAATCAAGAAATGACAAAAAGGTTCAATAATATCACAAACCATATAAATAATCAACAAATAGTCATTGAAAGGTATTTTGACCATTTCCGAAACGAACTATTAAATAAAGTAAATTTTGCAGAAGCACAAGTTATGTATAATCAATATATTGACAAAATTATTTACAACATAGATCTACTTACTGTACATCTTAAAGATATAAGTGAATCTATAGTTTTAGCCAAACTCAATGTAATTCCTAAACAAATATTACATCCGGCGGAATTAAAACAAATCTATCAATATTTCAACAATCAAAATATTAATTTAGTTTCTAGTGAACATATATACCTACGAATTATTAGAACTACAAGCATATTACAATCAAACAAATATCATATTTGTAGTATTAATTCCTAATTTCCTTAATGAACAATTTCACTATTACCATATTAGAAACTTACCTATAAACAATACTTATACAATTAAAATTCCTACTCCTTATATTATCTTGAACGAGATAAGCTATCAGTATATGACGAAGCCATGTAACCTCATAGAGAATCAATATTTCTGTGAAATTAAAAATCTAAAATCATCAGAAAATGAACATTGTATTACAAAACTAATACAAAAATCAACAGCCAACTGTTCCCTGATCGAAACCGAAGATGTGGAATTTATAGAAACAATCGAACAAAACTATTTACTGATTGCAACACAACATCCTCAAGAAATTCAAACAACATGCGAAATGGAACAAAAAACCATCATAGGAAATTTATTAATTCATTTCCAAAACTGCAGTATAGAAATTAACAACGTAAAATATACAAGCAAATCAACACTTTCGTGGGATGACATATTTATCATACCAACTGTTTTTTCGCAACTTCAAGTAAGAAACATTACCAAAACTATTACTCTACAAAAACTTAACGATTTTAATCAAAATACAAGAAAAGCTATAGAGTTGTTAGAAGTTAGAGAAAATAAAATAAATTATTCCACATACACTATAATTGGAATAATTGTTACGATAATAATCACTACAATTATTATTCGAGAAAATGTAAAACCAAAAATGAAGAAACAAAAAATGAAAATTGTGCAACAGTCAGCAACAATACTTCCACATCGCCTAAATTTCATTGGCTGATGCGTCAGACTTTGGGGGGAGGAGTCATGAAATGAGCACCCTTATATATAATATATATTTTACTAACTAATTAACTTCCATTTTATTCAATAGTTAATAGTTTATATCCATTTATTCTTATAACCAATAGTTGTATTCATTTATCCAATAACCAATAGCTTATATTCATTTATTCTTATAACCAATGTTCATTTACCCAATAACCAATAGCTTATATTCATTTATTCTTATAACCAATGTTCATTTACCCAATAACCAATAGTTTATATTCATTTATTCTTATAACCAATGTTCATTTATCCAATAACCAATAGTTTATATTCATTTATTCTTATAACCAATGTTCATTTATCCAATAACCAATAGCTTATATTCATTTATTCTTATAACCAATGTTCATTTATCCAATAACCAATAGCTTATATCCATTTATTCTTATAACCAATAGTTGTATTCATTTATCCAATAACCAATAGCTTATATTCATTTATTCTTATAACCAATGTTCATTTACCCAATAACCAATAGTTTATATTCATTTATTCTTATAACCAATGTTCATTTATCCAATAACCAATAGTTTATATTCATTTATTCTTATAACCAATGTTCATTTATCCAATAACCAATAGCTTATATTCATTTATTCTTATAACCAATGTTCATTTATCCAATAACCAATAGCTTATATCCATTTATTCTTATAACCAATAGTTGTATTCATTTATCCAATAACCAATAGCTTATATTCATTTATTCTTATAACCAATGTTCATTTACCCAATAACCAATAGTTTATATTCATTTATTCTTATAACCAATGTTCATTTATCCAATAACCAATAGTTTATATTCATTTATTCTTATAACCAATGTTCATTTATCCAATAACCAATAGCTTATATTCATTTATTCTTATAACCAATGTTCATTTATCCAATAACCAATAGCTTATATCCATTTATTCTTATAACCAATAGTTGTATTCATTTATCCAATAACCAATAGCTTATATTCATTTATTCTTATAACCAATGTTCATTTACCCAATAACCAATAGTTTATATTCATTTATTGTTATAACCAATGTTCATTTATCCAATAACCAATAGTTTATATTCATTTATTCTTATAACCAATGTTCATTTATCCAATAACCAATAGCTTATATTCATTTATTCTTATAACCAATGTTCATTTATCCAATAACCAATAGCTTATATTCATTTATTCTTATAACCAATGTTCATTTACCCAATAACCAATAGTTTATATTCATTTATTCTTATAACCAATGTTCATTTATCCAATAACCAATAGTTTATATTCATTTATTCTTATAACCAATGTTCATTTATCCAATAACCAATAGTTTATATTCATTTATTCTTATAACCAATGTTCATTTATCCAATAACCAATAGCTTATATTCATTTATTCTTATAACCAATGTTCATTTATCCAATAACCAATAGCTTATATCCATTTATTCTTATAACCAATAGTTGTATTCATTTATCCAATAACCAATAGCTTATATTCATTTATTCTTATAACCAATGTTCATTTACCCAATAACCAATAGTTTATATTCATTTATTCTTATAACCAATGTTCATTTATCCAATAACCAATAGTTTATATTCATTTATTCTTATAACCAATGTTCATTTATCCAATAACCAATAGCTTATATTCATTTATTCTTATAACCAATGTTCATTTATCCAATAACCAATAGCTTATATCCATTTATTCTTATAACCAATAGTTGTATTCATTTATCCAATAACCAATAGCTTATATTCATTTATTCTTATAACCAATGTTCATTTACCCAATAACCAATAGTTTATATTCATTTATTCTTATAACCAATGTTCATTTATCCAATAACCAATAGTTTATATTCATTTATTCTTATAACCAATGTTCATTTATCCAATAACCAATAGCTTATATTCATTTATTCTTATAACCAATGTTCATTTATCCAATAACCAATAGCTTATATTCATTTATTCTTATAACCAATGTTCATTTATCCAATAACCAATAGCTTATATCCATTTATTCTTATAACCAATAGTTGTATTCATTTATCCAATAACCAATAGCTTATATTCATTTATTCTTATAACCAATGTTCATTTACCCAATAACCAATAGTTTATATTCATTTATTCTTATAACCAATGTTCATTTACCCAATAACCAATAGCTTATATTCATTTATTCTTATAACCAATGTTCATTTACCCAATAACCAATAGTTTATATTCATTTCGTTTATTCAATAACCAATAGTTATATTCATAATAATTTAAGTTGAATTGTATTTTTATATTGTAATCGTTTTATTATTTTATTAATGTTATCTGTAGACATTTATTATATACATTATCTTATCTTCGCTCCATCCTGTGAGCGAAACTTATTATGTTACATTAGGTGAATCGCAGAATATGATGACTATGTGAGACTGGCATTGCAGCAAAGTGTTATCTTTTTCTGTGAGATCATTCTCAAGCATACCATCTTGTAAGAAGTATATCTATATTATTAAATAAAGATTTTTTTAAAAAGGATTTTTTGAATAAGAAAAATATAATTTGTGCCTATCCAGTACGTACGGTTCACAGCAATCATCCAATAGGCATATCAATTCTATTAAGAACGATAATATCTTAAACTAATAACTACTAATAAATGTACATAATACAATCGAATGATCGTATCAATTAATAAGACAAATAGCATAACCCCCAAAAATAAATTCAACTGCTTTGTTAAGTTCTATGTACTTTGTCTACAAATGCACACCTTCTTGTTTATATATTTATTAGTTATTTTTTGAAGTTATTATCATTTAATCGATCCAATTTCTTACGTGTGGACTGTAATTCAAAGTAAATTATATCAATTTCATGTTTAGAAATACCTTTATTTTGCAAAAGTAAAAAACACGTATTAACTACTTGTATTTTGTATAATATATCTTAATTAACTTTAATATAATATAATTATATTATCACATATTTTTGTGCAATATCTTATTTATTCATACTTAATTAATTATTCTTTAAAAATTGGGTGCAGGATTATAACAGAGAAATTATGTTAATTTAAATTTATTTAAAGAATACTACAGCATCGAAAGATGGCTACGTATATAAGCATTCGCTGACGGAAAGAGGAGGGGGCACTCCTTCTTTGTAATCGATTAAATTAATGCAATATTTTAAGAAAAAAAATTTAAAATAAAAACTTGTGAAAAAAAAACGAAAATATATATGAGTTTATTGATATAATTATTTGTGTACAAGTTTTGTATTTGTTGTGGTATTCAAATATAACTTATAACTTACTTATAGGCAATATTTGTGATTTTTTCATATTTTTAAATAGTTTGTTTTGTTCTGATTCATATTTTTACTTTGAGATTGCAGTCTCTCAAATTTATATTAATAATTTATTATTCTTAAAAATGGGAGCAGGATTATAAGTGAAATGATAACACTTAATTATATTTATTTTAATTTATTAATAATAAATACATTCTTATAACTAGGAACATATTACAAAGGTTTCTATGACACAAATTACTAATACACAAATTCAATATTATAAATATACTTTTAAAAGTTTTTTTTTTATTTAAATCATTATAACAATATTGTTACTGGTTAAAGGTCGTAAATCAGTTCAAAAGAAAACGGTACGTATTTATATTTTCAAAACTGAACTGCTTACAAAAAAATGCAACAGATAAGAGTTAATCAGTTTTCTTTAATTTTTTTTAATTACGTAACATCTTTTCTAGATGAAGTCATATCTTAAAAACAGAAAGTAACAAGTTTTAAAAAAATTATTTCTATCAGACTCATAGGACATAGTATCAGGAATTCTCATTTCCCTGGACACTGTCCCTTCTTTTTAAGGGCGTCCGGGGACATCCGGGGGATTTTTCAAATGTATCCGGGTTTTTAACGAAATTTACCTACATTAAAAAGTTCGTCAAAATTAGTAACAGTAAAATTTCGTGTTGGAAGCTACGACAGACAATGATGTCTAGGAAATTTAACGAAAATTTACCTGTTAAAAAATAAATTGTTATTACCAAAAAAATTGACATTAATCTGATTAAAAATAAACTACAAAATTGCAAAAAATACAAAAATATTATCACGATAAAAAAGCATCACCTAAAATTTTACTGAACTTGAACCCAATGATAAATAATGGTTCAAAGAAAAAATAATTGGGAAAAAGCTATAGTAAAAAATAAAACGGACAAGTTCATGTTGGGCACAGGGCCGTGCCTCGGTATATGGCCGCCTGCGTGCTATTATGTATGGCCGCCCTTCGAGATAAAAAAATCAAAATTTCATTTTTAATGTTTATTATTATAGGTACCTACTTATACCGGGTGTCCCAGTTAACTTTTCCAGCATGGGGATCTCAGTATCTATAAGAGATACAGGTTTGGTTAAATGAGATGAAGTATTTGTAAGAAAGGGGTGAGTATTTCTACATAAAAAATATTCATAATTCTTTGTGGTTCAGGCGGTATACCCAAAAAACTGAAAATTCGGAATTTCTTTAAATAGCTATAACTTTTGTGTAGATAGGTGTAGATGGTAGATAGGTACTTTTTGTAGACGGTTTCTTAAAGCACTTTTTAGGGTTCCGTAGAAAACTAGGAACCCTTATAGTTTCTCCAAGTCCGTCCGTCCGTCCGTCCGTCCATCCTGAAAAATTTTGTCATAATAAGATGAAATTTGGTATACAGTCGTAGATTGATGACCCAAAAACAGAAATGATAAGATTTTTGAAAATAAAATTTTTTTAGACCCCCCTTTCATAAAATGAAAAGTGTTTAAAAAAAAAAAATTCACCTACACCATTGAGCGGGATGTCGTTAGAAAGGTCTCCTAAAATGCAACAAAAAATGTAACAGAACTTTTTAATTTTAACCCTTCGATCACGATGTATTTTCTCTCCAAAGTCATTAAAAAAGCGCCCCCCCCCTCTATTTTCTAAACTATCAATTAAAAAAATCTGAAAAAATTCCAGAACGTAGATTTTAATTAGTACTTTTACTGAAAATTATAACGAACATTGTCAAAAATATTTTGGGCCCCCCTTTCATAGACTGAAAATTGAACTTACATTTTTTTCCCACTTACCCTATTGAGTGGGGTGTCATTTAATAGGTCTTGTAAAATGCAATAAAAAACGTCAAATAACATTTTGATTTTAACCCTTTAGTCGCGAAATATTTGCTTTTTAATGTCGCTTACAGAGCGTCCCCCCCCCTTCTATTTTCTAAACTTTCAATTCAAAAAATCTGAAAAAAATTCAGAATGTAGCTTTTAATTAGTACTTTCACTGAAAATTATAACTAGGGGTGTACCGGAATTCACGATTTTATTCCGGTTCCGGTTCCGACCGGAACTACTAAATTCCGGCCGAGATTACCGGAATTTTTAAATTTTGTTATTTCTTTCTACTAAGAAATTCATAAATAATATAATTATGAATAAATAACATTTTATTAATGAAAAAATCATTTCGTAACACAAAGGCAGTTTTTTATTATTTGTTTTATCACAATATGATTGAAATCTTAGCATTAATTGACTCTAAATATATTAATAAAAATGTCATTATCTTACGGACTACGGACATTGAACTGTTTAATAATACTATAAACTAAAGATTTTAGAAATTTTTGGAATATTAACTGTAAAATAAGACTTATTATGAATTTTTTAAATAATACTCTAGTCCTGTTTTTTCAAAAACATTTCCCGATTAAACCTAAAATATTTTTTTCGCCGAACTCTATTTCACATATATAAATACTCTGCCTTGTAAATGCACGGTGCTTCCTCGTGCTAAATTCATCAAAGGTAGTTAATTATTGAACAATTTAAATAAAAACCGATAATGTATTCAGATGAACTGCCTGTCATTGGTTAACCATTTAATTTTCATACTATTTTAATAAAAAAATTTAATTTTACATTTTTCTTAATACGCGCCTGGTTATTATGTCGTATATTTTGAATTTTTTGACAGTTTCAATCAAAATAATTATTTTTCTGCTATACGAATGTCAAAATGACATTTAAAATATGTCAAAGTAAATAGCAATTTAAAAAAACAAATGACGATTTTTATAAAGCAAATTGAGATAAATCTTTGTAAGGGAATAATTTTACAACAAACGTAGGTGATCTATATAATAGAAAATTGAATGCTCTACAAAAAAGGTTCTATAAAATTTTCACGCAACATGTATTTTGAAATGGGACTGTCCTCAAGCCAGACTAAACCAACCAACCAAGTTTCATCAATATCGGTTCAGTGGTTCATGAGTTAAGCGTGTGACAAGGATTGGGACACACACACACACACACACACACATTTAAAACGTCAAAATGACATTTAATATATCAAAGTAAATAGCAGTTTTAAAAAACAAATGACGATTTTCTTAAATCAAATTCAGATAGATCTTTGTAAGGGAATATTTTACAACAAAAATAGGTGACCTATATTATAGAGAATTGAATGCTCTACAAAAAAGGTTCTATAAAATTTTCACGTAACATGTGTCTTTCTTGAGATATCTTCAAAAAATAAATCTTTTTGGATGTCACCCCTCCCCCTTACACACAATTTTAATTATTTTGAAATGGGACCGTCCTCAAGCCAGACCAAACCAACCAACCAAGTTTCATCAATATCGGTTCAGTGGTTCATGAGTTAAGCGTGTGACAAGGATTGGGGGACAGACACACACACACACACAGACACACAGACAGACAGACACGGAACAAAAAGTGTTTGTCTTGACCTGAAACGGATAGATCCGGTAAAATTTTTAAAATCGGAGAACAAATTTTTTTTCTCGTTTTAAAACGATAACGAAGCTTCTCGTATCTTCGATATTGCGAGGAAGCAAAATAAACATATATCTTAAAATAATAATATTCAAAATAGTAGCCCGAGAAAAATTTGTCACTGCACAAGTATTTATGCTATTGGGATTAGCTTTAAAATCAGAAAGACTCACATAGTTATTTCTCTAAATCTATCTTTATATGTATTTATATTTAGTTAATAAATACTACTTAACTAGTGTGAGTGCTTCATAATTTTTATTTTGACTCACGGAACCCCCTGAGAGGTACCGCGGAAAATTGTAGTTCGAAGACCATTGCATATTGGTGCTTTAATTTCGAGTAATTGGTATTCTTTTATCGATACTTTATACAATTTTTCTCTATTGTGTATTTGTGAATTTGTTTAACTGCTGTTTTGATTTATCATATTTACTTATATAAATTTGACATACTAGAAAATTAATTTGATAGAAAAGAACGTACTTATGATATATAAACAATTGAAAACACCTTATAAAGCTGTAAAAATCACAGGATATGTAGAAAATAATATGTTTTATAATATAATGTAAGATTCTACCCCCCTAATCTTTAAGAAATACCATATAAAATAATGTCATATTATTTTATGATGATAATCTATGTATATAAAGCATATTTATACCATTTTAGTTATTTTGTAATCATTATTAATTGAAATATAATTTTTTGAAAAAAATTCCGGTTCCGGCTGGAATTCCGGCCGGAATATTTTTGTGAATTCCGGTAATTCCGGTTCCGGCCGGAATCGAAAATTCCAGTTCCGGTACACCCCTAATTATAACGAACATTGTCAAAAATATTTTGGACCCCCTTTTCATAGATTGAAAAGTGAACTCACATTTTTTTCATTTACCCCATTGAGTGGGGTGTCATTTGATAGGTCTCCTAAAATGCAATAATAAAAGTCAAATGACTTTTTGATTTTAACCCTTTAGTCACGAAAATTTTGAAAAATACTTTTTATAAATCGTAGTGAGAATGACTACGGAACCCTATCATGTGCATGCCCAACATGCACTTGTCCGTTTTTTTTGTGTAGAATCGATTAGTGTTTTTAGATTTTTTATTTTAGTTTTTCTTATGGGCCGCTAAGTTGACTATAGCATATTTGAACGTGTTTTTTACTCTACTTTACAACGATATGTCACTTGCCATACTTATTGTCGAAAAAAAATTATAACGTATTTTTTTAAATATATAGTTCATTGTTTTCAAATAGTCATTTGTTATTCTGATTGTTGTTATTGTGATTTTTGTTTACAATTTTTGTTTTTCATGTTTATAATAATAATACTTCATAAATATTACTGGTATTTAGTACTTCGACTTTTTTTCGATAATAAGTATATAATAAGTTACATATCGTTGTAAAGTAGAGTAAAAAACACGTTCAAATATGCTATAGTCAACTTAGCAGCTCATAAGAAAAACTAAAGTTAGGGCTTGTAACTCGGAAACTAAAAGTGATATAAAAAATCTAAATACACCAATCGATTCTACACAAAAAAGTGCTTTATGAAACCGTCTACAAAAAGTGCCTATCTACATTGACAAAAAAGTTATAGCCATTTAAAGAAATTCCGAATTTTCAGTTTTTTTGGGTATACCGCCTGAACCACATAGAATTATGAATATTTTTTTATGTAGAAATACTCACCCCTTTCTTACAAATAATTCATCTCATTTAACCAAACCTGTATCTCTTATAGATACTGAGATCCCCATGCTGGAAAAGTTATTTGGGACACCCGGTATACAATATTATACATATATGTATATAAAGTTTACATGTACATATTACAATAAAAAATTTACTTTACGTGATTTTTTAAAAACAAATTCTTCAATTGACATTTTACTTTGATTATATATTAATTTAACATTGTTATTTGCAAGTTTTGTTTATATTGGTAATATTATAATGTAAATATTATATTTTTCATATCACATGTAATGAAACAACTAGTTTTGAACCCAGTTTTGACAGTCGAAACAAGACAATTTCAGACCAATGCGATTGTACCGAGCAGAAACAAATAAACAACGTTGTTTCTGACTAGCAAATTCATTTATTTATTATTTATTTCAAGTCTGTCAAAATCGAATTTGTAATAAACAAAAGCGGATCTTATTTCTGAATTATTTTATTATTAAAATAGTATAAGATATTACTGCGCTATTTGTCTGTTTGTGGCACGGGATGAAACAAAAAGTCAGTCAACTCTCGCCCTCGTCAGAAATCGTCTTGTTTCAACCCTTGCTACACAATATACTATTAACGTAGATAGAGATAACAGTGACAATATATTTTTTAGGCTATTCGTAACTACTTTTCGGAACATTTTTCGATTTTTTTTTTAGTTTTTTAGTTTTTCTGGCCATCAGTTTAATTCGGCCGCCTGCGTGCGGCGCACGCAATGAACGCTGGTCCGGCACGGCCCTGGTTGGGCACGCACATGATAGGGTTCCGTAGTCATTCTCACTACAATTTATAAAAAAAATAGTATTTTTCAAAATTTTCGTGACTGAAGGGTTAAAATCAAAAAGTCATTTGACTTTTATTATTGCATTTTAGTCAAATGACACCCCACTCAATGGGGTAAATGAAAAAAATGTGAGTTTACTTTTCAATCTATGAAAAGGGGGTCCAAAATATTTTTGACAATGTTCGTTATAATTTTCAGTGAATGTACTAATTAAAAGCTACATTCTAAATTTTTTTCAGATTTTTTGAATCGATAGTTTAGAAAATAGAGGGGGGGAGGACGTTCTGGCAGCGACATTAAAAAGCAAATATATCGCGACTGAAGGGTTGAAATCAAAAAGTTATTAGACATTTTTTATTGCATTTTAGGAGATCTATCAAATGACACCCCACTCAATAGAGTAAATGAAAAAAATGTAAGTTCACTTTTCAGTCTAAAAAAGGGGGGTTCAAAATATTTTTGACAATGTTCGTTATAATTTTCAGTGAAAGTATCTGTATCATTTTTTCTTGCATTTTAGGAGACTTTTCTAACGACACCCCACTCAATGGTGTAGGTGAAATTTTTTTTGAAAACACTTTTCTTTTTAAAGAAAGGGGGCCTAAATTTTTATTTTTTTTTTCAAAAATCTTATCATTTCTGTTTTTGGGTCATTAATCTACGCCCGTATACCAAATTTCATCTTATTATCTCAAAATCTTTGAAGACGGACGGACGGACATGGAGAAACTATAAGGGTTCCTTCCTAGTTATCTACGGAACCCTAAAAACAAATATAGACATCCTAGAACATATAAAATACAAACTGACAATGGTGAATTAATCAGAAATAGAAAATTTATTGCAAAAATTCCAATTCAAAAAGGGGTAGATGTAAGTGAGAAACAGAATAAACCAAACGAAAATAATGTAAATATTAGTCTTGATGAATCATTAAATTCAAATGAAGAAAATAATAGTAGTTTTAAGTATATTCTACCTGCTACCACCTCGAGTGGAAGAAATATTAAAATACCAGATAGACTACACTTTTAATTTTAAAATAAAATTAATTCTTGATAATGTATATAGAATAAGACAGTGTAAATAATAATATTCAATACTAAAACAAAAATTTATGTTAAAAATAATTATCAATAATGTGTAAAAAAATAAAAACCTGAATATATATGTATAAAATAGTAAAGTTTTTTTATTATTTTTATTATTATAAGAAAAGTGATGTCAAGGACATAAAAAACATGTAAAGATTTGTATTTGGTATTAATTGAAGATCATGTAAATACTGGAAACAGAACAGAATAAAAGTTCATTTCAAAGCAAACACATGTGTTGTTAATTTAATAAAAACATAATAGTTATTTGTGTAACTAGGGTGTAAAGTAGCTGTTTTTCGCACGAGTGGGAATGTTTGTTAATCGAGGCGCTAGCCGAGATAAACAATCACACAAGTGCGAAAAACGCACTTTACACCCGAGGTGCACACAACATTTTTTCTAAAACCTTATTATAATATTAATAATAATGTAATATGATTTTTTAATTAAATAATAATAACTTGTCATATTAATTATTAATATTGAAATTTAAATCAAGTACTTACATTTTGAAAAAAATGAATCTTGTTATTGTTTGACATTTATATTCAGATTATTTTCACTCACGTATTTTATTCTGTGATTTTATTATTGTAATTTTATAATAATATGGATAATATGGAAAGTGATAATGGTATTCAAACACTATTTGACAAACATTTGTTCAAGTATAGCCATATAAAAATGGACATCTTTACGGCAACATCGTTTTATTATGTCAGTGTTATACAGGGTCCTCCAATAGTGTGTCCGGCATTGTTTTACGCCCAAACTATTGAAGATAGAGTTATAGGATAAAAAATTTATTATATATATTGACCCTAAAGAATTTCAGGAAAATATTTTCAACCCCCTAAAACCGCTCCTTGGGGGGTAGTTTGAGGGGTACATACCCGTTTCTCAGTTAAATCAAATGGAATGGTATATCAAAAAGTACATATTTGTAAAGATCATAAAAAAATAAGAAACTTTCGTAAAACAAAAATTTTCATACTTTCAATTGTTTAAAAAATATGGCGACTTGTTCTCAAATTTTAGGGTTTCACTAAAAGTGCTATAATTTCGTTAAAAATTAATGGAATTTTATTCTTTTTTCAAATTTCGAAAGTAGAAATAATGAACTTTGTAAAGATGTATGACTATTTGTGATTTTGATAGTTTAAAGTGTCATACGCGATATATCAAAAATTCAAAAGTTCAACTAGGGATAATTCGAAATTTTCAAATACAATGGTATATCAATTAGTACTTTTTCTTAAAAAGGATATGTAAATAAACAACTTTTGTTAAGAAAATTTAAAATTTAAAATTATAATTTTAAAATTGAAAACTGAAAATTAAAATTTTTAATTTTAATTTTTTTTTATCAAAAACTGTTTATTTACATATCTTCTTTAAGAAAAAGTACTAATTGATATACCATTGTATTTAAAAAATTTGAATTATCCCTAATTGAACTTTTCAATTTTTGGTATGTCGAGTATGACACTTTAAACTATTAAAATCTCAAATAATCATACATCTTTACAAAGTTCATTATATCTACTTTCTTAATTTAAAATAATAATAAAATTCCATAAATATTTAACGAAATTAGAGCACTTTGAGTAAAATTCTAACATTTGATAACAAGTCGCCATATTTTTTAAACAATTGAAAGTATGAAAATTTTTGTTTTACGAAAGTTTCTTATTTTTTCATTATCTTTACAAATATGTACTTTTTGATATACCATTCCATTTGATTTTACTGAGAAACGGGCATGTACCCCTCAAACTACCCCCCAAGGAGCGGTTTTAGGGGGTTGAAAATATTTTCCTGAAATTCTTTAGGGTCGATATATATAGTAAAATTTTTATCCTAACTCTCTATCTTCAATAGTTTGGGCGTAAAACAATGCCGGACGCACTATTGGAGGACCCTGTATATAAAAATTAGCTTATTTATTAATCGTAAAAAAATGAAAATGTATGTGTTACTGTTACTATAGAAACACTTTTGCGCTCGCCGTGCGTAAAAGTAACTTTGTCGCACGGCGAGCGCAAAAGTACTACTTTACACACTGAAATGACAATGAAAAAGCCTACTTTTTAACACGGTTGTAGAAAAAATAAATTATGTTCAAGCGCCCTGCACTTTTATTTTAGTCATAAAAACCTGAAATTGTTGTGAAAGCTGAAAATTTCTTTTTTCTTTTTTCTTTTTAGTACATTTTTAATAAAAGTTGTTTTTTTTTAAAGATTTTTTTATATAATTTTATTTTCGAAATTTTTAGTAACTGATTGATTAACTAACATAGTAACAAGTAAAGCTCATCAAACTCTTTCATTTGATACCCATATCAAGATGGTTATGAAAAAAAGGTAATCCGCCATATTGGATTTAGAACAATATTAGATATACTATATTCAACTATATTGTATTGTCACAGGACTTATACACGTACCTACACAAAATTTCAAAGCTCTAACTTAATTAGAACTAGTCGAAATTTTGATTGCAATATTTGACCCTAACATACTAACAAGTGAAGTTAAATAAAAGCTCTTAAAAAAGTTGTTTACAATTGAGCAAAAACACAGATTTGAAGTGGTCAATTTAGGTCTTATTTTTTTTTGGGTCTACAGTCTACAGCTATATTCACATTGTTGGCATTTAAAGCGGTTTTCATTAGTATATGTTAATAAATTTTCTTCATGTTTACAGCTATATTCACATCAGTTGCATATAAGAGGTATTTTATTAGTATGTGTTAATGTTTTGCTAAATAATCTCTAATTTTAAATTTATTATCTGCACACTGGTCGCATTTAAAGGGTTTTTAAATAGTATGTTTTAATTTATGTTTTAATAAATTATCTTTACGTTTATAACTACAATCACACAGGTCGCATTTAAATGGTCTTTCATTAGTATGTGATAATTTATGTGTTAATAAACTGACATTTTGTCTACAGCTATATTCACATTTGTCACATTTAAATGGTCTTTCATTAGTATGTGTTAATTTATGTCTTAATAAATAAACTTTACTTTTAAATTTATTATCACATTCGTCGCATTTAAATGGTCTTTCATTAGTATGTCTTAATTTATGTTTTGCTAAATAAACTTTACTTTTAAATTTATTATCACACTGGTCACATTTAAAGGGTTTTTTAATAGTATGTGTTAATTTGTGTTTCAATAAACTTGCTTTTAGTTTACAGCTATATTCACATTCGTCGCATTTACATGGCCTTTCATTAGTATGTATTAAATTATGTCTTAATAAACTTGCTTTTTGTCTACAGCTATATTCACACTCGTTGCATTTAAAAGGCCTTTCATTAGTATGTATTACTTTATGACTTGATAAATTACCTTTAAAGATAAAACTACTATCACACTGGTCGCATTTAAAAGGTCTTTCATTAGTATGTGTTAATTTATGATTTACTAAGGAACATTTATGTTTACAGCTATATTCACACTCGTCGCATTTAAAAGGCCTTTCATTAGCATGTGTTACTTTATGACTTGATAAATTACTTTTAAGTATAAAACTACAATTACATTGGTCGCATTTAAAAGGTCTTTCATTAGTATGTGTTAATTTATGATTTACTAAGGAACATTTACTTTTACACCTATATTTACACTGGTCGCATTTAAAAGGCCTTTCATTAGTATGTGTTAATTTATGATTTACTAAGGAACATTTCCTTTTACACCTATATTCACACTGATCGCATTTAAAAGGCCATTCATTAGTATGTGATAATTTGTGTCTTAATAAATGTGGTTTTCGTTTACAGCTATATTCACATTGGTCACATTTAAAAGGTCTTTTATTTGTATGCGTTAATTTGTGTCTTAATAAATATGGTTTTTGTCTACAGCTATATTCACATTCGTCGCATTTAAATTGTCTTTCATTAGTATGTATTAATTTATGTTGTGCTAAATTAGCTTTACTTTTAAATTTATTATCACACTGGTCGCATTTAAAGGGTTTTATATTAGTATGTGTTAAATTATGTCTTAATAAAACTGACTTTTTTTTACATCTATATTCACATTGATCACATTTAATGTGTTTAGTTAAATTAAACTCGTTGTTAATTATTTCATTATTACAATATGTAGTAATAATAATATCTTCATTTTCTACTTGTTCATGTTTAATTTCTGGTACATTTTCTTCTTTAATAACCAAGTTTTCCTGAAAACCAAAAATTTGTCAGTAAATATAATTCTAAATTAAATCTGATGTTATGTTGTAACTCATTAACGTCCAAAGTGTTAAAATTTAAAATAAAATTAACAAATGTTTTGTTCATGTTTATTTATTTAAAAAATAATCTTATTTGACAAAAATAAATTTTTGGGGGGTCCAAGTTCCCAGATTTTTAAAGTTGCGTTGACGCACTCTTGGGCAAAAGTGTATAATGGAAATCTATCTATATATTAGTTTGTCCTTAATCACTCATTCATCAACGTACAGCCCAAACCCCTGGACCTAGAAACGGGTGTCTTTTATGATGTAAGCACCCACTAAGAAAGGATTTTTCAATCCCTACGGGTTTTAAACCAGATCTGTGGAGTCGGAGTTTTAGTTATTTTGGGAAGAGTTGGAGTCTGTGAAAAGGTAACGACTCCGACTCCTTAATTAAATAATGGTTTTTACTTCTTTGCACACTTAATATTTTTTGTTCATTTTGAATTTTGAAGTACAATGATTTGAAATTTTCAATTTTGACCGTAATCAGAATCACCGTAATTCACTCAAACAAATTTTGCCCGAAAATGTTTTTTTTTTTTTAATTTTGTACAGTAAAGAGTCGGAGTTAAAGTCGGAGTCGTAGGTTTTTGTACCGACTCCACAGCCCTGGTTAAAAGTTTTTATAAAAAATATTTTTTTGTTCGCATTTAATTAAAACTTATCATACATATGCCCGATTTCTTCTAGAGTTTATGGTACCTGGTCTTTATCGAATGGATAAACATAGTTTATCTCCGGCTATTGACTAATTACATGTTTTTATGTTTACTTAAAGTTGGTACTGGTCTTATGTCTAGTTTTTTTTAAGTATATTTCCAGTTTCGGGGTTGGATACACTGGTTGTCAAATTTAAAAAGTTATGTATGTATTGGTTTTGTACATGTATTATATTTTAAGGTTATAAATATGTACATATATAATAATATGATTAAACGCACAAAAAGTATAACAGGAACTAAATATTTACAAGGAATAAAAAAGGCAATGAACTTTACAACTTTTGGAAATGATGTTTCTTGTCTAGCATTATTTTAATTATCATTGTAAACACAAAAACTGACTTCAATTCTTTACATCAAAAAAACAAGGGAGATTATCACTCAAATATACAATTCATTGCACATAACAAAACAAATATCATTGAACACACTACAATGTATGTATAAAAATTACATCAATCCACACTTCTTTATAATAAAAACAAATTCATAAATTTTAGATTGAAATGTATGCCTGTCAAGTATTTTATAAAACTGAAATTGATAATTAAATAAGAAAATGCCTTCAAACTGTGATTTGTACTAGGCAATAATTCATTCGACTAAAGTGTTGTATTGCAATGCTAAAAATATGCACTGGTACGTAAAAAATTTTCTCGATTCATTTATTACGGAGACCATATACATATTCATTTTTAACATAAAAGTAAATAAAATTAAATACATTATTACAATGAAACTTTTATTTTTTCCAGATGTCACATACATGTATAATAAACAAATAATTGATATCAATACACCAGCATATATGACGTTACGTTAACCATGATTTTGCTTGACTGTTCTACGGTAGCTCCTAAAAAATACACACACATAAGTAATAACATAATACATACAAAACAGTTGAATTATTATAATTGTTAATAATACATACATGTATCAAACTTAACAAATTTTTTTATAAAATTATAATCTCTAACATAATAACATAACACGTCAATTATGTAATTTAATTTAGATTATTTTGTTAAAATAAATCTTATTAATTATGTTGCATTTGTTTTAATACATCTATCATAAATATATAATATAATATTAATTAATCTTACCTTCGAATAATGACTTATTTCCTTCCGATAAAAAATGTCCTCGAGAAAGTTATAAATTTATTTCATGCGTATTGAAAAGTGCTGTTTCTTTTTTAACGTAGTTTGTACTTTCATTACCATTATATGAAGGAACTCTTCTGATGATACTGAATTCATTCTTATTCCTATTAAAATTAAATCATACATATTTATATTATAATATTTCAAGCATGCATAACGCAAAAGTAATATGCATTATAACAATGGCATTTGAAACTTACCCTTTTAAAAATTCATTTTAATATACATTACTGGACACGGAACTGTTTTAAATTTACTTCAAAATCAAAAAAACTCGATTATGTAAAAAAACTTTGAAAATTGACATAAAAACATATGTGGCAACCATTATGTAGAATTTGTAGAATGACAGATCAGCAAAAATAAGCATTCTGCGCATGCGTGAAGCGATATCTGTGAGATAAAGCGTCGACTCGCTGCTGTTAGCTTTAAATTGTGTGTTTATGGTAACTTGTCCCAATTTACGTTGTTTTTCGCTACTTAACTAGCCTATCAAGAAAAATAGGCTGGTAACACTGTAGTCGCGTCATTATAGCTGTAATAATACCACAAAAAGAAGTTAATTAGAGCCCTTTATATTATTGATGGAATTTGTTGGGGAAGGTGTAAGGAGTAATTTTTCATCAAATGAGTCAATTTTTTTTCATTGGAACATTGTTTATTTTTAAATAATTTGGTCGGAAAATCTGTTTTTCTGATATAGTGGGAAAATTATGGGTTGTAGAGAAAAGTAAAGCACAGACGAAATATGCGCAATCAAAAGATCTATAATTTGGTGTCTGGTAGAATAAAATCCGATAATTGGTTCAAAAGTTATTGCAAAAAAACCGCTAAAAAACGTTGAAAATTAACTTTTTTTAAATTGTTTATAATTTTTTTATTATTTATTAAAATTCAACGAAAATACCTAAAAGTTGTGAGCATTAATATGTTTCAAAAGTGAGCGAAAGATGGGTGCTGTAGGTCGAATAGTTTTTGCAAAATTCTATTTGTTTATCGGGTTGAGAAAAAAATAGCTAAATTTCAAACGCGGGGCCTGATAAAAGTTATTAACCAAAAAGGATTCACAACCCCGATTTTTAAAGGCCAAAGCCTAACTTAACTTTGTATATTCGTACAATATCGATTTATTATCGAGAACCCTTTTGAAACGTGCAATAAACAAAATATTTAAAAAATTGCACTAAAAATTAATAATTTTCAATATTCCGACTTAGCGGTGAGTATTGTCATTTTACAACTAAGAAAACTATCTTATTGTTATTTTTTCGTCGCGTTACCCCAGATTAAAAAAAGAATGAAGGTTCTACGATCATTATAAGCTGAGATATTGCGAATTTTTCAAGCGCGGATCATTTTGATCTTCGACGGCTGAGAAACATATCTCGCGGGCAAACTCGAAGTTCAAAATGGTCCGCGCTTGAAAAAATTGCAATATCTCAGCTTATAATGATCGTAGAACCTTCATTCTTTTTTTAATCCGGGGTAACGCGACGAAAAAATAACAATAAGATAGTTTTCTAAGTTGTAAAATAACAATGCTCACCGCTAAGTCGGAATATTGAAAATTATTAATTTTTAGTGCAATTTTTTAAATATTTTGTTTATTGCACGTTTCAAAAGGGTTCTCGATAATAAATCGATATTGTACGAAAATACAAAGTTAAGTTAGGCTTTGGCCTTTAAAAATCGGGGTTGTGAATCCTGTTTGGTTAATAACTTTTATCAGGCCCCGCGTTTGAAATTTAGCTATTTTTTTCTCAACCCGATAAACAAATAGAATTTTGCAAAAACTTTTCGACCTACAGCACCCATCTTTCGCTCACTTTTGAAACATATTATTGCTCACAACTTTTAGGTATTTTCGTTGAATTTTAATAAATAATAAAAAAATTATAAACAATTTAAAAAAAGTTAATTTTCACCGTTTTTTAGCGGTTTTTTTGCAATTACTTTTGAACCAATTATCGGATTTTAATCTACCAGGCATCAAATTATAGATCTTTTGATTGCGCATATTACGTCTGTGCTTTACTTTTTTCTACAACCCACAGTTTTCCCACTATATCAGAAAAACCGATTTTCCGACCAAATTGTTTAAAAATAAATAATGTTCCAATGAAAAAAAATTGACTCATTTGATGAGAAATTACTCCTTACACCTTCCCCAACAAATTCCATCAATAATATAAAGGGCTCTAATTAATTTTTTTCAAAATATTATAATGACGCGACTACTGGTACATCTCAGAAGTGATGGAAGTTATATACTATAACTGTGCATGTTATGTTGATAAAATGAATTTTGATGGTGTAACTTATAGATACCACCAAACGAACTGGTAAAGTGGACAGAAGAAATCGGGCAATACTCTACATTCTACAAGATAAATAATGAAACAATTATTTCAGCATTTCCCAAAATTTAACTCCAAAAGTGTTAATGGGGAGGGGGGGGGGGATTTGTAACATGGCATAAGTAGGTACTCTGACTAGTTGACTTGAAATTAGCGAAACAACAATATATGTCCACGCCGAACAGACTTATCCTTTTTCCCGACCCTAATTGGCAATATAGAAGTATTACATATATGGTTACACCCAAAAGCCAAGAAACATATCAAGATCACCGCGTTGTTTAACAGATTTAAATTCAATACCATTGTTTCGGAACCGCTGTATTATTTCGTTTTGATATTTACGCATGCGCGTTATATGTCAAACAAGGCAATACATACATACATACATACATACATACATACATACATACATACATACATACATACATACATACATACATACATACATACATACATACATACATACATACATACATACATACATACATACATACATACATACATACATATGTAGGTACTGAACAACACTTAACCTTTATTTATTGTAAAACTATATATTATTCTAATCACTCAATATTAACATTGTCTTTCATTACCTGGTGTTCTTGTTTATAATATATTGAAAATTCATCATAAATTTCAATATCTTGCAGTAGATCGGTTTCATCGATTTCTTCTTTAATATCTTCTTGTTTCACGGGAAACATTTTTATACACTTGGTTCAATCTTACAATATAAATAAATTAAATAATTTAAACTACAACTCTGTACTACGTTCGAGAACTCTTAGAAAGTATTAACACAATCACTAGAATACAATAATGTGAGCTAGCTGAATTAGTTGTTTAATATCACTGTTTAGCTGTCAGTGAGGATTCAATGGCGGACATCTACCTATACATACCAGTGTTTCTCAACAGTTTATTCAAACGTTTTTAACAATATCTACTTTATGTTTTCATAATCCTGTTCACTTTCAATTGGTGTGTAAATGGCACATAGAGGATATTTAACTGTAATTTAAAAATACATATACGTTTTTTTTATTACTTACCCTTAATTTATAGTAGGACGTGTAAATTTTGTAGACAAGGAGACAACATTTTTATATAAATGAATAACATATTTTTGAGGTGGGAGGGTTTATGCAATATGCCTTTTGTCGTAGACCCGTTAAAAACACATCAAGATAGCAAGAAAATTAATAAGATAGATGAAAGTGACGTGTGCGAGAGGGACGTAGGGGTGGGGGTAATACCCCAGAAGCCAGTGACCAATTTGTTGTCTTGTTTGTTAATGTAAATACATCAATACGCTGTAATTTAATATTTTCACTGGTGCAGTTTTTATCACTGACAGTAATTATTATGTTTAACTAAATGATAAACACTATTTTCTACTCTTTAATTGAAGATATTTATCACTTCATTAATATAGTATATTATTTTTTAAAACAATAATGTATTCTTGTGAACACTAAATTTTACATTATCATTCTTTTAAAAACAAATCTTTTTTATTTTCTAAGGCTATTTAGTTAATGTTGGAATAATGTTTCCATCGTTGATATTGAGTAAGTAGATTCTTGTATCACGACTAAACAAGCGATGCCCATTCTGGTAGCCCGGACCAGCTGCAGGGCCGTCTTTAACCTATTGGGGGCCCTGGGCACATTAGGATAATGGGGCCTCTATGACATTGACAGAGCACTATTTTGTTAGATTAGACTAAGCAATGTTCTAGATTTATTTTTATTTCTTTACATTCACATTAAATGAATAGATAATAAGTATAATATAATCCACAAAAGTAACTCTATTAGCATTCACATGTTAGTGCTTAAAATTCTATGTTGATTGAAGAGGTACCCTTCTAGATTTGAGATGGGCAAAATCGTTAATCACTTCTTCAAAATCTCTCTATTTTTCAAATCACCAACGTGGCTAAAGAAGTTTTCACTTCAAAAATTAAGTATATGAAAAACTAGTTCACTGATGATTTTTCTTTAAAACAGTGTAGGTAATAACTATACCATTAAAATCTAAACATGCTGAAATCGGAAAGCTTGATTTTCGGGCGAGAGTAGAGTAGCTTCGCGCATGCAAAAGCTAATAAGCAGGTAGGTATTGTATTGTAGTCATTTATGTCATTATCGTTTGATTTTTAGAAATGAATATGTTTTTCGGTAATAAATATCGTTATCGTTTGGTGATATGGGGGCCCCTATCGATCGCGGGGCCCTGGGCATGTGCCCAGTGGGAAAGAGGGGCCTGACCAACTGGATTGAGCCACCCCTGAGTCCACAAAGAGGGAAAAAAGAACCAGATTTTATATAAAATACTTTGGTATTTTAAGGAACGAAATTAAATAACATTTCTCATCAATAAATATTATTGCCAGACCCCTCCCCCCACCCCTATAAATTGTTAACAGAGCAATAAAAAGTTGCAATATATGTTTATTATTTTATCAAAAAGTAACAATAGTACGTGTGTAAATAAAACGGGCAAGTGCGTATTGGGCACACACATGATAGGGTTCCGTAGTCATTCTCACTACGATTTATAAAAAAAGTGTTATTTCAAATTTCTCGTGACTGAAGGGTTAAAATCAAAAGGTCATTTGACTTTTATTATTGCATTTTAGGAGACCTATCGAATGACACCCCACTCAATGGGGTAAATGAAAAAAATGTTAGTGCACTTTTCAGTCTATGAAAGGGGGTCCAAAATATTTTTGACAATGTTCGATATAATTTTCAGTGAAAGTACTAATTAAAAGATACATTCTGGAATTTTTTCAGATTTTTTGAATTGATAGTTAAGAAAATAGAGGGGGGGGACGCTTTTTTAATGACTTTGGAGAGCGAATATATTGTGATTGAAGGGTTAAAATCAAAAAGTTCTGTTACATTTTTAGTTGCATTTTTGGAGACCTTTCTAATGACACCCCACTCAATGGGGAAGGTGAAATTTTTTTTTTTTGGAAAACACTTCATTTTATGGAAAGGGGGGCTAAAAAATTTGTTTTTTCACAAATCTTATCATTTCTGTTTTTGGATCATTAATCTACGACAGTATACCAAATTTCA
Organism: Sialis lutaria; assembly: GCA_949319165.1. Lineage (NCBI taxonomy): Eukaryota > Metazoa > Arthropoda > Insecta > Megaloptera > Sialidae > Sialis > Sialis lutaria. Next base: position 26,355,661 of record OX439239.1, on the reverse strand, counting down.
TCTTATTATCTCAAAATTTTTGAAGACGGACGGACGGACGAACATGGAGAAACTATAAGGGTTCCTAGTTTTCTACGGAACCCTACAAAATTAGGGGGGGGGGGTGATAGATTAAAATGGGACACCTGTATATGTATGTTTATAAACATTTGAAGGAGCATTAAAAACCCTACAATTTGAGATAAACATATTAGTTAGACAAAGATGTCAAACAATTTTTTTTAAGTTTTGGCGGTAATTTTTTATATTTTAAAATCAATATTGGTCATTATTAACGATCATAAGAAGTACATTATCTCTAATTGTCATCAAAATATTCTTATTTGGTGCAAAGTAATTGAGAGAAACAACAATGTGTTTGTATTTTTTTTTCGGTTAAAGTTATATTATTCCACGCCCCTCCCCACACATTTCAATAGAGGGGTTTCTTACGAGTGATTATATTTATTTATTTTGGTCGATATTGATCAAGTAAAAGCCGTGATATTCACGAAAACCGAACCATACACAGAAAAAATGACGATTTTCCGGAAAAATTGTAAAAAAATACCACGCACAAGATGGATTTAATTATTAATAATTAATTATTTTTTAGACATTTGTTGCAGGATTATAAGTGAAATGACAACACTTAATTATAGTATAATTTTATTCATGTATTACAATAAAATACCATATAAAGATGGCTATGGACATGGGCGTCCGCAGACAGAAAGAAGAGGGGTATTAGCGGGATACACCCCCTTTTGGAATCGAGTAAAATGATGCAATATTTTATTCATTAATCTACTTGTGAAAATAATCAAATAACAAAAATTAAATACATAAAAATGTTTATTTGTGTACAAGTTTTGTATTTGTTGTGGTATATTTATAAACATAACGTTATTGTTATACTTAATATTTCTATGAAAGTATACAAATTTTAATATATTCTATTATATTATACTAATTATTTATTATTATTATTATTTATTTATTTATTATAATATACAAATGTAATACAGTAGAAACCGGTAATAACGACGAAGGGACCGGTCATATTAGGTCGTAAAAGCGGATAGTCGTAATAACCGGTAAAAATACAATTATACAGGATGATTTATTACTGTCTTACTTACTACTTAAACAGTAGATTAATTGACTGGCCTACTTGCAGTGCTACAGCAGTCAACCACCAAGTGTTCCAAAAATCAAATCAAACAGCAAACAATTCAAATCTATTATTACAGTCACTGAAGTAGGAAAATATTCAAGCACCATCAACGCCAACCCAAGTGCAACGCAGTCAACAGCCAGTGCGAGAAGGACAAAACACTGACTTCACCCATTCCACGATATACACCACGTTTACATGTATGTTGGACTTGTCAATTGTTGTAATATAAAATTTTACGTGGGTATAATAAAATATTAAACCACATCGATATTTATTATTTGTTGTTACCTACCGCCGGTGACGGCAACCCACAGGTTTTTAATTAGTATGTGTTAAAATATGTTTTAATAAATTTGTTTTGCGTGTACAGCTATATTCACATCGATTGCATTTAAAAGGTTTTTCATTTGTATGTATTAATTTATGTCTTAATAAATCTCTCTTTTGTCTACAGCTATATTCACATCGATCGCATTTAAAAGGTTTTTCATTTGTATGTATTAAATTATGTGTTAATAAATTTCGATTACGTTTACAGCTATATTCACATAGATCGCATTTAAAAGGTTTTTCATTTGTATGTGTTAAATTATGTGTTAACAAATTTCGTTTACGTCTACAGCTATATTCACATCGATCGCATTTAAAAGGTTTTTCATTGGTATGTGTTAAATGATGTGTTAATAAATCTCCCTTTCGTTTACAGCTATATTCACATCGATCGCATTTAAAAGGTTTTTCATTTGTATGTGTTACATTATGTGTTAATAAATTTCGTTTATGTCTACAGCTATATTCACATCGATTGCATTTAAAAGGTTTTTCATTTGTATGTGTTACATTATGTAATAATAAATTTCCCTTTCGTCTACAGCTATATTCACATCGATCGCATTTAAAAGGTTTTTCATTTGTATGTGTTAAATTATGTGTTAATAAATTTCGTTTATATCTACAGCTATATTCACATCGATCGCATTTAAAAAAATTTTCATTTGTATGTGTTAATTTATGTGTTAATAAACTGACTTTTCGTTTAGAGCTATATTCACAGTCGTCGCATTTAAAAGGTCTTTCATAAGTATGTGTTAAATTATGTGTTAATAAATCTCCCTTTCGTTTACAGCTATATTCACATCGATCGCATTTAAAAGGTTTTTCATTTGTATGCGTTAAATTATGTATTAATAAATCTCTCTTTTGTCTACAGCTATATTCACATCGATCGCATTTAAAAGGTTTTTCATTAGTATGCGTTAAATTATGTGTTAATAAATTTCGTTTACGTCTACAGCTATATTCACATCGATCGCATTTAAAAGGTTTTTCATTAGTATGCGTTAAATTATGTGTTAATAAATCTCCCTTTCGTTTACAGCTATATTCACATCGATCGCATTTAAAAGGTTTTTCATTTGTATGTGTTAATAAATTTCGTTTATGTCTACAGCTATATTCACATCGATCGCATTTAAAAGGTTCTTCTTTAGTATGTATTAATTTATGTGTTAACAAATGTTGTTTCCTTTCACTACTATACTCGCACTGATCACATTTATGTTTATGTAATTTTACACTAGTTTTATGAGAACGTTGTTTAGTTAAACTGGACTCGTTGTTAATTATTTCATTATTACAATATGTAGTAATAATAATATCTTCATTCTCTACTTGTTCATGTTTAATTTCTGGTAAGTTTTCTTCTTTAATAACCAAATCTCCCTGAAAAGTGATCATTCGTAAGTAAGTTATACAATATTTATAAATTGAATTTAATGTAATATTTTACAGATAAATTGTCAGTACTTTTTGTGTAAAATAATTTAATTTTAATAATCACGTAAATGTGATATTAAAAATATTACAGTTTATAAAACAATTGTTTCGGAACCTCTGTTTTTCATTTGAGCAACTGTCAAACATACGTAACCTGTATTTAATAACACGTGATTCAATTCTTACCTCATACTCTTGTTTGTAATATTTAGATAATTCATCATAGGTTTCAATATCCTGAAGACAATCGATGTCTTCTATTTCTTGTTTTATATCTTCCTGTTTAACTTGAAACATTTCAACACAGTAATATTACAATACTTCACAGAGAACATAAACAAAGGTATGTACCACCAGCTCCAGCTTGTACTTATTTAACGTTCTGCGCATGCCCTGCCCTCCGTTCTATGGCTGCTTGTGTCAACTAGAGCAGTGATACTCAACATTTTAAAATCGTTTAGTTTGTTGTTGGTCTGTTTTTTTTTATAAACTGGTAATTGAATGTAGTCTGTAATAAACCTAAAGTAGAAACTCTAATATTTTTTCAGTTAAATCATTTCTTTATTGCAATATAATAACTTCCATGTTAGCTATTTTCAAAATTTTAATTTAACTAACATTAGATCCTTTACAAGACGAATCGAGTATATTTTTTACCACCCATAACTCAAATAATGATATTCTCTTCTGTTTAAAGTTAGACTCATTTTTGAAATTGTATATAAAAAGTTATTTTAAAATTTCATTTTCTCCATAAATGCAGTTTCAAAATGTGCAATTTTTTATTACATAAAAAAATTAGAAAAAAAACGTTTTTAAAAAACAAGCTTCATTTAATATTTAATGTAATATTTAGAAATATAAAAAATGTCGAAAATATCAATATTGGAAAAATCTATAGTAGATCAAATATTAATGTAATGTTGATACTAAATAAACCTGAAACTCAATGTATGTTAATGTTTTGAAATATTAATTTATAAAATAGATAAGGTAGTATTTCTTTTCGGTATTTCTTAGCCCTTTTTCATATGATAAATCTTGAAGCCAAAATATTCCTGTAGTTTATATCAAATTATCCAGGAATTTAATGTACAATTTAAAAATATTAATTGAAAATATTCATTTAGGTTGAATATAATTTCAAAATATTCACAGGATATAATATTTCATATTATATTTGATATAAATTATGTACATATATGGAATTTTATGGAATATTTCGAAATATTCATTGAAAGTAGCTAATGTAGTTTTTCCGTTGAGAAACTCTTAGCCCTTAATTCTATTTTGAATCTAGAATTCCAAATATTTCATGTAATATTTTGAAATAATAATTTAAGGTAGATAAAATACTCTTAAGACTTTTTTCTATGTTGAATCTAGATTACTACCTAAATATTCTTTCATGTGCGATTAATTAACCAGGAATTTAAAATACTAAATTAAACTAGCAAAAAGGTTCTTTGTCCTATTTGAATCTAGATTTCCAAATATTAATGTATACATACATGTATATACATTATACAATATTATACATATATGCATTTTAACATAATATTAATGCAATTTAATGGAAGATTTGAAAATATTAATTTATAGTAGAAAATGTAGTTTTTCCTATATTGATATTTTAGACATTTTTTATATTTCTAAATATTACATTAAATATTAAATGAACGCCACAAGCTTTTTTAGTCATACGAATTCTGGAAGACTTTGTGAAAAAAAAACTTATTTTTTACTTTTTAGTGCATATGTAGGTTTATTATATGTAAAAGCTTGTTTTTTAAAAAAGTTTTTTTTTCTAATTTTATTTTATCCATTTTTAGTCAAAAGTTATTTATTTTTTTACTATATTATATTATATTCATTGCATCATAAGACCAGGCCCAGATAGAGGGGGAAGGGGCTAGGAGGGCCATATGGCCCGGGTCCTGGTATCAGGAGCCTCGGCGTCCCGAAAATTATTTATACTTTACATTTTTACATTTTTTGATACTAATACTATTTTTAATAGAGATTATTTAAAAAACATAAATATACTACAAAAAAAACACACCTTTTAGAAAAAGTACTTAAAAAAACCTCACGGTTTTTAATACTAAATAATATCAGGAAGATATAAGAATTTTACTAGTACGAAAGTTGTTTGGAATGTCCTTACGTTGAAGCTCTCTCAGGGTCTGCATAAGACTAAAAACCCTTTTTACTTCCATGTTCGAAGAAATGGAAGTATTGTTATTACAATACGTCAAAAAATCTTTAGTTTTTATTTTAAAATGAACACTAACGTTTTGATTGTATATTAGCTTCTTTAGAAATGAAGCGCAGATCCAGGGGAGGGGGCATGGTGAAATGACACCCCACACAAACCTAAAAAGTAAAGCAAATTAAATAGAAAAATGCTTATTAAATATACTAAAGTAACTTTTTTTGTCTATTTCACAGACCATGACCCCCTCCTCCATTGTAAAGTTAGACTCGCGTCTCTTAGAAAAACAATACCTACCTATTTAGATCTACAAAATTACACTAACATAAATTAATTTATATTTAATATTTTTCAATAATGCCATAACAATATAATTCATATACATGTATGCATATAGGATGATATAATAACAATAAAATGAGATACTATAATACATATTTATGTATACAATAAAGCTAAAACGGCTAAAACTTTTCTATATGTCAATATAATCACTACAAATAAAATTTATAATACATACCTGATATTTATATAAAATTCGATAATTTTTCAATAATTTTCTTCAATTTATAATTTATAATCTTCACTCAGCAGTTTTCATTATAATAAATTATATTTTCATTATATAAATTATTTGTATTCGAATATTATATTGTAAAATATTTTGACAAAACATAATAAATGTTATTGTCGAAGCAAACCATGGTTACGAAATAATTTGAATTATGAAATAATACTTGATCACGAAGGCAAGTTATTTTATTATATTAGATACATCAAAAAAGACCTTATAATAAAATAACATAGCTATAAAAATGATAAAAAAGTGCATTGTCACGGAGAATACACCATATTTGAAAATTTGATGAAAATCGTACGACGGGAAGTTCGTTAAAAATCGGTCGCAAGATTTGTGCCACGGGACATAGTGACATACATGTGAAGTTAAGTAAAAGCTTGTAAAAAATGAATAGAATTTTAGGAACGAACTACACCATCATAAAGTAAAATAAATTTCCTTCATTTGATAAAAGGAAGTTTTGAATAATAAACATAAATAAAATAAAATTTTTAGGTTTCTCCTTAATTAATGTACAGAGTGTATTTGCTGTCAATAAAGTAAATATATTATAGTGTTCAAACACCTTATTAAAATGTTTCTAAAAAGTAGCAAAACATTAAGATACAATAAAATATTATTTTTTAATAAATTATTAGTTATTCGAAGTTTGAAAAAGTAAAGTCAAAATTGACATTAATATAAGATTAATTGAATTCTGTAATCAGCATTAGTTTAACTTATTTCTGAATGTTCCCCCACTTTAGTACGTTGTTTTACTACGAATTATCTATACTAAATATAGTTTAATGGAAATAAAAATTGTTCGCATAATATTTTATAGTTCTGTTTATTTTTACAATAATGCATATAACAAATCTATTCTTATAAATAATGTACAAAAACACGACATTCTATATTACAATAATAATACAGGCACGCAAAATTAGACAACATTGCAATAAGAATGTTGCTGTTATTATCGATAATAAAATATACCAATAAGATAAAAAATGCAAGAATAAAACATTATTAGTAAATTATTGTTCAAAATACTATATATAAATATTTTGTCATGTAATCGAAAATTCAAATCGTAAATAAAACTGTTTCCAACAAAATTTGTTTATTTTTTTAACAGAGAATACGATTCAGTAAAAAATAGGGCTCCCATTAAAAAATCGGCCAAGACATACACATTCAAACATAATAGTCATATTCTACTAACTGAGATCTACATTTTGACACCCAACATGCCTAGATATGAAAATAAATAAACATTTATTCTATGACACACTTTATTTTTCCAAAATTTGAAATAATAATTGTTAAGTCAGGTGAACATAAATGGTTTAAGGTCGGCAACAACCATAGACTTATAGAATGGACTGAGCATTCCCTATCCAACTGTGTAGTAAATACTGGCAAAGAGACAAAGCGATAAAGTAGCTAATACCTGTCTCTTTCTATAGAATTCTAATTGGTCACGTCACACAGGTTTGTTTGCAGTCATTACAGACCTACAGAATAGAGACATGTATTGGCTACTTTATCGCTTTGTCTCTTAAAGAGAGTAGTCAATTTTGTGAAGCTATTGCTGAGTCCATTCTATAAGTCTATGGTGACAACGTTCTGCGGCAAGCAGACATGCGCAGTCTGTAATGTAAGAGAAGTTGTCAAGTAAAGCTGTAAAGGCTTGTTTACACGGAGACAGTAATTTAGTAGTTTAGTCAAGTGACAAGTAATTTTATACATGTAAACAGCAAGGCAAGTATAAAATCAAGTTAAGTAGTTACTAAACGGTTTAGTAATTTAGTGGACAGTAGGATATAATTATGTTCTATTTTTCTGTTTAGTAGCCAAGGTAACATATTTAGTCCATGGGCCAGCCAAGATATCGGTATAATTTGGGGGTACCAAATTTCCTTTTCACAGCAGTTAGATAGGTTTATTATGATGTTAAAAAACCATGATTGCCATCTCAAAATGGTAGCTAACAAAAATGGCCGCCAATCCAAGATGGCGGATATTGAGTTTTAAAAAATCAACCATAACTCGAGAAATATTCGTCCGATTTCATAATTGTTTTTTATAAACCAAAGCTCTATATGTGTGCTTCAAATTTTGTTATATAAACTATTTCGATAAAGTGAACCATTAATTAGAAATTAAAAGAAATATTGAAAATTTTATCATTTTTTGTGATACTTTTTATTTAAATCAAGTTTTTACAAAATATCCTTGTACGTTACAAAAAAAAACTTTAAATGAAGCAAAGTAGTGTATTAAATTATCTTTAATTTGATGTATAACATGTATGGGTTTGATGTCTGAAAACACATGGAAACATGAATTTGATTTTACTTCCGTTGAAATTCACCGTTAACTAAATAACAAGCGTACAGAACAAAAAGCTTCAGATAGAAGTTGTAGCGTACAAAAATGATGTTTTTAGTATATTTTAATAATTTTAGCGTAAATTTAGTAATAATTTATAATAATACTAGTATGATAGTAGAGTAAAGTCGGTATATATGGACCAGGCGGGTAATATGGACACCTCTTTTTTTGCTCCATTTTACATTTTATAAAGACAAAATTAATATGTATCTAAGCTTACACTTCTAAATAACTGTGTCAGTTGACATGACACTGTTTGGAGAATAATAGCAGTATGATAGTAATATTAGTTTTGATTTGTTACAGGTAAAAACTAGTATTCGGTTTAGATAATAATTTCTTCAGTGAAAATGTGTGCGGCTACAAATCAAGAAGATGATACAAATATGCTAAGTGAACTAGAAATGTGTATAATATGTGGCGAGATAGAACCATTAAGTGAAGTGCACCCCCCAAAAGACAGAGAATCTTAGACAGTGTTATTTAATGCAGCATTAATAAAGAATTTTGAGCCTATTACTAAACGACGTGATATACCGAATAAACTGGTACACACTGTGAAATATCACCGTCAATCTAGAGCCAATTTCACCAATATCAAAGCTTTTAGAAAATTATTGCAATAATTTGTTTACCTCCTCTTTCAATAGCAATTTCACGCAGTTTCTTATCAGTGCTAAGCTCAAGAATTAGATCTAATGGATTCCTAGATCGGCTTCCCTTCTTATGCGGTGTTTACATCGAAAAAACAAAACAGAAACGCATCGTGTCTTTAAAACACTTCGTATTTAAAAATGTATAGGGTTTATTGCTTTATTGTCAAAAAAACACTGTGTTTCTGTTTTGTTTTCTCGGTGTAAACACCGCATTATATTTACTTTCTTTCTCACAGAAAATGCATTGTTTTATGTGTATAGTTTGTTTTACATCTGTTTTTAACCGCTTAAAACGTAGAAGATGAATCTTCTGTCTGTAATTTTCTTAAAGCCTTGATATTGGTGAACTTGGCTCTAGATTGGCGGTGATATTTCATAGTGTGTAACAGTTTATCCGGTATATCACGTCGTTTAGTAATAGGCTCAAAATTCCTTATTAATGCTGCATTAAATAACACTGTCCAAAGATTGTCTGTCTTTTATCTATCATTATACACATATCCAGTTCACTTTGCATATTTGTATCATCTTCTTGATTTGTAGCCGCACACATTTTTCACTGAAGAAATTATTATTTAAACCGAATACTAATTTTTACCTGTAACAAATCAAAACTAATATTAGAGTAAAGTCGGCATATATATGGAACATCATTCATGTTTTCGGTAAGGAAACTATGATAATATATTTAAAATCAGCACTTATCATTTCACTAAACAGAGAATTTAATCTTTTAATGAGATCTAGCAAGCAAAAATATGATTATTAAATGAAACAAAATAAAAATAAAAAAAACAAACAGAGTGGTCCATATTACACGCTTGTTACTTTAATACAGGATTATCTATATTAGGTGGTTGGAGCATTTGTTTTTAAAATTTATTTTGTTGTTTTTATTTCAAACTAGTATGTTGACACTGTAAAAAAATAGCAGTAGCATAGCAAGGAATATGCGGATAGAATCTCCGTAAAAGATACCCCATTTACTAGGCACCATCATGAATATTTATACTAAAAACAGGATTTTTGTTGAAGTGAATAGGTGTGAAGTAATGGATGATTAATATACTTTTCATTATATTTGCCTCACCTCGATTCTGCTTAATTATTACACTTTGCCATATAATACCCCATAGTTCATAATTTCCGCAACTACATGTATTTTAAAAAAATTAGTTATCACCAAGGCAATAATTATTACGTGGATTAAAAGCACTGTTCATACGGCAAACCCTTGTATCTACAAGTTTAAACAGCAATATAATCAATTTAAACAATTCAATACAATTAAAATTTAAACTAATTTAACAAAAATAATCAAAAAAGACAAATTTCATTAAGTTGCCCTCAATGACATACCAGTACTCCAAACAGTGTCATGTCAACTGACACAGTTATTTAGAAGTGTAAGCTTAGATACATATTAATTTTGTCTTTATAAAATGTAAAATGGAGCAAAAAAAGAGGTGTCCATATTACCCGCCTGGTCCACCGACTTTACTCTACTATCATACTAGTATTATTATAAATTATTACTAAATTTACGCTAAAATTATTAAAATATACTAAAAACATCATTTTTGTACGCTACAACTTCTATCTGAAGCTTTTTGTTCTGTACGCTTGTTATTTAGTTAACGGTGAATTTCAACGGAAGTAAAATCAAATTCATGTTTCCATGTGTTTTCAGACATCAAACCCATACATGTTATACATCAAATTAAAGATAATTTAATACACTACTTTGCTTCATTTAAAGTTTTTTTTTGTAACGTACAAGGATATTTTGTAAAAACTTGATTTAAAAAAAAAGTATCACAAAAAATGATAAAATTTTCAATATTTCTTTTAATTTCTAATTAATGGTTCACTTTATCGAAACAGTTCATATAACCAAATTTGAAGCACACATATAGAGCTTTGGTTTAAAAAAAACAATTATGAAATCGGACGAATATTTCTCGAGTTATGGTTGATTTTTTAAAACTCAATATCCGCCATCTTGGATTGGCGGCCATTTTTGTTAGCTACCATTTTGAGATGGCAATCATGGTTTTTTAACATCATAATAAACCTATCTAACTGCTGTGAAAAGGAAATTTGGTACCCCCAAATTATACCATTTCCGTAAATTTGGCTAGCTGGCCCATGGACTACATATATTGAAATTGTGTATTAAATAATTACGACAGGTTGATGAGTGCAAGAAATTGCATAAAATCCAAATTTGTACATTATTAACTATTATACACACACACACACACACACACACACACACACACACATACGCGCGCCAGAAAAGAGCGCACGGAGAGAGAGAGAGAGAGAGACAGACACACACACACACATCAGTCGGCACGTTCTTTATAAATTCAAACGATATTATTTTCAAGGTTAAAAAAACACAAACTGAATTGCGTGTCTGGCGGGCGGCGAGGGCGGCACGGGCGGCGAGGGCGGCGCGTCGTCCTAAGATGCCAAAGCTTTATATAGGTACAGTTTAATATTTATTTTGTAAATTTTTACCTGTGTCGTTAGAAATAAATGAATATTAAAGAGTGGGTTAAAAACAACAAATTTTATTGAAATTTTTTTGCTTTTATTGTGAATATTTCTAACAACCCATCAATACTTTTTAAATTTATTTATTTATTTTCCTATATATCCGTTGACTTAAACCAACATAGTGGATGATAACAGAAGGTAAGTAGAGTTAAATATTGTTTAAAAAATACTTTATACCTTTAAGGTTCAAATAATTTCTACTTATTATAAAAATTAATGTGAATTTTATCATTATCTTGGAATAATCAGTTTTTAAACTTTTTTTTCAATATTTGAAAATGCCATTTTTCATTTTTCACAACTCTAAGGATTGCACACCCCCAACTGATAAACGGACAAAGCTGTAACTCTTTAGGTTTTGAAATACATCAGCATTAATGATTTATCTGAATTTTCAAATTAATATGATAATTTTTAACAGAACTGTACTACATTGAAAAAATGTCCCACTAATTGTGACAAGCAGTATATCTTACAATGTTAAGTAGTATTTCTTATAAACTGTTAATACTTTGAAATTTTGAAGTTAATCGCGAAAAAACAGTTTTTCACCCCTTGCAAAACTAACTCTGCACCCCTTGGTCGACTTAGTTCATCGATTTCTTAAAGTATAGGTACCTACCAATTAATTATGTATATCTGCATCAATTTTCGTTGATGAAGGGATTATCGTGCTCGAAAAATCTATTTTCACTCTATGTATAAGTACCTACTTATTTTGCATTTTTAACATTTGAAATATCAACTTCAATAAAGTATCTGAAAATATTTTTATAATTACCTCTCCTATGTAAAATTAACTTTTAGTCACCAAAGAAAATTCGGCGGTTAGGGCTCGTTATATCTATTAATATTATCATTAAATTGACAACTGTATTCTCTCTGGTCGCATTTAAAAAGTCAATTATACATATTATTATTAGAATGTCTTTATTTAGGTATGTACCACATAATAATATGTATATTCAAATGGTCTTTTAAATGTAGGTACGTTTATTATAATGTGTTATTTATATCAAGTAAAATCATAATGTAAAAATGACGCGAGTAAGGGGGGGGGGGGTGTAATGACTCAAAAAATCGTTTTAAGGGTCATACTCCCATCCGATTACAAAATATGGTTAAGATCATTTTCATCTTATGAAAATCTGTACAAAATCGAATGCGCCAACATTAGCCAAGGTAATGTGACGCACACTAGCGTTTCACAATTATATGATAGTTTAAATATTAAATTATCAAAAGAAAATTTAACTTATATTGTCAATTTATGAGATATATTGCAAATATTCGAACTACTGATTTTTTTTTTAATTTTTCCATTTTTTTCTATTTATTAATATTCTTAGTTGCGCCACATTTGCCGCTTAATACATAAAATGTATAATTTATTTCCAAACTTCAGTAAAACTATAGTTATTATATTTATTAAGATTTTAGGAAATGTTTTAAATAGCTTATTTATCACCCAAATCTCCTATTCGTGTTTATGTTAATTTTATGAATGTATTTTCGAAATTAAAAATATTATTAAATTTTCTAATCAAACTAGTTTCTTGTGCAGATATTCTTTGTTTTGTAGATCGGGTAAATACCCGATCTATAAAATTTTATTTTAAATAAAAATTTATTTAAAATAAAATAATATCGAGAATAAACACTATCATTATATTATTACATATATTATATTAATAATTTAATTATCTTCAATTATTATAAAGAGAGAAACTTTACTTTTTAACAAATAACTATGATAGAGTGTAGAGGGTGTACCAAATTTGACCACACAATTCCCCCACTATGGAAAATTGGGTCTAGTTGTTGACAGAAAACTCGACCGTCCGATGACAGCTCTAAGTGAAAAACGTCCAACTTTAGTTAATCGGCGGGGCGTTGTGTTCCACCAGGATAATCTACTACTCATCTACATTCAGCTACCAGAAACTGGAAGAGCTTGGTTGGGAAAAACTTATACGTCCGCTCTTTTCTCCTGACTTAACACTTTTGGATTATCATCTGTTTCGAAACCTGCAAAATTTTCATGATGGTAAAAATTTACATTCCCACGAAGATATACAAAATACAGTGTCCTTATTTTTTTAATTCAAACCAAGGGAATTTTTTCGACAAGGGATTGGAAAATTACCTGAAAGGTGGCAGCAGGTTATTAGGTTATATATATGTAACAATTAACTATATATTGAAAATTATGTGTTAATTGGTGTAAAAATTATTGATTCATAAAAATAAAAAAAAATTATTTTACAACCTGATATAAACATTCATTTAATTCTACACACCACTTTTTCAAAAGTGAGCCAGTGTCTAGAAAATAACTGTACATGTAGTTTTTCATCTGAAAAAATTGTTCAAATTGAAACTAGTGAAAAGATATTTTTAAAATTTCATATAACGACATTTTCAGATTTCACCCGCTAAACTCAAGTTTGGTTAAGTATTAAAAAATGGGTGTCGTTAATACTTACTTGATAAATATTTTGGCCAATAAGTTTCATTAAAATCGGAGTGTAGCGTCTGGGGACCATTCCTTGTAAACTAAAAATATTTTGACCTTGATCAAACATGTCCAAAAAGTGACCCTCCCCCCAAATACATATTTTTGTTAATTTTATGTGCAATAGTTATTAGTTTAATTAATTTTTATTAATTAATAAATTGATTATTGAGTTCATTTGAGGTTTACGAGATTCCTTTTTATTTTAAAATGTTTGATAATAAAAGCCTATCGTTGTTATAGTTGTTATCTTTGCAGATTTTAAACATTTTAAACAACAATCAAATATTGAAATTTCCCGCGATCTTGTTTTTAAAATTATTTTTTTCAGATTTTTTGAGCCAGTAGTTATCAAGTTAGAGAGGGGGGCGGGGCAAAATAAATGACAGCTTGGAGCCCCTTGCTTCCACCATTTTTGACCTAAAAAATAATAAAAATATGGTTATATTCCATCAATTGAGATCTACAATTTGATACCCCACACGCCTTGGAATACATTTTATTTATTTATTTTTTGAATTTGCTTTACAGTCCCATGTAGGCGCCATTTCTGATTTAGAAAAAATAATAATTAGGGTCAAATTACACTAGTTTGGTTACAAATTTTGATGTGCCACATGCTGGTATAAAAAAATTATATTTTTTTGCCTGGCTTTAGCTTCTTAGCACCCCTCATAAAAAAATATTTTTTCAAAATATTTGTACATATTTTACTAGTGTCATTTTACATGTTCAGTAAAAATTTAAAGGTTCTAGCTTATATAGTTTACTAACTATTAACCTTTGAGTGAAAAGGACGGACGAACGGATTATAATGGTTTCTTTGGAACCCTAAAAATGAAGCCAATAATCGAATGTAGGGGGGGGGGGTAACTTTCTCATAAAATTTATTTAATTAATATTAAATTAATTAACTAATAACTATCAAATGATAATATATACTATCAAACGAATATTATACGATTGCATTTAAAATTAACTTTAAATATATATTGTGGGAGGGGGGGGGGGTAGAATTTTAAAAACGAAACACGCGAATTTGAATATTTAAATGTTAATATTGTACTATCAAACATTTTATAGTAAAAAAGAATATTGTTAACCTAAAATAAACTTAATAATCAAATGTTTTCTTATTATTGAGCAAAAATTAATTAAACTAATTACTATCAAATAACAAAATTAGACTATCAAACGAATTTCATACGATTGCACATAAAATTAACAAAAAATATGCGTGGGGGGGGCTAACTTTTTGGACATTGATAAAACGACGGTTATTTAACATTACCCCCACTCAACACGTTCATTGCTTTGGCCTACGTGCAAAATTAAAAAAAGATTCACAGAATAAAAAACCACGCTCGCAATATTACGAATGTTTTATTTTTCACTAGCGTTGGTCAAAGTAACATTAATTATATGTACATTAAGTAGTTAAATAAAGTTAATCTTTTTACATTGTTTTTAGTGATTGGTTATACATATATAGGTGAGTTAAAATGCATTAATATGTTTGTAATTATTATTAACAAGGTTTTATTAAATATTCAGTCGAGTCAATGAAACTCGAAAATCGCTATAACTTTTTATTTAATTTTAATGAAATACTTGATTTTTAAGTTAATATAAACGTCATAATAAATTATATATTTATTGTACTGTGTAGCTAAGTAGTTGTAGCGTGCTCATCAAGGACGGCTTAATATCTTACAGATAATTTAACATATTTAACATATATACTAATATGTATGATTATATCCATTATACAGTGCCATTGAGTATAGAATAACAAGAGAATCAACCTAATGCATTTTGATGAAGCGAGGACGATGTTCTGGCCAGCAGGTGGCAGCACTAATGCCATCTAGCGGTCGGAACCTGAACCCACTAACTTAGCGAAGATACAAAATTATCCGTCCTGCACCCCTCACATGACAGCACGTAATAACGTAAGCCCCGCCCTTCACACAAACCAACTTATAATTTATTGCTTTTTTCTACTCGTGTTATAGTCCAGTAAATTTATACATCATAGTATGCGTCAAATCCGGTAGTTCTGATTTTTTGCAGACTTGATTATGATGTTGGCCTAATGAATAATCCAAGTTTGTGACCTCGAGCGCCGAACGCAACTTTGTCAAAAATCGAAAAACCGCAAAAATCGTTATTTTTTAAAATTTTGGCGATTATAACACTAATAGACTAGTTTTTAAAAAAAAAAAAATTAGTACGTTTTTAGAGTAGACTCAATTTGCTACAATATGATACTAGAACTGTCTCTGTAGACCTAATAGTTTCCGAGATTAAACCTTTCAAAGTTTATCATTTTTTTCGAACTTTTGCAATTTTTTGCAATATTTTAGACGTCATGCACACAGGCGGATTTTCTTAAATTTTCGGACAAAATTAATATCTCGGTTCCCTGATCACCTAGAGACCTCGGGTTTTCGCTAAATGGTAGGTCCGTGGTTCTAGTTTATCCCATTTTAGAAATTTTTCCGGTCATGACCCCCCCCCCTCCTCAAAATTTTTCATATATGGCTTCATGTACCTCATTGGACTCGGGATTGATTTAAGAATCGATTTGTAAGGGTATTTTTTGAGTTGTGTCAAGTGGGTTGCACGGCAACATCCACGCACAGGCAGACTTTCTTAAATTTTAGACAAAATTAATATTTCGGCCCCCTGATCACCTAGAAACCTCGGGTTTTCGCTAAATGGTAGGTCTGTGGTTTTAGTTTAGCCCGTTTTAGGAATTTTTGCAATTCTGTTGTTCTGAATGAATTTTGACTCTGATTATACTATCGAAGCCCTGAGATATTAATTTTGTCCGAAAATTTAAAAAAAATCCGTGTTTGTGTGACGTTTAAAATATTGCAAAAAATTGCGAAGTTCGAAAAAAATGATAAACTTTGAAAGGCTATATCTCGGAAACTATTAGGTCTACAGAGACAATTCTAGTATCATATTGTAGCAAATTTAGTCTAGTTTAAAAACGTCAAAAAAATTTTTTTTCAAAAACTACTCGTTTAGGGTTATAATCGCCAAAATTTGAAAAAAAGATTTTTTCGCGGTTTTTTCGATTTTTGACAAAGTTGCGTTCGGCGCTCGAGGTCACAAACTTGGATTATTCATTAGGCCAACATCATAAACAAGTCTACAAAAAATCAGAACTACCGGATTTGACGCATACTACCCCATATGTTCAGGCGACAAATTTACTGGACTATTAATACATATATCGGCGCGCGGCTTTAGTTGTTTCACACGTTGTGATTCATACTAATATTTTATTTTTAATAAGTAAATGATGATACACGCATATTAATTAATTATCTAAAATATAAGAAATAATTTGGCTAAATCAGCATTGAAAGGCCAAAAAAAATTATTAATACATTTTTCAATTTATTTAATTGGTTATTGGCTATTGGGCATAGTTGTAAGTTATTGACAAAGCATAAAGCGAGAAATTTTGTATGTTTGTGTATTTGAGGAAATCTCAAAAACCACTCATCTAGGGATGTGACATTGTACATAAAAAATCGATTTTTAACTAATCGGTTTTTATTATAGCATGTAAAATCGATTAATAAATAATCGATTATTTATAAAAATAAAATCACGTATTAAAATCGATTTTTACTTTTAAGAAATCGGTTATTAATCGATTATTTCCATAATCGATTATTAATCGTTCGCGTTCCGGGCTCCGGGTCAAAAGACCAAACTTAATGTCGGGAGGTTGCAGATGAAAAATCGGTAATAATTGATTGAATGATTATAAAAAAATCGATTATTTATAAAAATAAAATCACGTATTAAAATCGATTTTTACTTTTAAAAAATCGATTATTTCCATAATCGATTATTTTTTCACATTCCTACACTCTGATTGTAGGGTTAAAAATAGTTAAAATCAAAAGATTTTGATACATTCTTTGTTGCATTTTAGGAGACCTTTGTAACGACACCCCACTCAATGGGGTAGGTGAAAAAAAATGTTTTTTTAAATACTTTTCATTTTATGAAAAGGGGGTCTAAAAATTTTATTTTCTCAAAAAATCTCCTATGCTCGGGGGGGGGGGGGGGGGGGGGGGCATTCACTTTTTTACATCATCAATAATGTAACATCGCGTCATAAATTTATATTTCTTACAACTTTAAACAACCTATTTTAAAGCAAATTTATTTTGTATATGTATATATAATAACTTTATTTTTATTTAATTATTAACATCGTATTGATACCAAATGAAATTAAAACCGTAAAAGTTTCAAACTTAACCCTTAATTACTCGCGCTGGTGTATTTTGTACACCAGTAACGCATTTTATACGTTTACTAAATGCATAAATTTTTGTGGGACTATACACCTTTGTTTAGTCATTCTAGAGTGTGATAGGAATCCGGCAGTCAAAATTTGAGGATTGTAGAAGTTTGTATTAATTTTTTACTTACTAAATGTAGGTGGTATTAACCCACAAATAGCAGCATCCTAAGCGAAGATCCGCATTTTTGAAAACATTAGTGATGCTACTGATGAAAAAATTTTGTCAAAAGAACAAAATTAAAAAAATCAAATTTGTATTGCCCAATTTATTGCAAGATGAATATATTGAACAGTTTTGTGTACTTTTTTAGATTTATTTTGGTTGGTTTTTCTTTCTAATCCTTATTTTTTAGTTGGGTTAATTTTACGAAAATTTTTCTTAGTTCTTCAAAAATAAATAGTACATAATATGAATTGGGCAAAAAATGAATATAATACCTTCAAAATTCCCAAAAACTAGCTTTTTTATGTGGTGTATAAAATACACCGCGCGAGTAACTGTGTTACGGTATTTCACGCGAGTAATTAAGGGTTAACATACCAATTTTAAAGCAAGATTATGAAATAATAAATGCAATAATTGTATTCACCGCTCGTCATTATAAGAAAAGAGATAATACATAACGAATAGAATATGCCATCCTTTGTTTTGTCTGGCGGCTTAACAAAAAAAGACCTTCAGACTCAAATGTGTTTTAACGCTCATAAATTATTTGAGAGAAGGCGGGGCTTAAACCTTATGTAGCGGTGTTAAAAACCAAAAAAAAAATGATGTAAGAATTAATCTTTTCTCCAATAGGTACCAGCACTTCCTGGAGCCCAAATAGTGCATGGTTCATATACCTACTGCGTTTCAAGTCTCCCATATACGTTGTTTCTCTTGTTATTCTATACTCAATGACAGTGCCTTTCAAAAGTTCGGGGCCACCTAAATAACTTTTGAATGACTTGAAATATAGGATTGAAATTTAGAGATACAATGGGATCACCATTCAATCTTTGATTTTGCTTTGATTGTGTGGATGTGAACATTCCATTTCATTCTTTGATCCAGCCATACTCCCAAGAACGACCGAAATTTAATCGTCGGTTATTTGAAGATGTTTCTGGTTGTATGGAATATTATGCAGTGGCATACGCAGGAGGGTGTTAGGGGGAGCATAACACCACCATGATATATTTTTAAATCAATATTAATATTATTCTCAAGAAAACTATTTTGGAACATTTACTTTGGAGACCTTTTTTTCTTCATTAGTCATTTTATTCTTATGACCTTTTTTTAGGGTTCCGAAGAAACTCTATTAATCTCACTTTGGCGTCCGTCTGTCCGCCCGTCCGTCCGTCCTTTTCACTCAAAGCTCAATAGCTCGTAAACTATATAAGAACCTTGAAATTTTTACTGAATATGTAAAATGACACCCTCTAGTAAAATATGTACAAATATTTTGGAAAAATATTTTTTTTTAGGGGGGGTGTTAAGAGGCTAAAGATAGTAAAAAATATATATATGTATATATATATATATATATATATATATATATATATATATATATATATATATATATATATATATATATATATATATATATATATTTGAATTCATATAGATGACCATTATTATATATTAATATTAATGAATGGGTTAATTGGTCAATAATAAACAAAAATTAATAAATAAATAAATTTATTAATAGTATGTAGCAGACGTTTCGGAACTTCTGTTCCTTCCTCAGTGCTATAACAAATACATGATATTGGTATTTTTAACAAAATATAAAGTAATAATAAAGCTTACCTTATTATTATATACAAAGTTTTTTACATCTTTTCAATAAATTTCATTTGACAATTATTTATATAAATAAAAAATTATTTTCATGGTTACAAATATAAATTTTAAATTAGATTGCTATAATTTTGTTGTAAATTTTCTGTATGTGTTTTAAAATTTATAGATTTTTTGTTTGCAATTATATGTAATGATTCTGATATTAATCTATTTTTTAAATTTTTTTGTACATCTAAAATTTTTGTATCTTTAAAATTAAATTCGTGATTTGTTTCATTAACATGTGATTTTAAAGCAGTTGATTCTTTTGCGTATTTGTGAGATTTAATTCTGTTAGATAAATACTGTTTAGTTTGCCCGATGTATACAGAATCACAATTTTGACATGGTATTTCATAAATAACGTTAGATTGTCTTTTGGAATTTGACTTTTTAATTTAGAATAAAATATTTTTGAAGTTAAACAATTTTTATCTAACTGAATTAAATCGTATGATTTTGTTAATCTTTTAACTTTTTCAGATAAACAGGGAATATAAGGAAAAGAAAAAAAATGTTTTTGATTTAAATCATCAGAAGCATTACTGAATTTGATTTTTTTATTTTTTGAATTGTTCGAATTATAAAATTTGTGAATTCTTTTTTTTTAATATTTAAAATAAAATTATTAGGATAATTATTTAATATAAATGTTTTATATACTTTTTCAATAATTTCTTTTCTATATTTAGGTGAAGTAAACGTAATGGCACGGTCAATAATTCCAATAACAACATTTCTTTTGTAATTTAAAGGCGAATTGGATAAATAATTTAAATATCTACCTGACCAAGATTTTTTTGTAAACCAAATAGTTTCTATTTTATTAAATTTAGTAACAATTATTTTAATATCTAAAAAATTTATTGATCTATTATTTTCAATTTCCACAGTAAATTTTAATCTATTATTATAAGAATTAAATGCTTCCAATATATATATATATATATATATATATATATATATATATATATATATATATATATATATATATATATATATATATATATATATATATATATATATATATATATATATATATATATATATATATATATATATATATATATATATATATATATATATATATTAGGGTGGGTCAAATTGTATGGGGCCGAAAAAATCTCTATGGGCACTTCGCGATTCTGTTACTATGGGCCATAACAAGTATTTTTGCAAATGGAACTATACCTCTAAAATCAGTTTCGAGCCTGCCGAAATTTGTCTGAAGATATTTTCTAAAATACTCAAAAATCGATATATTTAGTGCATTTCGAATGTACAAAAAAATTATTGAAAATGTGTATACGGGGGTTTTTTGGGTCGGGAAATTCATTTTTCACATTTATTTTTATTTTTGGCTGCCGCCAGGGGGCGTTTTCGTGCATTTTTGTGGATTTTTTCACCTTTTGGGGGAAAAATGACGAAATTATTGCACAAATCGACGAATCTTTGACTTTCCCATATTTAAAACAGCCCAAAATGTTCAGCACTGATAATTAGGTGGGGTACCCATACACGACCTACATCGATTTCATTCAATTTAAGTCGACAAATTCGTAAATAAAAAAAATATATCGAATTTGTTGACTTAAATTGAATGAAATCGATATAAGTCGTGTATGGGTACCCCACCTAATTATCAGTGCTGAACATTTTGGGCTATTTTAACCCTCGGAGCCTATTATGGGTCAATTTGACCCATACACCGACTTTGATCGTGAATAACGCTCAGGTATTATAAAAAGGGGGGTACCACAGCCTTACAGGTATAGTTCGAACTCTTGACTATATGTTTCGACAGTTTCTGTAGGCTGCGGAACCATTAGTCGCCGTTGAGAAGCTTTCAAAGACGGAGCAGGGTCTGGATGACCCATGTGTGTACTAGTTGTCGTATCAAAGAAAATAAATAATGGCTTATAATTTACGTTCACGTGTCTGCGACGCTTAATTACGAGACAAATATTGGTGAGAAAGATAAACCCGAAGTAATCTAGTACTATAACAAGACAAAAAGAGGTACCGGTTTGTAAGCATAACACAGTTTATCAAACACATCGGTACCTCTTTTTGTCTTGTTATAGTACTAGATTACTTCGGGTTTATCTTTCTCACCAATATTTGTCTCGTAATTAAGCGTCGCAGACACGCGAACGTAAATTATAAGCCATTATTTATTTTCTTTGATACGACAACTAGTACACACATGGGTCATCCAGACCCTGCTCCGTCTTTGATAGCTTCTCAACGACGACTAATGGTTCCGCAGCCTACAGAAACTGTCGAAACATATAGTCAAGAGTTCGAACTATACCTGTAAGGCTGTGGTACCCACCTTTTTATAATACCTGAGCGTTATTCACGATCAAAGTCGGTGTATGGGTCAAATTGACCCATAATAGGCTCCGAGGGTTAAAATAGCCCAAAATGTTCAGCACTGATAATTAGGTGGGGTACCCATACACGACTTATATCGATTTCATTCAATTTAAGTCAACAAATTCGAAATATTTTTTTATTTACGAATTTGTCGACTTAAATTGAATGAAATAGATGTAGGTCGTGTATAGGTACCCCACCTAATTATCAGTGCCGAACAGTTTGAGCTGTTTTAAATATGGGAATGTCAAAGATTCGTCGATTTGTACAATAGTTTCGTCAATTTTCCCCCAAATGGTGAAAAAATCCACAAAAATGCACGAAAACGCCCCCTGGCGGCAGCCAAAAATAAAAATAAATGTGAAAAATGATTTTCCCGACCCAAAAAACCCTCGTATAATCATTTTCAATAATTTTTTTGTACATTCAAAATGCACTAAATGGATCGATTTTTGAGTATTTTGGAAAATATCTTCAGACGAATTTCGGCAGGCTCGAAAATGATTTTAGAGGTATGGTTCCATTGGCAAAAATACTTGTTATGGCCCATAGTACCAGAATCGCGAAGTGATGATGAAGAGGTCTTCATTCTGTACTCTTGTATTTAAACTTTTAAACACCCTATATAGGAAATACCTAGTACAAAATATAAAGGGAATTGTTAAAAAAAGTTTGTGACATTTATATCTCTCAAAATTGTTGAATTATGTTAAAAATAAATAACAAAAAAACATTATTTCATAAAATTGATATTTTCAGAAGAAGAAGACTACTTTTATAGAAAATGGCAGACGAAGCAGCTTCATCATCAGGTGAGCTATGTTTAAATACTCTATATAGAATCTCTATGTCCTCTATAACACAGGCCGACAAATTTTTTTCTGTTTGCTACAGGACATACAACAATTTTTTAAAGGTAATTTGGACATGCATTTTGCTCAATCAGCTCTTGTCTTTGCGGTATTGCAAAAAATGTTTTTTTCTAAGCGTATTTTTGGCAGTAAACCACTCGCCTATTAAATAAAGCTAGAAATTTAGTAAATAGTATTAAAATTAGACAAAAATTGTTGTGATACGTTTAGGATATGTAATAAGTAGACGTCCGTTTATGTTCAGTGTTTATTAAAGATTGGCGATTACATTCAGCTATTGTGTTTTCATGACCTAGCGCATGCGCACAATGTATAAGTGGAATAATATCTATTTACATGAAGATCATGTGTATCACAATTGTGTGTGTAACAGCGCTTTGAATTTTGTTACCCCATTTATAAACTTATTCAAAAAACACCTGCGTAACTCGCCAGGGAGGAATTATCAGGAAAAATGATCCAGACAAAAATGTTAGCATTTTTTCCCAGCTATCACATAGCGATGCCAGTTGTGCAAGAGGATCTGCCCCCCGAGGGGGAACACTCACCCCTTCGTATTTTTTAAATGGGAACCCCCTATTTTTACAACAGATTTCGATCCCCTGGCCTAAAATACCCCGGAAATCGCTAAAATATTTTTTTTGCTACACCCCCCACTTCCACTTTTTGTAAATACACCATGTTATTTTATTAAAATCGAAAATATCGATTTTTCCTCAGGAAATGACATAACAACAAATTCTAATGTCTGAAAAATGTTTCCACAAAAATGTTTCCCCCCACACAGAGACCGTAAGGACAACTTCCCACTATGTCAAGAAGGGACAAAAAAGCATCGCTGATGATTCTCGAAAGTTTTTGGGAGAAAAATTGATATGGAAATGGGGGTGCAAAAAATATTTTAGCGGTTTCCGAGGTATTTTAGGCCAGGAAATCGAAATCTGTTATAAAAATAGGGGGTTCCCATATAAAAAAAATACGAAGGGGGGAGCGTTCCACCCCGGGGGCAGATCCTCCCCCACAACTGGCATCGCCATGTGATAGCTGGGAAAAAATGCTAACATTTTTGTCTGGATCATTTTATCTGATAATTCCTCCCTGGTGAGTTACGCAGGTGTATCCATCTTTTTTCAACACCCTGTATATTAGATTAGCTCTAGACAGGTGCTCGTTAGCAAATTATTTATTTATGGCTAGTATTTTAATAACCTTTTTATCATAAATACTTTTTTTATCGTTTTCACTAATAACAAAATAATATACTACACAAAAAATACTTTATTAAACTTGAACAAATATATTGAACTTTTATTGAATTATTTTTTTCTAAATTATGTCACTTTGAATAAATAGTTTGTACTAAAACTTAATACTTTTTAATGTGTTTTTTGATGATAATTATAGGTCGTATATAAGCGAGTATTGTTTTTTATAATAACATTATAATATTTATGTTCATTTTAAGCTTCTCGTGCAAACATTTTTTTTACATAAGATCAAAATTTTAAATTGCAAGTTTTTTATTTTTATTTTTTGTTTTGAGTGGAAAGCATAACTAAAAACGAATAAACCTTCGCTTTCTAGCGAGACTTATATACCCCGGCGCCCCATCAAAATGATTAAATATTCACCTTATGTATAATTACTTAAATTACCTTATACATATATTATTTTCGAAATAAATTAAAAAACATAAATTTTGCTTTTATTAAATATTCCAAACTTCATAACACAGAGTTGTAATTAATATTTTTCAGCCGAAAATCTGAAACTAGTCCAACTACAGCTGTTATTGATTCTCCACGCACACAAATGTCAAAGAACGGAATGTAAATACAACCATTGTAAAACTGCGAGTAACATTATAACTCACATGAAGACATGTACTTGTAGAGATATTGTCTGTACCTTCTCACATTGTCGTTCATCACGTAGACTTATCAACCATTGGAGACATTGTACTCCTACTAGACAATGTCAGTTGTGTCTTCCATTACACAATGTCAGTATTAGTACAAACGGTAAGTACAACATATTATTATAACTGTTATATACAGGGTGTTGAAATACATCTGCGTAAGTCGACAGGGAAGAATAATCAGGAAAACTGATCCAGACAAAAATGTTACCATTTTTCCCAGCTATCACATAGCGATGTCAGTTGTGGGGGAGGATCTGCCCCCGGGGGAAACGCTCCACCCCTTCGTATTTTTTAAATGGGATCCCCCTATTTTTATAACAGATTTCGATTCTCTGGTCTAAAATACTCCGGAAACCTTTAATACATACTTTTTTTGCCAACCCCCCCCCCCACCCCACACCCACTTTTGTAAACACACCATGTAATTTTCTCGCAAATATTGATTTTTCCTCCCAAAAACTTTCCTATCTTTATCGTGAAGGATAATAAAATTTTCAATAAATGATTCAAAAATTAGAACGTTAAGAACGAAAGCTTTAGAACAGTTTTTTTAAACTCTTCAACGACCATTTTTCGTGGAGATCCAGCTATTTAAAAATATCTAAAAAAAAAAAGGAAAATTATTAATGTTCCGTTTATTTTGCATTTTAGTATATTTTAGAAAAAAATGGTATATATTCAAAGTATTTAGTTGAAGATCATTTTATAGAGACTTTTACTTGTGGGCAGGCCCGGATGTAGAAATTTGCCGCCCCTAGACAGTTGCGAAAATTGCTGCCCCCCTTTAAATGGTGGTTTGGTACGAAAAGTTTAAAAAAATTATTTTATTTTTTATGTCAAGTTTAAAAAATATTTATATAAAAATTACATTAAAATTTATTTAAAAAAGTGTGAAGACTTTTTTAACAAGTTTCCGCCAAAATTTGCAGCCCTTAATTTTTGCCACTCTAGGCACGTGCCTACACTGCCTGCATGGTAAATCCGGGTCTGCTTGTGGGTATTTGAATCCCATTTAATAATACTTTTATCTATTTTTAAATATATGTATGTAATGCCCGGTCTCACCGCTCAAACTTATTTCTGTTCCTTAGCAAAGTGTTCCTTAGTCTTAAGCTGCAGTTAAATTTTATTTCGATCTCACAGGTTAGTCTTATCATATAATTAGCCAAGTGTCACTTAAGAACAAAATTCTGGGTAATTTTGAATTTTTGTGTACGTTGCTATGGTGTTTTGTGTAAAAATATTATTATCAATATAAATTATTTGTAAATCAGCAATGCTTTGTAAATGACCGTTGGTGGAATAAAATCGAAGACATCACGAAGACATGTTAAAAGTTGGTTCATGGGTGATACTGAATTGTTCCTGTATACAATAATTTCAAATATTTTATTTTTTGGGGGAAAATTGACGAAGTTATTGCATAACTCGACGAATCTTTGACATTCCCATATTTAAAACAGCCCAAAATGTTCAGCACTGATAATTAGGTGGGGTACCCATACACGACCTGAATCGATTTCATTCAATTTAAGTCGACAAATTCGTAAATAAAAAAAATATATCGAATTTGTTGACTTAAATTGAATGAAATCGATATAAGTCGTGTATGGGTACACCACCTAATTATCAGTGCTGAACATTTTGGGCTATTTTAACCCTCGGAGCCTATTATGGGTCAATTTGACCCATACACCGACTTTGATCGTGAATAACGCTCAGGTATTTTAAAAAGGGGGGTACCACAGCATTACAGGTATAGTTCGAACTCTTGACTATATGTTTCGAGGCACGTGCCTACACTGCCTGCATGGTAAATCCGGGTCTGCTTGTGGGTATTTGAATCCCATTTAAAAATACTTTTATCTATTTTTAAATATATGTATGTAATGCCCGGTCTCACCGCTCAAACTTATTTCTGTTCCTTAGCAAAGTGTTCCTTAGTCTTAAGCTGCAGTTAAATTTTATTTCGATCTCACAGGTTAGTCTTATCATATAATTAGCCAAGTGTCACTTAAGAACAAAATTCTGGGTAATTTTGAATTTTTGTGTACGTTGCTATGGTGTTTTGTGTAAAAATATTATTATCAATATAAATTATTTGTAAATCAGCAATGCTTTGTAAATGACCGTTGGTGGAATAAAATCGAAGACATCACGAAGACATGTTAAAAGTTGGTTAATGGGTGATACTGAATTGTTCCTGTATACAATAATTTCAAATATTTTATTTTTTGTTATTTTTACATGCATCAGTTTTCGTCATTCATTGTTTTCGTCCATAATTTAATTAAAGATGGTTGCAATATTTATTTTTTAGCGATGATACCAATTTTTAAGATTCTATGATAATGAACGTATGACGTATATCATATATCTGTACAATTTTAAGTTTAAGTGAAACTAAAGTATCACTTTAACTACCACCTAAATTTAGGTGATACTTAACGACTTAAGGATCACTTAAAACGTTGGTGCAACAATTTAAAATTTTTATGTGTTCCACAATCACTAAGTTTAAGCGGTGAGATCGGCCATAAGTGTAATAAATATGTTACAGATTATTCGTCACTATTTGAAATATTCCTACAATCAACAACCTTGGCGGCTAGAACATCTACATCCCGAGGTAATTATTAATTATTGCTTACCTTAAAATTATCGTTTCTAATAACAACACATTTACAATAATTAAATGCGCTGTGGTATACTCAGAAAAAATATTCGGGGATGGTCAAATTTTTTTGTAATTAAAGTAATCATATACCTATATTATTTATATTTTTTTATCAATCATAGTTGTTAAACTAAATAATGTACATATTATTGAAAAATTCGGGGGGGGGGGGGCGTTTAGCCTTTAAAACCCCCCATCGTAGGTGCGTCAATGTTCACGCGACTCGAGAAATAGACCGAGTGCGCCTTGTTAAATAAAGAATTGAAATAAACAATTTTAATATTTACACAAAATTTCTGCAAATCATGCATTATCGAAGGCGAACAACGAAATATTTAACGTTAATTAGAAGCTTGCATAGGTGGGCACAGTTAATCGAAAAGTTAACTTCGTTAATCGTTAATCTGTTAATAAAAAAGTTAACTTCGTTAACCGTTAAACCGTTAAAATTCCGAAAATATAACGGAAGTTAAAGTTAACCGAAAATTTGAAAATTTAACGAAAGTTAAAGTTAATCGTTAAAAAGTTAACCGTCCAAAATGTTTGAAGACCTTTTTTTAGCTATTTCGACAACTTTCTTATGTACTTTTCATCAAACAACCAATGTAACGGACTAAAATTAACGGAAGTTAAATTTAACGGAAGTTAACAAAAGCGTTAACATTTTTTTGAGTTAACTTAAAAGTTAATCAGTTAACCATTTTGTTAACTTCGTTAATTAACGATTAACGGATTAACGAGTTAATGCCCATCTATGGAAGCTTGTTATACATTTTCAGATTTATTATGAACAAAAATGTAAAAATTGTATGTTATAATTGTTTCTTAACAATCACGTGTTGTCTGCTCTACACGATGGGATGTTGTTTTCCCAGTTTTTATACAAATTCTTAATGTTTCACCTCCAAGTTTTAGTTTTCTGTATTTTTATGACTAATATCATTTTAAGAAATAATAATATTTTATAACATTTTTCGGTCATTTTTTAACACCTATTTTTGGATCTAATTTGAAAGTTGGGTCAATCTTGGGTAAAAAATAGATGAGCGAAGCTCGGTATCTTAAGGTTGGCCTAGACTGGGACCAATATCGTCAAGGCTGGCATTTCCTACATAAGTACATGAAAACTATTGAACCGATTTGAAAACTAAAGACTCTAGAATTAATTAAGTCTAAATGATAAATTGACTTATTATTTATATAGTTTGATTTTGTGTATCCATATGTATGGACACACAAAATGCGAAAATAAAAAACAAAAAAATTAAAATTATGTTCATTTTAAACTACCAACATGTTTGGGTAACTGCACACAAAATATCTTTTTTTTTAAGAATGGTCAGACGACCATTTAATTTAATTCTGGACCACTTGATATGAAATGACCCTACATTCTTCAACTGTTGTAACTTTGAAATGAAATTTCAGATAATAACGAAGTAGCGGAAGTAGCGAAACCCTCAAAATCACGAGATGACCCCCCTAAGATTAAACAAAAGAGCAAAAAACCAAATAAATCAACAAATTCACCTGGTAAGTTATGTTTAGTTTCATACTGAAAAATAGTACCTAACTAACCCTTTACCTATACAAACTAAATTAATACAAGTATTCAATTGTCAATGTAACTAACTTCAACTTTGTCATTATATGTATAACGATCACCAAGACAAACGGGCAATGGGAGACAGGAGCATTTTTAATAAACATTTCGAGTTGATTTTTTTTAATTACTGTTTATATATCATTTTAGGGTTCCATAGAAAACTAGGAACCCTTATAGTTTCTCCATGTCCGTCCGTCTTTTTGACATAATAAGATGAAATTTGGTATACGGTCGTAGATTCATGCCCAAAAACAGAATTGATAAGATTAAAAAAAAAATTAGACCCCCTTCCATAAAATGAAAAAAATTCATCTACCCTATTGATTGGGATATCATTAGAAAGGTCTCCTAAAATGCAACAAAAAATATATCAGGAGCTTTAGATTTTAACCCTTCAGTCACGATTTATTCGCTCTTCAAAGTCATTATGAAAGCGTCCCACCCTCTATTTTCTAAACTATTAATTCAAAAAATCTGAAAAAATTCCAGAATGTAGCTTTTAATTAGTACTTTCGCTGAAAATTATAACGAACACTTAAAAATATTTTGGACTCCATTCTATGGACTGAAAAGTGAACTCACATTTTTTTATCATTTACTTTATTGAATGGGTCTTGATAGGTCTCCTAAAATGTAATTATAAAAGTCAAGTTACTTTTTGAATTTAACTCTTAAACAGTAGTTACCGAGTTAATAATAGGGAGGGGGGGGGGTAGAATAAATTACTGCTTGGAGCCCCTTGCTGGCGTTATTTTTGCGTTAAAAAATAAAAAATAAAACAAATATAGTCTCATTCTATCGAGATCTACATTTTGAAAACCCACATGCCCTGGAATACATTTTTGATTAAAAAAAATAAGTACCAGGCTATATTACTTGGGCTGTATTATGATAGTTGAATTATTATTAGTACAGTTTGATTTTATGTATCCATAAATTCTTTAACTGTTGTAACTTTGAAATGAAATTTCAGATAATAAAAAAGTAGCGGAACTCACAAAATTACTAAGTAACCATCAAGAGAGGAAACAAAAGAACAAAAACCCAAATGACTCAACAGCAGCTTCACCTGGTAAGTTATATTTATTTTCTTTTTGAAAAATTGTAACCAACTCTTGGCACAGGATCAATTAATTGTTATCAAAATAAGCTAAATATTTTGAACGACATGTACATGTAAAAATATCGATAACTTGTTACACAGGAGCCGACAAGGCTAGCGAGATCATCAACAATAAGAAAAATCAATCCCCGCTGCAATAAACTGTTTTTTTTTTTTTAATAATTATCTATGTCAAATAAAGTAAACGTTATGTACAGATTGAATCTCCGTTTTTATACTATATTAATCCCCTTTCGCCGCAATAGATTTCCCTAACCAAGGTGGAAATTAAATTCCCATTTTTTATTTAGAAGAGAAACTAACCTGCTTATTTCACCCCAAAAGATTGCCCTAACCAAGGACAGTCAACGTGTATTTTATTAAAGCATCAACATTTTATAAAGAGGCTGTCACAGGCGCTGTTTTATGAAACAGTTAAACGATGGCAACTGCTTTATAAAACACGTATGATTTACAATCCGGCTGATGTTAGCTGCTTTATAAAATGGCGCCATTTTGTAAAACGGCTACCTACATTCTTCAGCTGTAGTAACTTTGAAATGAAATTTTAGATAACAAAGAAATAGCGGAAGTGGCGGAACTCCTAAAAACACGAGATAACCCTCCAAAGATTAAACAAAATAACAAAAAACCAAATGACTCAACAACAGCTTCATCTGGTAAGTTAAATTTATTTTCGTTTTGAAAAATTGCAACCAACCCTTGGCACAGGCTCTATTAATTGTTATCAAAATAAGCAAAATATTTCGAACAACATGTACATGTAAAAACATTAATAACTTATTACACAGGAGCCGATAATGCCAGCGGGATCATCAACAATAAAATAGGGATAGACTATCACTTCTTCGTGGCAATGTACTCGTGTCTCAACGGTTACAAAATCAAACAATCCAACTCTAGCTATGAATTCACAATCAAACAAGAGTGTAAAGGTGTTGGAATGTTTGATGACATTGTCTACAAGTATAGAGAAAGTAAAAGTGAAGAATGGACCCGTTTACTCATACAAGTTAAATACAAGCAAGCTGATAATAAAATTAAATCAGGCAATCTTTTGTATGACGATAAAAAAGAGACATTTAGTTTAATTAAGTTTATAAAATCTACTAAAGACATCGAAGACATTGAGAATTGTTTGTTTATAATTTTCACGAGTGCTTCTCTTGATTTAGAAGATGACGGACATTTGAGGAAGTGGTACAAGAAAGGTGTTCCAGAACCAATAACTTTACTACCTTCAGAAGTTTCATGTGTTCCTGTATTCGACAAAGATTCACACTACAAATTCAGTGACCCGGAAAATATTCCAAAATTCGTTAAATACTCAGGCATTGGTAAAGAAGATGAATGGAAAACATTTTTAAACAAATTAGTATTTGTTACCGGTTCATCGAATCTTGATCATGCTGAAAAAACTATAGAACAAACAATAGAAGACATTCTACCTAAATCAACAGAGATAATATGGAATAGATTATACAAAATAGTGGATTCTGGTTTGAAAACTCGTGCAGAGATAACTTCAGAACAAATATCAGACTTATTTGAAACTGTAGAAGAAGAAATTCAAAAAGGTCAAGATAAAAAATATGAGGAATGGGAGATTGACTTTGAAAGCGATTTGCCAGAATTATATCAATTCTTGAGTTCAGAATACTCAACACTGCCTGTTGTATCCACGAATTCTGAATTGACACTTATTAAAGTGTGCAAAA
Organism: Sialis lutaria; assembly: GCA_949319165.1. Lineage (NCBI taxonomy): Eukaryota > Metazoa > Arthropoda > Insecta > Megaloptera > Sialidae > Sialis > Sialis lutaria. The sequence goes on along the minus strand of OX439239.1, from coordinate 26,323,353 downwards.
TAATAAAGAAACTTAGACAAGAGAAAACCGATATAAAAAAATACATTTTAAAACACGTCTACAGTATTAAAGAAGTTAAGGATATAAAAAAAGCTGCATCTTGTAACCTACTTATAATAACTATTAAAAATAACGACCAATTAGACATGTTTGAAAGTCTGAAAAATGATGACCAAAAATACATAACAATCATTTCAAACGATATAAATGTATCTGGAATTCAAAATTGTTATCAACTGTATAGAGATGTAGACCACAGTTTCAAATTATTAACAGATAAATCAAAACAATATGTCTTAAATGAACCGTGTGTTTCATTTAACGGGCAGGAATTTAGTTTCAAAGAGATACTTCAAGTAAATTCTAACAGTTTAACAAAACAACAGGTGGAATGGTTAAACAGCGTAATTACAGAAGACTTTTTAATATGTTTCCTTAATGAGGAATATAAAACATTAAATATAAGTTTTAACAGTGAATGTATAAATGAATTGGGCGTTTATATCAAGAGACGATTGGTTTACACAGCAACGATAGAAGAAAATCAAATTGAAAATTTTCAAGAAGTATTTATAATTGATGATTTCAAAAATTTTAAAACTCTTTGTGAAGAAATGCCTGACGTTACCATTCATTATTTCATAAAACGTAAAGATAATTTATTGTGGGTTCAAACTAACGGTGATACAAAATACCTTAAACAATTTATAAAAAAACATAGAACCAATGGTTTTATAATAACTGAGGATGAACTGTGTGATGTAGATGTTAACACTGTGTTGATTTCCGACATGCCTGGTATGGGGAAATCTACACTCGTGAGTAGCGTGTGTAATGAGCTACAGAAGAAACACCGGGCACAAATAATAATCCGATTAAATTTCAATGATCATACAAATTCATTTAGCAAAAAAAACCTGCAATTCAATAGTTTTGAAAAGACAGTAGATTTTATAATAAATGAATTACTGGCAAAAACTAAACTTTCTAAATTATCACAAAATGTACTTAATTATACACTTCAAAGTCAAAATTCAATATTCCTCTTTCTCGATGGTTTTGATGAAATATGCCCGGATTATAATGATATCGTTGTTAATTTTATCAAATCCTTAATGAAATATACAAAATGTAAACTGTTTGTGACGACCAGACCGGGACAAACAAACACTTTACAACGAGTTTTGTCAACATTTGCGCTGTCAATACAACCTTTCACAGAACAAGACAAATTATCGTACTTGGATAAAATACTGGAAACAAAAAATATAGATACAGAAGAACTGTTGGAGAAAATTAATGAAAATTCAAAATTAACAGAATTACTTGGTGTTCCTCTTTTACTGAAAATCGTAGCGGAAACATTAAAAAATGAGAAAGATGACAAAATAAATATTAATGTATTTAATTTATCTCAATTATTTAAAAAATTCATTAATCAGAAATTTGTAATATACTCAGCAGAAAAGAAAAAACAAGACAATACAATTGTACCAAGTCAAGAAGATAATAAAAGAATACAGAAAGGTTATGAAGAAGAACATGAAGAATTAGCTCTAAAACTGCTTTTTAGTAAAGAAACGGGAAGTTACACAGAAAAAGATTATGAACAAATAACTAAAATAGGTTTAGTTATACAAGTAACCAATGAAAGTATTGTATTTTTACATAGAACCTTTGCTGAGTATTTTGTGGCAACGTACATACAGAAACATTTTAACAAAGACTGTGTTATTAAATTATTATTGGAAGACGTGTTAGTTTATAATGATTTAACAACACTAAGACAATTCATTAACAACTACATACGAGATAAATTAAATAATGGTGAAACAATAAACAAATATAAACAATATGTTGATAAGAATTATAAAACTACAGAAGAAAATAATCCTGTATTGAATATTTTATATACAGCTGTGTGGGAGAACAACTCAGAAATAGCAACATTTATGTTAGAGTGTTTTAAACAAAATCAAATTATATTAGACAGCATTATGTCATATGGAAGTGGAGCAGCACTAGACACTGCAATTGGTAATGGTAACATAGAAATAGCAAAACAAATAATTAATTGTTGTGATAAAAATAAAATGAATAAACAATGTGAAGCATACAAGTATACATTAGGTGAAGGTATTGGAGGGGATATGACAGCTCTACAGGTGGCTGCTACACGGGGTCACACAGAGGTGGTGAGTTTGTTACTAGCTAAAGGCGCAAGTGTGGACATAGCTGATGATACACTCGGTTGGACAGCTCTACACAGGGCTGCTAGTGGGGGTCACACAGTTATAGTGCAACAGTTAATAGATCACGGTGCTGATGTTAACATTACTGAAAACAAAGGTCTCACACCTCTACAATTAGCAATATATTTCAAACACACCGGAACAGTTGAGGTGTTACAAAAAACAAATACACGACAATAAACTTATTATTTACTAATTTATGTTTATTTATATATTAACAGTTATTATGTATTTAATATAATATATAAATACAAATATTGAAATATTTGTTGTATTTTACAAATGTTTACTCAGTGATAGAAATAAATGTATTTTTTTAAATGTAATACAATTTTATTTACATTTACCTGCGCATAACAAATCAACAAAAAAATAACCTGACCTACTTTCTTTGAATTGATTTTTAGACTAAACGCGACCACTTACGGACTACAACAAGAACGTCCTGACAGCTTGTGTTAACTAGAGCAGTGACAATCAACATTTTTATATCCTCTCCTTTGTTTTGGCCTGCTAGATTTTTTTTTAACAGGTGATTGAAATTTCACAATTTTGTATTAATAATTAATTATTCTTTAAAAATTGGGTGCAGAATTATAAAAGTGAAATTATGTATATTTTAATTTATTTATTAGAATATTACAGCATCGAAAGATGGCTACGAATATATAAGCATTCGCTGACTGAAAAATGAGGGGGCACTCCTTCTTTGGGATCGATTAAATTAATAAATATAATATTTTAAAGAAAAAAATTAAAAATAAAAACTTGTGAAAAAAATTACGAACATATACTATATATGAGTTTATTGATGTAATTATTTGTTTTGTATTTGTTGTGGTATTCAAATAAAATTTATAACTTTATTTGTGATTTTTTCATATTTTTAAATCGTTTGTTTTGTTCTGATTCATATTTTTACTTGGAGATTGCAGTCTCACAAATTTATATCAATAATTTATTATTCTTTAAAAAATAGGTGCAGGATTTTAAGTGAAATGATAACACTTAATTATGTTTATTTTAATTTATTCTTAATAAATACATTCTTATAACTAGGAACATATTACATGAAATTAATACACAAATTCAATATTATAAATATACTTTTAAATGTTTTCATTTATTTTTATTTAAATCATTATAACAATATTGTTTTTAGTTAAACGTCGTAAATCAGTTCTAAACAAAACGGTACGTATTTATATTTTTAAAACTGAACTGCTTACAGAAAAATACAACAAATAAAAGTTACTGAGTTTTCTATAATTTTTTTCAATTACATAAGATCCTAGACAAAGTCATATCTTAAAAACAGAAAGTAACAAGTGTTTATAAAAGGATTTTTATCAGACTCATAGGACATAGTATCAGGAATTCTCTTTTCCCCTCTTTTTAAGGGCGTCCGGGGACATCCGGGAGGATTTTTCAAATGTGTCCGGGGTTTTTAAGAAGTTTACCTACGTTGAAAAGGTCGTCAAAATTACATGACACTGAAGCTAGCGGCCAGACCTCAGTAGTCATTTTGTAGAATTAAACGGTTAAAACAATAATTGTAAAAATCATTTCTCCCACTTTATATGGGTATTTAATTGTAGGTATTTACACTTGTAATAACATACAATAGAAATACAAATTAAAAAAATGCTTCCGCTTGAAATAGTCTATTTAATTATAAATTAGGTCAGATTTCATGTTTATGTTGATACGAAAATCGTAAAACTCTTTGCTCTGTAATCTGGCATGGCTAAATTTATTGCAAATCACGTCAAAAAAAGTTCTGAACGCTCGACACGCGATGATAAAAACCGCTAAGTCAATTGTAAAACTTAATGCTCCAACTTTATATGGGTATTAAATTGTAGGTATTTACAAATATAATAACGTACAATAGAAACAAAAATTCTAAAAAATGCCCCTGGACTGACATGACGGTTTTTAACAATGCGTGTCGAGCGGCGAGAACTTTATTAAGTGCAAAAAATCCAGGGGCATTTTTTAGAATTTTTAATTTCTTATCAACAATAATTTTGACGTGATTTGTAATAAATTTAGCCATGCCAGATTTCAGAGCAAAGAATTTTACGTATTTCGTATCAATTTAAAAAATCAAATCTAACCTATTTTACAATTAAATGAACTATTACAGGCGGAAGCATTTTTTTTGAATTTGTATTTCTATTGTATGTTATTACAAGTGTAAATACCTACAATTTAATACCCGTATAAAGTGGGAGAAATGATTTTTACAATTATTGTTTTAACCGTTTAATTCTACAAAGTGACTACTGTGGTCCGACCGCTAGCTTCAGTGTCATCACAATTACCAACATACCAACAGTAAAATTTCGTGTTGGATGCAACGACCATATATGTAATACATATATACACATATGTATTATTACATATATGGCAACGACAGACAATGAAAACATTTAAAGGGGTTTTCATTAGTATGTGTTAATAAATTTGCTTCTTGTTTGCAGCTATATTCACATTAGTTGCATATAAAATGTCTTTTATTAGTTTATCTTAATTAATGTTTTGCTAAATAATCTCTACTTTTAAATTTATTATCTACATACTGGTCGCATTTAAGTCCTTTCATTAGTATGAGATAATTTATGTTTTAATAAACTGACTTTTTGTTTGCAGCTAAATTCACATTTGTCGCATTTAATTGATCTTTCATTGGTATGTGCTAATTTGTGTCTTAATAAATGTGGTTTTTGTCTAAAGCTATATTCACATATGTCACATTTAAATCGTCTTTCAAAATGTTTAGTTACTAAAAAACTTTATTATTTTCATCTCTACTGTGTATTAATTACATATAAGAATGAGTCACATTACAAAGATATTTCATTACTAATTATGTGTTAGTTTATGTTTTGATAATAACCGTTTTCGTTTACAGCTATATTCACATTTGTCGCATTTGAAAGGTTTTTCATTTGTATGTGTTAAATTATGTGTTAATAAATTTGATTTGCGATTACAGCTAAATCCACATTGGTTGCATTTAAAAGGTCTTTCATTAGTGTGTATTAAAATATGTCTCAATAAATATGCTTTTAGTCTACAGCTATATTCACAAACGTCGCATTTAAAAGGTTTTTCAGTTGTATGTGTTAATTTATGTGTTAATAATTGTGATTTTCGTTTATAGCTATAATCACATATGTCGCATTTAAATGGTTTTTCATTGGTATGTGTTAATTTATGTGTTAATAAACTGCCTTTTTGATTACAGCTATATTCACAGTCGTCGCATTTAAATGGTCTTTCATTAGTATGTTTTAATTTATGTGTTAATAAACTGCCTTTTTGTGTAAAGCCATATTCACATATGTCGCATTTAAATGGTCTTTCATTAGTATGTGTTATTTTATGTGTTAATAAACTGCCTTTTTGTCTAAAGCTATATTCACATATGTCGCATTTAAATGGTCTTTCATTGGTATGTGTTAATTTATGGCTTGATAAATTCTCTTTACGTTTAAAACTACAATCACATTGATCACATTTAAAAGGTCTTTCATTAGAATGTGTTAATTTATGTTTTAATAAACTTACTTTATGTTTACAGCTATATTCACAGTCGTCGCATTTAAATGGTCTTTCATTAGAATGTGTTAATTTGTGTGTTAATAAAGTAGACTTTTGATTACAGCTATATTCACATTTGTCGCATTTAAATGGTCTTTCATTAGTATGTGTTAATTTATGTTTTAACAAATTGTGTTTATATTTACTACTATACTCGCACTGATCACATTTATGTTTATGTAATTTTACACTAGTTTTATGAGAACGTTGTTTAGTTAAACTGGACTCGTTGTTAATTATTTCATTATTACAATATGTAGTAATAATAATATCTTCATTTTCTACTTGTTCATGTTTAATTTCTGGTACATTTTCTTCTTTAATAACCAAGTCTTCCTGAAAACCGAAAATTTGTAAGTAAATACAATTCTTAATTAAATGTGATGTAATGTTTTACAGATAATGCTAAAATACTTTTTATGTAAAAAATAAAACCGACGTAAAAAAATAAAAACACTGTAAACACTATTAAGTATGTACCATATAATTAAATTTAATAGTTTTTGAAGTACGAGTCAATTCATGGTCAGATTCTGACATGGGAACAAGATATTTGTAGAGATGGGACTGCTACTGCGATAGTTGCTATTAAAAACAGTTTTTTTTGTACTGAGCAGAGAGCAGACTGCTTTGCTGTTTACTTTTTTTTTGTTCTAAAACAATTACTTCTTTATAAACAAATAGTCGAAAAAAATGTTTTTCGCGTTCTGGAAATGAAAATATGGCACGAGTATATCAAAAGTAACATGTTATGTTTATAATGAAAAAGAAGGGCGAGAAAAATTATGTAAATTCTGATCAATAATTGTTTGAATAATATGTCAAATTGAGGTTAGTTAAAAACGAGGATTCAATCTTTTATTTATTTATTTGCTTAAAAAATATATAAATAAGATTGAATTATTTTTTAAGTGTCGATTGATTCATGATTTACGTAAAAAATACGCCTATTTTGACTTTTTGTCAGGCCATTTTAAGCAAAAGTCGCTAAAATGAATAATGACTTAAAGTTTAATATTTTTGTTTTAGTCACGAAGCACCTTATGTCAGGTATTATAAAGGGGCTAGCTTTGCAAGCTAGGAAGCACTCATCTCAAAATTAAATTACAGTTCTCTTGGAGTTTTCGTGCAAGCGTTGTATGTAAACACCAACAACGGTATTAAAACAGTGGTAAAACGTAGGGGGAACATGGACAAAATGACACACCGGCAATATTTCGAAAAGGACGAATTGTAGGTAAATGGTACCCATCACATAATATGGTCACAAACTGTCAACTCGACAATCGGTACACTTCAGTGGTATTAGTAATATACTCATAAATAACTTTTTTGTGTTCAAATAAACTTTTTCAATTAATATTAGTTCCAATTTGGTGGAATGGTGTGTAATGAATAACATCGAACTATTTTACACTGAACTTTTTACATTTTGTCATTACGATTGTAATAATTAAGCAAAGTAGTATTGGACAAAATGACGCACACCACGGTCGGGTAAAATGACATACTTACATCATTTTGTCCGTAGTTACCTACTGAATAAAAAATAATAATGAAAGGGTGTTTTGTGCCAAGGAATTACAAATGGACTATCAATCAACAATCTTGGTTAAATAATCTATGCAAAATATGCTGTAAAAAAATAACTAGATGGGGTGGCTTCCGCCATCTAAAATAACTAGATGGGGTGGCTTCCGCCATGTAAAAATTTACTAGTCCCAATAAAAGTCATGTCACCTGTACCAAATGGAACGTATGTAACTGGCCCAGAAAAACGAAACCCAAGGAAAAAACAACATAATTTAATGCTAACATCTACTTCATAAATATTTCATATAAAAGTCAAGGTAAAAATGTCCTTAAAGAGTTATTTGAGAAAAAAGATACTAAACATTTGTTCAAAGAAACGCAGAAACAAAAGACGACGAAGATGAAAATGAAGACAATCAAGAAGATGACGAAGATTGTCCCTGCATTTATTGCAATGACTTGTATTCGCGATTTAGGCCCAAGGAATTTTGGCTTTTTTTGCGTAAAATGTAGACTGGGTTCATGCATCCTGTGCTAAACGTCCAAGTCAAACAAAACGAAAATGTTTATTTGCGAAACGTGTAATTAAAATATATGTATTTTTTAATGTGTGTCATTTTGTCCATATAGTATGGACAAAATGAACTTTCAATGATCTCTATAAAATGTTTTTTATATTTTTTGTCTCTTAAATTTTTGAATAAATGATTATATTATTGTCTATATGAATCTTCTTAGAGTTACCATACTGATTTTCTAATTTCTAACTTTTTTAATTTAAAAGTTATAATTAAAAATAAAAACAGTGTGTGATTTTGTCCATGTTTCCCCTACCTACTATGAAAATTACACGGTCAGAGTCGCCAACTGTGTTACAATACGTTTAAGTACCGCTGCTCTAAATTACGTAGCAAATCCATAAATACTACTTATAACAAAATTAATATTTTCATTTGTGAGTGCTAATTAAACTCATCACTCAATTTAATGATGTTGTTGGTAATTTAACCGCTTGATTTAACGACGTCGAGAGGGACCCCCACTACCGTGCCGACCTCAACGTTAATCGGTGAATTTAAATTTCGCGCGGAATTATAGCAATCACGGTAGTATTATGGTGGGGTCACTAAATCGCGCAATTGGCCCGTTGCTAAATCAAGCGGTCGTTAAATCACGAGCTGAGTGTCGCTTGCAAATTTGCTAGCCACTTTAAGGTACTGGACATTAAAGAAGTTTAATAAAACTATTGTTTAGAAACCTCTGTTTTCCATTTAAGCATCTTTCAAAAATACTTTATGAAATCAATTTTAACGGTCACTAAGTGTAAGTATTTCTTACCTCATTTTCCTGTTTGTAATATTTAGATAATTCATCATAGGTTTCAATATCCTGAAGACAATCGATGTCTTCTATTTCTTGTTTTATATCTTCCTGGGTAATGTGAAACATTTCAACACAGTAATATTACAATACAAAGTTACTAAATATGTATAATAGCACACAGTACATAAACTGTCATACAATGAATGGCCGCCTATTCCGCGCATGTAACAGTTTGTGTCAACTAGAGCAGTGATACTCAACATTTCTATATCGTCTCCATTGTTTTGGCCTGACTTTTTTTCTAAACAGGTGATTGAAATTTCACAATAAAGTGTTAATAATGAATTATTCTTTAGAAATTGGGTGCAGGATTATAAGTGAAATGACAGCACTTAATTATATTTATTTTAATTTAATTTAATTAAGTATAATTTTATTTATGTATTACAATAAAATACCATATAAAGATGGCTATGGACATGGGCGCCCGCAGACAGAAAGAAGAGGGGTATTAGCGGGATACACCCCCTTTTGGAATCGAGTAAATTGATGCAATATTTTATTCATTAATCTACTTTGTGAAAAAAATTAAATAACAAAAACTAAATATATAAAAAAATTTATTTGTGTACAAGTTTTGTATTTGTTGTGGTATATAAATATAACGTTATAATTATTCTTAATAAATACATTCTTATAACTAGGTACATATTACATAGGTTTCTATGAAAGTATACAAATTTTAATATATTCTATATATTATACAAATTATTTATTTATTCATTATAATATACAAATGTAATACAGTAGAAACCGGTTATAACGACGAAGGGGCCGGTCATATTAGGTCGTAAAAGCGGATAGTCGTAATAACCGGTAAAAATACATACAGAGTGATTCATTACTGTCGTGACAAACTTAAACATTAGATTAAGAAAAAATATTTTAAGCAAAAAACTTCTAATAAACACGTGTCCGGAAATTTTTCGTAAGGGAACTACGAAAGGCATCTAAATATTTTACTAAAAATGAGTTTTTATTTAATATCTAGAGAACAGGCCCGTATTTACCATGCAGGCAATGTAGGCAACTGCCTATAGCGGCAAATTTTGGTATGGAAAAAAAAGTTAGAAATTTTACCTGGGAGAGCTAAAAAAAAAGCTCTTCAGAAGTATTACTAACATTTTTTTACTAAAAAAGCTAAAAAAAAGGTCTTCAGGATTTTTTTATAACAAAATCTTAATTTTTTAATTGAAAAGGGCGGCAATTTTCGCAACTGCCTACGGGCGGCAAAATTTTTAAATCCAGCCCTGCTAGAGAACCCTTTATTCTATACAGCATATATGAATTTGTTAATTTTACAATTGGGGACTAAAATATTACGTAATTTGCAACTGAACATTTATTTTAAATTAATTAAATTGTATCTAAGTTTTCTATATAATTACACGCAATTGTGCATTAGTTATTTCGTTAATAATCTATTTATATAAAAATAAATCCCTATTTCCCTTGGTCACGCCATCACGCGTGAACGGCTGGACCGATTTCACTTTGTTGTTTGTTTGTTATTGTCAGAAGGTTCTTATGAAAGAAAAAATTAAAAAAATTGCGCGGAAAATTAGAAAATTTAAGAATACTTAACCACCATATAATATTAGTTCTAATCTAACCTTAGCGCTTTGGACAATGTAAACTTTTTTAATGTAACCTTATGACGTTTACCAATTAGAATTAAATATTCATAGTTAAGACAGGACAACGTCTGTCGGGTCATCTAGTAATGAGTTACTAAAAATAAATAATAAATTACATAACATATTATTGAAAACTTAATTTTTTATCGTTCACAGTCTGCGGCGGGCACATGTAAAACGGTCGGCGGGCACAATGGTGCCCGTAGGCATAGGGTTGGGGACCACTGGTCTAGAGAACATCACTTTATATGTTCAGTAAAAATAACAAGTTTTTAGATTACATAGTTTACGAGATATTTTGTTTGATTGATAAGGTCAGGTGGACAGACAAACTGAGATTATTATAAAGGTTTTTCTTTAGTATGTGTAAACATATGACTTAATAAACTTCTTTTTTGTTTACAGCTATATTCACACCGATCGCATTTAAAAGGTTTTTCATTAGTATGTATTAAATTATGTCTTAATAAAACAAACTTTTGTTTACAGCTATATTCACATCGGTCGCATTTGAAAGGTTTTTCATTTGTATGTGTTAAATTATGTGTTAATAAATTCGATTTGTGATTACAGCTAAATTCACATTGGTTGCATTTGAAAGGTTTTTCATTAGAATGTGTTAATTTATGTGCCAATAAATGTACTTTTCTTTTAAAGCTATATTCACATTGATCGCATTTAAAAGGTCTATCTCTAGAATGGGTTAAATTATGTTCTAATAAATGTGATTTTTGTCTACAGCTATATTCACACCGGTCGCATTTAAAAGGTCTTTCATTTGTATGTATTAAATTATGTCTTAACAAATTTCCTCTATATTTGAAGCTATGTTCACATTGGTTGCATTTAAAAGGTCTTTCATTACTATGTGTTAATTTATGTTTTAACAAATAGTGTTTCCTTTTACTACTATACTCGCACTGACCACATTTATGTTTATGTAATTTTACACTAGTTTTATGAGAACGTTGTTTAGTTAAACTGGACTCGTTTTTAATTATTTCATTATTACAATATCACTATCATGTAGACTCTTGCCTAGTATTATCAACCAATTTAAAGCTCCTTTAGCACTAAATGCTCCTTTAAAGTAAATTTGCTGTATTACAAACGTGATTCAAATCAATATTTAAGCTTTTAATGAAAAATGGACATACCTAATATATGTTGTAAAGAAATACTGCAGATAATTTAAAATCTATTTAATTAAATGTAATAATCCTTAACTAAAACATACAAAACATGGTGTCAGGTGTAAAAACAAATAAAATTAAATAATAATTACTGTATATTTCTATAAAAAAAAAAAAAAAAAATTAAAGAAAGTGAAACACGTGGAAAACATAACCTATAATGGCGCAATCTGAATCTCAAACGAAAATTATTCAACGGCAGAATTTTGTGTCCAATCTAAATACAATTGGAGAGTTAAAATTGGATAACAATAATAATTCGCAAGAATGGAGAAATAATATGCTGTCTATTTCTACGAAATATATTTCCGTTATTATCCTGAATTTGATATGAACGAGGAAACTCACTTTTTACAACTATCTTTCTTTCACTGTCAAATTATTGATACCAACTATAAGAATGTCTCGTACTAATTGTTCCCTCATGTCTCCAAATTCACAATTTAGACTTTTATTTTGCAAGTCTGTTAAATATATATCTAGCGATTCTTGTGGCGTTTGTATTCTCGTGAAAAATTTGTGTCTTTCTAGCGTTAAGTTTTTCTTTGGGATAAAATGTTCATCAAACAAGGTTTTAACATTTTGAAATGTTTTTTGTTCCTCGGAAAGGTTAAAAGAATTAAATATTTCAATACCTTTATCTCCGATTGTGTGTAACAACAATGCTATTTTTCTTTTGTCGGATGATTCTTCAAATTCCCCGGCAATTAAGAATAACTCAAATTTTTGATACCATTTCACTTGAAATTGTATCTGACAATGGGACTCAATTTTCTAGTAAAGAATTTAAATTGTTCGCTCAAGAATATGGATTTAAACACACAACTTCTTCACCTAATTATCCCAAGTCAAATGGGCTTGCTGAGTCAAGTGTTAAAATCATAAAAAATTTATTAAAGAAATCATTTCATGAAGGATCCGATCCTTACTTAGCATTATTAAACTTTCGTAATACTGCTAAAGATGGAGTTCCATCACCAGCCAATTTATTGTTTAATAGAAATTTAAATAGTAAAATTCCAGTATCAAAATCTTATCTTCAACCCAAATTACATAAACGAAATCGTTTCATTGATTATAATAAACAAAAACAATTAAAAACTTATTATAATAAAGGAGCTAACATTTTAAAGGAAATTGAACCTCATGAAAATATATTATTTAAAAAAAAAATTGAAGATAAGATTTGGACACCAGGAAAGATAGTTGTAAAAAGTGAGTTTCCTCGTTCATATAAAAAAAAGGATAATAACGGAAATATATTTCGTAGAAATAGACAGCATATTATTTCTCCAACAAATTTTTATAATTCAGAGAGTCCTAGCAGACTTCCAGATTATCAATTAAATGATCAAGAAAACTCACCGGATCAATCCGATGACGATGCTAACTTTTTGAAAAATCTAAACAATTATACAACTCGTACTGGCCGAGTTGTGACAGCACCAAAAAGACTGTCATATGAATGATTATATTTAGTTTTATAATTAAGCAATTATTTGTATTAAGAAGAGGAATGTTGGAATCTGTTTAAATAGAATTCCAATTATCCCTACAATAAGGTTGGCAAGACTGATTGTGAGTCGGAGGGAGTTCAGTGTGTAGGAGATCATGATAGGATGAGGACAATAAATTATGTACTTATATTATAAATGTGTTATTATTAAAATCTCATCGATCCTTAACTAAAACATACAAAACAGTTAAAGGAGCATTTAGTTTAATAGGGTTACCAGATGGGTCTAGCAAAAAATCAGGACCCTTAAAATACGACCAAAAAAAAAAAAAAAGGTCACCCATCGCACTTGCTATCACTGTACTGTAGAAAGGATGTTTATTGCGATCAAGCATGATTAAAGGCATTACAAGTCATGCTTAAATCAAGTATACTTATTCGAGTCCCCAATTTGGCGCAGCAACTTCAAATTTTCTGGCTTAATTAGATATTGATAAAATTGTTTGCAATTCAAATCGTTGAAGTTAAATTGGATCGACACGAGATCGCGCACAGTCTTTACGGAAAGCCGATTGCGTTCATTGGTCCATTGAGATTTCAGCAAAGAAAATATTCTCTCACAATTCTCGCACTAAATCCACAATTTGAATATCGCGCGCGTTTCTGTAGAGTCGCGTTCAGTGTGATGAACTGTGATTGTTAAAATCATAAAATTTGCTGAAAATCCTTGGTTCGTGAAAACCAGGACATTTTGCGTATTTCGGAAAAAAAACAGGACACCAGGACAGACAATGCTAAAACAGGACATGTCCCGGAAACCCAGGACGTCTGGTAACTAGGGCTTGCAAAAAACCGACTAAATTTCAAAAACCGGTTTTCGTTTTTTTGTAGAGTGAAAACCGGTTAACCGTTTTTTTTTTTATTTTTTTTTTTTAATTTATTAAAATAAAACAATAAATTGATATTTAAAAATAAAAACGATTTATTGGTCTATATTTTTTCAAGTTTAAATTAAGACTAATCTATTGCAAATTGGGAATAATCAATTTCAAATTGGGAACTATCATTTTTAAATTGATTAAGTTTAAAAGCTAGTGTTAAAAATTATTTAGGCATTGAAGTACTACCTACATACCCAGTGGCGAAGACAGAAAAATACCTGGAACTGAGTTTCGATTACAGTAGCTAAAAAATATAAGAAAATATTATTGTTGCTAATTGTAGCTGATATGTCACTCATGTTTAAAGATTCAAAACTGACGCATTGATTGCATTTGTATTGTGGGGTGGAGCTTTATAAAAGCTCCGGCACTTAGGCCACCGATGCATTGATTATGCTTTGTTAATTTGAGTAATAGTAAATCATTGGGAGCCTGATTTTAAATAAAATTAAAAATAGTTAATATATCTTATCTTTACTAATTAATATTCGTAATAATAAGTTAAATAATAATTGAAACAGCGGCCCCTACATGAGCGGGAGGGAGGGGAGCTAAAAAGACTCTAACCTGGAATCGAGGATTAGGGAGGACTCGGCGCGGCGAGCAAAATTAAAAATCGGAGAATGGTATATTTACGTATTTGAATTTTTTATTGAATGATCAAATACAAATTTGAAATTTCTGTTATTGAAAGACCAAAAAATAACCTGGTCAAGAAAAAAGTTTGTATTATATTTTGTATTATAATACATTATATTATAATAAAATAAATTGATTATTATTTATTTCCATCTCAAATGTGGAATTTACAATTCTCAATTTGAAATTGATTAGTCTCTATTTGAGCTATAAATAGTAGATATAGAATCAATTTGGATCTCCTTTATTATTATTATAGACTTCACGAATGAAACGCAAATTCCATTTAGGTACTCCACTATAATATTTTTATTTGTACATTGCGCGTACTTTCATAGATGTCACCCTTTCCCTTTTTATTTGAATTTAAATAATTTTACAACAAAAACACTTCATGAATGACAGTAGATACAAAAAATTATTTTTTCTACAACCGTGTTAAAAAGTAGGCTTTTTCTTTGTCATTTCAGTGCGTAAAGTAGTACTTTTACGCACGGCGAGCGTAAAAGTGTTTCTATAGTAACAGTAACACATACATTTTCATATATTAATTTGGATTTTGTCGGTAGTAGATTTGAAATTACCGATTTTGCAGCTTCCGATATTTCTGGCGGCATGCAATTTTCATTATCACTTTCCATATTATCCATATTATTATAAAATTACAATAATAAAATCACAGAATAAAATACGTGAGTGAAAATAATCCACAAATAATCTGAATATAAATGTCAAACAATAACAATATTCATTTGTTTTTTCAAAATTTAAGTACTTGATTTAAATTTCAATATTAATAATTAATATGACAAGTTATTATTATTTAATTAAAAAATCATATTACATTATTATTAATATTATAATAAGGTTTTAGAAAAAATATTGTGTGCACCTCGGGTGTAAAGTGCGTTTTTCGCACTCGTGTGATTGTTAATCTCGGCTAGCGCCTCGATTAACAAACATTCCCACTCGTGCGAAAAACAGCCACTTTACGCCCTAGATACACAAATATCTATTTCAGTTGAAGAAAAAAAGAATATATAATTTAATTGACTTTCGGTTTTAAAACCGTTTTTTTATGAAAATACCGGTTTTTCGGTTTTAGTAAATTTTAACAAAAAACCGGTACACCGGTTTCGGTTTTAACGGGTTTGCAAGCCCTACTGGTAACCCTAAGTTAAAGATGATAATACTGGGCGTCTGTCTAATATTTTTTCTGTTAAATTATATTCGAATCGAGTATATTTTTTTATCATCTATAACTCAAATAATGATATTCTATTCTGTTTAACGTTTGAATCAATTTTGTAAATAAAAATTTTAGGTGTTTCCTTAATTAATGTACAGAGTGTATCTACTGTCAATAAAGTAAGTAAATTATAGTGTTCAAAGGAGCTAATTAAAATGCTTCTAATAAATAGCAATTCACTAAGACACAATAAAATATTTTTAATGAATTAATTATTCCTACTTTTTAAAAAGTAATGTAGGGGGGTACAAAAGTCAAAATTGTTAACTTAATAGTTTAACTTATTTCTGAATGTTCCCCCACTTTAGTACGTTGTTTTACTACGTATTATTTATAATAAATATTTTTAATGAAAATAAGAAACATTCGTATAATATTTTATAGTTATGTTTATTTAATAAAAATACAATAGTGCATATAAAAAAACATAAATTCTTATAAATAGTGTACTACAAAAACACGACATTCTATATAATATACAATATTATTTTACAGATATACAAAATTTGATGACATTACAATAAGAATGTTGCTTTAATCATCGATAATAAAATATACCAATAAGATAAAAAAATGCAAGAATAAAACATTATTCGTAAATTATGGTTCAAAATATTCTAAACAAATATTTAGTTATGTTGTCGAGAATTCAAATCGTAAATACAAATATTTTTTGCAAAAAATACAATTTTGTAAAAAAATAGAGCTCACATTAAAAAAATCTGCCAAGACATACACATACAAACATAGAGATCTACAATTTGACATCCAACATGCCTAGATATGAAAATATCAAACATTAACTATACGACACCCCTCCTTATTTCTCAAAATTTTGAAATGATATTGTTGACTTTGGTATTTGTCGTTGATAGTATCACCAAAGTCTCATTACTTATTTCTTTTTAGATTTTTTTAGTCAATAGTTATCGAGTTAGAGGGGAGGGACCAAATAAATTACTGCTTTAAGCCCCCCTACAGGCACCATTTTTGAATAAATAAAGTCAAATTCTACTGTTTGAGATCTACACAGAGTTGGGCAAAATTCATCTGTAAAATTAAAATGACAGATAACAGATAATCTGTATCTGTTATCCGCAACATACAGATAAAAATAGTTATCTGTATCTGTGGCACTCACAGATACAGATGATTTCTTTTTCATCTGTAGAACTTACAGATGCAGATGATTTATACGTTATTTTATATTTATCTAAGATAAAAAATTAAGGATAAACTTTTGTCTACCTATACTTTAACATAGTAATATAACTTTGATGCATTGGGTGGGGGGTGGTGATATTAAATTAATTACAAAGTGTTCAGACACGTATTAAGGGGTATTTTAGGCCCGTATTTTTAAAATATCAATTTCACATATACTATATAAAATCCTTGTTTATAATTTAATCATTTAAAAAAACTTGTACAGATGCGTATTTAGTGATATTTGAGGCCCGTATTGTTAAAATAACGATTTTACATGTACTATATAGAATTCTTGTTTATAATTTAATCAATTTTAAAAAAAATGTACAGATGCGTATTTAGTGATATTTGAGGCCCGTATTGTTAAAATAACAATTTTACATGTACTGTATAGAATTCTTGTTTATAATTTAACCAAATTTAAAAAAAACTTTTACAGATGCGTATTAAGTGATATTTGAGGCCCGTATTGCTAAAATAACAATTTTACATGTACTGTATAGAATTCTTGTTTATAATTTAAACCAATTTTAAAAAAAACTTGTACAGATGCGTATTAAGTGATATTTGAGGCCCGTATTGTTAAAATAACGATTTTACATGTACTATATAGAATTCTTGTTTATAATTTAATCAATTTAAAAAAAAATGTACAGATGCGTATTTAGTGATATTTGAGGCCCGTATTGTTAAAATAACAATTTTACATGTACTGTATAGAATTCTTGTTTATAATTTAACCAAATTTAAAAAAAACTTTTACAGATGCGTATTAAGTGATATTTGAGGCCCGTATTGCTAAAATAACAATTTTACATGTACTGTATAGAATTCTTGTTTATAATTTAAACCAATTTTAAAAAAAACTTGTACAGATGCGTATTAAGTGATATTTGAGGCCCGTATTGTTAAAATAACGATTTTACATGTACTATATAGAATTCTTGTTTATAATTTAATCAATTTTAAAAAAATGTACAGATGCGTATTTAGTGATATTTGAGGCCCGTATTGTTAAAATAACAATTTTACATGTACTGTATAGAATTCTTGTTTATAATTTAACCAAATTTAAAAAAAACTTTTACAGATGCGTATTAAGTGATATTTGAGGCCCGTATTGTTAAAATAACAATTTTACATGTACTGTATAAAATTTTTGTTTATAATTTAATCAATTTTAAAAAACTTGTACAGATGCGTATTATGTGATATTTGAGGCCCGTATTGTTAAAATAACGATTTTACATGTACTATATAGAATTCTTGTTATAATTATATCAATTTAAAAAAACTTGTACAGATGCGTATTAAGTGATATTTGAGGCCCGTATTGTTAAAATAACGATTTTACATGTACTATATACAATTCTTGTTTATAATTTAACCAATTTTAAAAAAATGTACAGATGCGTATTTAGTGATATTTGAGGCCCGTATTGTTAAAATAACGATTTAACATGTACTATATAGAAATCTTGTTTATAATTTATTCAATTTTAAAAAAATGTACAAATGCGTATTTAGTGATATTTGAGGCCCGTATTGTTAAAATAACGATTTAACATGTACTATATAGAATTCTTGTTTATATTTTAACCAATTTAAAAAAAACTTGTACAGATGCGTATTAAGTGATATTTAAGGCCCGTATTGTTAAAATAACGATTTTACATGTACTATATACAATTCTTGTTTATAATTTAATCAATTTTAAAAAAATGTACAGATGCGTATTTAGTGATATTTGAGGCCAGTATTGTTAAAATAACACTCGGCTCCCACCGGGCCGATTTTGATAATTTTTTTTTGTCATGAAGTTGCACTCTTTTTCCAGTAAATAGGCTAGATTTCATTTCTTAGCTATGAAAGGTCTCTGAGCTGTGATTTTTTTCCGAAAAAGTATATAATTTTAATGAAAAAAACGATGAGTCATTTATTGTAATGAAGAAAACACATGGATTTTTATTGACATTTTAATAAAAAACACACTGATAAATTACTTGATTAATTTTAAAATGTCAGATTTGTTATAATTACACGTAAAATAGATTTTGATTGAAATTGTTAAACGAAGAAATCATTAACAGCTATTTTTTCATCCAGCTATATATATTCAAATCATTCATTATTGTACATTTCTTTATAACGTTAAAAGCCGCAAAACATTCAACGTACATCAATGAGTGAAGGGAGGAATTGTTTTTGCAATCTTGTGATTGTTAGCCAAAATTGGGGCATTGAAAATATTGAAATTTTTATAATTAATTTTAAAAAAGTTTTACAATATACAAAGCCAATTATACTTATTATAAATTTTTAATTATTCAAAGTATTATTCTTACGTACGAGCCGACACTGATCTGACAGAAACAACCATCCAGTTCATTGTCGACATAAGTTTTAGTATAAACAGAGCGGCAGACAAAAATATTATTTATTTTAACAAAGTATATAACAATTCGATTAGGAAGCTTCATATGCATAGTGACATGTGATTAAATTCCTAAGCCCGGTCGCCTTACCTAAAACGTAGATTACAACGAAACCCGCATTGAATATTGTGTGAATGTTTATTGTAAAAGCAGAGGTTTTTTAAATTGATTAAATTATAACAAGAATTCTATATAGTACATGTAAAATCGTTATTTTAACAATACGGGCCTCAAATATCACTTAATACGCATCTGTACAAGTTTTTTTAAAATTGATTAAATTATAAACAAGAATTCTATACAGTACATGTAAAATTGTTATTTTAACAATACGGGCCTCAAATATCACTTAATACGCATCTGTAAAAGTTTTTTTAAATTTGGATAATTATAAACAAGAATTCTATACAGTACATGTAAAATTGTTATTTTAACAATACGGGCCTCAAATATCACTAAATACGCATCTGTACATTTTTTAAAAATTGATTAAATTATAAACAAGAATTCTATATAGTACATGTAAAATCGTTATTTTAACAATACGGGCCTCAAATATCACTTAATACGCATCTGTACAAGTTTTTTTAAAATTGGTTAAATTATAAACAAGAATCCTATACAGTACATGTAAAATTGTTATTTTAACAATACGGGCCTCAAATATCACTAAATACGCATCTGTACATGTTTTTTAAATTGAATAAATTATAAACAAGAATTCTATATAGTACATGTAAAATCGTTATTTTTACAATACGGGCCTCAAATATCACTTAATACGCATCTGTAAAGTTTTTTTAAATTGATTAAATTATAAACAATAATTCTATATAGTACATGTAAAATCGTTATTTTAACAATACGGGCCTCAAATATCACTTAATACGCATCTGTACAAGTTTTTTTAAATGATTAAATTATAAACAAGGATTTTATATAGTATATGTGAAATTGATATTTTAAAAATACGGGCCTAAAATACCCCTTAATACGTGTCTGAACACTTTGTAATTAATTTAATATCACCACCCCCCACCCAATGCATCAAAGTTATATTACTATGTTAAAGTATAGGTAGACAAAAGTTTATCCTTAATTTATCCTTAATCACTTTTAGTTTCCGAGTTACAAGCTCTAACTTTTGTTTTTCTTATGGGCCACTTAGTTGAATATATCATATTTGAACGTGTTTTTTATTCTACTTTACAACGATATGTCACTTGCCATATTTATTATCGAAAAAAAATCGAAATACTAAATATCAGTGATATTTATGAAGTATTTTATTACTAACTTTTAAGTGAGCCATGAAAAACAAAAATTTTAAACAAAAATCACAATAACAACAATCAAAATAACAAATGAATATTTGAAACAATGAACTATTTGAAAAAATATATTATAATTTTTTTTTCGATAATAAATATGGCAAGTGACACATCGTTGTAAAGTAGAGTAAAAAACACGTTCAAATATGCCATAGCCAACTTAGCGGCCCATAAGAAAAACTGAAGTTAGGGCTTGTATCTCGGAAACTAAAAGTGATATAAAAAATCTAAATACACCAATCAATTCTACACCAAAAAGTGCTTAAAGAAACCGCAAACAAAAAGTACCTATCTACTTTAACAAAAACGTTATAGCCATTTAAAGAAAATCCGAATTTTCAGTTTTTTGGGTATACCGCCTAAACCACATAGAATTATGAATATTTTTTTGTGTAATAATACTCACCCCTTTCATACAAATAATTCATCTCATTTAACCAAACCTGTATCTCTTATAGATACTGAGATCCCCATGCTGGAAAAGTTATCTGGGACACCCGGTATACAGGTTGTTCCAGACTACCCGTCCACTATGTTTTACGCCCAAACTATTGAATATAATTTTATCAAATAAATGTATTATGTGTATCCACCATATATCAGGGTTTTTGGGTTTCTGAGTAAAATTAAATGGAGTAGTACAAAATTGTAAAGACCATAAAAAAGTAAGAAACTTTTGTAGAACAAAAATTTTCATACTTTCAATTGTTTAGAAAATATGGCGACTTGATCTTAAATTTTAGGGTTTTACTAAAAGTGGTCTAATTTCGTTAAATATTAATGGAATTTTATTATTTTTTTAAATTTAGAAAATAGAAATAATGATCTTTGTAAAGATATATGAATATTTAAGATTTGGATAGTTTAAAGTGTCATACGCCACATATCAAAAATGCAAAAATTCAATTAGGGATAATTCAAAATTTTTAAATACAATGGTATATCAATTAGTACTTTTTCTTAAAGAAGATATGTAAATAAACAGTTTTTGATAAAAAAAAATTAAAATTAAAAATTTTATTTTTCAGTTTTCAATTTTAAAATTATAATTTTAAATTTTCTTAACAAAAGTTGTTTATTTACATATCCTTTTTAAGAAAAAGTACTAATTGATATACCGTTGTATTTGAAAATTTCGAATTATCCCTAATTGAACTTGTGAATTTTTGATATATCGCGTATGACACTTTAAACTATCAAAATCACAAATAGTCATACATCTTTACAAAGTTCATTATTTCTACTTTCTAAATTTGAAAAAATAATAAAATTCCATTAATTTTTAACGAAATTATAGCACTTTTAGTAAAACCCTAAAATTTTAGAACAAGTCGCCATATTTTTTAAACAATTGAAAGTATGAAAAATTTTGTTTTACGAAAGTTTCTCATTTTTTTATGATCTTCACAAATATGTACTTTTTGATATATCATTCCATTTGATTTAACTGAGAAACGGGTATGTACCCCTCAAACTACCCCCCAAGGAGCGGTTTTAGGGGGTTGAAAATATTTTACTGAAATTCTTTGGGGTCAATATATATAGTAAATTTTTTATCCTAAAACTCTATCTTCAATAGTTTGGGCGTAAATAATGCCGGACACACTATTGGAGGACCCTGTATAATTAGTAATTAGTCTTTTAAAATGGAAAATTGGAAATTATAATTTAAAATTTTCTTAACAAAAGTTGTTTATTTACATGTCTTTTTTAAGATAAATCAAGTTATACATCGCACATACTTTTGTATAAACATCCCCCCCCCCCCAATGCCGAATATCAAATATTTTATCAAAATTTATCATATTTGTCTAGAGGACATCCCTTTAGATGTTCAGTAAAAATAACAAGTTTTTAGATTATATAGTTTACGAGATATTTTGTTTTATTGATAAGGTCGGGTGGACAGACAAACTGAGATTATTATAAAGGTTTTTCTTTAATATGTGTAAACATATGACTTAATAATGCTCCCTTTCGTTTACAGCTATATTCACATAGGTGGCATTTAAAAGGTCTATCACTTGTATGTGTTAAATTATGTTTTAATAATTCAGACTTTCGTTTACAGCTATATTCACATAGGTGGCATTTAAACGGTCTTTCACTTGTATGTGTTAAATTATGTATTAATAATTCAGACTTTCGTTTACAGCTATATTCACATCGGTCGCATTTAAAAGGTCTTTTATTTGCATGTGTTGAATTATGTCTTAATAAATCAGGCTTTCGTTTACAGCTATATTCACATAGGTCGCATTTAAAAGGTTTTTCATTTGAATGTGCCAGTTTATGTGTTAATAAATTAGCTTTTACTTTACAGCTATATTCACATCGATCGCATTTAAAAGGTCTTTCATTAGTATGTGTTAAATTATGTTGTAATAAATGTCTTTTTTGTCTACAGCTGTATTCACATCGGTCGCATTTAAAAGGTCTTTCATTTGTATGTATTAAATTATGTTGTAATAAACTTCTATTTTCTCTACAGCTAAATTCACATTGGTTGCATTTAAAAGGCCTTTCATTTGTATGTATTAAATTATGTATTAATAAATTTGCTTTTTGTCTACAGCTGTATTCACATCGATCGCATTTAAAAGGTTTTTCATTACTATGTATTAAATTATGTTGTAATAAACTTCTATTTTCTCTACAGCTAAATTCACATTGGTTGCATTTAAAAGGTCTTTCATTGGTATGTGTTAATTTATGTCTTAATAAATGAGACTTTCGTTTACCGCTATATTCACATTGGTCGCATTTAAAGGGCCTTTCATTAATATGTGTTAATTTATGTTCTAACAAATGTTGTTTCTTGTTACTAGTATACTCGCACTGATCACATTTATGTTTATGTAATTTGACACTAGTTTTATGAGAACGTTGTTTAGTTAAACTGGACTCGTTGTTAATTATTTCATTATTACAATATGTAGTAATAATAATATCTTCATTTTCTACTTGTTCATGTTTAATTTCTGGTACATTTTCTTTTTTAATAATCAACTCTCCCTGAAAAGCAATCATTCGTAAGTAAGTTATACAATATTTATAAGTTGAAGTTGATGTAATATTTTATAGATAAATGCTTATGTACTTTTTGTGTAAAATAATTATTACTATTACATGCTTACAGTTTAAAGAATTTTAATTTCAATAAATACGTTAATATGTGATATGTATTAAAAATATTACAGAATTACAGTTGATAAAACAATTGTTTAAGAACCTCTGTTTTACATTTAACCTATAATATATTATATACTAACATACTAACATGTGATTCAACTCTTACCTCATATTCCTGTTTGTAATATTTGGAAAATTCATCATAGGTTTCAATATCCTGAAGACAATCGATGTCTTCTATTTCTTGTTTTATATCTTCCCGTTTAATGTGAAACATTTCAACACAGTAATATTACAATACTTCACAGAGAACATAAACAAAGAATATACTAAATTGGTTGTTTAATATCACTCTTTAGCTGTCAGTGAATATTCAATGGCGGACATCTACCTATACATACCAGTGTTTCTCAACAATTTATTGAAACGTTTTTAACAATATCTACCTACTTTATGTTTTCATAATCCTGTTCACTTTCAATTGGTTTGTAAATGGCACATAGAAAATATTTAACTGTAATTTTAAAAATACATACATATACGTTTTTTTATTAATTACCCTGAATTTATAGTTGTGTAAAATTTGTAAAAAAAGAGACAACAAGAAAAGGCAGACAGCATTTTTATATAAATTAATAATATATTTGAGGGGGAAGGGGTTTATGCATTATGCTCCCCCCTAAAAATAATATTGTATTATTTAATTTACTTTAACGATATATTTTTTGAGAAGGTAGGGGGTATTATATAAGCACTTCACCCCTCAAAGATATTATTAATTTTATAATATTTTGTCTACCTTTTGTCCATGTCTGCCTTTTGATCATGTTTATATTATAGTGTAGGATATTGGAAAAGAGTAATTACCAAGTTAACTATTTTCAAACTTTTAATTTTAATCAAAATACACACCTTATTATTTGAATGAAAAAAAAATACACACGCATTACAGTAAAACCTCTATAAGTCGAATCGAATATATTTTTTTACCATCTATATCTTAAATAATGATATTCTATTCTGTTTAAAGTTTCAATCATTTTTGTAAATAAAAATTTTAGGTGTCTCCTTAACAATATGCTGTCAGTAAGTTTATTATAGTGTTCAAAGGACCTTATTAAAATGCTTCTAATAAATAGCAAAACACTAAGATACAATAAAATACTATTCTTAAATAAATTAGTTATTCCAAGTTTGAAAAAGTAATGTAGGGGAGTACAAAAGTCAAAATTGACATTGATAAAATTCATTGAGTTCTGCAATCAGCATTAGTTTAACTTATTTCTGAATGTTCCCCCACTTTAGTACGTTGTTTTACTACGTATTATTTATAATAAATATAATTTAATGAAAATAAGATTCTTATAAATAATGTACAAAAATACTACATTTTAGAATACAAACATTTACAGACATACAAAAAACGACATTGCAATAAAGCCTTGGCATCTTAGGACATCTAGTTTACTTATTTCTGAATGTTCCCCCACTTTAGTACGTTGTTTTACTACGTATTATCTATAATATTTATTTTGATCTAATAAAACTAAAGAATTATTTTTAAAATTTTAAAACTTCTTTAAATTATTTTATCCAAGCAAAAAAAAAAAAAACATTGTTAAAATTTTTTAGAACAAGTTAAAAATAATTCTTCAAGTTTTATTAGACTAAAATAAATATTTTTTGTATTTTATGCTTTTTCTCTAAGCCTGATGGTTTCTGAGTAAAAAAATATTGAATGTTTAAAATCTCGAATTATTTTGTTAGATATCTTGGAAAGGTTAAGTTGTTAAAAAAAAAGTTTTCAATAAAAGATTCGTGTCTATTCACGTTAAATAAAATTACTTGATAAAAACTATAGGTTCCTATTTAAAAAAATGATGTTGACCTTCATACCACCTTGAAAACACCACCTAAAAAAATTCGTCCAAGTACGTCTATGCCCTCCTCCAAACCGTACAACTTTTATCTGAAAACTTTTTTATTATTTCACTTACCGGTCGAATTATTCTCCATTAAAGGTTAAAATGGTCCACCCGGTATATAGTTTAATGAAAATAAGAATCGCTTGTAAAATATTTTATTTCTGTTTATTATTTATTATTATATTTTTTTAAATTTTTACAATAATGCATAAAAAACAAAAATTCTTATAAATAATGTACAAAAATACTACATTTTAGAATACAAACATTTACAGACATACAAAAAACGACATCGCAATAATGCCTAGTTTACATGGGACGAGTACTCGGCCGAGCACTAATATTGACCGAGTAAACGTCTACACGCATTCTATTCACTGTACTCGAGTAGCTAGCAGTTAAGGTGGCTGTACTCGGCATGTCTAAACCACCAGCTGAGTGTCGAGTAACTAGCAGTCATCAGTACTACTCACTACTTGACGCTCGGTTGGTTATTTAGACACGCCGAGTACAGTACATCGAAGTGGTGGGGGGTAGCACCCGGCCCTACGTATAAAAACAGTTTCTATTTACTCGCTCGCTTCATTTCACTCGGCCCAGTACAGTATTTTGTGTTTACATGGGACAAGTACTCGGCCGAGCTTAATGTCTCGGCCGAGTACTCGTTCCATGTAGACTAAGCATAAGAATGTCACTCTTATCTCCGATAATAAAATACACCAATAAGGTAAAACATACAAGGCTAAAACATTTTAGTAAATAATTGTTCATAATACTCTAAATATTTTGTCATATCATCGAAAATTGTATTTAAAAGGCGAGGGACAAAATAAATTACTACTTGGAATTCCTCGCAGGTGCCATTTTTGAGTAAGACGAAAAATAAGATATAGTGTCAAAGTCCAAGGTTAGTAAATATACAGGTTGGCTCATTAGCTCCTGACCAATCACCTTGGGCAACCTAAATGACGTGTTACGAGGCTGTATTTTTTGATTGGTCACGACATTTCTCCTTTCCTCATTTGGGCACCACATATGATGTATTTCCCCCTCTCACGCTGAGTAATTTGACTACCTTGGCCAAAGTCTACTGGTATGGTTATACATTTTGACATCGCACATGCCATGGTATATATATTTTTGACTAGACTTAACTCTTATATGAGATTAATATAAAGGTTTTTAGCGCAACCCACCAATGACCAATGGGTTTTATTAAAAAATAAATTTTCAGCTAAAACAAAAAATTCAGGTTTTTATGACTAAAACCAATAAAAGCTATAACTATAAAGATAAATAAAAATTCTTCTGCAAAATAAGAAATGAAGTATAAATTGATATAAGATAAGAGTAGAAAATTTGCTCAGTATATCAAATAAATACAGTAGAATTTTTAATAAACTATAATAATACTTCACAATAATGAAATAATTAATTAATTAAAAACTATACATTTACCTTCGTTAGCGCCCTGCACTTTTATTGGTTTTAGTAATAAAAACCTGAATTTTTTGTGATAGCTGGAAAGGCTATAGGGGGATAAGAATGGCTAAAGTGCCCCCGCGCCAATTATGGCTGTTATATTTTTTTATAGTAACTACTAATACAGGTAACAATTTGACCAAATTTTAACCCTCAAAAATTTACCCCCAAGGGGTGAGAATTAATTTTGAAAATTTCGTAAAAAATTAATAACTTTTGAAAGAGTCAACCGATTTGAATAAAATTTTAATATGTCATATATGTCACTAAGGTGCTTTATAGAAAAAATCGGTAAACCTGAAAACTTAACATAACCTCAAAAAAAAGTGTTTTATATTTTTCAAAATTTTTTTTTGCTCACTTTCAATTTTGGCACAATCACCAAAATATTTGTATGACTTTCTAGCATAGTTTTTTATAATATATGTTTTTTTCAGATTTTTTTTTCACTCATTTTCAATTTTGGTACAGTCACCAAAATTTTTTTGTGATTTTCTGGCATAGTTTTTTATAATATAGATTTTTTTCAGATTTTTTTTCCAAGTGCGGGACACAAAAATTTTTCAAAAAATTTTTCAAAATTTTTTTTCGCTCACTTTTAATTTTGGCACAATCACCAAATTTTTTCAGTAATTGTCTGGCCTAGGTATTTATAATATATGTTTTTTTTACTTTTTTATTCCAGCTGCGTGATACCTAAAAAAAAAATAAAAAGTATTTTTTGAAATTTTTTTTGAGGTTATGTTTGCCGTACAATCACAAAAAATATTTTGTATCTTTCTATCATAATTTTTTTATAATATTTTATATATTTTTTAGATTTTTTTCCAGTTGTGGGACACAAAAAAAAATTTTTTTTTAAATATTATTTTCGCTCACTTCAATTTTGGTAGTCATCAAAAAAATTTTGTGGCTTTCAGGCATAGCTTTCTATAATATATATTTTTTCGGATTTTTTTTCCAGCTGCGTAACAAAAAAAAAGTTTTTTATTTTTTATTTTTTTTTATTGCTGGTTATGTTTGTATTATTTATTACTCATATATGTAGATGTTTTATTCGTAAAAAACTAAAAGCAAAAATATACGTATGTATGAGTATGTACAAAGTAAACTAAACAAAATTGTAGTTAATCAATACATAGAATATAAAGAAACGGTTATGATATTAAATACATTAAAAAAAATGAGAACTAAATAAAGAATGAAAATAAAAAAGTTATATTCCCTCTCGTAATTATTACATGTACCTATTATACATTTCTTGTATAAAAAATCTTTTAATCTATTTTTGAAAGATTTTATATCGTCAATATTCTTCAGGTAGTCTGTCTGGCAGTGAAATGTAATATTTACTACCTTTTCATAAAGGGCTATTGCTATATCTAGTTGTCCTACAAAAAATCAATGTATGTATATGTTATTATCCTGTCTTATATTAATATATTTATAATTGTGGTTACCTAAATGTAACTCTAAGTTGCTTAAGATCTGTTTTATGACATATATTATACAAGTGTCCATTATGTCTCTAAAATAATTTTTTTAGAGGGGACCACATTTATGCAATTTTATAGCTATTGTTAAATTAAAAAGTTTTCGTACTTTTCACAAGCTACTATTCCAAGCAGCTTACGAACTATTTACAATTTTACTTTGTAAAGTAACACGCAGCTGAAAAAAAAATCTAGAAAAATACGCCAGAAAGTCATTATAAAAATTTGGTGACTGTACCAACATTGAAAGTGAGCGAAAAAACATTTTGAAAAAATAAAATATTTTTTGGTGTCACGTAGCAGGAAAAAATCCGAAAAAAATATTTATTATAAAAAAATATGTTAGAAAGTCCGAAAACAATATACAAACATAAACTGCAATAAAAAATAAAAAACTTTTTTTTGTCACGCAGCTGGAAAAAAAATCCGAAAAAATATATATTATAGAAAGCTATGCCTGAAAGCCACAAAATTTTTTTGATGACTACCAAAATTGAAGTGAGCGAAAATAATATTTAAAAAAAAATTTTTTTTTGTGTCCCACAACTGGAAAAAAATCTAAAAAATATATAAAATATTATAAAAAAATTATGATAGAAAGATACAAAATATTTTTTGTGATTGTACGGCAAACATAACCTCAAAAAAAATTTCAAAAAATACTTTTTATTTTTTTTAGGTATCACGCAGCTGGAATAAAAAAGTAAAAAAAACATATATTATAAATACCTAGGCCAGACAATTACTGAAAAAATTTGGTGATTGTACCAAAATTAAAAGTGAGCGAAAAAAAATTTTGAAAAATTTTTGTGTCCCGCACTTGGAAAAAAAATTTGAAAAAAATATATATTATAAAAAACTATGCCAGAAAATCACAAAAAAATTTTGGTGACTGTACCAAAATTGAAAGTGAGTGAAAAAAATTTTAGAAAAATATAAAATTTATTTTAGGTGTCACGCAGCTGGAAACAAAATCTGAAAAAAACATATATTATAAAAAACTATGCTAGAAAGTCACACAAATATTTTGGTGATTGTGCCAAAATTGAAAGTGAGCAAAAAAAATTTTTGAAAAATATAAAACACTTTTTTTTGAGGTTATGTTAAGTTTTCAGGTTTACCGATTTTTTCTATAAAGCACCTTAGTGACATATATGACATATTAAAATTTTATTCAAATCGGTTGACTCTTTCAAAAGTTATTAATTTTTTACGAAATTTTCAAAATTAATTCTCACCCCTTGGGGGTAAATTTTTGAGGGTTAAAATTTGGTCAAATTGTTACCTGTGTTAGTAGTTACTATAAAAAAATATAACAGCCATAATTGGCGCGGGGGCACTTTACCCATTCTTATCCCCCTATAGCCTTTCGTTGATGAAGGTATTTTTTTGTTCAAATTATCTATTTTTACTGTACTATTATAGCAATATTTGTATAGGTTAAAGGTCGTAAATCAGTTCAATAGAAAACAGAGCTTACGTATTTATATTTTGAAAATTTAACTTCTTACAAAAAAACTCAACAGAAAAAGTTAGTTACTACAGTTTTGTGGTAACCCATTAATTATAAATTAATAAAATTAATTTGATGTTTTAACTGCATTTTATTACTAAATATATACTCAAATAACTGTTTTTTAAAGTTAAAAAAATACATGTTTTTTTTTTCAACAAAATATTGCGCTTACGAAACGTTGGAAAAACAAAAGTTATTATTTAGTGTGGAATAGTTTAAAACAGTTTGTGTAACGAGGTTGGTGCAGCAAAAAAAGTCATTTCATCAATGAGATATTTAAAAAAAAAAAAAAAATTAAAAATGTTTCGTTTACGCAACATTGGGAATAAATGTGAATATGATGGTTACTATTACGATGTTATTTAAGTAATTTCGAATAAGTGGTTTAATTAAGATTTAAAATTGATGAGTTTTGATTTTATAAATATTTTTTTTAGAAACTGAACAAATGATTTTACTCAATTAACGAAAATATTTCGAGTCACTAAAAAGAATTGTTATTTTCATCTCTACTATGTGCTAATTAAATATTAATCACATTAGAAAAGTCACTCATTAATATGTTTAAATTTATGTATTGATAAATATGATTTTAATGTACAGCTATATTCACATCGGTCGCATTTAAAAGGTTTATCATTAAGATGTGTTAATTTATGTTTTACTAAATCAGACTTTCGTTTACAGCTATATTCACATTGATCACATTTAAATGGTTTTTCATTAGAATGTATTAATTGATGGTTTAATAAATATGCTTTTAGTTTACAGCTATATTCACATTGGTCGCATTTAAAAGGTTTAACATTAGAATGTGTTAATTTATGTGTCGATAAAATTGATTTTTGTTTACAGCTATATTCACATTGGTTGCATTTAAATGGTTTTTTATTAGTATGTATTAATTGATGGTTTAATAAATATGCTTTTAGTTTACAGCTATATTCACATGTGTCGCATTTAAAAGGTTTATCATTAGAATGTTTTAATTTATGTTCTAACAAATTGAATTTCCTTTTACTACTATACTCGCACTGATCACATTGATGTTTATGTAATTTTACACTAGTTTTATGAGAACGTTGTTTAGTTAAACTGGACTCGTTGTTAATTATTTCATTATTACAATTTGTAGTAATATTATCTTCATTTTCTACTTGTTCATTTTTAATTTCTGGTACGTTTTCTTCTTTAATAACCAAGTTGTCCTGTAAACGAATTTGTTTGTAGGTAAAAAAAAATTATAAACTAAATCTGATGTAATGTTTAACCCTTTGTAGCTCAAGATCTTAAAAATTTAAATTATGTTGATAATGAGACAAGTTTAGGCATATAAAAAAACACGTATTTTTCAGAAATTTAAAAATATTTATTATTATTATAATTATTTATTTTACTTTTTTGGGAGTGACATAACTGTGAGTTAAACGTAAAAAAAAACACTTATGTGGTATGGTAGGATTTGAAACAATTATTTTGTTTGTTGTGGCATAATGCTACACCGCATTGTTTGTGAAACGCCAGTATACTGGGGAAACTTACAACGTATTCTTTTTTCTACCCAAATCAGCCAGTAGCCGATCTGGTCCTGCTTTACTGCCAATAGTTACGTAATAATACGGAAGTCAATAGGTTATGCCATCTGTGAATTTTACTTGATACTAAGTTATTGAGTGGTAGGTATGTTACAGTATAGTGTTATACATATTTGAATGAACTAATTATATTTAGGACGTATATTAGCGGGATTATTGACGTTTGTTACAGAAATGTCTCATGAGGCTACAAGGGGTTAAAGATAATATGCTAGATATGTTATGAAAGTAAAGTTGCTTTTTTTAAAACTTAATTGTTTTATTAACGTTACACATTTTATACACATATTGATTAAATTTGAATTCGGCATCCTCCCATTACTTTGTATATTATTATTATTATAGCATAAACTCTATTCTAAATAACAATATACGTTATTTTTGACAATAATGACGTCATGCACGCGTAATCTCTAGTTTAACCGACAATTGTTTTGGAACCTCTGTTTTACATTTGAGCAACTGTCAAACATACAATATGCAACATAACCTGTATTTACTAATAACATGTATTTCACTTACCTCATATTCCTGTTTGTAATATTTAGAAAATTCATCATAGGTTTCAATATCCTGAAGACAATCGATGTCTTCTATTTCTTGTTTTATATCTTCCTGTTTTACTTGAAACATTTCAACACATATGTACAATAAACGGTTTAAATGGCTGTAGTTTTACTCCCTTGTGTGTATTTGACACACAGAACATAAACTGTCATAATGAATGGCTGCTTGTTCCCGTGCATGCGCTGTCTACAGTTCTGTGGCAGTTTGTGCCAACTAGAGCAGTGATACTCAACATTTTTAAATCGTTTCCTTTATTTTGGTCTGATTGATTTTTTTTTCTAAACAGATGATTGAAATTTCACAATAAATTTGTATTAATAATTAATTATTCTTTAGAAAATGGATGCATGATTATAAGAGAAATTATAACACTTAATTATATTTATTTTAATTTTGATTTAATTAAGTAATTTTATTTATTTATTACAATAAAATACCATATAACAATGGCTATAGACATGGGCGCCCGCAGACAGAAAGAAGAGGGGTATTAGCGGGAACACCCCCTATTGGAATCGAGTAAATTGAAGCAATATTTAATCATTAATCTACTGAAGAAAAAAAAAACAAATAACAAAAACTAAATGCATACAAAAATTTATTGATGTAATTATTTGTGTACAAGTTTTGTATTTGTTGTGGTATCATCAATCTATGCCAATATGGCGACACGGAGCGGACGTGTGAGAAACATGTCTGAATCAAACGATAGTGAAAACAAAGAAATTAACAACGTAGTGACTAAAGAATTCCTATCAAGTGAAGAGTTTAGTGCTGTGTTTAAATTTTTTATAAAATCATCAATTGACGAAGCTATAAGTGAAATTAAAAATAAGTTATTAGTTCTTGAAGCGCAAAATGTAAAATTATTAGACGAAGTTAGCATGCTAAAGCAGGAAATAAATAAGAAATCAGTGACTACAAAATTGTTACATTCTGAT
The DNA here is from genome assembly GCA_949319165.1 of Sialis lutaria. Taxonomy (NCBI): domain Eukaryota; kingdom Metazoa; phylum Arthropoda; class Insecta; order Megaloptera; family Sialidae; genus Sialis; species Sialis lutaria. Next base: position 26,289,835 of record OX439239.1, on the reverse strand, counting down.
GTTGTTAAATCATCGAAACCAGATACCAACAAAAAGGCTGTCTCCAAACCAAATAAAAAAATTCAACAAAATAATTCTGAACATGCTACTAGTGACAACAGTGGTACGAAAACAATTGAAAAAAATAACCATGAAGATAGTGCTCAAGGTAATAACATTACTGACAACAGTGGTACGAAAACAATTGAAAAAAATAACCATGAAAATAGTGCTCAAGGTAATAACATTACTGAAAATCATTTAGATAATACCAAAAAAATAAATGATAACATAATTGACGAAAATGACGAATTTACAAAGGTAGTCTATAAAAAGAGGCAACGAAAAATTATACATGGAACCTCCACTGAACCAAATATCTTTAAAGCAGCTGAGAAAAAAATATATATCTACCTGGGGAAAGTTTATAAAAATACAACCGCTGAGGAGGTTGTTAATTTTTTAAATAAGAAATTTCCAAATAACCAATTCACCTGCGACAAACTGCAAACTAATGGAACTAATGCAAGTTTCAAAATAGAAGCTGAATCTACGCTAATGGAAAAAATGTATGATCCATCCACATGGCCGCAAAATTGTGTGGTAAAAAGATTTCTTTTTCGTACCCAACCTGCCAAATTTTCCAATTAAAAATTTTCAACATCCTGAAGATCAGCCACTAAGTAAAATAAAAATTAAAAACCATAAAATAATAAAAAATATCAACATTTTAAACCTGAACATACAATGTATGAAACACAAAACAGAAGAACTAGAAATCTTCACTAACAATGAATACGACTTTATATGTATTACCGAGCACTGGCTCACCGTTAATGAGATTTGTTACACTCAAATTGGCAACTATAACCTGCTTGCTTCATTCTCAAGAAAAGACTATATACATGGAGGAGTAGCGATCTATGGAAAAGGAATTCATCAAGGTATAGAATTGAAGAAAATTAAAGAGCTCAGTGTTGAAAAACAGTTTGAATGTTGTGCAGTGAAATGTGAAAACTTAAACTGTATAGTTGTATCTGTATATAGACCACCTGACAGTGATTTTAACCTATTCCTACAAAAATTTGAAGAACTATCAAATATTTTATTAAAATACAATTACGAATTATTTATCTGTGGAGATTTTAACGTAAACATGTTAAATGCCACTGAAAAGAAATGCACACAATTTAATATGTTATTACATGCATACAATTTAGCGTGCTCAATCTCGCAACCAACTAGAATTACAAACATCTCTGAAACATGCATAGACAATATAATAACAAATACACATCCCAACACATATAAAACTAATGTAATCCCTGTCTCCTTTTCCGATCACGCAGCAGTTACACTATTATTTAATATTGCTAATGAAATCAATAATAATACATACAAATATATTAGAACATTTTCTGACGACCAATTAACGCAATTTAATTACTCTCTATCGAGCGAAAACTGGGAATCTGTCTATCAACAGACCAATACTAATGATAGTTATAAAATGTTCTACAATATTTTCTCTTTTCATTTTAACAATGTATTTCCTTTGAAACGGGTAAACATTAATAATACTAAAATAAATAATAACTGGATAACACCTGAAATAATAAAATTATCAAATAAGAAATTAAATTTGTACTTGCTAATAAAAGACTTAAAAAAACGTAACTATAATACAGACGAATTTAATAAACAATATAAAATTTTATGTAAACAAATTAAAAAAAATACTCTTGAAACCAAACGAAACTATTACGGTAATAGAATACAAAATTCTAGTAAAAAAACTTCTGAATCATGGAACATAATAAAACATTTTAATAAAAACGTGCAAAATAATAATAATGTAAATACGTTTACAAAACTAACTGATAATGACAACAATACAATCACTGATATAAACGAAATAACTAATCTATTCAATGACTTTTTTGTAAACGTCAGTAAAAAATTAAATCTAAACGAACCAAATCTTAACATAAAAGTTCCAAAAAACAAAAATAGCTCAAGTTTATATTTTTTTCCTTGTACTGATACAGAAATATACAATGTTTGCAATAGATTAAAAAACAAAAAATCTACAGGATATGACGATATCCCAAATTGCATTCTTAAATCAAGTGCATATATAATAGCGCAGCCATTGACACACATTATAAATAACTGCTTTACTAAAGGTATATATCCAGATGACCTGAAGCTAGCAATTGTCAGACCTATATATAAAAGTGGCGACAAACATATTTTAAATAATTATCGACCCATTTCCCTCCTAAGTAACATATCAAAAATTTTCGAAAAAGTTATAGCGGACAGATTAAATAATTACATTTCCAAACTTAAAATTATTCTTGACTGTCAACATGGATTTCGGGCTGGATACTCGACTAACCTGGCAATATTTAAAACAATCAACTTCATATTAAATGCGTGGAATAAAAAACATATCTCTATAGGAGCATTCTTAGACATTTCAAAAGCGTTTGACTGCGTTCATGCACAACTACTGTGTTCAAAACTGTATGATTACGGCATAAGAGGGGTGGCTCTTGATCTAATAAAATCTTACCTTACAGGTCGTCTGCAAAGGGTAGAAATGAAAACTAAAAACGGGAATATGATAACATCAACATCTTCTCAGACAAAATTCGTACAAGCCGGAGTACCACAAGGTTCTATATTAGGCCCTCTGTTATTCTTATTGTATGTCAATGAAATTTCAACAAAAATAAACGAAAATGTAATACTCTTTGCAGATGACACTGCCATATTATTCCAAGACAAATCCCATGAGCAAATAATAGACAACATAAATAATTCCTTTTGTGTAATATTAAATTGGTTCTCTGAAAATTGTTTAAAACTTAACCTAAGTAAAACCAAACTAATAAAATTTGGAAAATATAGCGAATTCCCAACCCCGTTTTCGCTACCTACCTTTAAAGAAATCACATTGGTAGACAATATTAAGTTCTTGGGCTTACACATAGACAAAAATTTAAACTGGGACATTCACATAAATCACATAACTAAAAAAATAAGTAAAACGATATATCTACTAATTAAATTAAATAAAGAAGTACCTAACCATATACTACTAACCATTTACTATTCTTTTATTCAACCCTTACTAGCTTATGGAATTATTTATTGGGGCAGTAGCTCACATGTCAAAGATCTTTTTATCTACCAAAAAAAATGCATAAGAGCAATTTGTAATGTAACACCGAGAACTTCATGTAAGCCGTTGTTCAAAAAACTACAAATATTAACTCTAACTGATTTATATATTTACGAATGCTCTCTCTTTCTAAAAAGAAATGCTAATTTATTCTCTGGAAACATAAACTCTCATTGTTACAATACAAGAAATAAAGAAAATTTAGTCCCTCCATCGACCAGCCTAGCGGTAATCACAAAAGGTCCACACATTTCAATAATAAACATTTTTAATAAATTACCTAACGAAATAAAAAATCTTCCGATTAATATATTCAAAAAAGAGTTAAAAAAATTTTTAATTACAAAGAATCATTACAATCTAAGCGAATACGGATAACTATAATCAACTCCTTTCTTTTCTGCCTAATTCCTATCTCTTTCCCTATTGTATATGTATGAAATATTATTTTATAACTTAAATAACAGTTAAATTAAGCTTAAAATGTATAACTTTGAAAAATCTATGTAACAGTGTAATTATGTTTATTGACTCATTCTATACCATGGATGGTTAAAAAGAATAAAGCGTACTATTACTATTACTATTACTATATAAATATAATGTTATAATTATTCTTAATAAATACATTCTTATAACTAGGTACTTATTACATAAGTTTCTATGAAAATATACAAGTTTTAATATATTCTATTCTATTATACAAATGATTTATTTATATTTATAATAATATACAAATGTAATACAGTAGAAACCGGTTATAACGACAAAGGGACCGGTCATATTAGGTCGTAAAAGTGGATAGTCGTAATAACCGGTAAAATACAATTATACAGGATGATTCATTACTGCCGTGCCAAACTTAAACAGTAGATTAAGAAAAATATTTTAAGCAAAAAATCTTCTAATAAACATGTCCGGAAATTTTTCGTAAGGGAACTACAGGCAGTGCCGGATTTAAACTATGTGATGCCCTAAGCCAGCGATTTCCAAACTGGCAGGCGTGGACTAGTGCAAAGGAAGGCGCGAAAAGTTTAACAGAAATTTAATTTTCATAACATCACATTAAGGTGTATTAATTTAATATATGTATACATATAAATAAACTTATAACATAACATTATTTTTGTATAGGTACTTATATTATCTGTTTCTGAAAGTTACTTCGTATATAGTTGTAGACTTGATAACTAATATTGAAACAGCAAAACTGAATTATCATGCGATACTTCTAAAAAAAATTCAGAGTGAAGGCACTCTCCTTAATAACACCTAGATTAAATGCTAGTTTGTGCTAATAAACAAGCACATTCATCGCATTAAAAATAAATCGTATACCTTTTAAAAACATGTCTGTATAATTTTATGAAATAAAGGGTGGGGGAGGCGCAAGAGATTTTTTTTTAAATGGAGACGTAGTTACATAAAGTTTGGAACCCACTGCCCTAAGCACTAACTCTGACAAGTGCCTTTTTCCTTTTTTTATTTTTTTTAGACATAAATAACCACCTTTTTATTCTGATGACTTTTTTCTTCATTTACCCGTTATTTTTTATTTGTTCGCACCACGGGGGCCCCTTGTATCGGTCTGATGGTACCCTCCGGGATCAGATGCCCTAAGCAATTGCTTACTTTGCTTGTAGGTAAATCCGGCACTGCGCATCCCAAAGAAGTAATTAATGTAAATCATTATTTTTTTTCCTTTTTAATATTAAAAGTAAATAAATAGTACAAAAAATAACTATATTATTGATTTTCCCAGATATGACACAGCACCCGAGTTATGCTAGGTTTTTTCAGAATTCTGACACGCTAAGCTAAAAATGTTGGCCATCACTGCAATAGACACTAGGCTTTCAAGAATCTTACAGTTAGTAAATGACGATATAATCGATATATGTAGGTCTTTCTTTATACAATTGTTAAAAAACGTTAATTTTGTGTGAGTATATATCTAACCCATCAGGCCCGGATTTTCCATGCAGGCAATGTAGGCAGCTGCCTATAGCGGCAAATTTTGGTATGAAAAAAAAATTGTTTGGTAAAAAAGCTAAAAAAAGGTCTTCAGAATTATTAGTAAAATTTTTTTTGGTAAAAAAGCTAAAAAAAATAGGTCCTCAGATTTTTTTTGATAAAATTCATAACATTTTTCTTCGAAAAGGGCGGCAATTTTCGCAACTGCCTACGGGCGGTAAATTTTTAAATCCGGCCCTGTAACCCATGAAACATAGAATAAGGAGTATGAACAATGTATCTCTGTAAATACAACTTGTTGAGTCAAAATATGACTGAGTAGTCTCTCGTGTTTGAGTCGGTGCGCAGTAGTTGATTGCGCATCCGTGTATAGCTGTGTGCGTACCCCGCCACATAACATTTGACCAATCAGCGGCCGCGTGGTAATACGTCATCCTGAGGAACCTGCGTACAAAGTAAATGTCTTACTTCTGTACAGAGACTCAAAAAATGCGGCCGCTTCTTCTAGGGTCCGTTTTTTGGTTTACCCCTTCCACTAATGTTTACCCTCCTTATTGTAACTTCATGATCTAATCATTCAATTTACAACCGTATTCACACTGGTTGCATTTGAAATGTCAATTATTAGAATGTTTTAATATACGTTTATTTAAAGTTTATTTTTCTTTACAACTGTATTCACAGTGATCGCTTTTAAAAGGTCATTTATTAGAATGTGATAATTTGTGTGAAATCAAATAATCTTTTCGTATACAACTATATTCGCATTGGTCGCATTTAAAAGGTCGATTGTTAGAATGTGTTAATTTATGTGTCATCAAATTATATTTATTTCTAGACCTATGTTCACACTGGTCGCATTTAAAAGGTCGCTGATCAGAATGTTTTAATTTATGTCTATTCATATTACTTTTATTTTTACACCCATATCCACACTGGTTGCATTTAAAAGGTCGTTTATTAGAATGTATTAATTTATGTTCATTCAAACTACTTTTTCGTATACAACTGTATTCACACTGGTCGCACTTAAAAGATTGTTTGTTGGAATGAGTTAATTTATGTGCAGTCAAATTACATTCTTGTATACTGCTGTATTCACACAGGTCGCACTTAAATGGTCGATTGTTAGAATGAATTAATTTATGTATATTCAAACTATTTTTTTGTTTAGACCTATATTCACACTGGTCGCATTTAAAAGGTCCTTTATTAGAATGTGATAATTTATGTGCAATCAAACTATTTTTTAATGTACTACTGTATTCACACTCATCGCATTTAAAAGGTAGTTTTTTAGAATGCGTTAATTTATGTCTATTCAAATTACATTTACGGTTACTCCTATATTTGCACTGGTCGCATTTAAATAGTCGTTTATTAGAGTGAGTTAGTTTGTGTTTAATCAAATAACTCTTTAGTGTACTACTGTATTCACACTGGTTGCATTTAAAAGGTCGTTTGTTAGAATGTTTTAATTTATGTTGTTTCAAGTGAGCTACACATTTAGACCTATGTTCACACTGATCGCATTTAAAAGGTAGTTTATCACAATGTTTAATCCTTAATTTAGAATTATTTGTTTCATTTTTGTAATCAGTTTTATTTTCAGTGCTCAAATTTAAATATTTATCAGTGTTTTTTGTTTCTTCACTGAGATCTTGATTTTCTGTTTGTTCATTTTGAATGTCGGTATGTGTTAGATTTTCTTCATTAACCTCCAAGTCTCCCTGCAAAACGTTAACAATGTAGATTATCTGATAATACTATAGTTAGGTTATGTTAGAAATTAACGCATATGCATAGATAATGTTCATATTAAACGTGCATTGAAAATACTGTATTAGTGAATGTAAGAAACGTAATAATCGAGACTAGTGTTGTTTTACTCACAACGGGCAATAGCATCTACTTATAGAAAAAAAATCACATTTTAATCTTGTCCCCCATATACCGAATGTCCAAGATAAACGTTAAATGCATGGGGATATCCTAAACGATAAGAGATACGGATGTAGATAAATGAGATTCATTATTTGTATGAAAGTGGTGATTATTACTACATCAAAAATATTAATAATTTTATGTGGTTTAGGCGGTATATTCAGATATCTGAAAATTAGGAATTTTCTTAAATGGCTATAACTTTTTGGTCAAAGTAGACAAGTACTTTTTATTTGCGGTTTCTTAAAGCACTTTTTACTTTCTTATACACATGTATATGAAATATACATGTGTATAAGTAAGTATAGTAAACGCGATTTTTTTCGAAATCTGAATTTGAAAGAATTATCAATATTGACCTTCCCTGAATCCATTCTGACTATTTTCGCCATGATGTCTGTGTGTCTGTCTGTCGGTCTGTGGACGCTGTAACTCAAATACGACAAATCGTAGAAAGGTGAAATTTTATACTTAAGATTCATTTTTGCCTGAGAAGAAAACCTCCTATTTTTGAAAATGGTCTTTCAACCGGAAACGGATGTTTACCTACATCGATTTTTGAATTTTTCGAATTACATTGAAACAGTGCGAATTAGAGAAAAATGTCCAAGTTAAAAATTGTAGCCAACGTTATTGTCTATAATTTATGTTCTATTCATTTTTTCGAAAAATCATCTTTTAGAATTTTTTTTAAACAAGTATCTATTTTAAGATGTGACAGTGGGGAATCGTGGGCCACGTTTTTATTTTGCTCGATATCTTTAACAAATATCAGAAAATTCGCAAATTGTGATAGGGTATGGTATTCTACGTGGACAAACGCAACTTTTGACCATTACAGTTTTTTATTGTTTATTTATTTTTTCTTAAGTTTTGGTTGTTTGCAAAAAATCTATGTTTTCGATATGATGGGGAATCGTGGGCCAACGCCTTTATTAAGTCAAAACCAAACAATTACGATGCAAAACTTTATTGAATAACTGGAAATGACAAATGAAGTAATTTTAATTGGGAAAATGAAAAAAAGGTAATGCACGATCAATCATATATGCAATTTGGGCACGTGAACGTGTTGGCGGAGGCATGAATAGATTTTGCATGTACATCTGGCTTGGTGGCTGGAAATTAACAAAAAACAGAAAAATTTAATGAAAATATTTATTTATTTAATTATTCACAGCCTCTATTTTGCATAAAAAATCATGAACACACCATAACAATGTGTATGAATGTGAAAACTGTCAAAACACGGGTGGCTTACAATTCCTCACCAAAAGTGGCTCATGATTCCCCACAAGCTATGGTTTGCAATATGGTGGTGTGTGAGTAACTTGTCGAAATTTCATGCAAAATTCCTTTTGTATGTTGAAAGGCCAAGGTCCGACGATAATAATTAGCATATTTACCTATGTTGGTTCGTAGCAATACGTTCAAGACTGATGCATATCAAGAACGAAGAAAACGTTTTACATAAACTTTTTTTCGGGCCAGTACCGTACAGAGCAAATAGTACCGTACACTGGTCTACCACCAATGTGAAAATATGCTTAGGTTAAGAGACGACGTTGACAGTTGTGTTGAAATGTCTATCTTGACATACTGTCGAAAGATGGCGGTGTCCCACGATTCCTCATGACCCATGATTCCCCACTTACCCCTACATAAAAAAATGGTTCATAACAGAGAAGAAATATCTGCCATGAGAGTCATAGGATTTTCTTATAATACGTATTACAGAAAATGAACAGTGTACATGTTTGCCATAGGTACCATGGGTCTTACATATACGTAATACTGAGAATAAACACTATACTCTATTTTATTTATTTTGCAGTGGTTGCCGGGTGACTTGACCGTATGAGTCGTGATCCGTACGGTCAAATCATACGGCAACCAGTATAGAGTATTCTAAATAATTATTTCTGGTTAAATAATCATAACATAAGTGTTGGAAAAAATGTATGGGGAATAAATTATAGATAATAACATACTCGACATTTTTTATCTAAAACATTTTCGTCTTATTTCAAAAATAAATCCAAAATTAAAAAAAATGACATGAGTAAACATCCGTTTCCGTCTTATTGTTAGTAATTACGTTAAACAAAATTCGTTCTATAGATAATGTTTATAATAATATTTCTATAGTTTATGTCCCATTCATTTTTTCTATTTTTTATTAGTTTGTCAGAAATATCCTTCAATAAAATAAAAGTCACGTACACTATTCACTGTCATTAATATGTATAAGAAAGTCCCGTGGCACACATGACAGATATTTTGTGTAGAATTGATTGGGGTATTTAGAATGTTTATATCACTTTTAGTTTCCGAGTTACAAGTCCTAACTTTATGGGCCACTAAGTAGGCTATAGTATATTTGGACGTTTTTTAACTCTACTTATATGTCACTTGCCATATTTATTTTCGAAAATAAGTCGAAATACTAAATACTTACTAGTGATATTTATAAATTATTATATTACAAACATTTAAATAGGCCATGAAAAATAAAAATTGATAAACAAAAACACAATAACAACAATCAAAATAACAAATGAATATGGTATTTGAAGACAATAAACTCATTCTTTACAAAACAATTGTTTTTACTTTTTTGGATAGTAAGTATGACATGTGACATATCGTTTTAAAATAGAATAAAAAACACGTTCAAATATGGTATAGCCAACTTAACGGCCCATAAAACAAACTAAAGTTAGGGCTTGTAACTCGGAAACTAAAAGTGGAATAAAAATTTTAAATCAATTCTACACAAAAAAGTGTTTTAAGAAACCGTAATCTATCTACTTTGACAAAAAAGTTAGAGCCATTTAAAGAAATTCCGAATTTTCAGTTTTTTTAGTATACCGCCTAAACCACATACAATTAATATAAATACAATATTTTTTTGATGTTGTAATACTAACCGCTTTCTTACAAAGAATTTATCTCATTTAACCAAATCTGTATCTCTTACCGTTTAGGATATCCCCATGCATTTCACGATTATCTTGGACACCCTGTATATTTTTTTTACTTTGAATTTAGCTAATTTTGGAGTTTCCGCATTTTTTTTTTATTTTTTGAAATATTCAACAGCTAGAAAAATAAAAATACCAAACGAACCAAATAATACTTTTAATTTTAGGATAATTATTAAGAGCATTTTTTCTCGTCCCACACGCATGCTATAGAGAATTGAAAAAAAAAAACGTTGAAAATTAACGAAATCTTCATAATATCTTACGAGGGTAAAACGGTCACAACCCCCGATCTATGATCATTATATTTTTTTCTAATTACAGAACTAATATGTACAAAAACAATTGACTAAACTTTCATCAAAATTAAAAATGGCGCAACTTCTACTTACTTATAAATTTGATTATAAATGGAATGACTCTGTTACACCCAAAAGCCAAGATACATTTCAAGATGATCGCGTTGTTTATCAGATTTAAATTCAATACCATTGTTTCGGAACCGCTGTATTATTTCGTTTTGATATTTACGCATGCGCGTTATATGTCAAACAAGGCAATACATACACTCATCGCTTGATTTACCAACGTTGTTGGTAATTGAACCGCTTGAATTGACAACGTCGAGAGGGGCCCCCACCACCGTGCCGACCTTAACGCTGATTGGTGAATTTAAATTTCGCGCAGAAATACAAATCACGGTAGTATTATGGAGGGGATTGGAGAAGGTTGGTAAATCGCGCGTTTGGCCCGCCGGTAAATCAAGCTGCCGGTAAATCAAAGGTTGGTAAATCAAGCGATGAGTGTACATACAATACTTAACCTTTATTTATTGTAAAACTATATATTATTCTAATGACTCAATATTAACATTGTCTTTCATTACCTGGTGTTCTTGTTTATAATATATTGAAAATTCATCATAAATTTCAATATCTTGCAGTAGATCGGTTTCATCAATTTCTTCTTTAATATCTTCTTGTTTTACGGGAAACATTTTTATACAATATACACTAGGTTCAATCTTACAATATAAATAAATTAAATAAGTTAAACTACAACTGTGGACTACGTTAGAGAAATCTTAGAAAGTATTAACACAATCACTAGAATACAATAATGTGAGCTAGCTGAATTAGTTGTTTAATATCACTTTTAGCTGTCAGTGAAGATTCAATGGCGGACATCTACCTATACATACCAGTGTTTCTCAACAATTTATTGAAACATTTTTAACAATATCTACTTTATGTTTTCATAATCTTGCCACCTTTAATTGGTATGTGTAAATGGCACATAGAGGATATTTAACTGTAATTTTTAAATTATACAGGGTGATTCAGCACTGTCGAGCAAACTTGAACAGTAGATTGAGAAAAATATTTTAAGCAAAAAACTTCCAATAAACATGTGTCCGGAAATTTTTCCTTAGGGAAGTAAGTACAGGCCTCCAAAGATTTTACTAAAAATGAGTTTAAATTTAATATTTAGAGAACCCTTTGTGATCGAATTATGAAATTTAGTATTTGGTTTAGTAATAATATGTGTTATCGATTTCTAATATTAACCAATTATATTTTAGGCCAGGGCTGTATGGGGCCAGTGGGCCCATCGATTTTGATCTAGTAATTGTTTGTCCCTTAATTTTTTTCCTGAGTTGGTACTTTTATAAGATTATATGACACAAAATACACAAAAACATACTTTGCTTGTTTATCATAGTATCAACCGTTTTCAAGAAATATCGATGGAAAAGAAAGCATGCAGAATTAACCTTATACGGATGCTTAAAATTATAAAAAATAAATTTATATTCTTATTTCATGATAAAAAATAAGACCAAAAGTTAATATAAATATACTTCCGAAAATGCATCCATATCAACAAATAGCCATTTTTAGTTTGTTTTTTAGTCATGTTAATAAAGTTCATGTAACAATAAAAGAACTTGCTATAGATCTTACAGGATTCATATTAGGAGGTTTATTTATATGAACTTTATTCTGACCTTTAATCATAGAAATAAAATATAAAATTATTTTTTGTAATTTCAAACATCCGTATTAAGTTAAATTCTGCATGATTTCTTTTCCATCGATATTTCTCGAAAACGGTTTATCCTATGATAAACAAGCAAAGTAAATTTTTGTGTATTTTTTGTCATATAATCTTATAAAAGTACCAACTCAGGAAACAATTAAGGAACAAACAATTACTAGATCAAAATCGATGGGCCCAATGGCCCCATACAAACCTGGCCTAAAATATAATTGGTTAATAATAGAAATCGATAACACATATTATTACTTAACCAAATACTAAATTTCATAATTCTATCACAAAGGGTTCTCTAGATATTAAATTAAAACTCATTTTTAGTAAAATCTTTGGAAGCCTGTAGTTCCCTAAGGAATAATTTCCGGACACATGTCTATCGGAAGTTTTTTGCTTAAAATATTTTTCTCAATGTACTATTCAAGTTTGGCACGACAGTGCTGAATCACCCTGTATAGGTATACGTTTTTTTAATAAATAAACTGCCTTGGCAGGCACGAGACTTTTTTATACATCATGACACCGAAGTATTAATATGTGATACTTTTATAATTTAATATTTGATTTTAAATTTTTTTTACTTACAAAATGATTTTCAGTGAATGAAATTGATACATTCTATTTAATATTGACATTAAATATTAAACGAAATCAATTAAGATTAGTGATTATTGTATTAACAATTATTTATTTTGCTAAATTTGAATTTTGACACTTCTAATAATAAATGCTAAAATTTTCATAGATATCTAGATTTTTTGTATTATTCAAATCATTTTTAAATTAAAACCATTAAAACTAAAATAATTATTTTTTTTTGGTTAATTCATAAGATACAAAAAAAGAATAGAACATAAATTATAGAAAATAATATTTTCTACAACTTGTATCTCAAACATTTTTTTCTAATACCTACCGTTTAAAAAATAAATCGAAAAAATATTTTTTTTTAGAAAATCGATTATTTCCTAAAAACAATTTTTTGGGGGGAAAATGAATAGAACATAAATTATAGATAAAAGTCTCTTCTACAACTTTAATCAAAAATATTTTTTTCTACTGCGCACCGTTTCAAAAATAATTCGAAAAGTTCAAAAATTGACACCAGTAAACATCCGTTTCCGGTTTAGTGATGGTTTTCAAAAATAGGAGGTGCACATCTAGAGCATACAAGAACCTTAAGTTTAAAATTTCATGTTCGTAAGTATTACAGTTTAGGCTGTAGAGCGTTCACAGACACACAGACAGACAGACAGACACACACACAGACGTCATTGAGTTAATGGTTGTATATGATTCAGGGACCCTCAAAACGTGTAATTCCGTTAAAATCTCGAGTTCGATTTTTTTCGTGATCACTATACTTTATTTATACATTACATTTCATGTATGTATAAAAAAGTAAAAATTATCCTTAATTTATCGAAGTGTAAATTACGTTAAAAATCGGTCAATTATCAATTTTTTAAACATTTATAACTTGTTAAGGTTATACGCCATGCACTGTAAAAAAAGATTGGCTTCGAAAAATTGTGTTTTTAATTTATATTCAGAAAACATGTAGGGTCACATGGTCAACAGTGAACCACTTTTTGTTTGACGACATCTGATGCCATAGTCAGTGAACGTTTAAATGTCAAAATTTATAGTATGATTATACAGTTAATAAATTTAGTTTTTATATAAATATTTTATCATTAAGTCGTAGGAATTCGTGATTTTTTTCCTTTTTTTCTTAAAATTTAATTTGGTTCACTGTGTACCATGCATGGTGATTCAGTGTTGAAGATAACCAAAGTTATCTTCAACACTGAATCAGTTAAATACAGTGGTATACCCAAGGGGGGTATTTAGGGGTTAACCCCCCCATCTCCCTATTTGATCAATATATTTACATGTGATACATAAAAAATAAAAATTACAAACAATTACAAAAATAAAAAAAAAATCTGATTTTCTTTTCTGGGTGCGCCATTGGTTTGGTATAGGTACTGTGAACTAATATATCAATTATGTTTAAAATATAAAATGATAAAATCACAAATAAAACATACATTTTTTAAATATAATTGTGTACCATTTTATGTTGGTTCAGTGTGTACCATGTCCCCATTTTACTTTTTAATGATCCTACAATAAAGCCCATACTACTGAAGAACATAATTTAAGCATTTAATTGTTAGTAAATGATTGTCAAATATAATGGCAACATATCAAATGTATAAATTTAAAAATGAGTTAGTAATGAACAGTGGCGTAACTACCGCCGGTCTGGCCGGTTAGATTGTCCGGGGCCCCGAGCATCTAGGGGGCCCCCAAAAGTGGTGAAATATATTTTTTAATTGCTGTTTTTTAAACCGAAACGATCAATAAAGTTTTTGGTGAAAAAGCTGATTTTCTCAGTTATTTTATTTTAAAATTCTAAAATTAAATATCAAAATTTCAAAAACTTGAAAATTTGACGTGTTATTGACTGTTTTTCTTTTTAGTATTGATTTTTTTTACATAAATCAATTTTTTCTACAACCGTGTTAAAAAGTAGGCTTTTTCATTGTCATTTCAGTGTGTAAAGTAGTACTTTTACGCACGGCGAGCGTAAAAGTGTTTCTATAGTAACAGTAACACATACATTTTCATATATTAGTTTGGATTTTGTCGGTAGTAGATTTGAAATTACCGATTTTGCAGCTTCCGATATTTCCGACGGCGTGCAATTTTCACTATCACTTTCCATATTATTATAAAATTACAATAATAAAATCACAGAATAAAATACGTGAGTGAAAATAATCTGAATATAAATGTCGAACAATAACAAGATTCATTTTTTTTTTCAAAATGTAAGTACTTGATTTAAATTTCAATATTAATAATTAATATGACAAGTTATTATTATTTAATTAAAAAATCATATTACATTATTATTAATATTATAATTAGGTTTTAGAAAAAAATGTTGTGTGCACCTCGGGTGTAAAGTGCGTTTTTAAAACAGCTACTTTACGCCCTAGATACACAAATAACTATTTCTCGAACGTTTCCGTATCCATACCTCAAATATTTACATCCCTTCACAATTCTAAACAATAATAATTATTGTGGGGGGGGGGGGATAATGTAAAAAAAAATCCTGTCAAGGGCCCCCTACTGAAAAATTGTCTGGGGCCCCCATTTCTATAGTTACGCCACTGGTAATGAACAATATTGTAAGTTACGTAGACAAAGAGTTCATGAACGAAATTTAAATAATCGTTCTTTACTTGTCTACATGGAAGCACTTTCTGTAGCGGATTATTTTAACATTGATAATTTACTGATTATTTTACGGATTATTTTAACATTGATAATTTACTAATTCTAAAATATAGTAACAAGCACAGCACGCTCAAACGCATAATTTAAGGTGTAGGTGTTGTGGTTCACTGCGTGTACCAGCGGTTCACTGTTGACCATGTTACCCTACCTACATTTAATGGAATACTTTACTTTGTTAATTGTTAAAAGTAATAAAAGTATAATTTAATTTGAAAATTGAAATAGTCAAAACGGTAAATAACATGTACTAATTTGCTGTAAAGGCAAAGCTAGTTTTTCATTATTTTGAATAAATTACACGTGAATATATTTGTTTTATTATTATTACAGTATTTAAAAGGGTTGAAGTATCGAACAGTTTGTAAAATGTCTGTATATAGGTAATATAGGTATATAACTATATAGCCATTAACCAATTGTGTAGAATTTCAAGAAACAGAGCACTTTCGGCAAGTTATTTTTAATATCCAATTACTCAAAAACCATACGTCCAATATTTTAAATAAAAACTAGTAAATATTATATGATAGTTATCCATAAATAACATATTAAAAATTTTAACTTTTATCTATACATTGCTCTAATGATCGAATATCCTTAAGTTAAATTGTTCGATTTATAGAAAAACTTCAATAACTCGACGTTCCAAGCCTTCATAAAGGTATTTCTCCTTAAATACAAGTTATGAGATTTGACAATTTGTTGTTTAATGAAATGAAAATTTTACGTTTCAAAATATCTGAAAAAAATCAGAGTATTTTTATTTATTTAATACACTAATATCATTCAAAGATAGGATATAGAGATGTGTAAAGGTAAAAGGGGTGGGGATACTTTTTTCATTAATCTACTTGTGAAAAATCAAATAAATAAATTATATAAAAGTTTATTAATATAATTAATTTCTACAATGTTTGTATTTGTTGTGATATACAAATATGTATAATACTTTTATCATTATCGGAGATCTAAAAATAATTTAACACCCAATCTTCTACACCATAGATAAATACAAAGAATATGTGATATTGATGTAATTAAACCACAACCCCACCACTATCGCCGCGTGGTGGGGTTGTGGTTTCTATAAAAATTTTCTTAACAAAAGTTTCTTACTTTTTTATGATCCTTACAATTATGAACTTTTGGATAAATCGTTCCATTTGATTTTGCTGATAAAAAGGCATGTACCCCTCAAACTACTCCTCAAGGGAAGGTTGTTAGAAGGTTGAAAATATTTTCCTGAAATTCTTTGGGGTCGATATATTTATATATGTATAATTAATTTTATATCATAAAACACTACCATCAATAGTTTGGGAGTAAAACATAGTGAACAGGTGGTCTGGAACATCCTGTATGTATGCATGCTGGTGCGTCAAACTAGTGACCTAAGCCGACGAAAAAACATTATTATTGTGAAATTTCAATCATCAGATTAGGGAAAAAAGAATCAGACTAAAACAAATTAAACAATTTAAAAATGTTGAGTATCACTGCTCTAGTTGACACAAGATGTCACAGAACGGTAGACAGCGCATGCGCGGAACGTTTAATAAATAGCCATTACATACTTATATTGTACGTTTGTTTATATGTTCTCTGTGAAGTATTGTAATATTACTGTGTTGAAATGTTTCACATTAAACAAGAAGATATAAAACAAGAAATAGAAGACATTGATTGTCTTCAGGATATTGAAACCTACGATGAATTATCTAAATATTACAAACAGGAATATGAGGTAAGAGTTGAATACACATGTTAATAAATATATGTAGGTTAAATGTAAAACAGAGGTTCCTAAAAAAATGTTTAATAAACTGTAATATTTTTAATATCACATATTTACGTATTTTTTGAAAAACTGTAATAGTAACAATTGGTAAATGTGTCTTATATGGTGTATCAACGTTTTTCACTTTAAATTTTTACCACTAAGAGATGCGTTGTAATACAGTTGATATATAATTACTAGGGGCTGTGCCCCTGGGCGCTTCGCGCCCCAACCCCCTTTCACGCCATATTTTTTTTACAAATTTACTCGGGTCTGCGACCCTCGTATGTGTATATATCATACTCTTACCACTATTTTTTGATTGTTCATTTTTGAATTTGGCGGAGATAATCAATATTAAAATTTTCAGTAATCTTACACGTACACATTACCTAATTAAAAATTTAGTCGGGTCTGCGACCCTCGTATGTGTATATTATAATAATTTTCCATTCTTTTTGCTGATACTCATTTTTTTCTCAAATTGGCGGTGATAATCACATATCATTATTACAATTTTTAGTAATATTACATGTAAAAATTACCCAACCTCAAATGTACTCGGGTCGCAGCCGAAGGCTGCGACCCTCGTATGCATGAGTATATTATATTATAAACCTAAAAATGATAATTGAAAACATTTATTATTATTAAAATTTACATGTGTTTTTCATATTCAAAGAGTACGTTATTTGTATCAAGAAATGGTTAATATAAGTTTTTTTACTTATATTATATTTTATTTTTATATATTCCTAAAGTTTTAAATTTTTGTTCACTTTCAATCAAAATGAATTTGTCTACGTCACTTTTAAAAAATTTCAAATTTTAATTATTTTTATGCGACGCCCCTGACTTTATTATTATTAAAAAAAAAATTAATATATCAGTCTCAAAACTTCCAAAAAAATAATAATTCATTAAATAATTTTTTTTAGAGACGCTACTGACCTATATTATAATTTACATATTTTTCTGAAAAAGCCAAAGGCTGCGACCCGAGTACGGGAACATGGGGCGGAACGGGGTAGCTATGTTTTGATTACAAGTTGAGAGGGTTTGAAATAAATAACACCATTATTTGTCAATGTGTACTTTTATTTACTTATTTCTCTACAAAAAAACTACAGCTTAACTTATCTAAGTTGATAACAACAATAAAAAAATGGTGTCTGAAAAAAAATATGAAATTTCTCATTCCGCCCCACCCCCTGGGGCGGAATGGGAAATTGTTATTGGTCCATGCACGAGAGATCGCCCACATCCGCGATCATATTGTGACACATAAAATTGTATTACATATATACAGAGTATCATCTCTTATCTCTATATTCATGGGTTGTGTTAAGAAAATTTAAAAACGATTGGCAGAACTGTAGAAAAGAGCAAAACGCGGCCACGTGGGAATTGACGCTCAGGTGGACATATTCAAATGTTATAAATACATGTATAATAGCAAAAAACAGTCCTTTATTTATTATTGTCTTCATATTATCAGTACAAATTCGACATTATAAAATCATAAAAAGCTGTCAACACGACACTGTCCAGTTTATGTTGTCTGTGACAACATTTTTTGATTTTGCAATGTTGAATTTGTACTTTTGTAATTAATAAAGAAATAGATATGTTTGAAATTCAACATTTGAATATGTTCGCCGAAAATATAGAAATGGTCCGAACTTTTATTCGCGGAATAATTTAACAACCGGCTCGCGCGAGCCGTCTCCAGCACACCACTAGGTGTACCCCATTCTGCTCCCGACGTAACGTTCTTTATAACATGAGTATTATGGCCGTTATATGTGTTGACCTTGAGTTATCACTAGACTTTTAGTTAGCCAAGAGTATGATGAAACAAACATTTAATGTAAATTTCCGAATAAAAAATAGTATACAGTGTACTTACCTTGGTGTCGTAAAGCAAAAATTACAATTTGTAAGCTTTTTCTTGGACATTCGGTAGAATTCACACTAAATGCACTCTTACACTAAAACGGCAACTTTGTACTGTGTAGCACAACGAACTAAACATTGTGTGCAAAAAACACGTGTCTCCGTCGTCCATAGGGAGAGCACCACCCATTTGCCATTCCGCCCCGGTACCCCATTCCGCCCCGGGTTCCCCTACATTTGAGGTTGGGTAATTTGTACATGTAATATTACTAAAAATTGTAATAATGATATGTGATTATCACCGCCAATTTGAGAAAAAAATGAGTATCAGCAAAAAGAATGGAAAATTATTATAATATACACATCCGAGGGTCGCAGACCCGAAAAAATTTGTAATTAGGTAATGTGTACATGTAAGATTACTGAAAATTTTAATATTGATTATCTCCGCCAAATTCAAAAATTAACTATCAAAAAATAGTGGTAAGAGTATGATATATACACATACGAGGGTCGCAGACCCGAGTAAATTTGTGAAAAAAATATGGCGTGAAAGGGGGTTGGGGCGCGAAGCGCCCAGGGGCACAGCCCCTAGTATATATATATATATATATATATATATATATATATATATATATATATATATATATATATATATATATATATATATATATATATATATATATATATATATAAACATACACGTTTATATTATAGTGTGATCCTCATGATTTACTACTTATTTTAATAGAAAATCTAAACTTTAAACCCTTAGAACACTATTATTTTCATAAAAATTCGATACGTTTGACATTTTTTCAAGCGCCATAATGAATATGAAGCATGCGCGCGCAACAGCGTGTTATTTAATTGTTATCAGAATGTGTATGAAACGGCAAAATGTTTGTTACAATAAAATTTTTATTTTCCCCGTATTTTATACTAGATTAATCCCCTTTCGCCCCAATAGATTGAATAGAAGGCGGAGATTGAATCCCCGTTTTTTATACTAGATTAATCCCATTTCGCCCCAATAGATTGAATGGAAGGCGGAGATTGAAACCCCGTTTTTTATACTAGATTAATCCCCTTTCGCCCCAATAGATTGAATAGATGGCGGAGATTGAATCCCCGTATTTTATACTAGATTAATCCCCTTTCGCCCCAATAGATTGAATAGAAGGCGGAGATTGAATCCCCGTTTTTTATACTAGATTAATCCCCTTTCGCCCCAATAGATTGAATAGATGGCGGAGATTGAATCCCCGTATTTTATACTAGATTAATCCCCTTTCGCCCC
Organism: Sialis lutaria; assembly: GCA_949319165.1. Taxonomy (NCBI): domain Eukaryota; kingdom Metazoa; phylum Arthropoda; class Insecta; order Megaloptera; family Sialidae; genus Sialis; species Sialis lutaria. The sequence continues at coordinate 26,269,421 of OX439239.1, read as the reverse complement.
AATAGATTGAATAGAAGGCGGAGATTGAATCCCCGTTTTTTATACTAGATTAATCCCCTTTCGCCCCAATAGATCGCCCTAACCAAGGCGAAGATTGAATTCCCGTTCATAACCTAACAGAGAAACTTACCTGTTTATTTATGTTTTGCTATTTATTAATATCCAATGTGCCGCCTATCTCTAATAACGTACCCAAGTAGAAAAAATGGCGTCTATTTTGTACTGTCAATCGCTTTAAATTTTTATTATTTTTTAATGAACAGTGAACTATCATGAAACCCTCCCCAAATTTTGATTATATGTGTGTTCTAGTGAATCTTTTAAAGTTTATTCCAATAAAATCCGTTAACTAGAAGTCGTTCCACCTTATAAGAAACAATTACCGTATAACTTACTTATGAATGATCGCTTTTCAGGGAGAGTTGGTTATTAAAGAAGAAAACGTACCAGAAACTAGAAGCGAACAAGTAGAAAATGAAGATATTATTATTACTACATATTGTAATAATGAAATAATTAACGAGTCCAGTTTAACTAAACAACGTTCGCATAAAACTAGTGTAAAATTACATAAACATAAATGTGATCAGTGCGAGTATAGTAGTAAAAAGAAACACAATTTGTTAACACATAAATTAACACATTCTAATGAAAGACATTTTAAATGTGACCAATGTGAAAATAGCTTTAAACGAAAGCCAGATTTATTAAGACATAAATTCACACATACGAATGAAAGACCTTTTAAATGTGATAGATGTGAATATAGATGTAAACAAAAGGGAGAGTTATCAAAACATAAATTTATACATATTACTAATAAACCTTTTAAATGCCACCTATGTGAATATAGCTGTAGACAAAAGTCTATTTTATTAACACATAAAATAAAGCATTTTTATGGAAGATCTTTTAAATGCGACAGTTGTGAATATAGCTATACACGAAAGTCTGATTTATTAAGGCATAAATTAACACATTCTAATGAAACAATTGCCAAGCCATAAGCAACAACATACTAATGACTTTGTCAATATCCACACGTGGGTGTTGCCGCGTAACCCACTTGATGGACACACCGAGTCCAACGAGGTACATAAAGCCATATATGAAAAAAATTATATAATAAAATAGTTTTTAAAATCAAGCTTTTATTAAAAATGCACTGAAAAGTAAAAAATAAATTTTCAGCTATCACAAAAAATCAGGTTTTTATTACTAATAAACTGCCTTGGCAGGCACGAGACTTTTTTATACATCATGACACCGAAGTATTTATATGTGATTACTTTTATAATTTAATATTTGATTTTAAAATTTTTTACTTACAAAATGATTTTCACTGAATGAAATTGATACATTGTATTTAATATTGACATTAAATATTAAACGAAATCAATTAAGAATAGTGATTATTGTGTTAACTATTTATTTTGCTAGAATTCAATTATGACACTTCTAATAATAAATGCCAAAATTTTCATAGATAACTAGATTTTTTGTATTATACAAATCATTACAAGCTTTTACTTAACTCAAATGCTATGTATGTCACTATGTCCCGTGGTACAAATCTTAGAACCGTTTTTTAACCAACTTCCCGTCGTACGATTTTCATCAAATTTTCAAATATGGTGTATTCTCCGTGACAATGCACTTTTTTATCATTTTTATAGCTATGTTATTTCATTATAAGGTCTTTTTTGATGTATCTAATATAATAAAATAACTTGCCTTCGTGATCAAGTATTATTTCATAATTCAAATTATTGCGTAACCATGGTTTGCTTCGACAATAACATTAAATTATGTTTTGTCAAAATATTTTGCAATATAATACTCATAATACAAATAATTCATAATAATAGAAATGATAATTATTATTGAAGATTATAAATTATAAATTGAAGAAAATTATTGAAAAATTATCGAATTTTATATAAATATCAGGTATGTATTATAAATTTTATTTGTAGTGATTATATTGACATATAGAAAAGATTTAGCCGTTTTAGCTTTATTTCTTCATTTAAATGTATGTATACATAAATATGTATTATAGTATCTCATTTTATTGTTATTATATCATCCTATATGCATACATGTAATGTATATGTATTATATTGTTATGGCATTATTGAAAAATATTAAATATAAATTAATTTATGTTAGTGTAATTTTGTAGATCTAAATAGGTAGGTATTGTTTTTCTAAGAGACGCGAGTCTAACTTTACAATGGAGGAGGGGGTCATGGTCTGTGAAATAGACAAAAAAATTTACTTTAGTATATTTAATAAGCATTTTTCTATTTAATTTGCTTTACTTTTTAGGTTTGTGTGGGGTGTCATTTCATCATGCCCCCTCCCCTGGATCTGCGCTTCATTTCTAAAGAAGCGAATATACAATCAAAACGTTAGTGTTCATTTTAAAATAAAAACTAAAGATTTTTTGACGTATTGTAATAACAATACTTCCATTTCTTCGAACATGGAAGTAAAAAGGGTTTTTAGTCTTATGCAGACCCTGAGAGAGCTTCAACGTAAGGACATTCCAAACAACTTTCGTACTAGTAAAATTCTTGTTTCTTCCTGATATTATTTAGTATTAAAAACCGTGAGGTTTTTTTAAGTACTTTTTCTAAAAGGTGTGTTTTTTTGTAGTATATTTATGTTTTTTAAATAATCTCTATTAAAAATAGTATTAGTATCAAAAAATGTAAAAATGTAAAGTATAAATAATTTTCGGGACGCCGAGGCCCCTGATACCAAGACCCGGGCCATATGGCCCTCCTAGCCCCCCCCTATCTGGGCCTGGTCTTATGCAATGAATATAATATAATATAGTAAAAAAATAAATAACTTTAGACTAAAAATGGATAAAATAAAATTAGAAAAAAAAAAAATTTTAAAAACAAGCTTTTACATATGCACTAAAAAGTAAAAAATAAGTTTTTTTTTCACAAAGTCTTCCAGAATTCGTATGACTAAAAAAGCTTGTGGCGTTCATTTAATATTTAATGTAATATTTAGAAATATAAAAAATGTCGAAAATATCAATATTGGAAAAATCTATAGTAGATCAAATATTAATGTAATGTTGATACTAAATAAACCTGAAACTCAATGTATGTTAATGTTTTGAAATATGAATTTATAAAATAGATAAGGTAGTATTTCTTTTCGGTATTTCTTAGCCCTTTTTCATATGATAAATCTTGAAGCCAAAATATTCCTGTAGTTTATATCAAATTATCCAGGAATTTAATGTACAATTAAATAATATTAATTGAAAATATTCATTTAGGTTGAATATAATTTCAAAATATTCACATGATATAATATTTTATATTATATTTGATATAAATTATGTACATATATGGAATTTTATGGAATATTTCGAAATATTTGTGGGACCGTAATGGATGATAAATATAAGTCGTGTGGTTTTATATTTTTATTCCTCCCACGTAAAATTTTATATACAAATCAAATAATATATATATACAAATGTACACATGTAAACACAGTAGGTGTATTGTGGTGTGAGTGACGGTAGTGTGCTGTCCTTCTCTGGCCGTGATTGCTTTGTTATTGCTGGCGCCTTGATCTGTTGGTCTACTTCAGCGGTAGTAGAAATGGATGTGGATCGTTTGTTGTAGCTTCTGATACTTGATAGTTGCAGTACTGTCGTGTTATGTTGTGACACGATGGCGTTTGATTTTCGACCTCATTTCCTGAGGGCATACGTCTAGTTTTATACGTTTTACCCCCAACACATTTTCGATGACCGTTGAAACACGTGTTCCTAATATTTCGCAATACTCATTAGTGGCGGCATTCGTCAAAGGCAGTGTGCCGTCTATACATGTGCGTGTTTATTGTCTGTTGAGTTGGTCATGTTGCAACACCTGTTTTTATTATTGTCGGCAGTTATCAAAAGGTGGTGTTTGTTTGTTTTGATTTATTAGTTTTGCCGATTGTGTGGCAGTGTTGCCACACCACCCCCCTGCTGAGACCGGAGGTCAGGCTTGAAGAAAGTCTGGAAAATGTACGCGACGTCCTGAACGTGTCGTTCTGGTGGGCGTACTCGTGCCTTGTGCTGGTGCGGGTTTTGGCTGCGGCGTCGGTTTGGGCGCTGCAACTCTTGTTGTTGGTTTTGTGGGTTCTTCTTGAAGTATGTATGCTGGTTTTAGTCGGTCTGCAGTTACCAAAACTTCTTTTTCTCGAATGGCGAGTTTGTAATTTTTCGGGCCACGCTCGAGGACTTTGTAGGGTCCCGTGTAAGGCGGCTCGAGGGCGCCACGCAGTTTGTCCTGTCGCAAAAAGACGTGACTTGTCGTGCTTAAGTCTTTGAAAACGAAGGTTGTTGGACGGCAGTGGCGAGCGGCTGGTGCCGGTCGAAGGGCGGCAAAACTGCGTCGTAGCTGCGTGGTGAAGTCCGTGTAGTCTTTTGGTGCGTTTGCGGTTTGTGCGGCGAAAAATTCGCCGGGGAGGCGCAGAGGTTCTCCGTAGACGAGTTCTGCGGTTGACGCTTGCAGGTCGTCTTTCCAGGCGCTCCGGATTCCGAGGAGCACTATGGGGAGTGCGTCGGTCCAGTTTTCACCGGTGTGGCACATGATTGCTGCTTTCAGAGTGCGGTGAAATCTCTCGACGAGGCCGTTTGCTTGTGGATGGTATGCGGTTGTACGAGTTAATCGAATCCCAGCAAGATTTGCGAGGGCGCGGAACAATTGCGCTTCAAATTGCCGGCCCTGATCGGTTGTTACTATCTGAGGGCAGCCGAAGCGTGCTATCCATCCGGACAGGAATGCGCGAGCGACAGTGTCTGCGGTGATGTCTGGGAGCGGGATGGCTTCGGGCCAGCGTGTAAAACGGTCTACGGCGGTGAGACAGTATCGGAATCCGGTTGAATGCGGGAGCGGTCCGATAAGGTCGATGTGGACGTGACTGAAGCGGGCGTCCGGGACCTTGAAGTCTCCTGGTGGCGTAGATACGTGTCGCGTTATCTTGGCGCGTTGACACACTGTGCATGTGCGGGACCACTGGATGCATTCTTTGCGAATTTGCGGCCAAACGAAACGTTGCGATATGAGTTTCGCGGACGCTTTGGCACCTGGGTGGCTTAGTCCATGGAGGGCATCGAATACTGCACGTCGGAATGGTTCCGTGACGAACGGGCGAGGTCGTGCCTGTGAAGTGTCGCAGTATAGAGTCGTGCTGCTACCTGGTGCGCGTATTCTCTGGAGGCGGAGTCCTGTTTCTCGACGTAGATAGTCCTGGAGCTCTTCATCGTGAGTTTGAGATGCGGCTAGGGCTTCATAGTCAATGGACGCGGTGATGCTTTCTGCCCGAGACAAGGTGTCGGCGACGATGTTGTCTTGTCCAGAGATGTGACGTATGTCCGTCGTGAACTGTCCTATCAGGTCCAGGTGTCGGAATTGGCGTGGAGAGCATGTGTCACGATTATGCTGGAAGGCGTACGTTAACGGTTTGTGGTCCGTCAATATTGTGAAGTGCCGGCCTTCCAACATGAAGCGGAAATGCTTGACGGCTTCGTACACGGCGAGGAGTTCTCGGTCGTATGGGCTCCATTTTGCTTGCGATGGGCTTATTTTTCGTGAGAAAAATGCCAGCGGTTGCCAAGTTCCCTGGGCGCGTTGTTGCAGGACGGCGCCGATTGCTACTTGTGAGGCATCGGTTACGACGGCGATGGGTGCGGCCATGTCCGGGTGTGCCAGTAGTGCAGCGCGTGAGAGTTTTTGCTTGCAGTCCTCGAAAGCGCGCTGGAGGTCAGGAGTCCAGGTGATTGGGTGTGCTCCTTTTGTTTTCGGTCCAGCGAGGACGGCGTGTAGTGGTGCTTGTATGTCGGCGGCGTGCGGTAGGAAGCGCCGATAAAAATTCAGCATGCCCAAGAATCGACGTAATTGTTTTACTGTCTTGGGCGCGGGGAATGCCTGGAGGTCGGCGATGCGCGCCGGTGGAGGTTTCGTTCCCGCTGCTGAGACGTGGTATCCCAGGAATAACACTTCCTTGGCGCCGAAGACGCACTTGGTTGGGTTGAGTAAGAGGCCGTATTCGTCCAGCCGTTTGAATAGCGTGTGCAGGTGCTCCAGGTGTTCCTGTTCTGTCCGCGAGGCGACGATTATGTCGTCTATGTATGCATAGCAAAAATCGAGGCCGCGAAGTACTTCGTCGATGAAGCGCTGGAACGTCTGGGCTGCGTTGCGTAATCCAAACGACATGAACGGGAACTCAAACAGGCCAAATGGCGTTGTAATGGCCGTCTTCGGTATATCGTTTGGGTGTACCGGTATCTGATGGTACGCCTTCACTAGGTCGATTGTCGAGAATGTTGTGCATTCGGCGAGCTGGTGCGCAAAGTCTGCGATGTGGCGTACTGGATAACGGTCTGGAATTGTGCGTGCGTTGAGTGCTCGGTAATCGCCGCATGGGCGCCAGCCGTTGTCGCGTTTTGGCGCTATGTGTAGCGGCGACGACCATGGGCTCTTCGAGCGGCGTGCGGTGCCGGCGAGAAGCATGGCGTCGAATTCCGCTTGAGCAACGCGGAGGCGGTCTGGGGCGAGACGTCGTGGTCGGCAGGCTACGGGCGGTCCGGGCGTCGTCGTGATGTGGTGCGACGTGGAGTGCCGTACGTCTCGTGGTTGACCAGTTGGACGAGTTATATCCGGAAACTCGCTAAGCAGTGTGTGGTAGCGAGTGTTTCCGCTTACTGCTCGTGTTGTTGGCGCGGCGCACGTCTTTGCGGGTACCGATGTTCCTGGAGTAGTGAGGCCCGTGATCCCGTCTAGGAGGCGGTGATGACGGATGTCTACCAGGATATTGAAGAACGACAGTAGGTCGGCTCCTATGATCGGTACATTGACGTCGGCGATGACGAATCTCCAGGTGAAATCTCGGCGGAGACCGACATTGAGGTTCAGCGTCGTCCATCCGTATGTGTGGATGGTGGATCCATTGGCTGCGAGTAGTTCGTATTTTTCCCTTGGACGTGGTGCGCGTAGCAAGGTACGAGGGTATACGCACAGGTCGGATCCAGTGTCGACCAAAAACCGTACTTTTGTTACTTGGTCGGTAACGTAGAGGCGGCTTGGGCGTTGTGTGCAGTCAGTTGCCGCTCTTACTGATTGCATTGTTGGTTTCCCGACTGGAAACGGCATGGTGGTTGGCACTTCTGTGCTTTTTTTCCGAATTTTCGGTGGTAATAGCAGATTTCAGTATTTTGTGATTTTTCTCTGACGTGGTACTTGCTACGACTGCTTGAGCGTTGACGTCGTTGTGGGTACGTGTCCGGCCGTCGCATTGTTGTGAGCGCGGCCACCTGGTTCGACAATTCTTCGATGCGCTTTGTCAGTGCGGCTACATCGGCATGTTGCGGTGTGACGCTTTTGTCCCTGGCGGGCTTTGGCGTCACGCTAGTGACCTGAGGCGTCACCTCGACGATTTTGTCGGCGAGCTCAGCGACGGTTTCCAGGGCGGCTTCGGCCTGGCACGCGATGATCGCCTGGACGCCTGTTGGTAGACGGTTCGCCCATAGCGTGCGCAGAAAGTCCGAAGGTACGGTCGTACCTGCGAGTGTGCGAAGGTGACGAAGAAATTGCGACGGTTTCCTATCGCCCATTTCTTCGTGGACGAGGAGTTGACGGACGCGGTCTTCCTGTGAGGTCGATAGTCGTCGTATTAACTCCGTCTTTATTTTGCGGTATCTGTTCGTCGGTGGCGGATTGATTATTACGTCTTCCACCTCGGCGGCGTATCGGGATTCTAGTTGTCCGATGACGTAGTTGTATTTTGTAGAGTCGCTGACGATTTTTGACAACTCGAATTGACTCTCGAGCTGTGCAAACCATATTGCAGGTTTGTCGGGCCAAAAAGGCGGTACACGTATTGATACGTGGTGTACGCCTGCACCCACTTCTTGCGCCGGAAGTTGCTGCTGTCCATCTTGGTTCGCCATCGTCTATTGTGTGTGAAGTCGGATGTCACGTTGTGTTGCGCTTCGTCTGCAGTGGTGCGTGTCCTTTTGTTCGGGGTCACCAGTTGTGGGACCGTAATGGATGATAAATATAAGTCGTGTGGTTTTATATTTTTATTCCTCCCACGTAAAATTTTATATACAAATCAAATAATATATATATACAAATGTACACATGTAAACACAGTAGGTGTATTGTGGTGTGAGTGACGGTAGTGTGCTGTCCTTCTCTGGCCGTGATTGCTTTGTTATTGCTGGCGCCTTGATCTGTTGGTCTACTTCAGCGGTAGTAGAAATGGATGTGGATCGTTTGTTGTAGCTTCTGATACTTGATAGTTGCAGTACTGTCGTGTTATGTTGTGACACGATGGCGTTTGATTTTCGACCTCATTTCCTGAGGGCATACGTCTAGTTTTATACGTTTTACCCCCAACACATTTTCGATGACCGTTGAAACACGTGTTCCTAATATTTCGCAATACTCATTAGTGGCGGCATTCGTCAAAGGCAGTGTGCCGTCTATACATGTGCGTGTTTATTGTCTGTTGAGTTGGTCATGTTGCAACACCTGTTTTTATTATTGTCGGCAGTTATCAAAAGGTGGTGTTTGTTTGTTTTGATTTATTAGTTTTGCCGATTGTGTGGCAGTGTTGCCACATATTCATTGAATGTAGCTAATGTAGTTTTTCCATTGAGAAACTCTTAGCCCTTAATTCTATTTTGAATCTAGAATTACAAATATTTCATGTAATATTTTGAAATAATAATTTAAGGTAGATAAAATACTGTTAAGACTTTTTACTTTTTTATACATACATGAAATGTAATGTATAAATAAAGTATAGTGATCACGAAAAAAATCGAACTCGAGATTTTAACGGAATTACACGTTTTGAGGGTCCCTGAATCATATACAACCATTAACTCAATGACGTCTGTGTGTGTGTCTGTCTGTCTGTGTGTGTGTCTGTGAACGCTCTACAGCCAAAACTGTAATACTTACGAACGTGAAATTTTAAACTTAAGGTTCTTGTATACTCTAGATGTGCACCTCCTATTTTTGAAAACCATCACTAAACCGGAAACGGATGTTTACTGGTGTCAATTTTTGAACTTTTCGAATTATTTTTGAAACGGTGCGCAGTACAAAAAAATATTTCAGATTAAAGTTGTAGAAGGGACTTTTATCTATAATTTATGTTCTATTCATTTTCCCCCCAAAATTTGTTTTTAGGAAATAATCAATTTTCTAAAAAAAAATTTTTTTTCGATTTATTTTTTAAACGGTAGGTATTAGAAAAAATGTTTGAGATACAAGTTGTAGAGAATATTATTTTCTATAATTTATGTTCTATTCTTTTTTTTGTATCTTATGAATTAACCAAAAAAAAAGAATAATTTAAGTTTTAATGGTTTTAATTTAAAAATGATTTGAATAATACAAAAAATCTAGTTATCTATGAAAATTTTGGAATTTATTTTTAGAACTGTCAAAATTGAAATCTAGCAAAATAAATACTTGTTAATACAATAATCACTAATCTTAATTGATTTCGTTTAATATTTAATGTCAATATTAAATAGAATGTATCAATTTCATTCACTGAAAATCATTTTGTAAGTAAAAAATTTTTAAATCAAATATTAAACTATAAAAGTAATCACATACATATTAATACTTCGGTGTCATGATGTATAAAAAAGTCTCGTGCCTGCCAAGGCAGTTTATTTCCTATGTTGAATCTAGATTACTAAATATTTCTTTCATGTGCGATAAATTAACCAGGAATTTAAAATACTAAATTAAACTAGCAAAAGGTTCTTTGTCCTATTTGAATCTAGATTTCCAAATATTAATGTATACATATATGTATAATGTATATACATTATACAATATTATACATATATGCATTTTAACATAATATTAATGCAATTTAATGGAAGATTTGAAAATATTAATTTATAGTAGAAAATGTAGTTTTTCCTATATTGATATTTTCGACATTTTTTATATTTCTAAATATTACATTAAATATTAAATGAACGCCACAAGCTTTTTTAGTCATACGAATTCTGGAAGACTTTGTGAAAAAAAAACTTATTTTTTACTTTTTAGTGCATATGTAAAAGCTTGTTTTTAAAAATTTTTTTTTTCTAATTTTATTTTTAAATTAAAACCATTAAAACTAAAATAATTCTTTTTTTTGGTTAATTCATAAGATACAACAAAAAAATAGAACAAAAATTATAGAAAATAATATTCTCTACAACTTGTATCTCAAAATTTTTTTTCTAATACCTATAACCGTTTAAAAAATAAATCGAAAAAATTAAATTTTGTAGAAAATCAATTATTTCCTAAAAACAATTTTTTTGGGGGGGGGGGGGGGTAGATAGAACATAAATTATAGATAAATACCCTCTACACAACTTTGATCTAAACATTTTTTTCTAATGTGCACCGTTTATACATCATGACACCGAGTATTAATATGTGATTACTTTTATAATTTAATATTTGATTTTAAAATTTTTTACTTACAAAATGATTTTCAATGAATGAAATTGATACATTGTATTTAATATTGACATTACATATTAAATTAAATCAATTAAGATTAGTGATTATTGTATTAACAAGTATTTATTTTGCTAGATTTCAATTTTGACACTTCTAATAATAATAAATGCCAAAATTTTCATAGATAACTAGATTTTTTGTATTATTCAAATCATTTTTAAATTAAAGCCATTAAAATTAAAATTATTCTTTTTTTTGGTTAATTATTAAGATACAAAAAAAAGAATTGAACATAAATTATAGAAAATAATATTCTCTACAACTTGTATCTCAAACATTTTTTTCTAATACCTACCGTTTAAAAAATAAATCGAAAAAATTATTTTTTTTAGAAAATCGATTATTTCCTAAAAACAATTTTTGGGGGGGAAAATGGATAGAATATAAATTATAGATAAATACCCTCTACAACTTTGATCTAAAACATTTTTTTCTAATGTGCACCGTTTCAAAAATAATTCAAAAATAATTCGAAAAATAATTATACTTCCGTTTCCGGTTTAGTGATGGTTTTCAAAAATAGGAGGTGCACATCTAGAGCATACAAGAACCTTAAGTTTAAAATTCCACGTTCCTAAGTATTACAGTTTTGGCTGTAGAGCGTTCACAGACACACATACACACACACACACACACACACACACACAGACAGACAGACAGACACACACACAGACGTCATTGAGTTAATGGTTGTATATGATTCAGGGACCCTCAAAACGTGTAATTCCGTTAAAATCTCGAGTTCGATTTTTTTCGTGATCACTATACTTTATTTATACATTACATTTCATGTATGTATAAAAAAGTAAAAAGTGCGGGGCGCTTACGAAGGTAAATGTACAGCTTTTAATTAATGAATTACCTATTTCATTATAGTGAAGTATTATTATAGTTTATCAAAAATTCTACTGTATTTATTTAATTTAATAGCAAATTTTCTACTCTTATCTTATATCAATTTATACTTAATTTCTTATTTTGCTGAAGAATTTTTATTCATACATTTGTCTTTATAGCGCCCCGTGCTTTTATTGGTTTTTAGTTTTTAGTTGTAAAAACTTAAGTTTTTTGTGATAACTGAAAATTTATTACTTTTTTATACATACATGAAATGTAATGTATAAATAAAGTATAGTGATCACGAAAAAATTTGAACTCGAGATTTTAACGGAATTACATGTTCTGAGAGTCCCTGAATCATATACAACCATTAACTCAATGACGTCTGTGTGTGTCTGCCTATGTGTATGTGTGTCTGTGAACGCTCTACTGCCAAAACTGTAAGAATTACGAACATGAAATTTTGAACTTAAGGTTCTTGTATACTCTAGATGTGCACCTCCTATTTTTGAAAACCATCAGTAAACCGGAAACGAATGTTTACTAGAGGAATTTAGGAAATTTTCGAATTATTTTTGAAACGGTGCACAGTAGAAAAAAATGTTTTAAATCAAAGTTGTAGTTAATTCATAAGATACAAAAAAAAATAGAACATAAATTATAGAAAATAATACTCTCTACAACTTATATTTCAAATATTTTTTTCTAATACCTACTGCTTTCGCCTATGGCCTTCTTAGATGTTGTTAGTGGACTGTAATTTTTGCTGGTTCGAGAAACCACAAATCGGCTCCACATGGGATATTAAAATACAAAAAAGACTCACCTTTTGAAGTTCCACGGCGGGGTTTGCCCGGCCACGATCCCTGTAAAAGGCGGGGTTTACCTCCCAGTTTTAACTTCCAGGTGTTTTCTTTTCTGTACACCGTTGTGGTACTCGGGATATTCACTCACTCACATGTATTTTCAATACGCATAATCTAATTTCACTTTCAGGTAACTTTTATAACTAACTTTTAATATTTGATAACTAACTTTTAATGTTTGATAACTAACTTTATCAATCGCGTTTATAAATACCACGTTTTTGGTAATTAAAACGTGGTATTTATATCCATATGATAAGCATCTATATATGTTGGTCTTACCACAGCCCTAGCGCGACTCTTTTTCTTAGCAACGATCGGTTGTGTCGTTGCATTTTTACTTTGGTCAGCTAAATTTTATCCTATTGTTAATCGGTGTTTGATTTCACGCCTACGGTAAAGTAAATCCGTGGCTCTAAATGCAGACAAAACAGGAACCGGCGTTAACACCTACCGTTTAAAAAATGAATCGAAAAATTTAAATTTTTTAGAAAATTGATTATTTCCTAAAACAAATTTGGGGGGCGGGGGAATGGATAGAACATAAATTAAAGATAAAAGTACCTTTTACAACTTTGACCTAAAACATTTATTTCTACTGTGCACCGTTTCAAAAATAATTCGAAAAGTTCCAAAACTTCTCTAGTAAACATCCGTTTCCGGTTTAGTGATGGTTTTCAAAAATAGGAGGTGCACATCTAGAGTATAAAAGAACCTTAAGTTTAAAATTTCATGTTGGTAAGTCTTACAGTTTTGGCAGTAGAGCGTTCACAGACACACAAACATGCAGACGTCATTGAGTTAATGGTTGTATATGATTCAGGGACCCTCAAAACGTGTAATTCCGTTAAAATCTCGAGTTCGAATTTTTTCGTGATCACTATACTTTATTTATACATTACATTTCATATATGTATAAATAAACTGCCTTGGCAGGCACGAGACTTTTTTATACATCATGACACCGAAGTATTAATATGTGATTACTTTTATAAGTTAATATTTGATTTTTTAATTTTTTACTTACAAAATGATTTTCAGTGAATAAAATTGATACATTCTAGTTAATATTGACATTAAATATTAAACGAAATCAACTAAGATTAGTGATTATTGTATTAACAAGTATTTATTTTGTTAGATTTCAATTTTGACACTTTTAATAATAAATGCCAAAATTTTCATAGATAACTAGATTTTTTGTATTATTCAAATAATTTTTAAATTAAAACGATTAAAACTAAAATTATTCTTTTTTTTTTGGTTAATTATAAGATACAAAAAAAATCTGTCAAGACATACACTATCACTAGTGTATGCCATAAGGGTTCCGAAGTACATATACATATACTACGTGGACAGTTTAGAGCCATTTACAGTTGCATTTTTTAGTTAAAAATAAATATAAAAATAGGAATATATTCTATTAATTCAGATCTACATTTTGACACCCCACAAGCCTAGGTATGAAAATAAAAAAAATTCCATGACGCCTCTCCTTATTTTTTCAAAATTTGAAATGATATTGTTGATTTTAGTATTTGTCGTTACTAGTTTTATAAAAACCCCATTACCATTTTTTGTTCACATTTTTTGAGTCAGTAGTTACTGAGCTAGAGAGGGGGTGGACCATTTTTTTTTCTTGAAGCCCTCTGCAGGCGCCATTTTTAATTTAGAAAAAAAATAAAAAATAGTGTCATATTCTACTCACTGAGATCTACATTTCGATACCCCACATGCTCAGATAAAAAAATACAAATAAAAAAATGTGTAACACACCTCCCCTTTTCTCCGAAATTTGAAATGATATTGGTGACTTTAGTATTTGTCGTTGGTAGTCTCACCAAAACCTCATTACCATTTTTTTATCAGATTTTTCGAGCCAGTAGTTACCGAGTGAGAGGGGGGGGGACAAACTTTTTTTTTTGTTTGGAGCCCCCTACAGGCGGCATTTTTAATTAAGAAAAAAAATAAAAAATAGTGTCATATTCTATTCATTGAGATCTACATTTCGACACCCCACATGCCCAGATAAAAAAATAAAAATAAAAAAATGTGTGACACCCCTCCCCTTTTCTCCGAAATTTTAAATGATATTGATGACTTTAGTATTTGTCGAGGGTAGTCTCACCAATGCCTCGTTACTTAATTTTTTTCAGATTTTTTGAGCCAGTAGTTACAGAGTTAGAGGGGGGGGGGGGCAGACAAAATTTTTTGCTTGGAGCCCCCTGCAGGCGCCATTTTTGATTTAGAAAAAAAAATAGTGTCATATTCTACTCACTGAGATCTACATTTTAAGACCCTACACGACTTGGAATACATTTTTTTTGTTTTTTTGAATTTGCTTTAAATCCCCCTGTAGGCGCCATTTTTGATTTATAAAAAAATAAGAATAAGGATCAAATTACACTAGCTTGGTTACACATTTGGATGTGCCACTTAAAAAATAAAATATTTTTTTTGCCTGTCTTTAGCTTCTTAGCACCCTCCCTAAAAAAATATTTTTCGAAAATATTTGTACATATTTTACTAGAGGGTTTGTTTAAAAAATAAATCGAAAAAATATATTTTATTTTTAGAAAATCGATTATTTCCTAAAAACAAATTTGGGGGTGGGGAATGAATAGAACATAAATTATAGTTAAAGTTCCTTCTACAACTTTAATCTAAAATATTTTTTTCTACTGCGGACCGTTTCAAAAATAATTCGAAAAGTTCAAAAATTGACTTCAGTAAATATCCGTTTCCGGTTTAGTGATGGTTTTCAAAAATAGGAGGTGCACATCTAGAATATACAACAACCTTAAGTTTAAAATTTCATGTCCGTAAGTCTTACAGTTTTGGCTGTAGAGCGTTCACAGACACACAGTCAGACAGACACACATATATGATTCAGGGACCTCAAAACGTGTAATTCCGTTAAAATCTCGAGTTCGAATTTTTTCGTGATCACTATACCTGCTTTATTATACATTACATTTCATGTATGTATAAAAAAGTAAAAAGTAAAAAGAATAATTTTAGTTTTAAGGATGTACTGGAGGTACAATAGTAGGAAAAGTAACTCATATTCGAGTCTGATGAATATATACTTTGGCATAGTATAAGAACTAAAAATTGCTAGTAAATGCATATATATATTAAATTAATAAACATAAATGTGTTTTTTTTTTTAATTCCTGTTGCTTATTTCGATAAATATTGAAAATTATAATTATTATTTCTAACTTTTTAACATTACTATACGTCAAATTCATTTTGATAAAACGAATTTTTCGTTTTGTTTTCATGGCAACATGAATTTATTGGTATTTAAAATTTAAAATTTGAGGATGGTTTTCACCCTTTCAGTGGCTATTTCGGCAGGTTTATGAAATAAGTTTCTCTTACAAGGGGAAGCTAAGAACTCGAAATTGAAGTTTGAGATCAGACTTCGTGTGGTGGTAGTGTACCCTTAAGTTGTTAACATACTACAATATAGGCTCTAGTTACCGAGCCAATTTCGAGAAAAAAGGCTCTAAAGTTTTAATAGCACCTTATATACAAAAAAACGTTAACCGTTTGTAACTAGTCAGTTGGGTAAGGTGATAGCACGTCGGCTCCGAGCGTACGAGGTTTCAAGTTCGATTCTCGTTGCGGGCGCGGGTTATTTTTTATTTTTTACCTAAATTATTATTTTATGCATTTTTATTGAACAATTTGTTGAAATGGTGAAAAAATATCAAGTTTTTTCCCTTTTTTGATATCTTCAAATATAAGAATTTTAAATGTTAATGAGGTCTAATTTCCAACAGATCTTCTTAAAACACCCTGTTTCTGTAAAAAAATCATCATTTATATGTTGTGCAAATTGCAACAATATTTTTTGTTTTTCATGTTTCTATGATAATTGATAACTATCATTCCGGTTCATGTATATCATCAAAGTGAATGTAAATGTATTATTATTTTTATTATAATTATAAAGTATTAAAGGCATTATTTGTAATTATAATTCTAGTATTGTATTTCTTGATCATTTGCATGAAAAAAATTGTATATCTATCGCTTTACACAATAATTGAAAATACTACGTAAGTACTTTAAAATATATACATATATATGTTTGTAAAATAATTGAAAAGAATTTGTGAAAAAATCATTTTTCGAAAAAACAAAAATTAAAACTAAAAAAAATAAACTGCCTTGGCAGGCACGAGACTTTTTTATACATCATGACACCGAAGTATTAATATGTGATTACTTTTATAATTTAATATTTGATTTTAAAATTTTTTACTTACAAAATGATTTTCAGTGAATAAAATTGATACATTCTATTTGAATTTCGTAAGAGGGGTGGAGCCGAGGCTCCGGCACTTAGGCCACTAGGGCCCATTGTGCTCCCCTGGGTTTCTAAGACTCGTTGAAAAGGTCCGTTGCTTCAGCGAAGCATAGGATCCTTTTCCTCGACATGTCCTGAATATCTTTTGACTCGAGAAAAGGGGAGCCAAGGTATTTGCTCCTTAGTGCTGCAAGTGCTATGCAGTCACATAGGATGTGTTCTGAGGTTTCTTCCTCTGTGTGGCATTTCCTGCACTGTGGGTTAGGCGCTATGCCTATAGTGTGGAAAATGATTTTCAATGAATGAAATTGATACATTCTATTTAATATTGACATTAAATATTAAACGAAATCAATAAAGATTAGTGATTATTGTATTAACAAGTATTTATTTTGCTAGATTTCAATTTTGACACTTCTAATAATAAATGCTAAAATTTTCATAGATCACTAGATTTTTTTGTATTATTCAAATCATTTTTAAATTAAAACCATTAAAACTAAAATTATTATTTTTTTTGGTTAATTCATAAGATACAAAAAAAAGAATAGAACATAATTTATAGAAAATAATATTCTCTACAACTTGTATCTCAAACATTTTTTTCTAATACCTGCCGTTTAAAAAATAAATCGAAACAATATTTTTTTTTAGAAAATCGATTATTTCCTAAAAACAAATTTTTGGGGGGAAAATGAATAGAACATATATTATAGATAAAAGTCCCTTCTACAACTTTAATCTAAAATATTTTTCTCTACTGCGCACCGTTTCAAAAATAATTCGAAAAGTTCAAAAATTGACATCAGTAAACATCCGTTTCCGGTTTAGTGATGGTTTTTAAAAATAGGAGGTGCACATCTAGAGTATACAAGAACCTTAAGTTTAAAATTCCACGTTACAGTTTTGGCTGTAGAGCGTTCACAGACACACACACACACACACACAGACAGACAGACAGACACACACACAGACGTCATTGAGTTAATGGTTGTATATGATTCAGGGACCCTCAAAACGTGTAATTCCGTTAAAACCTCGAGTTCGATTTTTTTCGTGATCACTATACTTTATTTATACATTACATTTCATGTATGTATAAAAAAGTAAAAAAAATTTTTAATAATACCCATTGGTCATTGCTGGGTTGCGCTAAAAACCTTTATATTAATCTCATATAAGAGTTAAGTCTAGGCAAAAAAATATATACCATGGCATGTGCGATGTCAAAATGTATAACCATACCAGTGGACTTTGGCCAAGGTAGTCAAATTACTTAGCGTGAGAGGGGAAATATATCATCTGTGATGCCCAAATGAGGAAAGGGGAAATGTCGTGTCCAATCATAACAAATGTAGCCTCGTAACACGTCATTTAGGTTGCCCAAAGTGATTGGTCAGAAGCGAATAAGGCAATCTGTGTATTTACTAACCTTGGACTTTGATACTGTATCTTATTTTTTTGTTTAACTCAAAAATGGTGCCTGCAAGGAACCCAAGTGGTAATTTATTTTGTCCCTCTCCTTTTAATTACAATTTTCGATGACATGGAACAATTATTTACTAAAATGTTTTTAATATTGTATGTTTTACCTTATTGGTATATTTTATTATCGAAGATAAGAGCGACATTCTTATGGTTAGTCTACATAGAACGAGTACTCGGCCGAGTACTCGTTCTATGTAGACACAAAATACTGTACTGGGCCGAGTGAAATGAAGCGAGCGAGTAAATAGAAACAGTTTTTATACGTAGGGCCGAGTGCTACCCCCCACCACTTCGATGCACTGTACTCGACGTGTCTAAATAGCCAACCGAGCGTCAAGTAGTGAGTAGTTCTGGTGACTGCTAGTTACTCGACACTCGGCTGGTGGTTTAGACATGTCGAGTACAGTACATCCTAGTGGTGGAAGGTAACACTCGGCCCTATGTATAGAATGCGTGTAGACGTTTACTCGGTCAATATTAGTGCTCGACCGAGTACTCGTCCCATGTAAACTAGGCATTATTACTATTTCGTTTCTATTATAAAATGTAGTATTTTTGTACATTATTTAAAAGAATTTATGTTTTTATATGCATTATTGTAAATATTTAAATAAATAATAAACAGAATTATAAAATATTATACAAGAGATTCTTATTTCCTTTAATATATATTTATTATAGATAGCACGTAATACGTAGTAAAACAACGTACTAAAGTGGGGGATCATTCAGAAATAAATATTATGTCAATATTGACTTTAGTACCCCCCTACATTACTTTTTCAAACTTGGAATAACTAATTTATTTAAAAATACTATTTTATTGTATGTTAGTGTTTTGCTACTTATTAGAAGCATTTTAATAAGGTCCTTTGAACACTTTAATTAAGGACACACCCAAGGTTAGTAAATGACTAGGTTTGCTTACTTGTGACGTCACCACGAAGTTCTTTTCTACCTTCTTGATTTTTTTATTTATCTATGATTTTAACTGTCATAATATTAAACACAAATCACAAATAAATATAATTAATATCATGTCTGAAGCTTCAATATAACAATAAATGAATAGCACAGACACAGAACACAATAATAAATCAATATTGATCAAATTTATATTATGACAGTTTGACAGCGTTGGCGACCATTTGAAATCTAGAGTGTTGAAAAGAACTTCGTGGTGACGTCACAAGGCAAGTCAGCATACCTAGTCATTTACTTACCTTGGGACACACCTACATTTTTTTAAAGTTATTTTTGTTTTCCAAAACTTCTTTTTATCAAATGAATAGAATTTTTATGATGGTGTAATTCGTTCCTCAAAATCTATTCATTTTTTTGTGATTTAAAAAAAATTGCACATTTTGAAACTTGACGCGGAGTGCATTTATGGAGAAAATGAAATTTTGAAATAATTTTTTTAGAGAATTTCAATACCTTGAAATTGGTATCTCCGAAAAATAATTAATTAAAATCATAGACATAGAGACATGGATAACGCATCTGACTCGAAAAAAGAGTCGATTCAAATGAAAGAGATAGAAAGTAGTTTGGAAATATACTTGTCCTTACTTATACAGGAATGTAACTGTTTCATTTTTCGCTTAAATGACAAAAAATAACTAACGTTATAAAATATTTTATTTATTAAAAATGATCACTGATTTTTAAATAATATCAGTTTGGTATTTTTTGACCTAATTCTAATTTCTTGTTCATCTTTTTTTGTTGCTTCATAGTGTAACTAAAATTAAAATCTTATTAATTAAATCTTGTCTGTGATTGTTAGTGCAATTCATCTCATCATTTTTTAACAACCACATGGAAAATGCTTTAAAACTATTTTTTATTAATAAACATTTAATATTTGCACTACCAAAAATATTACTTTCTCAGAAAATCCGTTCACTAATTTCACTATGGGATCAGTTGACGGTTTTTGTAAATTGCCTCGATTTTTTATATTTTAAAACATTTGTTTGTTTTTAGTATTTTCTTTGCTACAAATCCTGACATATAAACTAATTATTTCAATAATGTAATTAATTAATGCCTTCATAAATACTCGGAATATTGTATTCGTGTTCATATGAAATAATTACGCGATGATTTTCGTTACCTATATTTTTATCATTACAAATATTGACTGTACGTAAATAAATAAATATAGTACGCGACATAAATACTACCCTAACTGTAGTAAACTACCAATCAGATTCTTAGAAAAAAACATATAGATATTTTTCCAAACTACATAATCATTTTTTTGGTAAAATTAGCCATTATAGAAATATTTACGGTGTAAAATCTCGTTATACCGATTTTTCGTTGCGTTCCAAAAACTACCCTTCACTTTGAGCATTGAATGCGAGAGTAGGTTGAGGATTAGCCGAATAGTGCATATGACATTTTTTACGTAAAATTTCATGTTTAATCTTTAATTCTTATTTTTTTTTTCCGAGCGGTAGTTCGGATGAAAAATGGGAAAAACTGGAATAAAATTCACTCCAGGGGTAGTTTTTCACGTAAAAGGGGATATTCCATCCACGATTTAGGTGGGAACTTTTCGGGCTCTTATTCCGAACCCTTCTGAGAGTACATGTACAAAAAATCAAAACTTTATTATTTTCTTCTTCTTAAATATCTAATTTACTTGGACTACTATGTCTATGATTAAAATAGTTTTAGTAAAAATTGAGAAAAAATAATTCAAATGAATATAGCCGGAGTAATTTTGGTAATATAGAAATTTTAAGGAAATCAAAATGAAGCTTAAATTAACACCTTTCAGATTACGTAAGGATTGTTATGAAATTTTTTTGATGAATTACAAAAAAGATTCAAACTTCAAACAGAATAGAATATCATTATTTGAGTTATAGATGGTAAAAACTATACTCGATTCAACTTGTAAAGGTTCTACTGTAATATGTGTATATTTATTTCATTCAAATAATGAGGTGTGTATTTAAAAAAAAGCTAATTTGGAAATTACTATATTCTAATATAGAAATAATTTAACTGAAAAAATATTAGACAGTTTCTACTTTAGGTTTATTACAGATTACATTTAATAATCAGTTTAGAGAAAAAACCAAAGCTAAACAAACTAAAAATGTTGAGTATCACTGCTCTAGTTGACACAAGCAGCTACAGATTGGTAGACAGCGCATGCGCAAAACGTTAAATAAGTACAAGCTGATGGTACCTTTGTTAATGTTCTGTGTGAAGTATTGTAATATTACTGTGTTAAAATGTTTCAAGTTAAAGAAGAAGATATGAAACAAGAAATAGAAGACATCGATTGTCTTCAGGATATTGAAATCTATGATGAATTATCTAAATATTACAAACAGGAATATGAAGTAAGAGTTGAATCACGTGTTAGTAAATACAGGCTAGTAGAGATGAGACTGCTATTGCGATAGCTGCTACTGAGAACACTGTTATTTGTACTGAGCAGACTGCTCTGCTATTTAACATACCTGCTATCACTGCTATCCTGTTCTTGATTGTTTTTTTTTTAATCTAAGAAATAAACAAAAAATTTTTGATTTCAACTTTCTTAAGCTTATTTATTTATCAAAAATATTGTTTTGGACAAAAAAGAGACATTACTTTTTTTATTTTCCCATTTTAAAACATTTTCCGTGCACCAAACAAAGATAGACATATCGATAATGCTACTGCGATCACTGCTAATCCGTAGAACAGTGTTCTTTTAAAGAACACTGTTCTTTCAAATAGCAGCTATCGCAGTAGCAGTCCCACGTTATTTTTAAAGTATAATAATAGGCTATTTGACAACATTGAAAATATACTACAAATTGTGGTCATCCTATCAGATAATAGCATAAAAGAACATATTTCACTTTATTTTAAAATAAATTATGTATATTTTTTGCTAATTACACGAAAAAAAATATAATAATTTTTGAAATTTTATCTATGACGGGAACGCTATGTGATTGGTTGCAGCTCTAGTGACGTCACACGCAAGTTGAGTTCGCGTTTTATGCTTTCTGTGTATTATATCAAAGTATTATATTCGATTTTTCAGCTATTTTTGAAGCAGTTTTTAGATAAATTTTATTACTAGTGGCATAAATATTCGTTTCGAATTTCAAAATGGAATTAAATTTTGTGCGAGCTGATTATAGCAACCTATCTAAGGTAGACGCTTTTATTGTTACACTTTTTTTAAGAATAACGCTGATTACTGTGCTGCGGAACTTAAAAATGTGAAAACAGCAGTGTAAGTACCACATAAAACATTTGAAATCCTATATGCTGCAAGATTAAGCCATATTAAGAGGTTAGGTACCTATTAAAGATGTTGGTTAATACGGAGTGTACGGGTGGCCGCTGTCAGAATTGTCAAAAATCACGTGTATAGTAGTATAGTTATTCAGAAAAGATGTTATTTCGTTTTATAAGAACCGATATTTTTAGCTACTATCTAGTTAAATATTACTTATATCAAAGTGATCTTCACACATAAAAACATTTGTATTCAATAAAATACTCGTTGGATCTTTTCAATTACTGTAACCACATTTTTCGTCTTTTGGGATTCTTTGGAACAGAAACAAACAGTTTGTGTGGACTTTTTATAGACGTATTTATACATTGTGGCACTACACACCATTTATACACCATTCTATCCACTAAATTTGAAGATGAAATTCACTTCAGATGCACTGTTTTATTAAGGCAATGACTTATTTACGTGCGTGTGACGTCACACGCACCATATGACCAGCGCCATGATAGAAACAGCGTTTCTGACGCAGTTTTGAAAATTTAAACTTTAACATTGATTTTTATTGATAATACAGTAGATCTCCCCGAAATATCAATGTAGTGTGCTTATTATGTAATAAAGAATAATTTAAAAATATTTTATAAAATTAGTCAAATAGCCTATTAGGTACTAGCTATTTATGTAAATCTTATTTTCTCTGTTTAAAAGTAAACGTTTAATTTTTATTTTAAAGAAACTAAAAAACTATTTAAAATTTTTTAAAGTTATTAAGGCTAATTTCATAATTAGGCATTAATTAATATTCATGAATTTCACCTTTACGTGCTATTTAGACTACCCCTTATGTCAGTGGAAATTTTTTTTGGGTGGTGGGGTAATATTTTTCGGGGGGGGGGGGATATTTTTCAGGGGGGGGATTTTATAAATGCGTGTTAAATTTTGGAAGGGATTTTGAAATGATGTTTTTTTTCTCAAAACATACGTTTTTTTAGAACACTGAACATTTTGGGGGGAGGGAGTGCCCCCCCCCCCCCCGTTACTACGCCACTGCCTTATGTAAATAAATTTGAGTACTCGAAACGCCTATAGATTTAAAAAAAAACTTTGATCTAAACAAACTGTGATTATATCACTGCTACTGTTAACTGCTATTTGTCTTAACTGCTCTCTGTGATCACTGCTATCTAAAAATCACTATTAAGCCCATCTCTACAGGCTAGGTATGTTTGACAGTTGCTCAAATGTAAAACATAGGTTCCTAAACAATTGTTTTATAAACTGTAATATTTTTAATTTCACGTATTTACGTGATTATTAAAATTAAATTATTTTACACAAAAAGTACATAAACATTTATCTGTAAAATATTACATCAAATTTAATTTATAAATATTGTATAACTTACTTACGAATAATCGCTTTTCAGGAAGAGTTGGTTATTAAAGAAGAAAACGTACCAGAAACTAGAAGCGAACAACTAGAAAATGAAGATATTATTATTACTACATATTGTAATAATGAAATAATTAACGAGTCCAGTTTAACTAAACAACGTTCTCATAAAACTAGTGTAAAATTACATAAACATAAATGTGATCAGTGCGAGTATAGTAGTAAAACAAAACACTATTTGTTAAAACATAAATTAACACATACTAATGAAAGACCTTTTAAATGCAACCAATGTGAACATAGCTTCAAACATAGAGGAAATTTGTTAAGACATAATTTAATACATACAAATGAAAGACCTTTTAAATATGACCGATGTGAATATAGCTGTAGACAAAAATCACATTTATTAGAACATTATTTAACACATACTAGAGAAGACCTTGCGATCAATGTGAATATAGCTTTAAAAGAAAAGTACATTTATTGGCACATAAATTAACACATTCTAATGAAAAACCTTTCAAATGCAACCAATGTGAATTTAGCTGTAATCGCAAATCAAATTTATTAACACATAATTTAACACATACAAACGAAAAACCATTTAAATGCGACATATGTGAATATAGCTGTAAACAAAAGTATGTTTTATTAAGACATAATTTAATACATACTAATGAAAAACCTATTAAATGCAATCGGTGTGAATATAGCTGCAGACAAAAAAGAAATTTATCAATACATAATTTAACACATACAAATGAAAGACCTTTTAAATGCGATCGATGTGAATATAGCTGTAAACAAAAGCGAGCATTATTAAGTCATATGTTTACACATACTAAAGAAAAACCTTTATAATAATCTCAGTTTGTCTGTCCACCCGACCTTATCAATAAAACAAAATATCTCGTAAACTATATAATCTAAAAACTTGTTATTTTTACTGAACATCTAAAGTGACGTCCTCTAGACCAGTGGTCCCCAACCCTATGCCTACGGGCACCATTGTGCCCGCCGACCGTTTTACGTGTGCTGACTGTGAACGATAAAAAATTAAGTTTTCAATAACATGTTATGTAATTTATTATTTATTTTTAGTAACTCATTACTAGATGACCCGACAGACGTTGTCCTGTCTTAACTATGAATATTGAATTCGAATTGGTATCTTGTATATATATAAAAATGAAGCACGCATTATGTCAATTCTGTCAAACGTCATAAGGTTATATTAAAAAAGTTTACATTGTCCAAAGCGCTAAGGTTAGATTAGAACTAATATTATATGGTGGTTAAGTATTCTTAAATTTTCTAATTTTCCGCGCAATTTTTTTAATTTTTTCTTTCATAAGAACCTTCTGACAATAACAAACAAACAAAAAAGTGAAATCGGTCCAGCCGTTCGCACGTGATGGCGTGACCAAGGGAAATAGGGATTCATTTTTATATAAATAGATTATTAAGAAAATAACTAATGCAAAATTGCGTGTAATTATATAGAAAACTTAGATACAATTTAATTAATTTAAAATAAATGTTCAGATGCGAATTAAGTAATATTTTAGTCCCCAATTGTAAAATTAACAAATTCACATATGCTGTATAGAATAAAGGGTTCTCTAGCAGGGCTGGATTTAAAAATTTGCCGCCCGTAGGCAGTTGCGAAAATTGCCGCCCTTTTCGATTAAAAAATTAAGATTTTGTTATAAAAAAATCCTGAAGACCTGTTTTTTAGCTTTTTTTAGTAAAAAAATGTTAGTAATACTTCTGAAGAGCTTTTTTTTTTAACTCTCCCAGGTAAAATTTCTAACTTTTTTTTCCATACCAAAATTTGCCGCTATAGGCAGCTGCCTACATTGCCTGTTCTCTAGATATTAAATAAAAACTCATTTTTAGTAAAATCTTTAGATGCCTTTCGTAGTTCCCTTACGAAAAATTTCCGGACACGTGTTTATTAGAAGTTTTTTGCTTAAAATATTTTTTCTTAATCTACTGTTTAAGTTTGTCACGACAGTAATGAATCACTCTGTATGTATGTTTACCGGTTATTACGACTATCCGCTTTTACGACCTAATATGACCGGCCCCTTCGTCGTTATAACCGGTTTCTACTGTATTACATTTGTATATTATAATAAATAAATAATTTGTATAATATATAGAATATATTAAAATTTGAATACTTTCATAGAAACCTATGTAATATGTACCTAGTTATAAAGTGTATTTATTAAGAATAATTATAACGTTATATTTATATACCACAACAAATACAAAACTTGTACACAAATAAACTTTTTTATATATTTAGTTTTTGTTATTTAATTTTTTTCACAAAGTAGATTAATGAATAAAATATTGCATCAATTTACTCGATTCCAAAAGGGGGTGTATCCCGCTAATACCCCTCTTCTTTCTGTCTGCGGGCGCCCATGTCCATAGCCATCTTTATATGGTATTTTATTGTAATACATAAATAAAATTATACTTAATTAAATGAAATTAAAATAAATATAATTAAGTGCTGTCATTTCACTTATAATCCTGCACCCAATTTCTAAAGAATAATTCATTATTAACACAAATTTATTGTGAAATTTCAATCACCTGTTTAGAAAAAAAGTCAGGCCAAAACAATGGAGACGATATAAAAATGTTGAGTATCACTGCTCTAGTTGACACAAGCGGAATAGGCGGCCATTTATTGTATGACAGTTTATGTACTGTGTGCTATTATACATATTTAGTAAATTTGTATTGTAATATTACTGTGTAAAAATGTTTCACATTAAACAGGAAGATATAAAACAAGAAATAGAAGACATCGATTGTCTTCAGGATATTGAAACCTATGATGAATTCTCTAAATATTACAAACAGGAAAATGAGGTAAGAAATACTTACACTTAGTGACCGTTAAAATTGATTTCATAAAATATTTTTGAAAGATGCTTAAATGGAAAACAGAGGTTTCTAAACAATAGTTTTATTAAACTTCTTTAATGTCCAGTACCTTAAAGTGGCTAGCAAATTTGCAAGTGACACTCAGCTCGTGATTTAACGACCGCTTGATTTAGCAACGGGCCAATTGCGCGATTTAGTGACCCCACCATAATACTACCGTGATTGCTATAATTCCGCGCGAAATTTAAATTCACCGATTAACGTTGAGGTCGGCACGGTAGTGGGGGTCCCTCTCGACGTCGTTAAATCAAGCGGTTAAATTACCAACAACATCATTAAATTGAGTGATGAGTTTAATTAGCACTCACAAATGAAAATATTAATTTTGTTATAAGTAGTATTTATGGATTTGCTACGTAATTTAGAGCAGTGATACTTAAACGTATTGTAACACAGTTGGCGACTCTGACCGTATAATTTTCATAGTAGGTAGGGGAAACATGGACAAAATCACACACTGTTTTTATTTTTAATTATAACTTTTAAATTAAAAAAGTTAGAAATTAGAAAATCAGTATGGTAACTCTAAGAAGATTCATATAGACAATAATATAATCATTTATTCAAAAATTTAAGAGACAAAAAATATAAAAAACATTTTATAGAGATTATTGAAAGTTCATTTTGTCCATACTATATGGACAAAATGACACACATTAAAAAATACATATATTTTAATTACACGTTTCGCAAATAAACATTTTCGTTTTGTTTGACTTGTTAGCACAGGATGCATGAACCCAGTCTACATTTTACGCAAAAAAGCCAAAATTCCTTGGGCCTAAATCGCGAATACAAGTCATTGCAATAAATGCAGGGACAATCTTCGTCATCTTCTTGATTGTCTTCATTTTCATCTTCGTCGTCTTTTGTTTCTGCGTTTCTTTGAACAAATGTTTAGTATCTTTTTTCTCAAATAACTCTTTAAGGACATTTTTACCTTGACTTTTATATGAAATATTTATAAAGTAGATGTTAGCATTAAATTATGTTGTTTTTTCCTTGGGTTTCGTTTTTCTTGGCCAGTTACATACGTTCCATTTGGTACAGGTGACATGACTTTTATTGGGACTAGTATATTCTCAGAGGTTTCACTATTCTCATCGAAAATTTTAGATGGCGGAAGCCACCCCATCTAGTTATTTTAGATGGCGGAAGCCAACCCATCTAGTTATTTTAGATGGCGGAAGCCACCCCATCTAGTTATTTTAGATGGCGGAAGCCACCCCATCTAGTTATTTTAGATGGCGGAAGCCACCCCATCTAGTTATTTTAGATGGCGGAAGCCACCCCATCTAGTAATTTTAGATGGCGGAAGCCACCCCATCTAGTTATTTTAGATGGCGGAAGCCACCCCATCTAGTTATTTTAGATGGCGGAAGCCACCCCATCTAGTTATTTTAGATGGCGGAAGCCACCCCATCTAGTTATTTTTTTACAGCATATTTTGCATAGATTATTTAACCAAGATTGTTGATTGATAGTCCATTTGTAATTCCTTGGCACAAAACACCCTTTCATTATTATTTTTTATTCAGTAGGTAACTACGGACAAAATGATGTAAGTATGTCATTTTACCCGACCGTGGTGTGCGTCATTTTGTCCAATACTACTTTGCTTAATTATTACAATCGTAATGACAAAATGTAAAAAGTTCAGTGTAAAATAGTTCGATGTTATTCATTACACACCATTCCACCAAATTGGAACTAATATTAATTGAAAAAGTTTATTTGAACACAAAAAAGTTATTTATGAGTATATTACTAATACCACTGAAGTGTACCGATTGTCGAGTTGACAGTTTGTGACCATATTATGTGATGGGTACCATTTACCTACAATTCGTCCTTTTTGAAATATTGCCGGTGTGTCATTTTGTCCATGTTTCCCCTACGTTTTACCACTGTTTTAATACCGTTGTTGGTGTTTACATACAACGCTTGCACGAAAACTCCAAGAGAACTGTAATTTAATTTTGAGATGAGTGCTTCCTAGCTTGCAAAGCTAGCCCCTTTATAATACCGGACATAAGGTGCTTCGTGACTAAAACAAAAATATTAAACTTTTAGTCATTATTCATTTTAGCGACTTTTGCTTAAAATGGCCTGACTGTTTCATTCTGTATCGAAATACCAAAATGTTTCTTTTAAACACCGTAAAATAGATTTTAAGTGGACTGTACGAAATAGGTTAAACGAAATATAACATTGTTGATTCATACAACTGCATATATTAGTACAAAGAAACGGCTTACCTCTTTTGTTGTACCCAAGTACGGCTCTGCTCTTCCCAAATACAATTATCAGGATTGGATGGTAAAAAAAAGGATATCAATTGTAATAATTCAACCAGCTATCCATGCGACTTCTAAGCACGTTCCTTTGATCGAAATAACTTTTATATGCAGTACAATAAGCACTTGCAACACTTAAAATAAATCAGTAACCTCACAAAAATAACGGAAAACTAAATACACTATTCGATATATATTAAAACTATATCTATAACATTCACATAAACGATTCTCAAATAAAATATAAACTCTACACATATAACTATAATGTATACACTTCTGTCAGGGTCCAATGTTCACGTATATCTTTGTAAGAGACAACAATCGAACATTTACCGACACGAATATATCTAACCTTCAAAGTCAGAAGTTCATACAGATCTTCCTTTAAAGTCAAGAGTTCACAGGCATCTAACTTAAGTTATCATGCCGGTTCATACGGTATTCAAAAACGCGGTAAAAGCTACTGCGCAAGACTGCGCGGCCAGACCGGCGCACACATCACCCCCCGACATGAAATACTTAATTTCATTTCCCTCTAACGAAACAAAGCAAATTCTAAATTCTAAATTCGCCCAAACAAAATTATCTTAACCAAGATAAACGAAAAATATCAAAACGAACTATCTACAAAAATAGACAAAATCGCAAGATAACTAACTACCAAACATCACTAAGAAGTTGGCAGCATACAAAACGATCCGAAGAACGTTTACAAAAATTCCGGATATAATCCGAACGATAAACAATCGCACAAATAATTAAATGGGTATAAGTCCTTGAACTTACCACATTTCAATAATCTGGGAACAATTTGACAGGGACAGGCATAATTCGTCGCATAATATATTAACCGCTGGGCGTCCGTCATTTTAACGACCGAAAAAAATACCCAAGCCGGGCCTGCATGCAAATTGCCCATTTGACATATGTCAACCGACAAGTCAAAACAAAGGGCCTTTATTAGGCACGTTAACGGAGTTTTCCGTTCTAAATACAAATGGGACCGGGGGAGACGCCTTCCACAGCGAATCACCACCTTTTGTAGACACGGGTCCCAATGTCGAAATAATATTGAATTCAATATTTTAATTTTTAAAAACCCAAGATCAGAAGTGAAGTATTTTACACGTAGCCGGCTCCACTTCTGTATAATATCAAGAGAAAATATGAACAATTTAATAACCGATGTACCTGTAATACAAATTTTATACGGACTCCTTGGCCGAAAAATTGTCGAAATAACGTAGCGGTCGGTACATTGGCTCAGTTTATTGTCAAATAACAAATTATTCGAAGGCGGGTATTTCCTTAAATCTACCTGGTTCAACCCTTCGGTGTTGAAACCAGTCACAGGGGTGTAGCTATCATTTTCAATCATCCAGGACAAATATTTTAAAATTAAACACTCTATTGATACAAAATTACGTCGTTTTATCGTAAGAGATTTTTCGTTAATTTCTTTATGAATTAAATAGGGACCTGGTGACAAGGAGTTACAAGGCTTTCCCATTCTCGACAAATCCGAGTTACAGGGTTTTAATAATACCTCTGTTTCCTGTTCTACTTCGATGTGGAAAGCTTTTATCTCATTATCACACAAAGGCGCGCAGTTGGGTACTGAACCCATAACAATATATCCAAAATCAGTATCTAAAGCCGTCGGTGTATTCGCGGCCCCTACAACTTTACGCATTTGCATCAAAACAAAAAATAAAGGTGCCCCTATTATTCCATCAATGGAACCTGGAAGATTAAAATTATCGTCAGCTAATTTTAAATTCTTTACATGTGACAAGCACGCATCCGAAATTTCAAAGTTCGGTATATTGTCCGATACTTTATCAATCAAAAGTACCTCTAAATTATAATCCGTCGTTTCATTATGTCTCGAGCGTATGTCTATCTTGGTTTTACTCGTTACCTTATCACGAACTCCTGCGCCGCGCAGTATATAATTACACGGAACTACATCTAATTTGAGTCGTTGTGCGCATTGCACCGTCAGGAAGTGAGATTGAGAACCAGAATCCAACAAAAACCGTACCTTGTGTCGATTACCATCTTTATCGAAAGTATATACTACCGCGGTAGGCAATAGAACCGGAGCATCAAGCCCAAAGCTAAAAATATTAGTACACGGTACTGTATCTACCGATATACTCCCTTGAGTGTTCATACGATCAGTTGTAAGCCGATCGAGTGACATTCTCTGATTCTTTTCCACTGCAGTAACCCTTCCTCTGAAATAATGTAGTAAAGAATGGTGTTTAAAACTACACTTAGTACACGCTGGTCGCTTCTGACAATATCTGAGATAATGTTTCCCAAAACAATTAAGACATAAATTTTTACTTTTAATAAATTTAAATCGCTCGAGTGGTACTTGATCGATAAATTTTTTACATTTCGTAATAGCATGATTACCCAAACAAACTATACACTTCTTAACTGCATCATGCTTTGTAATAAAAAACGATTGTATTTCTTGTTTCGTAGCTTTATCGGACGAACCTACTTTATCATGCTGTGATGAGACTGTATAAATATGCATTTGCTCTCTGAGAAATGTCACAATGTCATCAACAGTAAATATCGCTTTATCGCGTCTAACATTTTCGAAAAGCATACGCGTGTCCTTGTCTAATTTGCTCCAAAGCAAATAAGCATATGTAAAATCACATAGATCGTCTAATTGTAAATTCTTTAAGGCCCTATGTGCCGAGACACAACTATCTAATATATTCCCTAACGTCTGAGCGTTAGCTGCGTTAATTGGCTTAAAATTCAGTATTTGATCTAAATAACTAGTTGCTAATGAACGCGGATTTTGATATTGATTTACCAACGCATTCCACATGATCAAATAATTACTCCCGACTGGGGGCAAACCCGAACATACATTAGCGGCAGGGCCGCTTAACTGGCCGACTAAATAATGAATTTTATCCATGTCGCTTAACGAGGCGTTATCATGAATAAGATTTTTAAAAACTTCATAAAAGACCGGCCAATCCTTCAATTCTCCCCCAAATATTGGGATATTGATCCTTGGGAGCCTGGGTAAGGAAGGCTGTGGAAGGGGGGTCGTCGCCTTATTTTCTACAGGCTTAACTTCAGGCGGCGGATTGACTCGAGGATCCTTTTCTGCGAACCTAATATGACCTAACAAATCATTAAATGAGTCAAGGGTTTGATAATTAGGTTCAAATGCCGCATTTAATTGCATTTGTAGTGAGTTGACTTCATTAGTCACTTCCGCATATTCGGATTTCGTGTCACCAAGCATAGTAAGCTGGCATCTAAAATTCTTCACAACGGCCTTTTTATCCAGATCTTTAATCATATCATTAACCCTTTGTACCCTCTGAAACAACGTTTGCTGTTGCACTAGTCGCATTTTTAATAAACGTTCAAGAGCGTCAATATCTGCCATCGCAAAGCCTTAATAAAATCCACAAAACGAAATAAACAAATAAAATAACTAATCGTAGCTATAATAAACGATCTATGACTAAACTTCTATAAAATACCCCTTATGGATCTAACTAAAACGAAATACCTATCTATTTAAAACAATACAAAAAATGAATTTTTATCAAAATATCCAAAAAATACACAAAGTAATTGTTTCAAAACAACCGAAAAATATATCAGCTTAAATAACTGAAATAAAGTGAAAATACAGTAAAATAATGTTACGTAAATTTTCCACAACAAACGAAATCGTAGCAAAAATATTTAAAATCATCGACAAAAATATCCTATAAACGTCAAAAGGTTATTGAACTCGTGTATCAAACTAAATATACAAACAATAACAAACGAAAAGGTTATTGAATATTTACACAAGCCTAAATAAATCCTGATCAATTTATATATAATTATAGTGTAATACATTTATCGAACCAAAAAATAATTAATGTTAATTAATTAAAATATATTACACTTAAGAACGCGTAGCTAATTGTTGAAATCAAAACTGATTTACAAACAAAACCAATGCATTTGTATCGAAACGTCAAAAGTGACAGATCAAACAATCATGGCGGTCGACTACCATATGCGAACGTCGGATACACCACCAGATGGCTCTGGCATCGTCGCCCAAAAATTCACTAAGAATTGTAATCAACTTCAACAAACAAAAACCCTAGAAAATTTCAATGTCAGAAATTTCTTGTTCGTTCAAAAACGCTATTACATACGTAATAACTTTGCAAGAACTTGTTTGACCTAAACTACAAGAATAAACCGTTTCAAGATAACAATAAATTTTGCAAATGCATCTCAAAATGTTCTTACAACGAATATTCATTTTTAACAAATAATATATTTGAAAATAAATACATCAATACCAGTTTGGTGTGTCTACACCGAAGACATCTCGAAATAATATGTACTAAAACCCCAAACTGATACTATCGAAAAATAGGAAAAATCTAGTGTGTTTTTTATTATAAAAAAACATCTCAAAATAATAACGTCGCAACCTAGATATCTCATGTGAGATCTGTGAACTCCTGCTCTTCAGTGGGTGTGTTAAATTTAATTAACATCACAAAACAAAAACGTCGCAAAAAACCCCACTGAAATGTCCATAAAAACAATAACTTGACAAATTTTGTGTGCCACCGTTGGCATCCCAAACCAAATCAAAACTTCCCCAAAATTATCAAAGTTAAACAGCATATACACATAATCATTTGAAAATCGTTCGAATGTTATAAACCGTCTGAAGGTCACTGACTTAACCAACTGAAACGTGTTTCTGCAAGAACCATGTGCATGAATCAGCAAACAAATATAACAAAATTTTGAATATTTTATCAAAATTAATACGAAAATGACCTAAAAAACTGGGTCATTATCCGGTTCGAAGGACCAAAATGTTTCATTCTGTATCGAAATACCAAAATGTTTCTTTTAAACACCGTAAAATAGATTTTAAGTGGACTGTGCGAAATAGGTTAAACGAAATATAACATTGTTGATTCATACAACTGCATATATTAGTACAAAGAAACGGCTTACCTCTTTTGTTGTACCCAAGTACGGCTCTGCTCTTCCCAAATACAATTATCAGGATTGGATGGTAAAAAAAAGGATATCAATTGTAATAATTCAACCAGCTATCCATGCGACTTCTAAGCACGTTCCTTTGATCGAAATAACTTTTATATGCAGTACAATAAGCACTTGCAACACTTAAAATAAATCAGTAACCTCACAAAAATAACGGAAAACTAAATACACTATTCGATATATATTAAAACTATATCTATAACATTCACATAAACGATTCTCAAATAAAATATAAACTCTACACATATAACTATAATGTATACACTTCTGTCAGGGTCCAATGTTCACGTATATCTTTGTAAGAGACAACAATCGAACATTTACCGACACGAATATATCTAACCTTCAAAGTCAGAAGTTCATACAGATCTTCCTTTAAAGTCAAGAGTTCACAGGCATCTAACTTAAGTTATCATGCCGGTTCATACGGTATTCAAAAACGCGGTAAAAGCTACTGCGCAAGACTGCGCGGCCAGACCGGCGCACACACTGACAAAAAGTCAAAATAGGCGTATTTTTTACGTAAATCATGAATCAATCGACACTTAAAAAATAATTCAATCTTATTTATACAGGGTCCTCCAATAGTGGGTCCGGCATTGTTTTACGCCCAAACTATTGAAGATAGAGTTATAGGATAAAAAATTTATTATATATATTGACCCTAAAGAATTTCAGGAAAATATTTTCAACCCCCTAAAACCGCTCCTTGGGGGGTAGTTTGAGGGGTACATACCCGTTTCTCAGTTAAATCAAATGGAATGGTATATCAAAAAGTACATATTTGTAAAGATCATAAAAAAATAAGAAACTTTCGTAAAACAAAAATTTTCATACTTTCAATTGTTTAAAAAATATGGCGACTTGTTCTCAAATTTTAGGGTTTCACTAAAAGTGCTATAATTTCGTTAAAAATTAATGGAATTTTATTATTTTTTCAAATTTCGAAAGTAGAAATAATGAACTTTGTAAAGATGTATGACTATTTGTGATTTTGATAGTTTAAAGTGTCATACGCGATATATCAAAAATTCAAAAGTTCAACTAGGGATAATTCGAAATTTTCAAATACAATGGTATATCAATTAGTACTTTTTTTTTAAAAGGATATGTAAATAAACAACTTTTGTTAAGAAAATTTAAAATTTAAAATTATAATTTTAAAATTGAAAACTGAAAATTAAAATTTTTAATTTTAATTTTTTTTATCAAAAACTGTTTATTTACATATCTTCTTTAAGAAAAAGTACTAATTGATATACCATTGTATTTAAAAAAATTGAATTATCCCTAATTGAACTTTTCAATTTTTGGTATGTCGAGTATGACACTTTAAACTATTAAAATCTCAAATAATCATACATCTTTACAAAGTTCATTATTTCTACTTTCTTAATTTAAAATAATAATAAAATTCCATAAATTGGAAATCAAAAAACATTTGATAACAAGTCGCCATATTTTTTAAACAATTGAAAGTATGAAAATTTTTGTTTTACGAAAGTTTCTTATTTTTTCATTATCTTTACAAATATGTACTTTTTGATATACCATTCCATTTGATTTTACTGAGAAACGGGCATGTACCCCTCAAACTACCCCCCAAGGAGCGGTTTTAGGGGGTTGAAAATATTTTCCTGAAATTCTTTAGGGTCGATATATATAGTAAAATTTTTATCCTAACTCTCTATCTTTAATAGTTTGGGCGTAAAACAATGCCGGACGCACTATTGGAGGACCCTGTATATTTTTTAAGCAAATAAATAAATAAAAGATTGAATCCTCATTTTTAACTAACCTCAATTTGACATATTATTCAAACAATTATTGATCGGAATTTACAGTGGCGTAACTATAGAAATGGGGGCCCCAGACAATTTTTCAGAAGGGGGCCCTTGACAGGATTTTTTTGCATTACTCCCCCCGTCCCACAATAATAATTATTGCTTAGAAACTTTGAAGAGATGTAAATATTTGAAATATGAATACGGAAACGTTCGAGAAAAATTGATTTATGAAAAAAAAATACAATACTTAAATGAAAAACAGTCAATAACACGCCAAATTTTCATGTTTGAGATTTTGATATTTAATTTTAGAATTTTAAAATAAAATAACTGAAAAATCAGCTTTTTCACCAAAAACTTCATTGATCGGTTCGATTCTTAAAAAAAAAACAGCATTTAAAAAAATATTTCACCACTTTTGGAGGCCCCCTAGATGCTCGGGGCCCCGGACAATCTAACCGGCCAGACAGGCGGTGGTTACGCCACTGGGAATTTACATAATTTTTCTCGCCCTTCTTTTTCATTATAAACATAACATGTTACTTTTGATATACTCGAGCCATATTTTCATTTCCAGGGCGCGAAAAACATTTTTTTCGACTATTTGTTTATAAAGAAGTAATTGTTTTAGAACAAAAAAAAAAGTAAACAGCAAAGCAGTCTGCTCTCTGCTCAGTACAAAAAAAACTGTTTTTAATAGCAACTATCGCAGTAGCAGTCCCATCTCTACAAATATCTTGTTCCCATGTCAGAATCTGACCATGAATTGACTCGTACTTCAAAAACTATTAAATTTAATTATATGGTACATACTTAATAGTGTTTACAGTGTTTTTATTTTTTTACGTCGGTTTTATTTTTTACATAAAAAGTATTTTAGCATTATCTGTAAAACATTACATCACATTTAATTAAGAATTGTATTTACTTACAAATTTTCGGTTTTCAGGAAGACTTGGTTATTAAAGAAGAAAATGTACCAGAAATTAAACATGAACAAGTAGAAAATGAAGATATTATTATTACTACATATTGTAATAATGAAATAATTAACAACGAGTCCAGTTTAACTAAACAACGTTCTCATAAAACTAGTGTAAAATTACATAAACATAAATGTGATCAGTGCCAGTATAGTAGTAAATATAAACACAATTTGTTAAAACATAAATTAATACATACTAATGAAAAACCATTTAAATGCGACCAATGTGAATATAGCTGTAATCAAAAGTCTACTTTATTAACACACAAATTAACACATTCTAATGAAAGACCATTTAAATGCGACGACTGTGAATATAGCTGTAAACATAAAGTAAGTTTATTAAAACATAAATTAACACATACAAATGAAAGACCTTTTAAATGTGACCAATGTGATTGTAGTTTTAAACGTAAAGATAATTTATCAAGCCATAAATTAACACATTCTAATGAAAGACCATTTAAATGCGACATATGTGAATATAGCTTTAGACAAAAAGGCAGTTTATTAACACATAAAATAACACATACTAATGAAAGACCATTTAAATGCGACATATGTGAATATGGCTTTACACAAAAAGGCAGTTTATTAACACATAAATTAAAACATACTAATGAAAGACCATTTAAATGCGACGACTGTGAATATAGCTGTAATCAAAAAGGCAGTTTATTAACACACAAATTAACACATACTAATGAAAGACCTTTTAAATGTGACCAATGTGATTATAGCTATAAACGAAAAGACACTTTATTAACACATAAATTAACACATACAACTGAAAAACCTTTCAAATGCGACGTTTGTGAATATAGCTGTAGACTAAAAGCATATTTATTGAGACATATTTTAATACACACTAATGAAAGACCTTTTAAATGCAACCAATGTGATTGTAGTTTTATACGTAAAGATTATTTATCAAGCCATAAATTAACACATACCAATGAACGACCATTTAAATGCGACATATGTGAATATAGCTGTAATCAAAAAGGCAGTTTATTAACACATAAATTAACACATACCAATGAAAAACCTTTTAAATGCGACGTTTGTGAATATAGCTGTAGAGTAAAGGCAAATTTATCAAGCCATAAATTAACACATACCAATGAAAGATCATTTAAATGTGACATATGTGATTATAGCTTTAGACAAAAACCACATTTATTAAGACACAAATTAACACATACCAATGATAGATCATTTAAATGCGACGAATGTGAATATAGGTGTAAACAAAAAGTCAATTTTTTAAAACATAAATTATCACATACTGATGAAAGGCCTTAAATATGACCAGTGTGTAGATAATAAATTTATAAGTAGAGATTATTTAGCAAAACATTAATTAAGATAAACTAATAAAAGACATTTTATATGCAACTGATGTGAATATAGCTGCAAACAAGAAGCAAATTTATTAACACATACTAATGAAAACCCTTTTAAATGTTTTCATTGTCTGTCGTTGCCATATATGTAATACTCCTATATTGCTAGTAGGGGTCTGGAGACCGGCGAAAACTATACGGTGCAGACATATGCATCTGTCTCAAACATCCTACTTCGAGTCTTATGCGCATGTTCGAGAATCGAGCATACATACATGATACATACATACTTACAAGTGTATAAGTGTGCGTCAGTTGTAAACGTCATTTTGTACATATACATACACACATATGTCAGTTTATGTATATGTATGTATATGCTTGTTCACGCTTGCGCACAACGGGTCAAGTTGTATGTTTGAAATAAAAGATGTGTTTGCTGTCTCACTTAGTCCGTGATACCTCCACTTATAGGCGCTAGCAATATAGGAGTACACTCAGCGTTCTATAATACGACCATCCACAATACGTCCGATCCATAAGACAATGTTCTAACAGTTCTATAATACGTCTTTCCCCAACTCCCACCATACTACCACATATTTCAGCGCGAAATTTAAATTAACAAATTGACATTCAAGTCTTCTATGTAGTTGTAGATTTTACACACAAAACTTGTGTTTTGGTGTGACAGAGTGTGACTCAATGTGGAAAAAAATGAAATTCAATACAAATTTTCTTTGAAATTGAAATATAATAAATAGTATAAAAAAATGTGTAAGGTACATACATTTTATTTAAAATTTGATAATTTGAAAACGATTAAAAAAGGAAATAACAAAAATAAATTATTGGCATATGATTGTATAGAAATCTATACATTTTTCATCCAGTATTAAAGCAACGAATAACAATTGTCTAGAGTTCAATCCTAAAAAGTCAACAAACCAGGATCTCGTTCACCAACAGCGCCATTTTTATTATTATGTATCTGTCAACTTTTAGGCGTGGTGGTGGGGGCTCCTCTAGCCGGAGTCTTGTGGAATTATTGAATTACCGATGGCTACGTATTATAGAACGCTGAGTGTATTACATATATAGTCGTTGCATCCAACACGAAATTTTACTGTTGGTAATTTTGATGACACTGAAGCTAGCGGTCGGACCACAGTAGTCACTTTTTAGAATTAAACGGTTAAAACAATAATTGTAAAAATCATTTCTCCCACTTTATATGGGTATTAAATTGTAGGTATTTACACTTGTAATAACATACAATAGAAAT
The DNA here is from genome assembly GCA_949319165.1 of Sialis lutaria. NCBI lineage: Eukaryota > Metazoa > Arthropoda > Insecta > Megaloptera > Sialidae > Sialis > Sialis lutaria. Next base: position 26,229,918 of record OX439239.1, on the reverse strand, counting down.
ACAAATTCAAAAAAAATGCTTCCGCCTGTAATAGTTTATTTAATTGTAAAATAGGTTAGATTTGATTTTTTAAATTGATACGAAATACGTAAAATTCTTTGCTCTGAAATCTGGCATGGCTAAATTTATTGCAAATCACGTCAAAATTATTGTTGATAAGAAATAAAAATTCTAAAAAAATGCCCCTGGATTTTTTGGCACTTAATAAAGTTCTCGCCGCTCGACGCGCGATGTTAAAAACCGTCATGTCAATCCAGGGGCATTTTTTATAAATTTTGTTTCTATTGTACGTTATTATATTTGTAAATACCTACAATTTAATACCTATATAAAGTTGGAGCATTGAGTTTTACAATTGACTTAGCTGTTTTTAACATCGCGCGTCGAGCGCTCAGAACTTTATTAAGTGCAACATCAAGGGGCAATTTTTTAGATTTTTTTTTTCTTATCAACAATAATTTTGACGTGATTTGCAATAAATTTAGCCATGTCAGATTTCAGAGCAAAGAGTTTTACGATTTTCGTATCAACTTAAACATGAAATCTGACCTAATTTATAATTAAATAGACTATTTCAAGCGGAAGCATTTTTTAATTTGTATTTCTATTGTATGTTATTACAAGTGTAAATACTTACAATTTAATACCCATATAAAGTGGGAGAAATGATTTTTACAATTGTTTTAACCGTTTACTTATACAAAGTGACTACTGTGGTCTGGCCGCTAGCTTCAGTGTCATGTAATTTTGACGACCTTTTCAACGTAGGTATACTTCTTAAAAACCCCGGAGACATTTGAAAAATCCCCCCGGATGTCCCCGGACGCCCTTAAAAAGAGGGGAAAAGATAATTCCTGATACTATGTCCTATGAGTCTGATAAAAACCCTTTTATAAACACTTGTTACTTTCTGTTTTTAAGATATGACTTTGTCTAGGATCTTATGTGATTGAAAAAAATTATAGAAAACTCAGTAACTTTTATTTGTTGTATTATTGACGGATAAATTGTAATAATACACATGGTTCCAACACCGAAAAATATCTGAAATTTTCACAACACGTCACTTACATATTTAGTAACACGTTTCATAAAAAAAATTATACTCTTACAGACCTTAAATTGCGAGAAAAAAATAATTCCTGCTGAAAAATATTAAAAAAAAAATGGCGTTCTTAAATGTCATGATTTGTTTTATTACATAGTTTTTCATATACAAAAGCTTATAAACTACTAATATTATTGTTTTCATTGCATTTGTATATTCTACGTATGTTCTAAACAATGTTATTTAATAATATTTGAATTTGTCATTTATAATAATAAAATGATTCTTTTGTTTTTAAATCTAACAGATAAATTCAGAATAAAATTTTTTCCTGTAATCAACACAAATATTAAGTTTTTGACTAAAATTGTAAAATAACAGTTAAAAAATGGGAAATAAGGTTTTATACATAAGTACTAATATTGTTTAAGTAGTTTATAAACTAATTTGACTTTCCTACAAGCATTTAAAGTAATTAATTCATAATTTGATTTTGATCGTCCATTGCATCTAGATTTACATTATTGTTGACTCAGACTGTACGTGCCATACATCCTTAATCAAAACTCTTGACAACTTCATCATGTCCAGTGAGGAAATTTGGGTAAGAATTTTTGATATAGAGAATCTTCTTTAATTTCCACGTGGATAATTCACGTCATAAATACGTGTATACAATAAACTATTACAAAAATAATGTTTTCAATTTTTTTTCAATAATAAATATGACATGTGACATATCGTTGTAAAGTAGAGTAAAAAACACGTTCAAATATGATATAGCTAACTTAGTGACCCATAACAAAAACTAAAGTTAGGGCTTGTAACTTGAAAACTAAAAGTAATATAACAATTCTGAATACACTAATCAATTCTAAACAAAAAAGTGCTTTAAGAAACCGCAAACAAAAAGTACCTATCTACTTTGACAAAAAAATTATAGACATTTAAAGAAGATCCGAATTTTGAGTTTTTTGGGTATACCGCCTAAACCACATAGAATTATGAATATTTTTTGATGTAGTAATACTCACCCCCCTCCTACAAATATTTCATCTGATTTAAGGGCAGACTAACGTATTTAAATTATTTTTTTTCCATTTTTTTTAGTTCGATTTTCTGAATGAAAAACTTTTCAAGAATATTGTGTGAAAATTTACATGGATCGGAGCAAAACTAATGAAGTTACAGCAGTTTAAAGTGAACCGAGAGCTCATGAATGGGCGCGATCAACTGACTCCATGCGTATAAGTAGAGCGGAGCAGGACGCTGAAAAAAAAACTAAAGAAGGCAGAATTCGTCGGAGACAGGAGCAAAAAGATGCATTAGACATTATGGACGATAGCAACATCCTTTATGGACCTGGCATCGATGATTCAGTGTGAGGTAAACCGATAGAACTTGCTTATGAACGTTTTATTCTAAATTGTTTAGTGTTTAAAACACTTAGCGTTTTTCCCACAACTCACGTTTTCAAAGTTACTGCACCGATTCTTTTGAAATTTTGAACATAATGTACGAGGTAACGCTGGAGTGTTTATTTTCAAATTTGTCAATATTTTTTATTTTATAATAAAAAATTACCCGATTTTTTTGCAAAAATCGCGTTTTTCACTTCAAAGTGTTCCCAAAAATTGAAAAATTGAAATTTCGAAAAACCCTCCCAGCGTTACCTGGGGAAAACGATTAGTTAACGAACAATTTTTTTTTTATTTCAGATGATCCAGCACCGAGTTATGAGGGGCACCGCAATTATACTTTTTTCCGAGACGTTTCCAAATAATTGCCGTATTTTTACATTTTTTTACATGAAAATTTTACAAAATATTCTTCGAAAGTTATACTTTGATGTACCGTTAGTTTTAATAAATAGATATTAACTGTGTTGTCAGAAAAAATTCACAAAAATGTGCCTTTTTTGTACGAATTAACGTTACCCTGCCCTTAAAGCACATAGACTTTATTAAGCAGCTCAAGACGTTCTTGTTGTAGTCCGTAAGTGGTCGCGTTTAGTCTAAAAATTAATTCAGATAAAGTAGGTCAGAATTTGTTTGTTGATTTGTTATGCGTAGGTAAATGTAAATAAAATTGTATTACATTTTAAATAATATATTTATTTTTATCCCTGAATAAACATTTGTAAAATACATCAAATATTTCAATATTTGTATTTATATATTATACTAGCTGACTCGGCCACGCGTTGCTGTGGCTAACGTTTTTGTCATATTACATTGTTGTAAACTATTTACAAACTATTTAAAAAGGGGGGGGGGAACACATAAGAGGCATTACAGTCCCCCACCACCATCACCGTAAAAAAGTGGGAATTCTATTTTAAAAAGGGGGGGCGAAAAAAAAAGGGGGGGGGCACCTCCCCCCCTTTTCCATAGGAAGTTTTACAGCCCCCCACCACCACCACCGTAAAAAAATGGGAACTATCTTTAAAAAGGGGGGGGGGGCAAACCCCCCCCCATTTCCCATAGGAGGCGTCCTATGTTTCAAGTTGGATCAAACTGCACACGGTGTACAAATTTGATTAAAATCGGTTAAGTAGTTTAGGAGTCCATAGCGGAGAAACATGTGACACGTAATTTATATACAGGGTGATTCAGCACTGTCGTGCCAAACTTAAACCGTAGATTAAGAAAAATATTTTAAGCAAAAAACTTCTAATGAACATGTGTCCGGAAATTTTTCGTGAGGGAACTACAGGCCTCCAAAGATTTTACTAAAAATGAGTTTTTATTTAATATCTAGAGAACCCTTTGTGATAAAATTATGAAATTTGGTATTCTGTTTAGTATTAATAAGTGTTATCGATTACTCATATTAACTAGTTATAATTTAGACTAGAGATGTATGGGGTCAGTGGGCCCATCGATTTTAATCTAGTATTTTTTGTTCTTTAATATTTTTATAAAGTTGGGCACTTATTTAAGGTTATATGATACAAAATACACAAAAACATACTTTACTTATTTGTCATAGGATAAACCGTTTTCGAGGAATATCGATGGAAAAGAAAGCATGCAGAATTTAACTTAATACGGATGCTTCAAATTACAAATAATAAATTTATATTCTTGTTCTATGATAAAAATGAAGACAAAAAGTTAACATAAGTATACCTCAAAAAATGCATCCTTATCAACAAATAGCCATTTTTAGTTTCGTTTTTTAGTCAAATTATTAAAGTTTATAATACAGTATTACAACTGGCTATAGATCTTAGAGGATTCATATTAGGAGGTTTCTTTATATGAACTTTTTTCCTACCTTTAATCATAGAACAAGAATATAAATTTATTTTTTGTAATTTGGAGCATCCGTATTAAGTTAAATTCTGCATGCTTTCTTTTCTATCGATATTACTCGAAAACGATTTATCCTATGACAAATAAGCAAAGTATATTTTTACGTATTTTGTGTCATATAACCTTAAATAAGTACTCAACTTTATAAAAAAATTAAAGAACAAAAAATACTAGATAAAAATTGATGGGCCCACAAGCCCCATACATCCCCGGTCTAAATTATAATTGTTTAATATGAGAAATCGATAACACTTATTATTACTAAACAGAATACCAAATTTCATAATTTTATCACAAAGGGTTATCTAGATATTAAATAAATACTCATTTTGATGAAAATCTTTGGTGGTCTGTAGTTCCCTAACCAAAAATTTCCGGACACATGTTTATTGGAAGTTTTTTGCTTAAAATACTTTTCTTAATCTATGGTTTAAGTTTGGCACGACAGTGCTGAATCACCCTGTATATTAAGATTAAATACATAATAACTGTTAATATATAAATAAACATAAATTAGTAAATAAAAAGTTTATTGTCGTGTATTTGTTTTTTGTAACAACTCAACTATTCCGGTGTGTTTGTGTTGTATTGCTAATTGTAGAGCTGTGTCACCGTAGTTATCAGTAATGTTAACATCAGCACCGTGATCTATTAACTGTTGCACTATAACTGTGTAACCCTGAAAAGCAGCCCAGTGTAGAGGTGTCCAACCGACTGTATCAGTTATGTTCACACTTGCGCCTTTAGCTAGTAACAAACTCACCACCTCTGTGTGACCCGCACTAGTAGCCTCATGTAGAGCTGTCCAACCCCCTACATTACCTTCACCAAATGTATACTTGTATGCTTCACATTGTTTATTCATTTTATTTTTATCACAACAATTAATTATTTGTTTTGCTATTTCTATGTTACCTCTATTAATTGCATGGTATAGTGCTGTTCCACGTCTATATGATATAATGCTGTCTAACATAATTTGATTTTGTTTAAAACACTCTAATATATAAGTTACTATTTTTGAGTTGTTCTCCAACACAGCTGTATGTAAAATACTCAATACAGGTTTATTTTCTTCTATAGTTTTATAATTTTGATCAACATATTGTTTATATTTGTTTATTGTTTCATCATTATTTAATTTATCTGGTATGTAGTTGTTTATAAATTGTCTTAGGGCCGGTATTATAAAAGACAGATAAGTTTACTAGACTATTAAATAGCGACAGTGCTAGGTACCAAAAATAATATCGCTGTTTCACTTGCTACAGATAAGTTTATCTCATTCTGATGTCGACAAGTTCAACATTATCAACAAAAAATTACTAAATACTGAATAAAAATAACAAAATCACTATAAAAAACCCCAGATGAACCAAGTAAATTTACTCCTACCTATTCGAAACGAATAAAATTTACTTAAGTTTTGGTCACGTGACACCATGATAGAATAAATCTGACAGTTCGTTGTTTTAAGAAAATCATAACCTAAATCATACGTAAATTCCAGTAATTTCAAACTGTGTTTAAAAAAAAAACATGGTAAGTTAATAAATATTTGTGCTTATTATATCGTTTTTATGGTAGTTTTATATATTTGTAATTTTCAGAAACAAACCTGTTCATTTATATGCGTACATAGGGTATAAACATGAAATATGCAGTACGTAAGTCAACATGCAATGATTTTCAAAGAAAATGAAACAGAAGAATTCTGATTGCAAGAGGACAGCAATTATTTTTCATTTCAAGTACAAACAAATAAATACAATAAACTAGACCAAAATTACTTTGTTGTTTGATTAATGTTTTCATATGTAGGTACCGTACAAAGGTAATTGTTTCGAAATAAGATCTTTGAAAATACAGTAGAAACCGATTATAACGATATCAAAGGGACCGGTCATATTAAGTTGAAAAATCAGAAAGTCGTAATAACAGGTAAAAATACATTAATATGGAATTCAGCTGGACTTTTATTTTGGGTCGTTATAACCTATACGTCTATACGTCATATTAACCGATGTCATTATAGCCGGTTTCAATGGTACGTATAAATATTTTTTGAAAACCAGATATATTGACAGTTTTACAAAAAATAACTTTGTTTCTTGTACCTTGTTTTGAAAAGTAATGTATAGTTTTAATTAATAAATAATTTTTGAACAACTATCTACGCTTTTTATTTAATTTTCGAAGCTGTGCTCTACGGTAACATCTGTAAGGAAGAATATAAGGTAATAAATAACACCTGTTTCTTTAACTTTGATTCTAATTGTAACAAATGAGCGAATTTGAAATAATAATGTAATACGAAGTCAATTATAACTGCGATTGTAAGATACTATCTAGTCAAAGATGCGCTTATATGGGAAAAAATTGTACATCTTTAGATCAAAAATTACAGTAATATAGACAAAACTACAAACCAAAAGATACCGATCTGTCATGGATTTATAATCCATTCAAGTTGCGATCAACTACATAAATATTAGTTTGAAATTTTATCTAACGTGTTTCTTAAATAATCTTCAGTAAGTTTTGTACACAATCTAAAAATGAAAAATATGTACCAATTCTTTTGTATAATATCATAAAAATGTAACTTTCATTTCGAGTGTACAATTCATGAGAATTTTAAATATTGTAAAAACATACATTTGAGTTTTAGGTTATGAACTTATAAATATGTTTGACAAGTTTGACATTTGTGTCCATAGATAAAGAAATTAGTTGTGTTGTAATATTTTCTAATGTAAAAATTTTATATAAATTTCCGTAATATTGAATTAAATAGATGTTTTTAGAACTTTTACATATTTACAATCTTATTATAGTTTTATTTTATTATATAACTAATATTATTTTGTCTGATAAATTCATAATCAACAAACATTTCCGATGACATTTGTCACATTATTTGGAACCCCATAGAATGTGTAAACTATTAGATGAGTAAATTTATTCCTAGAGTAAAAGTTATCTGGCCTTTATAATACCGGCCCTTAGTGTAGTTAAATCATTTTTAACTAACACGTCTTCCAATAATAACTTAATAGCTCTGTCTTCGATGAAATGTTTCTGTATGTACGTGGCCACAAAATGTTCGGCAAAGGTTCTGTGTAAAAATACAATACTTTGATTGGTTACTTGTATAACTAAACCTATTTTAGTTATTTGTTCATAATCTTTTTCTGTATAACTTCTTGTTTCTTTTCTAAAAAGCAGTTTTAGAGCTAATTCTTCATGTTTTTCTTCATACAATTCCTGTATCTTTTTATTATCTTCTTGACTTGGCACAATTGTATTGTCTTGCTTTTTCTTTTCTGTTGAGTAAATATCAAATTTCTGATTGATGAATTTTCTGAATAGTAGAGATAAATTAAATAATAGATCAATATTTATTTTGTCATCATTCTCATTTTTTAATGTTTCTGCTACGATTTTCAATAAAAGTGGAACACCAAGTAATTCTGTTAATTTTGAATTTTCATTTATTTTCTTCAACAATTCTTTCGTATTTACATTTTTTGATTCAAGTATTTTATCCAAGTACGATAGTTTGTCTTGTTCTGTGAAAGGTTGTATTGACAGCGCGAATGTTGACAAAACTAGTTCCAAAGTGTCTGCTTGTCCCGGTCTGGTCGTCACAAACAGTTTGCATTTTGTATATTTCATTAAGGATTGGATAAAATTAACAACGATGTTGTTATAATTGGGACATATTTCATCAAAACCATCGAGAAAGAGAAATATTGTATTTTTACTTTGAAGTGTATAATTAAGTACATTTTGTGATAATTTAGAAAGTTTAGCTTTTGCCAGTAATTCATTTATTATAAAATCTACCGTCTTTTCAAAACTATTGAAAGTCAGGTCTTTTTTGCTAAATGAATTTGTGTGATCATTGAAATTTAATCGGATTATAATTTGTGCCCGGGGTTTCTTCTGTAGCTCATTACACATGTTGCTAATAAGTGTAGATTTCCCCATACCAGGTATGGCGGAAATCAACACAGTGTTAGAATTTACACCACACAATACATCTTCTTCTGAACAATTCAGTCGCCTCTTGATATAAACGCCCAAATCATTTATACCTTCATTGTTAAAACTTAATTTTAATGTTTCATATTCCTCATTAAAGTAACAAATTAAAACGTCTTCTGTAATTACGCTGTTCAACCATTTCACCTGTTGTTTTGTTAAATTGTTAGAATTTACTTGAAGAATTTCTCCGAAACTAAATTCCTGCCCGTTCAGTGAAATACATTTTTTACCTAAGACATCTTGTTTAGATTTATTTGTTAATAATTTGAAACTGTGGTCTTCATCTCTATACAGTTGATAACAATTTTGAATTCCAGATACATTTATATCGTTTGAAATGATTGTTATGTATTTTTGGTTATCATTTTTCAGAATTTCAAACATGTCTAACTGATCACTATTTTTAATATTTATTATAAGTAGGTTACAAGATGCTGCTTTTTTAATATCTTTTACTGCTATAATACTGTGGACGTGTTTTAAGGTATATTTGTTTAAATTGAGTTCTTGCGCTAGTTTCTCTTGTCTCAGTTTCTTAATTTCTTGACAAACTTTATAAAGTGTCAATTCGTGATTTGTAGATACAATAGGTAGTGTAGACAGCCCTGATTTTAAAAATTCATTAATTGGAATATCGCATACAAATTTTAACTTGCATTCTTCATATTTGTTATTATGGTATAATTGAATTTCATTTTTTGCCATTTCAATTAATTGAGATATTTCTTGGGATGTTATCACTTTGTGATTATACAGAGATTTGTCCAATATATCAATTAAGTTGCAACGAATTTTTTCTGTACATTTAGGTAAAATGTATTCTATTTTCTCTTCAATGATACGTTTACTATCTTCAAGGTTCGGTTGATCGACAATAACAAATACAAGTTTGTTTAAAAATTTCTCCCAATCTTCTTTATCAATGTCTTTATGATTATCACAGAATATTGGAATGTTTATTTCGTTGTCAAATTTGTACTGAGAACCTTTGCCGAATATAGGGAAATAATATACTTTGGAAGGTAAAAGACTAACTGTTGTTTTGTCTTTCTTGTACCACTGCTTCAAGTATCCGTTTTCTTCCAACTCAAAAGAACTATTCGTATAAATGATAAAATGACAATTTTCGATATTTTCGATTTTTTGTGCCGAGTTTATAAATTTAATCAAACTGAAAGTCTCTTTTTTATGATCACTCAGGAGATTACTTGTTTTAATATAATTTTCTAATGTTTTTTTGTTCTTACATTGAATAAGTAAACGTTTCCATTCTTTGTCATTGTTATCTTTATACTCATATATAATATCATCAAATTTCCCAGCCTCAGCATCTTCTTGATGTACTCTGTAGTTGTAGTTTGGATTAGAGAGTTTGTGGAGGTAACCCTCGAGACATAACAACATTACTGTGTTGTAATGGAAATCGATTCCTCTTTTATTCCCAACAATGCCTCTGTTATCTTCTTTAAGTGAATCTGTGTAACAAATATTCTAACTGTGATATATAACTATAATGTATCTAGCTTAAATAAATAGAATAATAGTGCAATTGTATTAGTCATGAACAGAGTACGAAATAATAATTATGACGATAGTTATCTTGATAAAAAATTAAATAATGAGAAACAGGTATTACGGGATTTCTCCGATCGTTTGCGTTTGGCACATTATGAGAAATCACAATTTTTTATTGTTTTGATTATGAATTCTTTTTGTTTTATTTAAATTATATTATTAAGTATGTAATAAAAAAGGTAAATATATAAATGACGTTTCGTTTATACACCTAAAAGAAGAAAAACAAGATACTTATTAACTTTCTTGAAGCAGACACATGCTGGATAATTATCTTGATAATTATATAAGATTATGGTTATATTAATTATTTAGCACCCTGCTCAAGAATGATACTTTTCACGTTAGCGCTCTCCGAAGAAGAAAAATAAATTATATTTAGATGTATGTACCTATATTATTGTACATATACAGTACTACAATCGTCAGATGACAAAAACCATTAAAATCGATCATTGTTTCATGTAAGAAACTAAAAAAATAAAAATAATATTTAATCAATTCAAAAAATTATTTATGAGTCAATAATTACACAGGTTTACACGGTTTTTAGACTCGAGCAATCAAAATATGTTTTTGAGATCATTTTAGGCGCTGATTAACAATTTGCTAGTCAGTTCTTCGCCATCAGTTAAGGTTTTTGAAATAACCTAACTTAAAAGTGCCAAAAATGACGATTTAGGCCAAGGTTAGTAAATAAACAGGTTGTACCATCGCTTTTGACCAATCAGCACCCGCGCGAGATTACGTCACACCGGGTGACATTCAAATGTAATAGAATAAAGTGGCTTGCAAATTTGTTATGATTGGGCACCCGAAATGACGTAGTCCCCCTCTACTTTCTTGATTTTGACAAGCTGATGGTACAACCTGTATATTTACTAACCTTGGATTTAGGCAATGTTTAAGAATTGATTACCAATTAGGTAATGTTTTCGTTTACGGTAATCGCCCCCCCAGATATACCAGGGGGGCTTCGCCCCCCCTGTGCAGCTGAACTCTAGTTTCTTTTAAGTTAAAGATACTTTTAAAAAAGGTGTAAATATTCAAATACTTGTCACTTAGGTAAAAATGATCACTAATTTTTTTTTCAAAAAGGAAATTAATACTAAAACATCTTTTATTTCCTTTACAAAGCTTAGTTGGATCAACAGCTTTTAAAAAACTTTTCTACACTTTACTATATTTTCAGCTAAAATCGTCGTTTACGTTTCATGAGCCTCTGTAAATTAAAAAAAAACTAGTACAAATAAAAAAAAAGATTTCAAAGATATATAAATGTCCACTTTTCAATTATTTCATATAATTAAAGTTTGATCGATTTTTATCGAAAGTACAATAATTTGATGAAAAAAAGATTTTTTTTTCACATTATTAGTTGCGTTTCTGAAATTTTTGTCGTTATTACGAAAGTTGGATATTGCACATTTTTTAAGGAATTTTTTTGCCCCCCCCCCCCCCACAAAAACAACTTATGAAAATCTCGTCCCCCCAGTTTAAATGAAAAGTCGGCGCCTATGCTGACAGCCTAGTAAAATTAATTTTTATTAGTAGTCAAAGATGTTTTGAAATAAATAAACCAAAGTTATAGACAATATTTTGATTTTATTAGTGACTAATAGTCTTTTATTACAGCCTTTGATAAAGTTACTTTTTTAACGAGCTACGAAAACTTGAAAAAAATTGTTTAATTTTAAAACAAAAATTAAAAATAATTCTTAAAACTTGAAGATAACAACATGAGGAATAAAGAATTATAAACTATTCTCAACCAGTGTCTCACCATAGCATTCGGAGCATACTCAAAAGTGTAACAACTATACCCGCGTCGCGTCGGTCTTACAGACCAATTGATGTCGTGTACTGGTATATGGTATATGTCCTTTTCGCAAGAATGTTCGCACTGCACTAAATTAAAGATCGCGATAAACTATGAAGCTACCAGTAAGCTCATTGTCTTAGCATTCTCCGTTATTGAAAAAAATTAAAAAATGTAATCTGTCGGTCTGACAGACCAATGCGCGGGTATAGGAAGGTTAAATAAACAAATCTTCAAACTAGTATATCTTACAATTAGTGAATAAAAAAACGCACAGTAAAAAGTAAAATAATAAGTTTAAAGAGGAAAGGAAAAACATTAGAAAAAAATTACCTACTTGGTAAAAAATTCCTAAACATTGTCTAAATTGTCATTTTTAGCACTTTTAGGTTAGGTTATCTCAAAAACCTGAACTGATGGCGAAAAATGGGCAACGGAATTGAATTCAGCGCGCAAATATACGTTAACACACTCTTGTCTTATCGGGTCCAAAAATTTACAATAAACTTGTGTTATCTATGACAACTGGCACAAAGTAGAAATAAATAAATAATAATTATGTAACACATATTATTACAATATTAATATTTGAGTACTAGAATATTTTAATTGGATTATCTAAAATTACGTTAGTAAACGTTTGTTTGTTTTTTCGTTATATTTGTTTGAGCTCTCCTGGTCATTCCAAGAGAGAATTCATTTATATGTATCAGTCAGGGCTGGAACACAGTGTCGACTTAAACATTTGACTGCAATTTTTCAAAAGTTTTCAAAATAAAATTAAACATAACTTACCAGATGAGGTTGTTGGGTTTTTGGGATTTCCACTCTTTTGTTTCAACTTTTGATGTTCACCTCGTGATGTTGAGGGTCTCGCTACTTCTTTGTCATCTGAAATTTCATTTAAAAATTACAGCAGTTGATATTTTTAATCTATAATATAATTGTATTTTTGTATTTGTATCTGAATTATTCTATGTATTTTTTATATACCCACAGAATAAATTATTTTTATTATTATTAATATAAAATCAAACTCTGATAATAATTATACAGTTCTAGGTTGTTGACAAATTGTTGTTTCCTAAGAAAATATTTTTGTTATAAATTCAATTATCAGGTGATAGTAATTTTAGACACATTAATATGATTTCTATTCCAAATAGACGTAGTTGTCTTTTTATCCTTTTATTTGGGCGTTTTAAACAACAAATTAAAAATCAATCATTCGTCACTTAAATTATTGAAAATTTTGAAAAATATGTAAGGAAAAAAGTAATTTCTTACATCGTGAGAAAGATTTTTTGTTGACAAACTTTTTCTCAAATAAACAATTGAACGTTTAAATATTAATTTTTCAATCTTGATAATTTTTATTCAATCTACACCTGATTCTCAATATTTATAATTTTTTCAGATTTGACTGAGTGATCCATTTGGTGATTAAGGTAGGGGACAGAAATTTTTAACCGATTTTCCCGAAAAATGTTTTAAATTATATTTAAAAATATATCATATATATACATAATGTACATATACTGTCGTATTCTTACACTTGACGTTTCGACTCTCATGTAGTTTACTTCAGAAGTGATTTTGAAACTGGTTCAAATTGTCTTCTGAAGAAGACTACGACATTAGAGTCGAAACATCAAGTGTAAGAATACGACAACGTGGACAACAGCTCAAAAAATTAGCTCTTATGGACAACGGCAAAGAAAGCCTATACAGAAGAAAAATATCATATATATTGTTGAGTTTGTACTTTCATTTGATATGATGTTCTTCAATTATTTTTTTTGCATTTCCCAATATACCCCCTTAAATTAACTCCCATAATGAAAATTAAATTTTTGATACATCACGTCTATAATTCAACCACCAAGAGTTTCAGAGAAAATCGCCTATGACAGACGGACGGACGGACGGAGACCGAAGTCTTTCAAAATAAACTGCCTTGGCAGGCACGGGACTTTTTTATACATCATGACACCGAAGTATTAATATGTGATTACTTTTATAATTTAATATTTGATTTTAAAATTTTTTACTTGCAAAATGATTTTCAGTGAATGAAATTGATACATTGTATTTAATATTGACATTAAAATATTAAATGAAATCAATTAAGATTAGTGATTATTGTATTAACTAGGTATTTATTTTGCTAGATTTCAATTTTGACACTTCCAATAATAAATGCCAAAATTTTCATAGATAACTAGATTTTTTGTATTATTCAAATCATTTTTAAATTAAAACCATTAAAACTATTTTTTTTTTTTGTTAATTCATAAGATACAAAAAAATAGAACATAAATTATAGAAAATAATATTCTCTACAACTTGTATCCCAAACATGTTTTTTTCTAATACCTATAACCGTTTAAAAAATAAATCGAAAAAATTAAATTTTGTAGAAAATCAATTATTTCCTAAAAACAATTTGGGGGGGGGGGGGGTAGATAGAACATAAATTATAGATAAATACCTTCTACAACTTTGATCTTAACATTTTTTTCTAATGTGCACCGTTTATACATCATGACACCGAGTATTAATATGTGATTACTTTTATAATTTAATATTTGATTTTAAAATTTTTTACTTACAAAATGATTTTCAATGAATGAAATTGATGCATTTTATTTAATATTGACATTAAATATTAAATGAAATCAATTAAGATTAGTGATTATTGTATTAACAAGTATTTATTTTGCTAGATTTCAATTTTGACAGTTCTAAAAATAAATTCCAAAATTTTCATAGATAACTAGATTTTTTGTATTATGATATCATTTTTAACTTAAAACTAAAATTATTCTTTTTTTGGTCAATTCATAAGATACAAAAAAAAGAATAGAACATAAATTATAGAAAATAGTATTCTCTACAACTTGTATCTCAAACATTTTTTTCTAATACCTACCGTTTAAAAAATAAATCGAAAAATTTAAATTTTTTAGAAAATCGATTATTTCCTAAAAAAAATTTTGGGGGGAAAAAAGAATAGAACATAAATTATAGATAAAAGTCCCCTCTACAACTTTAATCTGAAATATTTTTTTCTACTGCGCACCGTTTCAAAAATAATTCGAAAAGTTCAAAAATTGACACCAGTAAACATCCGTTTCCGGTTTAGTGATGGTTTTTAAAAATAGGAGGTGCACATCTAGAGCATAAAAGAACCTTAAGTTTAAAATTCCACGTTCGTAAGTATTACAGTTTTGGCTGTAGAGCGTTCACAGACACACAGACAGACAGACACACAGACACACACACAGACGTCATTGAGTTAATGGTTGTATATGATTCAGGGACCCTCAAAACGTGTAATTCCGTTAAAATCTCGAGTTCGATTTTTTTCGTGATCACTATACTTTATTTATACATTACATTTCATGTATGTATAAAAAAGTAAAAAGGGTCATAAAAATACAATCCATAAATAAATAATGCCCGGTACTAATACCTAATAAAAAAAACACATACAACAAAGACAATATTTGAGTCATACAATATTTTATTGATTTATTTAAATACAGGGTGATTCAACACTGTCATGCCAAACTTGAACAGTAGATTGAGAAAAATATTTTAAGCAAAAAACTTCCAATAAACATGTGTCCGGAAATTTATCCTTAGGGAACTACAGGCTTCCAAAGATTTTACTAAAAATGAGTTTTAATTTAATATCTAGAGAACCCTTTGTGATAGAATTATGAAATTTAGTATATGGTTTAGTAATAATGAATGTTATCGATTTCTAATATTAACCAATTATATTTTAGACCAGGGCTGTATGGGGCTAGTGGGCCCATCGATTTTTATCTAGTATTTGTTTGTTCGTTAAATTTTTTCCTGAGCTGGTACATCAATAAGATTATATGACACAAAATACACAAAAACATACTTTGCTTGTTTATCATAGGATAAACCGTTTTCGAGAAATATCGATGGAAAAGAAAGCATGCAGAATTTAACTTATTACGGATGCTTGAAATTACAAAAAATAAATTTATATTCTTGTTCTATGATAAAAAATAAGACAAAAAGTTTACATAAGTATACCTCAAAAAATGCATCCTTATCAACAAATAGCCATTTTTAGTTTCGTTTTTTAGTCAAATTATTAAGGTACGTGTAACAGTATAGAAAAGGCTATAGATCTGACAGGATTCATATTAGGACGTTTTGTTATATGAACTTTTTTTCTTACCTTTAATCATAGAACAAGAATATAAATTTATTTTTTGTAATTTCAAGCATCCGTAATAAGTTAAATTCTGCATGCTTTCTTTTCCATCGATATTTCTCGAAAACGGTTTATCCTATGATAAACAAGCAAAGTATGTTTTTGTGTATTTTGTGTCATATAATCTTATTGATGTACCAGCTCAGGAAAAAATTTAACGAACAAACAAATACTAGATAAAAATCGATGGGCCCACTAGCCCCATACAGCCCTGGTCTAAAATATAATTGGTTAATATTAGAAATCGATAACATTCATTATTACTAAACCATATACTAAATTTCATAATTCTATCACAAAGGGTTCTCTAGATATTAAATTAAAACTAATTTTTAGTAAAATCTTTGGAAGCCTGTAGTTCCCTAAGGATAAATTTCCGGACACATGTTTATTGGAAGTTTTTTGCTTAAAATATTTTTCTCAATCTACTGTTCAAGTTTGGCATGACAGTGTTGAATCATCCTGATGTACACTTATGTACAGCCATGGCCAAATGTATAAGGCACCTTGTGATTTTAGACACTTTGCTTAAATTAACAGATTTCAGGGGAATTAGGTATTATAGGTATTTTTATTAGATGCCTTAATGACTTTTGGGAAGATAAATCGAATCAAAAGTGGCCAAAATTGAAAAATCAGTGCGAGACAGGACCGTATTTTGGAGCGAATCTCTCTACAAAATAGGAAAAAAAAACTTTAAAAAACTTTTCTGAAGATGCAGGTTCATGGAATAAAATTGGCAGGAAGGAGTGTTAGGAGAAGGCTTGTAGAACATAATTTGCATGGGAGAAAGGTGTGAAGACAGTGAAACCCACTTCTGACAGACAGACAGACAAAATTTCTTGGGGCGAAAAAATACAATGATTGGACTAAAGAGAAATGAACTAAAGTGATATAGACGGATGAATCCAACGTAAAAGAATAGTTAAACTAATGTTTAACTAATTATAAATACCGTTATATTAAAAAATTCAGCATCCTTCTTTAAAAATCAACAAAACATTTTTTTTTTATTTTTTATTTTCATTTCATTTGTTTTTCGGCCGACCTGGGGTTCGCTACGTTCAAAGAAGAAGAGGTAAATTTTTTTAGCAAGAATGTCTTATATTTACTGTTAAATTTGGAGGAGGTAGTATCATGATTTGGGATTGCATTTCTACCAGTGGCGTCGGCGAAGTATTTTTTATGCGGAGGGCGCGTGAATTTTAGACGGTTTTTAGACATGCTTGATGAAATTTTGGAACCTTCTGTTTAAAAATTAGTTGAAACCGATCCAGTGAATTATTTATTTCAACAAGATGCCACAAATCCCGCGAAACAATGCAATTTTTTGAAGAAAACAGCGTTGAACTGTTATCGTGGCCGCCCCGGTCCCCTGGCCCGCCACCAATTAAAACTTTGTGGCACATTTTAAAAAGAAAGATTGCAAAACATAATTCAGTTCAAAAAATGTATTTACACAAAAAATTATAGAAGAATGGCACACCATTACACAAGATATTAGTTTATAGTATACGGTATATTAAATTTTTAATAAAATCAGGAGGGGGGTTCATTAAATATCAATTGTGACTATTAATTTTATATTAAAATGATATTACTATAACTGATATACATTAGTTTTTTTTTCAAAATTACCTAGTTCCAAAATTATTCATCATTGTAACAAGTGTCTAATACATTTGGCTATGGCTGTATATTCCGCTGGCAGTCCCACTATAGCACCCCTCTAAAAAACATATTGCATAATTTGTGTGCCACCAAGCCCGATTTTGTAACATGCTCCGTTCTAGGGATGTTACGGAGCTCCGTATCCGAAACCGAAACTATCGGATATCCGAAAAGATTTGACCTCCGAAACCGAAACCGTATCCGGAATAATTAAATTCTGAACTCCGAAACCGAAACCGTAACCGAAATAATTAAATTTTGAACTCCGAAACCGAAACCGTAACCGAAATAATAAAATTCTGAAATCCGAAACCGAAACCGTATCCGAAATAATTATTTCGGATATTATTTCGGATAGTTTCCTACTTATTTCCCCGAGTCTCGAGACACAAACAAAACATACGAGCATATTATAATTTGTATTTACCGCCTGAAAGATTGGCGTATCGTGTACTTTTATTTGGTCTCTCTATTTTTAATTTCGCTACCATGGATTGAACAGAAGATTTTTCAAATTTTGCAATAATCACTTTTTTGAAAATCTACTATATTTTAAAGACTATACAAAATTTTTAAAAATTGTAAATGAAAAATCAATTTTTATATGAAGTTTATCATCATATTTCAATTTTATTAGAATTCGTGACTTTTTACTTTCTTATACCAATGTATATGAAATATACATATAGTATAAGTAAGTATTGTAATCGCGATTTTTTTCGAAATCCGGATTTTGATGGAATTATCAATTTTGACCTTCCCTGAATCCATTCTGACTATTTTCGCCATGATGTCTGTGTGTCTGTCGGTCTGTCTGTCGGTCTGTCTGTCGGTCTGTCTGTCGGTCTGTCTGTCGGTCTGTCTGTCGGTCTGTCTGTCGGTCTGTCTGTCGGTCTGTCTGTAGACGCTGTAACTCAAATACGACAAATCGTAGAAAGGTGGAATTTTATACTTAAGATTGATTTTTGCCTGGGAAGAAAACCTCCTATTTTTGAAAACGATCATTCAACCGGAAACGGATGTTTACCTACATCGATTTTTGAATTTTTCGAATTACACTGAAACAGTGCGAATTAGAGAAAAATGGCCAAGTTGAAAATTGTAGGTAATATTATTATCTATAATTTATGTTCTATTCATTTTTTCGAAAAAAACAAATTTAATTTTTTTTTTTTTTTACTAAGTATTCGATTTTAAGTACATTTCAAATGGTTCATAACAGAGAAGAAATATCTACCATGAGTGTCATGGGACTTTCTTATACGTATTACAGAGACTGTACGTGTTTGCCATAGGTACCATGGGCCTTTCTTATACGTAATACTGAGAATAAACACTGTATACTCTAATTCATTTAGTTTGCAGTGGTCGTCGTGCGACTTGACGGTATTAGTCGTGATCCGTACGGTCAAAGCACCCAGCAACCAGTATAGATTATTCTAAATAATGATTTTAAAAAAAATATTTCTGGCTAAATCATAAGTGTTGGAAAAAAATGTATGGGGAATAAATTATAGATAGTAACATACTCGACATTTTTTATCTAAAACATTTTTGTCTTATTTCAAAAAATTAAAAAAATTACATGAGTAAACATCCGTTTCCATTTTATTGTTAGTAATTATGTTAAACAAAATTCGTTCGATACATAATGTATAAAATAATATTTCTATAGTTTATGTCTCATTCATTTTACTCTATCTTTTATTAGTTTGTTAGAAATATCCTTCACTAAAATAAAAATCACGTACACTGTTCACTGTCATTATTACGTATAAGAAAGTCCTGTGGCACACGGCAGATTATTTTATTGTTGTCACAAATTACACTTGTCATCTCCGTACGTCGTATGATTCGTAAGTTCGTTTAATAATTGATACAACAATCGTCAAGAAACTACTTATATCAAATATCTTGTGTAAAGCGTAAATTAATTAAAGTTTTGGAGTTTTAATTTTTCGCTATAATTTTCAGTGAAAGTACTAATTAAAAGCTATGTACATTCTGTAATGTTTTCAAATTTTTAGAGTTGATAGTATAGAAAATAGGGGGGGGGGCGCCTTCATAATGACTTTGAAAAGCAAATAAATCGTGGTTGAATGTCCTGATACATTTTTTGTTGCATTTTAGGAGATCTTTCTAACGACACCCCACTCAATGGGGTAGGTGATTTTTTTAAACACTTCATTTTATGAAAAGGAGTCTAAAAAAATTTGTTTTTCAAAAATCTTATCATTTTTGTTTTTGGGGTATTAATCTACGACCATATACCAAATTTCATCTTATTATGTCAAAATTTTAACAGGGCGGACGGACGGACGAGCATGGAGAAACTATAAGGGTTCCTAGTTTTCTACGGAACCCTTAAAACCGGTAATGAGGCAATTACCATATATGGAATTGCGACGGAACTTTTATTTTGAGTCGTTAAAACCGATATGTTGTATTAAAAGATATCGTTATAACTTTATAACCAATTTCGACTGTATATGTATCTTATTTCAATGGAAACTATACTATGGGCTGAAAAATAAAAATAAATAAAAAATATCCGTATCCGAATCCGTATCCGAAACTAAAGGGGGCAAAATATCCCTATCCGTATCCGAAACCGAAACTAAGAGAAAAAAATATCCATATCCGTAACCGAAACCGAAACCAAGAATGAAAAAAATCCATATCCGTATTCGAAACCGAAACCAAGAAAAAAAAATATCCTTATCCGTATCCGTAACCGATATTTCATATCCCTAACAACCCTACTCCGTTCTCGAGAAAAATGGGGGAGGGGGCAGCGTCAGTTCTTGCTAACAGTCCGTTCAATTACTCCGTAACTATTAAAGTTAGATAAAAAATCTTTGCAGCAAATTTTGTTGCTGGTTGAGTACTTCCGCATACCAATAAAATTCCCTCCTCCCCCACCCAAAAAAATTTTTTTTTTGTTTAATAATAATAAATGAAAAATTAATATTCAAACCAGTTTCTAATTTGTTGCCGCTAGCACACCCCTCCCCTCAAAAAAAACATGCTCTGTCATTTTATCTAAAAAGTTAACATAAGTGCCATCATATGGAGTATAATAATATTACATGAAAAATTAATATTCAAACCAGTTTTTAATTTGTTGCCGCCAGCACCCTCCCAAAAATCATTCATATTTAAGTTAATACATTGTTAGTTAATATTTCTTAACCCTAAAACATTTTGTGGCTCCGTCGTTTTATCTAAAATATTAACATAAACGCTATCATATGGAGTATAAAAATCTTACTTAAAAAATAAATATTGAAACAAGTTTCTAATTTGTTGCCCCCCCCCCAAAAAAAAAATATAGTTGATATTTACCTTAGTAAAATATTATTTAATTTTATAAAAATAAAGTAAAAATATTGAAACTGTGTTTATAACTTTACCTTATTTTTACAAGCTTTTATTTTAATGTAAGATTTTTATACTCCATATGATGGCGCTTATGTTTTCTTATTAGATAAAATGATAGAGCTGTTTAAGGGCTCAGAAATATGAACTAACAATGCAGTAACTTAAATATGAACTTTTTTGAAGGGTGCTGGCGGTAACAAATAATAAACTAGTTTGAATATTAATTTTTCATGTAATATTATTTACTCCATATGATGGTGCTTACGTTATCATTTTAGATAAAATAACAATTAGAGAAACACAATGTTTTTGTGTTCGGAAATATTAACTTACATTGTATTTACTTAAATATGAACGATTTGGGGGGGGGGGTTCTTGCGGCAACAAATTAGAAATTGGTTTGAATAATAATTTTTCATTTATTATTATTAAACAAAATAATTGGGGGGGGGGGGGGTAAAAATTTTATTGTTATCCGGAAGTATTCAACTAGCAACGAAATATCCTGCAAAGATTTTTTTATCTAGCTTTATTAGTAATTGAACGGACTGTTAGCGAGAACTGACGCTGCCCCCCCCTCCCCCCATTTTCTTGAGAATGGAGCAAGTTACAAAATCGGGCTTGGTGGCACAAAATAGCAACAAATTATACAATAAGTTTTTTGAGGGGTGCTATAGTGGGACTGCCAGCGGAATATACATTATCTAAATACTTATAATTTTCAGTGGCGCGGCACGTAACACAGTAAACACTTCAGCCATCATTTTATTCTGTACATTTATTCTGCCCTAGAGCATTTTTATTTTTATGAGCCATTGTCTTTCACAACGGCGCCACTGATCATTTCGTTAGTAAATGTTTAATTCTTTGGTTACATTTGTTTGAGCTCTTCTAGTATTTCGAAGAGGGAATTCATTTATATGTAATTTAGTATCTATAAATTAACAAATTACTTGAAAACGGAGAAACTGTGGTTTTTTAGTCACTTAAACTAAAAATACACTTTAACCACAAAATTTATGTCACTCGACACGTGTTTCGACTTCACAAGACTATCAGTCTGGAATCGTTAGTCTCCTGATGAGGACTTCTTGTGAAGTCGAAACACGTGTCGAGTGACATAAATTAACAAATTGACAAAAAAAGGGATCAGTCAGGGCTGGAACACAGTCTTGATTTAAACATTTGATTGCATTTTTTCAAAATAAAATTAAACATAACTTACCAGATGAAGTTGTTGGGTTTTTGAAATCTCCACTCTGATGAGGGTAACCTCGTGATGTTGAGGGTCCCGCTACTTCTTTATCGTCTGAAATTTCATTATATATTTAACACAACTGAATAATGTAGGTACACATAATAAAAGAAATATAAATGTTTAGTCTAGATCAATGCAATATCGATTTAAATAAATCGTTCAACAATATTATTAACACTTTTTAACTAAATGCTCCTTTAACTAACTGCCATTTAGTCTAAATCTGCATTTAAATTTTGTATCGTATTATAACAGAACTTTATTTTAAATTAATTAAATTAAAGGTATTTTTAATTTTCTGCAATGTCTTCTTTCAACGTATAATACATTTTATTACTTTTAAACAAGATCAAGTTTAAATTTTGTATATAGTTATAGTACGTCTGGTACGTGGCAAATAAAGCCAAAACGCTGCACTTTTTACTTTTTTATACATACATGAAATGTAATGTATAAATAAAGTATAGTGATCACAAAAAAATTCGAACTCGAGATTTTAACGGAATTACACGTTTTGAGCGTCCCTGAATCATATACAACCATTAACTCAATGACGTCTGTGTGTCTGTCTGTCTGTCTGTATGTCTGTGAACGCTCTACAGCCAAAACTGTAATACTTACGAACGTGGAATTTTAAACTTAAGGTTCTTGTATACTCTAGATGTGCACCTCCTATTTTTGAAAACCATCACTAAACCGGAAACGGATGTTTACTGGTGTCAATTTTTGAACTTTTCGTATTATTTATGAAACGGTGGGCAGTAGAAAAAAATGTTTCAGATTAAAGTTGTTGAAGGAACTTTGTTTGCGCCAAGATAATTTTAGTAATAAAAATCATTACAATAGCGACATTGCGAATAAAACTATTTTGTGCGGGTTCTGCGTTGGTCGTTTGAAATTTGATGACTGACGATTTTATATTTAATATGAATTGGAACATATACATATAACAGATAATGCGTAACTGTACTAACCTTATTTAGCGTTGTCTCCAGCATACATTTAAGGATAAGGAAATATGGCAAAATAAGGATTATATGTGGCACCTGCAGTTGACAATCTACCCTCTCTGTTATTTATAATAAAACATTCTGGACACTCACAAATACGATACAATTACACAGAACACTTATTTATATTGAAAATGATATAACTTTATTTGAAAAAGTATATTCACTTGTCTAATTGATTTATGTTTATTTGCAATGTTTTTAATGATCACAAAAAATATATATTTTAATAATACGCATACCAAAATGCGTACGTTTATTTGCGGTGGTCACGACTATGCGTTTTGCGGTTTTTTAACGATATAAAATGCGGATTGACCGGAAAAAGATTCGATATATAATTTCACGTGTTGCACGTTTATATCAAAAATTCAAACTTGTTTTTACTTGTTGTGAAGTAAAAGACGGTTGCGCTTGCAGCGCTGCGTTCGGTCACTTATCAAACTATATTGATATTCGAAATGTGGCGGCAACATTCCCCCGGCCTTGAAAAAACGTTTTCAAAACCCGAAGAGTTGAGTCAAAAAAAAAAAAAAAAAAATTCTAAAGTAACAAAAACAAAATATTCTAACTACTTACTAAGACTATACCTAGATAACTAGCTAACTTATTTTATTGGTTGGGTAAAGGACAGAGGCGCACCACTGGCCTTGTGTAATTACCCGTTTTTGTTTTGATTGTACAAACCCGGATAATTCCGTCCTTCCCCGGAAATACTTCCTCAATGATACCTAGCGGCCACTGAAACGGTGGACAATTGTCGATTTTTAACAACACTACTGTGCCAACTGTAATCGGGCAACTAGGTGTATTCCATTTTTGACGGATCTGAAGAGTATTTAGATACTCCTTATTCCAGCGAATCCAGAAGGAGTGTGTGATTTGATCCAATAAGGCTTTTCTTTGTAACAGATTCGAGGACAATGCGGGGTTTGTCTCTGGGAAACTTTCTAGTGGTGCCAGCGTCAAGAAGTGCGCTGGTGTGAGTGCGGTAGGCTCTGACGGGTCAGGGCTCAACCAACACAAGGGTCGTGAATTTAACAAGGCCTCTATTTGGGCTAAAACCGTACTCATTTCTTCATACGTTAATAGCTGATTGCCAATTGCTTTTGTCAAATGCGATTTGACGGCCTTAATGTTCGCTTCCCAAATACCAGAGAAATGGGGGCTAGCGGGTGGCTGCAAACGCCATTGAATTTTATGGGTAGTTAATTCTTGCTCTAATGCGCGGTTATATTCTTTAGAATTGACTAACTCATAAACGGTATCTAACGCTGATTTAGCCCCAATAAAATTTGTACCCTGATCTGAATACATTACTGTACATGTACCTCGGCGAGCCAAAAAACGGTTGAATGCGGCCAAAAACATGTCGGTTGACAAATTTGAAACCAACTCCAAATGTACAGCTTTTGTGGCTAAGCAAATGAATAAGCAGATATAGGCCTTTTGGCTTTTCGTACCCCTTCTCCTAGCTAATGTTATATGATATGGCCCTGCGTAATCTACGCCGCAATGAAGGAAGGCTTTGGCTTCAGTCACTCTGTGAACGGGTAAATCAGCCATAATTGGAAAGGTGGGCTTCGGATTAAACTGAAAACAATAGTTACATTTTCTAATTCTATTGCGTACAACTCCCCTACCAGCTAATATCCAGTAGTTCTGGCGTAATAACGATAGCAATAAATGCGGACCTGTGTGTAAATTTTTGCGGTGATAGTGGTCTATCAATAAATTTACAAAATGGTCAGTTTTCGGGAGCAGAATTGGAAATTTTTGATTAAAATCTATGTTTGCGTTCCGAAGTCTACCTCCTACTCGAATAAGTCCATCTTTTAGGAACGGGGTTAACTGCCTGTAAGCAGGGGAACACAATTGTCCCTTTTCTAATAAAATGAATTCATCTGCGAAATGAATTCGTTGCACAACACGTAGTAGTGTGTGCTCGGCCTTTTCCAAATCACTTACAACTATGGAATCTCTAATCGGTAATAATTTTAAAAACCTAAGTACGTATACAGTGCTGTTAAGTAACTTAGAATAGGATGAAAATCTGAGTATAAAAGAACGCAACGGGTGATTCTCATTACTCACTACAACTAATGCGATTGTTTTTTCTTCGAGAGAAGTGACACTTTGACTATCTTTGCGTTGAAGAGGCCATTCTTCTAAGTCAAAATGCATCCATGCGGGGCCTGACACCCAATCAGACTGTTCGAGAAACCGTGCTGGAGTTAAACCTCGAGACAGACTATCTGCTGGGTTGTCTTTTCCATCTACGTGGTACCAATCTGCGACTGGTATTAAATTTTGAATTTTTGCCACCCGATTGGCTACGAAAGTTTTCCATCGGTGTGGTGAGGCATTTATCCAATCAATGACTACCGTAGAATCACTAAAGGCAAAAACTCTGTCTACTATGCAACGTGATTGGAAACTACTAATTGCGAAACTAATTAATTTTGCTAACAATAGTGCTGCACAAAGCTCTAGCCTTGGTATTGAAACTATTTTCAACGGCGCGACCTTTGATTTTGCGCAGGCTATTGAAACATTAATTTTTCTACTAGGATTAAGTACTCGAATGTACACTACCGCTCCATACCCTTTTTCACTTGCATCAGAAAATCCTACACACCAAATGGTGGAGTGATTTACGATACCTAAATGTCGCGGAATTTGAAAGGTAGATAAATACGGTAATTCTTCATGAAATTTCCGCCAGGAATCCTCCAGGTTTTGCGGTACCGGAGCATCCCAATCGATCTTTTGAACCCATAATTCTTTGATTAACGATTTTGCGAAAAGGGTAATGGGCGCTAAAATTCCTAATGGGTCCCAAATTTGTGCGATTGTTGATAAAATATTTCTTTTGGTGCAAGGTTTAGTTTCAAAATTAACATTAAAGGATAAAATATCATTTTGCGGATGCCATTGCAGCCCTAACACTTTAGAAATATTATCACTAAAATCAATTGGTTGCGTTTGTCGAATGTTTTCGGGAATTTGTTTTAAAAGTTCTACCGAATTAGACGACCACTTGACCAAATCAAATCCACCAGATTTAAGTAGCCCTATTAATTCATGATGAATCATTTTAGCTTGATCCAAATCGGCAACACTGCTTACTACATCATCCATATATGTATCTCGGAGTGCGATTTGAGATCCAGTGGGAAATGTTTTGGCCTCGTCGATAGCTAATTGTCGAATTGTGCGAAGTGCTAAGTAAGGTGAGGATTTGACTCCAAACGATACCGTATTTAACTCGTAAACGTTTAGTGACTCGTCAGGAGAAAATCGCCATAAAATGCGCTGAAATTTGCGGTGTTCAGGACGCAAAATAATTTGTCTATACATTTGCTTGATGTCTGCAGTGATCGCGATTTCAAATAACCGAAAATTTAAAAGCATGGTGACTACATCAGCTTGTAACTTCGGCCCTGTATGTAAAACATCATTGAGCGACAAAGAATTATCAGTTTTAGCACTTGCATCAAATACTACGCGAATGGGGGTACTAGAACTATCTTTAAAAATAGCGTGGTGGGGAATAAAATACGACGGCAAATCGCGGTTATTTTCATTCACCAACGACATATGACCTTGATTTAAATAATCCCTAATTACCTCACTATATTTTTCTCTAAGCGGGGGTGAGGACAAAAGTCTTTTTTCTAAACTAAAATACCGTTGACGAGCAATATCGTAAGAATTACCTAAATTCTTAGGGTCCTCTTTAAACGGAAGTGCGACTGTATAGCGACCTGAAGTGTCGCGTTCGGTCGTACTACTAAATAGCTGTTCACAAATGACGTCATCCTCATTTAAATTTTGCGGTGTGGGTAATTCTTCAATTTCCCAAAAATTTTGTATCAATTTTTCTATTGATGGTTCTACTACGCTACAAAAAGACTGAGATATTTCAGGGGGTGATAGTGTGGGTGCTTTACCCATAACAATGAACCCTAACCTAGTTTCAAGAGCTATTGGCAAATGCGGTGAACTAGTTACTTTGACAGTCCCTAATAACTGTGCAACTAATTCAGCTCCTAGTATCCCATCTATTTCCCCAGGTATGTGAAACCTGTTATCCGCTAAAGGTAACGAAAATAAATACTTAAGTGCCCCTGTATGTACAGTCGCAGTGGGTATTTCGTCAGTAATTTTGTCTATTACTAAAGCGCTAATGTTCAACCTAATATTATTATCAAAACGAGAAATCAGAACAGCTTGGATTTGACCCTTTACTGGCCGTATACTCGCCCCAATACCTAATACTGAAGTGTGTAATTTGCGTATAGGCAGTTTTAATTTATTACAACACTTTGAAGTGAAAAAGTTCGACTGACTGGCCGAATCCAGCAGTAAACGAACCTCTTGCATTTCACCCGTGTGTGTTACTACGTTAAGGAGAGCGGTGGAAAGTAGAGTGGTAGAGTTAGTTTGCGAATTACAACTATCTGATGTTGAACAAAGACTGAGTGGTTTTTGATCACTATCTAATTTTTCAACGATAGTTTGTGAAGAACTATCACCGTTATTTTCCCCTAATTGTGCGTCATTGTCAAAATGTAGTAGAGAATTGTGTCTACCTTTGCAGACAAAACAATTAAACGTTGATTTGCAACGCAAAACTGTATGTTTCGTACTTAAACAATTTAAGCATAAATGTTTATCTTTTGCAAATTTATACCTATCTTTCGGTTTAAATTTCAAAAATTGCGGACATCTGTAAATAGCGTGAGTTGTATCAGTGCACATAATGCAATTATTATTTTGATTTTTAATATCACTGTTTGCTACAAATGATTGAGTTAATTTTGCTTTCTGAGAACTCGAAGCCGTTGGTTTTTGTAAAGCTGAATGACTACTATTAGTTTCAGTTCTACCTAGAATTTTAGCTTGATTCTTAACAAATTCAATTAACTCTGTATATGACGGTATACTAGAGCCTTTGATAGACATTTCGAATAAACGATGCGTTTGCGGATCTAATTTTTTCAGTGCAATTGACATAATGATAAAATCCGCTAAATTATCTAACTTTAATTGCTTTAGTGCTTTGATTGAGGTATCATATTTTTCCAAGAAAAGATTTAACGAGTAAGCAGATTCCTTTTGAATTGCTTTAAATTCTAATATTTGCGTTAAATAATTACTGGCAAGCGCGCGTTTGTCTTGATATTTCTCAATTAAAGCATTCCATACAATTAAATAATTATCGGCTGTGGGCATTACCCCCGAACAGACCGCTAAAGCTTTACCCTTTAAACGCCCTAATAAATAATACATTTTCGAAGTATTATCTAAATCTGAATTATCGTGAATCAGACTTTTAAAAGTTTCATAAAAAATTGGCCATTTACTAGGTTCGCCCGCGAATTCTATTATTTCTATCTTAGGTAGCCGCGCTACCGCTCTCAGTGGCTGCCGAGATAATTGCACAGACTCATCATCATTTTTTTCAGATTTTAAAGCTGTTTCTGCAGCATCTTGTATAAAACAATAAAATTCGTCTATACGATCTAATAATTGATAATTTGGTTCAAACTCATCATCTATTTCTAACTCTAACTTATTGATTGACTCAACTATTTCGAGTAACGCATTTTTCGTTTCTTCCAGACTCCTGTATCGAACCAGAAAATTTTTTAAAACGGCACTATCTTTAATTTTCTTAGAATCGTCATGCAAACGTTGTAGTCTGAGATAATACGTTTCTTTTTTCTTTTTTAAAGCCTTTAATAATTTTTTCTGTTCAACATTTGTCTCCGCCATTTTATACTAATATTTTACAAAAAAAATCAATCAAAATAACAATAAAATGCGTACACAAACACGTAAACTAACATACAAATTTACAAATCAAAAATGCGAAGTTCTACTGTAACAATATCACGTGACCGTGACGTCACACGGCCTTGCTTGATAAGTGACAGAACGTATTCAAATAAAATATGGCTGCCAAACTGCATTCAAATTAACCTTATAAATTTCAATAATCTTTTTTCAGACGATCCCAAACTAATCTGCGGCTGAAGGACCATTTATGTTTGCGCCAAGATAATTTTAGTAATAAAAATCATTACAATAGCGACATTGCGAATAAAACTATTTTGTGCGGGTTCTGCGTTGGTCGTTTGAAATTTGATGACTGACGATTTTATATTTAATATGAATTGGAACATATATGTACATATAACAGATAATGCGTAACTGTACTAACCTTATTTAGCGTTGTCTCCAGCATACATTTAAGGATAAGGAAATATGGCAAAATAAGGATTATATGTGGCACCTGCAGTTGACAATCTACCCTCTCTGTTATTTATAATAAAACATTCTGGACACTCACAAATACGATACAATTACACAGAACACTTATTTATATTGAAAATGATATAACTTTATTTGAAAAAGTATATTCACTTGTCTAATTGATTTATGTTTATTTGCAATGTTTTTAATGATCACAAAAAATATATATTTTAATAATACGCATACCAAAATGCGTACGTTTATTTGCGGTGGTCACGACTATGCGTTTTGCGGTTTTTTAACGATATAAAATGCGGATTGACCGGAAAAAGATTCGATATATAATTTCACGTGTTGCACGTTTATATCAAAAATTCAAACTTGTTTTTACTTGTTGTGAAGTAAAAGACGGTTGCGCTTGCAGCGCTGCGTTCGGTCACTTATCAAACTATATTGATATTCGAAATGTGGCGGCAACAAACTTTTATCTATAATTTATGTTCTATTCATTTTCCCCCCAAAAATTTGGTTTAGGAAATAATCGATTTTCTAAAAAATTTAAATTTTTCGATTTATTTTTTAAACGGTAGGTATTAGAAAAAAATATTTGAGATACAAGTTGTAGAGAATATTATTTTCTATAATTTATGTTCTATTCTTTTTTTTGTATCTTATGAATTGAACAAAAAATGAATAATATTAGTTTTATGTTAAAAATGATGTTATAATACAAAAAATCTAGTTATCTATGAAAATTTTGGAATTTATTTTTAGAACTGTCAAAATTGAAATCTAGGAAAATAAATACATGTTAATACAACTATCACTAATCTAAATTGATTTCGTTTAATATTTAATGTCAATATTAAATAGAATGTATCAATTTTATTCACTGAAAATCATTTTGTAAGTAAAAAATTTTAAAATCAAATATTAAATTATAAAAGTAATCACATATTAATACTCGGTGTCATGATGTATAAACGGTGCACATTAGAAAAAAATGTTTTAGATCAAAGTTGTAGAGGGTATTTATTTATAATTTATGTTCTATCCATTTCCCC
The DNA here is from genome assembly GCA_949319165.1 of Sialis lutaria. Classification (NCBI taxonomy): domain Eukaryota; kingdom Metazoa; phylum Arthropoda; class Insecta; order Megaloptera; family Sialidae; genus Sialis; species Sialis lutaria. The sequence goes on along the minus strand of OX439239.1, from coordinate 26,199,206 downwards.
CCCCCCCCAAATTTGTTTTTAGAAAATAATCGATTTTCTAAAAAATTTAATTTTTTCGATTTATTTTTTAAACGGTAGGTATTAGAAAAAAATGTTTGAGATACAAGTTGTAGAGAATATTATTTTCTATAATTTATGTTCTATTTTTTTGTATCTTTTGAATTAACAAAAAAAAGAATAATTTTAGTTTTAATGGTTTTAATTTAAAAATGATTTGTATAATACAAAAAATCTAGTTATTTATGAAAATTTTGGCATTTATTATTTATTTAATGTCAATATTAAATACAATGTATCATTTCATTCACTGAAAATCATTTTGTAAGTAAAAAATTTTAAAAACAAATATTAAATTATAAAAGTAATCACATATTAATACTTTGGTGTCATGATGTATAAAAAAGTCCCGTGCCTGCCAAGGCAGTTTATTGATTGGAGTATGCTATTTTCTGTGGTCATACATAAAGTCAAAAGGAAGAATTTCAGATAGGGAGCCACTTTAAAATCCGTGTAGAACACTGTTATATGGGCTATCAAAGATAACTCCCATCGGTGTCATAAAATTAGCTTTATCATAGCTCCTAGTCATCCGATTTCAATTTTCTTTTGTTTATTTTAGAGATTTTATTGAGAAGAGTATTTTTTGTCATTATTCATTTTTCTCTAAATCTTAAGGGCCCCTCACAATTTTTGAAAATCTGAAAATTTCACATTTATTATGAATTTAATTGTTATATAACTTTTATATCGTGCCCAATATCAAATTTTTACTTCAAATAAAATAGAAAGACATTTTTTTCAGCGTTCCATTGATATCAAGATAACACTATTTTAATGAACAACTTTTTTGGAAATCGCGAGTTGAACTAAGAAAAATGGACTAATTTTGGATTATTCTATGTTAAGTATACCTTTTATTTTATGAAATTTTTTGTTGGGGCCAAATTTTTCATATGGGACAGTTAAAAAATTGTAAAATCTGTCATGAATGACACTGAACTTTCTTATACAGTAAAAAATTGTACGTACATAATTATTCTGGCTTACTGATGAAAAATATAAAAAAAATTATAGAACATAAACTATAGATAATAACGATCTCTACAACTTTTGTAATACAAATTTCATTCTATTATGAACTTTAAAAAAAATTGAAAAAAAAAATTACTTAAATTTAAAAAAATATATTTTTTATTTGGTAAGAGATACAAAAAATGAATGGAACATAAACTGTAGACAATAACGTACTCTTTTGTTATAAACATTTTATTCTATAATGAACTTTTTCAAATAAACTTGAATATAACGATCAAAAATTAGTCTATTTTTTTAGTTCAACTCGCGATTTCCAAAGAAGTTGTTCATTAAAATAGTGTTTTTTGATATCAATGGAACGCTGAAAAAATTCTCTTTCTATTTTATATGAAGTAAAAAAATGATATTGGGCACGATAAAAAAGTTATATAACAATTAAATTCATAATAAAAGTGAAATTTTCAGATTTTCCAAAATTGTGAGGGACCCTTAAGATTTAGAGAAAAATGAATAATAACAAAAAATAATCTTCTCAATAAGAACTCTAAAAGAAATAAAAGAAAATTGAAATCGGGTGACTAGGGGCTGAGATAAAGCTAATTTAAAAACACTGATGGGGGTTATCTTTGATTGCCCATATAACAGTGTTCTACACGGATTTTAAAGTGGCTCCCTATCTGAAAATCTTTCTTTAGACCTTATGTATGACCACAGAAATTGGCATACCCCAATCAAAAAGTGCAGCGTTTTTTGATGTACCAGACGTAGGTACTATTAGAAGGGGTCTGTGTAAGTACGAAAAAATATATATTAGCTGCGGTAAAACAGTTTAAGGGGATGAAACACCCCTGTGAAAATGTGCAAAATAATCATACATATATTTCAAATAACTTTGAAACTATTAAAGATATTAAAAAATCTATAATGCAACATTTTCATGATTTTTTATGCTCTTTCGAATGGCGACAATCAAAATTCAAAATAAGGAAATCGTTAACCCCAACTTCCCACCCACCCCATTATTAATAAAAAATATATTTTTATATTAACTCAAATTAGTTGTAGTATACAATAGTAATTCAAACATATAAGACATATTTCACAAAAAAAAATTAACCCTTCCATCGTCACATAATGTGACTCACATTATCATATTTCGAAAACTATTAATTTATTTTTTTTATTACGTTAACGATAAGAAAAGTATTGACTATACCTAGATGAAAAGTTATCAATTTAAAACGATATTTACATTTAAAGACCCCTAGAATCCAGTAAAGAGGTTTTAGCGCACAGTAGTATAGAAAATAGCCACTTAAAATTGTCATTAGTTATGTCTGTTTCTTGCATTAGTCCAATGAAATATTACTTTACATGAATTCAATCTAGTTCCAAATTAGATTAAATTTGGAAAATAAATCAATATTTGTGATAGAAATTAATAGAAAATAAATTAGTTCAGTCTCTATAAAATTTGAGCTAAAGAAAAATGACGGAGTAAAATTTTGTTTTCCAAGAAATTGGTAGATTACGATGTATAGAACATGGCAATAACTCCCCCCCCCCTCCTTCGAAGGGGGGGTGCATAACTTTCTATGGGATTACAAAGCTGTCTAAAATCAGTTATTTGAGAATAACACCGGGGCTGTCAGTTTTAGGAAAAAAATAAGTCTAATAAATCTTAAAGCTGATAAAATTACGAAAAAAATAGTTTTTTTTTTAAATTATGTAGGTACCTTAAATAGTTATTGAAATAAAGCCCGCGAAAAAATCATTTAGCGATGTCGAGTTTAGAAATTACACCTAAAATGTTACGTTCGACCGCTGTGTTTAATTGAATTTCAAAACGAAATTTTAAGTTATAATAGATAAAAGAGTGCCCTAAATAATGATCTGCACCCAATGTCAAATCTCGAAAAATGTTTGAGTTATAAGCACTCAATGTAGGTATTATAAAAATTTAAGGGAGATTATTAATGTTTATTGACGACTACAGAGAAGACCTTCTCCACCAAATAAAATAAATTCAATTAAATGTGTTGATAATACAGGAAATACCTAATCTTAATATATATAAATTACGTGTCACATGTTCCTCCGCTATGGACTCCTAAACTACTTAACCGATTTTAATCAAATTTGTACACCGTGTGCAGTTTGATCCAACTTAAAACATAGGACGCCTCCTATGGGAAATGGGGGGGGGCTTTGCCCCCCCCCCCTTTTTTTTAAGAGAGTTCCCATTTTTTACGGTGGTGGTGGTGGGGGACTGTAAAGCTTCCTATGGGAAAAGGAGGGGGTGCCCCCCCTTTTTTTTCGCCCCCCCCCCCTTTAAAATAGAGTTCCCACTTTTTTTACGGTGATGGTGGTGGGGGACTGTAAAGCCTCCTTTGGGAAATGGGGGGGCGACCCCCCCCCTTTAAATAGTTTACAACAATGTAATATGACAAAAACGTTAGCCACAGCAACGCGTGGCCGAGTCAGCTAGTATCTAATATATGTATGTAATAAGATATTACTTATTGTTAGAACATTTTGTTATTTATTTATATTTTCATCAGTCTGGAATCGTTAGGTTCCTGATGAAGACTTCTTGTGAAGTCGAAACACGTGTCGAGTGACATAACTTTCGTGGTTAAGGTGCAATTTTAGTTAGAGTGACTAAGAAACACAGTTTCTCCGTTTTTCAAATAAGATTTATTTATTCGTTTAAGGTTGTTGTTTACTAAAATCGATCACTACAGAATTTGTTAAAATTTTAATTTTGTGTTAAGTAAGCTAGTTCGCATTTGTAAAAAAAAATTCAGGTCAGTTTACCATTTCGTTTATTAATTATAAACGTGCAAAGTTGGCCTCTTATACATTGCAAGCATAGGGATTAACTTGGAATTCGATATTCATTTAATTCGCGTATTAAAACTAAACGTCAGATTTTAACTAAAAACGGATATGTTATAGATTGGTAATTAAGGAATGTGTATATAAAATTTTAGAATGATTTACCATCTCCTTAAATAATTTTTAACTTTGATAAATTCCCGAACACATGACGTAAATATACGATATGGCAACAGCGCATTCGGCGCGATCTTTGAAATATAAAAACGTGGTATTGACAACTGACGCGCGTTGTAAATATCAAGTGATTATTGATTACATTTAATGTTTTTATTTATAATAATAATAGTTACTATTGTTATTATAATTATTACTATTGTCAGCAACAGTAATAATTATAATATTGTTAAAAATGAATCTTCTATTCTTGTCTAATATTATAAATTGTTGCCAGATCTATTTGTTCTTTTTTACCGACATATCAAAACCCTGTAGTTCATGCTAAATTTCGCTAGATGCCACGACTTTCAGTGAACAACAACCTTAATGTAAGTTATATAGTTTTGAAAAATACTGGTTATGTAGAGTAAATGAACATGACTCACCTGAGGTAGATGTTACATTCTTTATATTGGATACTTCCATTTTGTATTGTATTTAAATAGTCTTCTACTTCTGAAAAATCAATTTGATTGAATAATGTTTTATGAGTTAGTTTTTATATGTATATTTTTAACATAATTTGGCAATTTTGTGAGATGTGATATCATAAACTTTTTAATAGCTCTGTATATTTTATATACAGAGCTATTATAAATATATATATTATATATTTATATAAATAAACATTACATATTTATGCTAACTGATTAATTTTTTTATTAAACACAAAAACCTTATTTGGACTTTTTCAACCCTCAGTCAGCACGGGAAGGGGTTGGTTCATCATGACCAAATTTAAGTTTGCAGTGGTTGCCGGGTGATTTAACCGTACGAGTCGTGATCCGTACGGTCAAATCACCCGGCAACCACTGCAAACTTAAATGAAACAAATTATAGTGCTTATGTGATAAAAGGAAAACATCTCTAAAATTTAACTTTTTTGTGCAGAGGTTTGAACTATGCGTTGATGAGTCAGTCACTCAGGACTTCTCGCTTTAAATACACTCAGCACTCTATTATATGACGGCATAGGTAATACAATCGTTCTATTGATCGACGGCTAGAGGGGTACCCACCCCCACCACTGTGCCGAGTTTAACGTTAATTGATGAATTTAAATTTCGCGCAGAAATATAACAGTCACGCTGGTATTGTAGTGGGGATGGGGGAAGGTCGATGGTTAGAACAAGTGATGTAACGAATATCGCATTTGCATTTGCGAATATTTGCGATTTTTTAAACATTCGTATTCGCATTCGCAGAAAGAATTATGAATATTTTTGCGAATAATTTTGACGTATTAATAAATAAAAATATAGTTTTTTAAATCTATTTTAATTATTGTTAATCTCTTGTTAATTTCAAGAAATAATAGGAAGGAATCAACAGCTATTTTTCTATTAAATTAATAGTATTTTTTTATATTAAACTCACAATATTAACAGTTTATTAAATTACCCATTGTAAAAACAAAACATTACAAATCACCTGCAAAGAACTTAGAAATAAGGTAAATCGACAAGTTAATATTCAAATGGGGGAGCCACATCCAGGTTTTGTGGCATATTATTAGGTAGGGGGGTGAAAAAATGATCTGCAGCATGATAAGGAGGGAGGGGGGGGGGGTCAAAAATGTGTGAATTTTACGTGACGCATTTTTTGGATCATCTCTAAAAAGAAAGAACGTATATACGTTATTCAACTAGCATTTTTTCACACAAGTCAATATATGCATTCGCATTCGCGAATATCGACTGCTAATATTCGTATTCGCACTCGCATTCGCGAATGTTTAAAATCATACATTCGTCACATCACTAGTTAGAACTGTCGGCCATTCTTGGAATGGAGCGGTCGTGCAGTAGATGGTCGTTTAATAGAGTGCTGAGTGTATAGTACGTAGATATTGTATAATATAAAAGTTATCTACTTACAATATACAGGGGTGCAGTTACAATTAGTTCCTGAAGGCTAATACGTATTCAATAGATATTATACTGGGGCACGTTCACTATACAAACAATTATCTGTAAGAAGAATAAATATTATAAATAAAATAATTTACGTATAATAAAATAATAAATAATACTTTAAAAAATATTAGTACCTATTAATTATTCAATGACACAAATCACTTGATAAATCTTGGGGGCCAAATGTAACTTTAATACAATTATAATAGGGCACACACAGTAGTAATACAGGGATCTGGAAAAAATAAAAATGTATAATAAATAAAATAATTTACGTATTTATATTTCAAAAAATTATTTATAAATATGTGTACCTATAAATTATTCATACACAAATCACTTGATGAATCTTGGGGGCCAGATGTAACTTTAATACAATTATAATAGGGCACACACAGTAGTAATACAGGGATCTGTAAAAAATAAAAATGTATTATAAATAAAATAATTTACGTACTGTAATATAATAAATATTACTTTAAATAATTCTAAAAAATATTTGAAGGTACCTCTAAATTATTCAGAAACACAAATCACTTGATGAATCTTGGGGGCCAAAATAACTTTAATACAAATATAATAGGGCACGTACAGTAACACAGGGAACTGTAAAAAATAAAATATATTATAAATAAAATAATAAATAATACTTTAAATATTTCTAAAAATTATTTGTAAATATTTTAATTTTTAATATAAAAAATAATTAAGTTTTAATTTAAACAAATATTTTATTTAAAAAAATGTATCATATACTTACTATTATAAAAAAATATATATAGATATACATATTTATGTTTTGTACTTACAATATTCAGTGGCGCAGTCGGTCTTGGTATCTTGAGGGGCCAGTACAACTATTAATATGTGCCACGTACAGAAAATACAAATATCTGTAAAAATATAAAATCATTTTAGATTTTTAGGAATTTGAACCGTTGATATCATAGACATAGAGCAGGGATTCCCAACCTTTTTCCTACATCGACCCATTTTAAAAGAATGATTGATAGACCCCCTTACATTTTTAGATAATTTATGGTTTTCCTTTTTATTTTCTTATCTTAAAGTCGTTATTTTAATGACAAATCGAAATTTGATTCATGATAATTACTGTAAATTTTTGGATTTTAGATTTCAAATGACGTGAAAAGTTGAAATTTTTAAACCGCAATTCTGTTTGACCAAAACAATTTTTAAAGTATTATACACGTCAACAGATAGATTTTGATGCGGTGGTTTCATATTCGTCTACAAAAATCAAATCCGACCACACGTTCAAAAGTTACGGTCATTTTTATAATTTTTTTTAATCGAAAACTTTGAAATGCCATATCTCGAGAATGTTTAGAGATACAGAACTGCGGTTTGAAAATTTCAACTTTTCACTTCATTAACTATAAAATAAACCTAATTGAAATTAAATCTAAAATACAAAATTTTATAGTAATTTACATGAACCAAATTTTAATTTGCCAAAGAATTATCGACTTTAAGATAAGAAAATAAAAAGAAAATCATAAATGACTATATAAATCAGGGTTCCCCAATCTTTTTCCTACATAGATCCCTTTTAAAAAAACGATTTATTTATTTTTTATGGACCCCCTTACATTTTTAGATTCTATAAAACATAAATATACTACAATCTTGTTGAAAAAATACAAGCAATTATATATCGATAAATAAAAATGAAAAACAAAATAAAACGGGCAAGTGCGTGTTGGGCACGCACATGATAGGGTTCCGTAGTCATTCTCACTACGATTTATAAAAAAAGAGTTTTTTCAAAATTTTCGTGACCGAAGGGTTAAAATCAAAAAGTTATTTGGCTTGTATTATTGCATTTTATGAGACCTATCAAATGACACCCCACTCAATGGGGTAAATGAAAAAAATGTGAGTTAACTTTTCAATCTATGACAGGGGGGTCCAAAATATTTTTGACAATGTTCGTTATAATTTTCAGTGAAAGTACTAATTATAAGCTACATTCTGATTTTTTCCAGATTTTTTGACTCGATAGTTTAGAAAATAGGGGGGGGGGCGCTCTAACAGCGACATTAAAAAGCAAATGTATCGTGACTGGATGGTTGAAATCAAAAAGTTATTTGACATTTTTTATTGCATTTCAGGAGACCTATCAAATGACACCCCACTCAATGGGATAAGTGGGGAAAAAATGAGAGTTAACTTTTCAGTCTGTAGAAGGGGGGTCCAAAATATTTTTGACAATGTTCGTTATAATTTTCAGTGAAAGTACTAATTTAAAGCTACATTCTGGAATTTTTCCAGATTTTTTAAATCGGTAGTTTAGAAAATAGAGGGGGGGGGACGCTTTTTTAACGACTTTGGAGAGCAAATACATTGTGATTGAAGGGTTAAAATCAAAAAGTTCTGTTTTTTTTTTGCATTTTAGGAGACCTTTCTAACGACACCCCATTCAATGGGGTAGGTGAATTTTTTTTTTCATTTTCATTTTATGGAAAGGGGGCCCAATTTTTTTTTTTCAAAAATCTTATCATTTCTGATTTTGGGTCATTAATCTACGACCGTATACCAAATTTCATTTTATTATCTCAAAATTTTTGAAGACGGACGGACGGACATCTATAAGGGATAACTATAAGGGTTCCTAGTTTTCTACGGAACCCTAAAAAAGGACATTGCAATTCAAAATTTTAAAACAGACAAATTTATCATAGACCCTTAATAGACCCCTGGTATAGTATAGATCCTTTTTAAACTTCCATAGACCTCCAGGGGGTCCACCTGAACTGACACGAAAACTGAATCGCACAAAAGAAAGAGATAGAGAATACGTTGGGTCTTCATTTATGAGTGTAAAGAAGATAGAGTGTTGTTATTTCTATCTTCACTTATGTCAACCAAACTTTACACATTACGGCAATTAATGTAAAATACGCAGTCTATGTGTCTATGTCTATGGTTGGCATTCATTTTTAAGTCAAGTGTTTATTATCAATAATCATAAAAAATAACTTTATAACGTGTTATATAACACGACCAAATCGACGCGACCTACACCCAGAAACCAAGATATAAAGATAACTTTATAAAATACAGAAAAAATATATTTAAATTAGAAAATCGTTATAAATATTATTCAATAAAATTCTATATTTTTTTATCAAAAGTCACAATATAGGTAAATATAGGTGTTTTATATGTTGTTATCACACCTTTTCAAATATCAATTGAAAACCATCACACAGGCCAAATCTAATCTCATTAAATAAATATAATAATTGTATATTTTCAGCAGGTATACAATAATTTAAATAAAATAATCTATTCAGGGATGGTTAAATTTTATAAAATAACTAAAATACAAAATATCTGAAAGCATTATTTAATTAGTATTTTAAAGCCTATACGATAAAAACTACATTTTTTTAAATTAAAAATTACAGTCTCCCCTTCTAAGAAAACAATTTTCCCACCCCTTTATCTTGCACTGAAATAGGTGTTATTATACATATATTGTAAATTGTGCGTATGTATCACACTATAATATAAACGTGTATGAATATATATATATATACTAGGGGCTGTGCCCCTGGGCGCTTCGCGCCCCAACCCCCTTTCACGCCATATTTTTTACACAAATTTACTCGGGTCTGCGACCCTCGTATGTGTATATATCATACTCGTTCCACTATTTTTTGATAGTTAATTTTTTAATTTGGCGGAGATAATCAATATTACAATTTTCAGTAATTTTACATGTACAAATTACCTAATCACAAATTTACTCGGGTCTCAGCCTTCGGCTGCGACCCTCGTATGTGTATATTATAATAATTTTCCATTCTTTTTGCTGACACTCATTTTTACTTTCTTATACCAATGTATATGAAATATACATATAGTATAAGTAAGTATAGTAAACGCGATTTTTTTCGAAATCCGGTTTTTGATGGAATTATCAATTTTGACCTTCCCTGAATCCATTCTGACTATTTTCGCCATGATGTCTGTGTGTCTGTCGGTCTGTCTGTCGGTCTGTCTGTCGGTCTGTCTGTCGGTCTGTCTGTCGGTCTGTCTGTCGGTCTGTCTGTCGGTCTGTCTGTCGGTCTGTCTGTCGGTCTGTCTGTAGACGCTGTAACTCAAATACGACAAATCGTAGAAAGGTGGAATTTTATACTTAAGATTGATTTTTGCCTGGGAAGAAAACCTCCTATTTTTGAAAACGATCATTCAACCGGAAACGGATGTTTACCTACATCGATTTTTGAATTTTTCGAATTACACTGAAACAATGCGAATTAGAGAAAAATGGCCAAGTTGAAAATTGTAGGTAATATTATTATCTATAATTTATATTCTATTCATTTTTTCGAAAAAAACAAATTTAATTTTTTTTTTTTTTTACTAAGTATTCGATTTTAAGTACATTTCAAATGGTTCATAACAGAGAAGAAATATCTGCCATGAGTGTCATGGGACTTTCTTATACGTATTACAGAGACTGTACGTGTTTGTCATAGGTACCATGGGTCTTTCTTATACGTAATATTGAGAATAAACACTGTACACTCTATTTCATTTAGTTTGCAGTGGTCACCTGGTGTCTTGACGGTATGTGTCGTGATCCGCACGGTCAAATCACCCGACAACCAGTATAGATTATTCTAAATAATTATTTTTAAAAAATCTTTCTGGCTAAATCATAACTGTTGGAAAAAAATGTTTGGGGAATAAATTATAGATAATAACATACTCGACATTTCTTATCTAAAACATTTTTGTCTTACTTAAAAAAATTTAAAAAATGACAAGAGTAAACATCCGTTTCCGGTTTAGTGATCGTTGTAAAAATTAAGTGGTTGTCTTTCCAAATGAAAGTTTATTATAAATATAAGATTACACCCTTCCATCATCAGTCGTTTAGGAGTTATGGTATTTTTACTTTCTTATACCAATGTATATGAAATATACATATAGTATAAGTAAGTATAGTAAACGCGATTTTTTTCGAAATCCGGTTTTTGATGGAATTATCAATTTTGACCTTCCCTGAATCCATTCTGACTATTTTCGCCATGATGTCTGTGTGTCTGTCGGTCTGTCTGTCGGTCTGTCTGTCGGTCTGTCTGTAGACGCTGTAACTCAAATACGACAAATCGTAGAAAGGTGGAATTTTATACTTAAGATTGATTTTTGCCTGGGAAGAAAACCTCCTATTTTTGAAAACGATCATTCAACCGGAAACGGATGTTTACCTACATCGATTTTTGAATTTTTCGAATTACACTGAAACAATGCGAATTAGAGAAAAATGGCCAAGTTGAAAATTGTAGGTAATATTATTATCTATAATTTATATTCTATTCATTTTTTCGAAAAAAACAAATTTAATTTTTTTTTTTTTTTTACTAAGTATTCGATTTTAAGTACATTTCAAATGGTTCATAACAGAGAAGAAATATCTGCCATGAGTGTCATGGGACTTTCTTATACGTATTACAGAGACTGTACGTGTTTGTCATAGGTACCATGGGTCTTTCTTATACGTAATATTGAGAATAAACACTGTACACTCTATTTCATTTAGTTTGCAGTGGTCACCTGGTGTCTTGACGGTATGTGTCGTGATCCGCACGGTCAAATCACCCGACAACCAGTATAGATTATTCTAAATAATGATTTTAAAAAAATATTTCTGGCTAAATCATAAGTGTTGGAAAAAAATGTATGGGGAATAAATTATAGATAGTAACATACTCGACATTTTTTATCTATAACATTTTTGTCTTATTTCAAAAAATTAAAAAAATTACATGAGTAAACATCTGTTTCCATCTTATTGTTAGTAATTATGTTAAACAAAATTCGTTCGATACATAATGTATAAAATAATATTTCTATAGTTTATGTCTCATTCATTTTACTCTATCTTTTATTAGTCTGTCAGAAATATCCTTCAATAAAATAAAAAATCACGTACACTGTTCACTGTCATTATTACGTATAAGAAAGTCCTGTGGCACACGGCAGATTATTTTTTTCTTAAATTGGCGGTGATAATCACTTATCAATATTACAATTTTCAGTAATATTACATGTATAAATTACCCAACCTAAAATGTACTGTTATTTATTAAATGGTTAACTTTTTATTTTTATATATTCCTGAAGTTTTTAATTTTTTTTCAATTTTAATCAAAATTAATTTTTCTACGTCACTTTTAAAAAATTATTTTCATGCGCGCCCCTGACTTAATTATAATTAAAAAAAAAATCTCAACTCTCAAAAAAATAATAATTCATAAATAATTTTTTTTGAGGCGCTACTGATCTATATTATAATTTTCATATTTTTTTGAAATTTTTAATTTTTGAACAATTAAAAATTTTTTTGAGACGCTACTGACTTATTTATTTTTAAATGTGAACTTTTGGATAAATTGCATCAATCACCTACAACAAAACTATTAAAAATTATATTTTTATACAATTTCATTAAAAAAGAACACAAATTTAAAAATATTTGAAACGCCGTCCCTGATTTAAATGAAACATGTATAACCCAACCTAAAATGTACTGTTATTTATTAAATAACTTTAGAAAAATTGCACTTTTAAAAAATAGCAAATTTAACTATTTTGTTGCGACGCCCCTGACTAAATTATAATTTAAAAATAATTATTAATATATCAATCCCAAAACTTTCAAAAAAATAATAATTCATAAACAATTTTTTTTGAGGCGCTACTGATCTATATTATAATTTTCATATTTTTCTGAAATTTCTATTTTTGAACAATAAAAAATGTTTTTTTTAAGTTTTTACAAACGTTACGAAATGTGACAGTTCCCAAAAATTTCATATATTTAAAACAACACCAGCACCTGACTTAATTATTATTTTTAAATGTGAAATTTTGAATAAATTGCATCAACAAAACTATTAAAAAATTATATTTTTATACAATTTCATTAAAAAAACACAAATTGAAAAATATTTGAAACGCCGTCCCTGATTTAAATGAATAATTTCAACAATTAAAAAAATTCAACAATTTCACTCAAAATATTTTTTTTACAAACATAAAAAATATGTCACATGTAAAAAACCACGTAATTCCATGGACATTCAAATCTAACGTCATCAAAAATTTTCTCACTCCTAATAGAAAAGGATAGAAAACCTTCTAGAACATTCCCTGTCATCTGTCATCTGTCAAAAAGCACATGTATTTTGAATCTGACTGAACATACGTCATTTTCGACCAATAGGAAGCTCGGATTAAAAAAAACTGCCGATGGTTTTTTACCTTAAAATTTAATTTTCAGTAAAATTCGATGTACTTTTTCGGAAAAAAATCACAGCTCAGAGACCTTTCATAGCTAAGAAATGAAATCTAGCCTATTGACTGGAAAAAGAGTCAAGCTACATGACAAAAAAAAAATTATCAAAATCGGTCCGGTGGTATCAGAGTCTATAAAGCTATAGTTTCGTCCGGACATCACACTATAATATAAACGTGCAATATATATATATGTCCGGACGAAATGTTTTTTTTATAGACTCAGCTTCTACCGAGCCGATTTTGATATTTTTTTTTTCGTCATGTAGTTCAACTCTTTTTCCAGTCAATAGGCTAGATTTCATTTCTTAGCTATAAAAGGTCTCTGAGCTGTGATTTTTTTTCGACGTAATTTGGGAAAATTTTCGATGAAATAAAATTTTATGATAAAATACCGTCGGCATTTTTTTTTAATCTGTAGCTCTGATTGGACGAAATCATATGTTTCTGTCTGATTCAAAATACACGTGCATGCTTTTTGACAGATGACAGGGAATGTTCTAGAAGGTTTTCTATCCTTTTCTATTAAGAGTGAGAAAATTTTTGATGACGTTAGATTTGATAGTAGAATTACGTGATTTTTTACATGTGACATATTTTTTACGTTTGTAAAAAAATATTTTGAGTAAAATTGTTGATTTTTTTTAATTGTTGAAATTATTCATTTAAATCAGGGACGGCGTTTCAAATATTTTTAAATTTGTGTTTTTTTTTTAATGAAATTGTATAAAAATATAATTTTTAATAGTTTTGTTGTAGGAGATTGATGCAATTTATCCAAAGTTCACATTTAAAAATAAATAAGTCAGTAGCGTCTCAAAAAATTTTTTTTAATTGTTCAAAAATTAGAAATTTGATAAAAATATGAAAATTATAATATAGATCAGTAGCGCCTAAAAAAAATATTTATGAATTTTTTTTTTTTAAAGTTGAGAATGTTGAGATTGATATATTAATCTTTTTTTTTAATTATAATTAAGTCAGGGGCGTCGCATGAAAATAATTAAAATTGCTATTTTTTAAAAGTGACGTAGACAAATTAATTTTGATTAAAATTGAACAAAAACTAAAAACTTCAGAAATATATAAAAATAAAAAGTTAATCATATATCAGTACATTTTATGTTGGGTAATTTATATATGTAATATTACTGAAAATTGTAATTATGATAAGTGATTATCACCGCCAATTTAAGAAAAAAATGAGTATCAGCAAAAAGAATGGAAAATTATAATATACAAATACGAGGGTCGAAGACCCGAGCAAATTTGTAATTAGATAATGTGTACATGTAAGATTACTGAAAATTTTAATATTGATTATCTCCGCCAAATTCAATAATTAACTATCAAAAAATAGTGGTAAGAGTATGATGTATACACATTCGAGGGTCGCAGACCCGAGTAAATTTGTGTAAAAAATATGTCGTGAAAGGGGGTTGGGGCGCGAAGCGCCCAGGGGCACAGCCCCTAGTATATATATATATTCATACACGTTTATATTATAGTGTGATTTATTTATATATCCGCACGAAACTATAGCTTTATAGACTCTGGAATTACCCGGCCGATTTTGATAATTTTTTTTTCGTCATGTAGCTTGACTCTTTTTCCAGTCAATAGGCTAGATTTCATTTCTTAGCTATGAAAGGTCTGTGAACTGTGATTTTTTTCCGAAAAAGTACATCGAAATTTTACTGAAAAAACGATGAATTAGCTGGTTCGAGTGTCGGCTTTTGTTTTTCAGACAGTGTGATTGTCGTTTGAAAAATACTATTTTTACGATAATTTGCTAAATTACAAGATATCACTGTTGTATTTTGTTTATATCTGTCAATATGACATTTATAAAGAAGAAAACACATGGATTTTTATTGACATTTTCATAAAAAACACACTGATAAATTACTTGATTAATTTTAAAATGTTAGATTTGTGAATCTATTATAATTTCTACGTAAAATAGATTTTGATTTGAAATTGTTAAACGAAGAAATTATAAACAGCTGTTTTTTATCTTATATACGTCAGGAGCGTGGAAAGAAATGTTTATTTTGTACATTTTGATTAAATTGCTTATAAATTAAATTTTAACCAAAATTGATTGGTAATTTGATGTAATTAGTATAATTATCTATAGATAATATTAAAAAGTATAATGTCAGGAGCGGCGAATTAAAAAATATTTAAAATCTTTTTTTCTAATTAGTTTAAATTTGACAGATGACAGATGACAGGGAATGTTCTAGAAGGTTTTCTATCCTTTACTATTAGGAGTGAGAAAATTTTTGATGACGTTAAATTTGATAGTTCCAAAATTACGTGGTTTTTTACATGTGACATATTTTTTATGTTTGTAAAAAAAATATTTTGAGTGAAATTGTTGAATTTTTTTTAATTGTTGAAATTATTCATTTAAATCAGGGACGGTGTTTCAAATATTTTTAAATTTGTGTTTTTTTAATGAAATTGTATAAAAATATAATTTTTAATAGTTTTGTTGATGTAATTTATTCAAAATTTCACATTGAAAAATAATAATTAAGTCAGGGGCTGGTGTCGTTTTAAATATATGAAATTTTTGGGAACTGTCACATTTCGTAACGTTTGTAAAAACTTAAAAAAACATTTTTTATAGTTCAAAAATATAAATTTAATAAAAATATGAAAATTATAATATAGATCAGTAGCGCCTACAAAAAATTGTTTATGAATTATTATTTTTTTGAAAGTTTTGAGATTGATATATATATTTTTTTTTAATTATCATTTAGACAGGGGCGTTGCATGAAAATAGTTAAATTTGTTGTTTTTTAAAAGTGCAATGTTTTTAAAATTATTTAATAAATAACAGTACATTTTAGGTTGGGTAATTTATACATGTTTCATTTAAATCAGGGACGGCGTTTCAAATAATTTTAAATTTGTGTTTTTTTTAATGAAATTGTATATAAATATAATTTAAAAAAATAGTTTTGTTGTAGGTGATTGATGCAATTTATCCAAAAGTTCACATTTAAAAATAAATAAGTCAGTAGCGTCTCAAAAATTTTTTTTAATTGTTCAAAAATTAGAAATTTCAAAAAAATATGAAAATTATAATATAGATCAGTAGCGCCCCAAAAAAAATATTTATGAATTATTATTTTTTTGAATCTTTTTTTTTTTTTAATTATAATTAAGTCAGGGGCGCGCATGAAAATAATTAAAATTGCTATTTTTTAAAAGTGACGTAGACAAATTAATTTTGATTAAAATTGTACAAAAATTAAAAACTTCAGGAATACCTATATAAAAATAAAAAGTTAACCATTTAATAAATAACAGTACATTTTAGGTTGGGTAATTTATACATGTAATATTATTGAAAATTGTAATATTGATATGTGATTATCACCGCCAATTTAAGAAATAAAATGAGTATCAGCAAAAAGATTGGAAAATTATTATATTATACACATACGAGGGTCGCAGCTGAAGGCTGAGACCTGAGTTAATTTGTGATTAGGTAATTTGTACATGTAAAATTACTGAAAATTGTAATATTGATTATCTCCGCCAAATGAAAAAATTAACTATCAAAAAATAGTGGAACGAGTATGATATATACACATACGAGGGTCGCAGACCCGAGTAAATTTGTGTAAAAAATATGGCGTGAAAGGGGGTTGGGGCGCGAAGCGCCCAGGGGCACAGCCCCTAGTATAATAGATACTTCCATAGTATCTATTCCCAAGATAATGCCCAAAAAACGCTGAAAATAATCTTTTTCTATTTAAAAAAATAAAAAATTCCCGCCAAAACGCGTATTCAAAGTCACGTGGTATGCCCTGTGACGTAACTATTTATTAAAAAAAACTGAAATCAACCAATAGGTATCCAGTATTCTGACGTTTTTACATAGTAAGTAACTACGTCATAACAGTGACAGTTCTGCTAGACGTTCTGCGATCACGTGACAAATACGTGAAATATTACATTTTAAAATCAGTTTTATTATTAAAATACTGACTTATTTCACGTAAAAAACACTTAATTGTTAATTATAGTAATATACAGGGTGTTCCAGACCACCCGTCCACTATGTTTTACGCCCAAACTATTAAAGATAGAGATATATACTTAACTACACTATTTTGAACATTTTAGTCTTTATTATTAATGATGTCAAATACCCTATTCTTTGAACTGTAAGCTTTTATTTGATACCCCACTCGGAAAATCCCTGAATTTGCATAAAAATCGCACCACGTAATTTCAAATCCGCATAAAAAGATATCATACATACTTTACTTCTACATTTATTTAAAATACTAACTCCGTGGTGGCAAAAATGAAAATCTCCATATATTCCTATAACGTAAGTGTAGCCACAATAACGCAATATATTAAAACAATCATCCGAATTATCGCCTAACGTCTAATGTCATTGATAATGCAGTTAAAAAAATAAATGCTTTAAAATTCGTGGCTATACCTGCGTTTAAGTGGGCTCTCACACCGGAGCAATATAGCAATAAAGTAACAACCAATTAGAAACTAGCAATATAGCGATATCATATTGCTTTGGTGTGAGACAATATGTCCGATTCAATGTATATTGGCCGATAGCAATAATACCTATCGCTAGTTATAAGTTGCTAGTTGCTATATTGCTTTATTGCTTCGGTGTGAGAGCCCACTTATGTGATAAAATTATATGTTTCTAGGTCAAGAGATTTGTACTCGGCGTTGATGAGTCAGTCATTCAGGACATCTCGCTTTATATACAGGATGAGTCATATCAGGTGTAACAAACTTGAACAATAGATTCAGAATAATATTTAACCCTCTAGTGCCCAACGAATGTCCGTACTACGTCAACAATAATACTCAATTGACTGTTTTTAGCAAAAAAAAATGTTATTTCGCTCGACCGATGTTTGAAATTCATTGTTGTACAATAGCCTGTAGGCGGTTATGAGCATTACGACGAAACATATACGTGTTATATTTTTATGTGGATTTATATATGAACCGCCTCAAGGCGGTCTTGGGAACTAGAGGGTTAAATAAAAAAAGTTCATACAAACATGTATCCGGAAATTTTTCGTGAGGAAACAACAGACCCTCAAAGATTTTGCCTAAAATTGCACACCCAAGCAAGCTCTGCTTGGAAGTGTGTTCTACTCTCGTGATAAAATTTTTTCGTATATAAATTGATAAAATAAGAATTATATCTTAAATTTCTTCAGTAACCCACTTAAATTTTTACATTTTCACAACAATGTGAACAAAGATTAGAAAATTATCCCCAATAATTTTTTTTAAACTTTCTTTTTAAAAATAATGGTTTCACCAAATTTTTTGTACCATATTATTGATACTATTAGTTAATGCATTTTAAAAAGTTTAAGGGGTGTGCATTTTATGGCCAAGCTATGTTATTTGTTTTTATTTAATATCTTGACAATTCATTGTGATAAAATTATAAAGTATAACCGGTCGATTTCCAATATCAATCAATGATTATTTAGACCAGCGATGTATGGGGACAGTGGGTCTTAATTTTTTGGCACTTTTATACGATTATACAGGGTGGGGCATTTAAAGTGTTACAGATTTGTATCTCAGAACTTTCGCATATTTGAAAAAAATGTTTTAACCAAAAAATGTTTGGTTGTGAGGGGGTCATCGAATAGTAGTGTTTATGTGTTGTTTTAGCGTGTCCTTCAAGGATATTTGAAGGTCAACATCATTTTTTTAAATGGGAACCTATAGTTTTTGTTAAATAATTTTGTTCTTCGTAAAAACTCACGAATCTTTTATTGAAAACTTTTTTTTTAACAACCTTAATTTTCCAAGATATCTAACAAAATATTTTCAGATTTTGAACTTTCAAGATTTTTTTTTACTGAGAAACCATTAATCTTAAAGAAAAAATACAAGGTACAAAAAATATTTATTTTGATCTAGTAAAACTTATTTTCTAGATTTAAAAAAAATTGAAAAAAAATTTTTTTTCAAATAATTCTTATTAAATCATATTAAATGAAAATATGCATTTTTCATTTTACTGTAATAATACTAACCTGAACACGCATTGGATGACCTATGACATAAGGTTTGAATTGTCTACAAATACAAAAAAAAATTAAATAAAAAATAACACAATTTCTACTTTCGTTTGAATGTTTATTTTTCCTTAGGTCCTACAACTCGTGCTCAAATTAGTATTATTATAGTAAAATGAAAAATGCATGTTTCCATTTGAAAATACAGAGGTATGTTAAAAAAATTTGTTTGCATACTTATTATAACAGTGAAACTTGATTAAATGGGACATGGATAAGTGGGAAACTTCTATTACTAGAGTTTATATTGAAGTCCCGTGACTTCGGCAACAAAATACCTCTATTAGTGAGACATAAAACTTCTCTATGTAGAATTTAATTTTTTTATTTTTATTTATCACCAGATTCGACCCCACTGGATTTCTACTTTCGCATCGTTTTAATTTTTTTTTCATATCTTGAGTGACCTTGAATGACCTTATGTCATAGGTCATCCAATGCGTGCTCAGGTAAGTATTATTACAGTAAAATGAAAAATGCATATTTTCATTTAATATGATTTAATAAGACAGAATTATTTGAAAAAAAAATTTTTTTCAATTTTTTTTTAAATCTAGAAAATATGTTTTAGTAGATCAAAATAAACATTTTTTGTACCTTGTATTTTTTCTCTAAGATTAATGGTTTCTGAGTAAAAAAAAATCTTGAAAGTTCAAAATCTGAAAATATTTTGTTAGATATCTTGGAAAATTAAAATTGTTCAAAAAAAAGTTTTCAATAAAAGATTCGTGAGTTTTTACGAAGAACAAAATTATTTAATAAAAACTATAGGTTCCCATTTAAAAAAATGATGTTGACTTTCAAATATCTTTGAAGGACACGCTAAAACAACACATAAACATTACTATTCGATGACCCCCTCACAACCAAACATTTTTTGGTTAAAACATTTTTTTCAAATATGCGAAAGTTCTGAGATACAAATCTGTAACACTTTAAATGCCCCACCCTGTATAACACAAAATACGTAAAAATATACTTTGTTAATTTGTCATTGGATCAACCGTTTACGAAAAATACGATAGTTTACGATAACTTAATACGGATGCTTCAAATTACACGAAATAAGCTTATATTTTTTTGTTCTATATTTAAAAATTAGAAAAAAGTTATATTATATATTATATTATATTTAATAATGTAAATATACCTTTTAAAACGTGTTCTCATAGACCTATAGCCAGTTGTTTGTGTTACTGTTACACGTATGTATGTACTTTACTAATTTGACAAAAAAAAACGAAACCAAAAATTGCTAGTTGTTGATAAGGATGCATTTTTAAAGGTATATAAATATTTTTTTAATCGTAGTTTTTATTTTATTTTTAATCGTGGATAAATGGAGGTATGTAGCTCCCTCACGAAATTTCCCGGACACGTATTCATATAAACATTTTTGTTTTAATTATAATTTTTCTCGATAAACTGTTCAAGTTTGTTTCACCTGATATGACTCATCCTCTATAATTGAGTATTATATAATATAAAAGATCTACTTACAATATACAGGGTGAAGTATATTTTAAGTCCCTGAAGGTCAATATATCTTTCTATAAATATTATAAACGGGCGGCTTTAGTATAAAAACAATAATCTGTAATAATAAAAATATATTATAAATAAAATTATTTAAATATTGTAGGTATTTAATTATAAATAATACTTTAAGAAGATTTGTACCTGAAGTATTGAGGGACACAATCACTTGATGAATCTTGAGGGCCAGAAGTAACTTAAATACAATTATAATAGGGCACGCACAGTTCACAGTAACACAGGGATCTGGAAAAATAATTCTATTTTATTTCATACAAACATTTTTATCTAAAAAAAATGTGTATTTTTATAATTTTATTTCTTGCAAAACATTTGTATGTTTTGTACTTACAATATTCAGTGGCGCAGTCCAACTGTATATCTTGAGGGGCAAAACAGCTATTACAAATGTATCACGTACAAAAAATACAGATATCTGTAAAATGTAAAATCATCTTAAATTTTTATATTAGAATCGTTGAAATCATAGACATAGAGCATGGACCGCGTATCTAAGTCTAAAAAAGAGTCGTCACAATAGAAAGAGATAGAGCGAACACTGGGTCTGTATTTCTGTCTTTATTTAAATATGAGTGTAAGAAAGATAGAGTATTGTTTGGGTTACATCTCTATCTTTACTTTTGTTAACAATATTTTAAATATTACGGTAATAGAGAATGCGCAGTCCATGTCTCTATGTCTATGAATTACATGAATTTTAATTTAAGTGTTTATTATCAATAATAATAATCACATAAAAAATAATATTACAAAATACAAAAAATATATAAAGTCAAAATAGAAAATCATTATAAATATTAGGTATTCAATAAAATACTTGATTTTTTATCGACAGTGACTTGAATTTTTTCGTACATGCATTATGGGTAATATTAACTTCCCAATAGGAAGTTATTGTAATTGGTCCGAAAATCGAAATCAATAATTTTAACATATTTTCATGTTTCAAGGGCATTAGAGTATATTTACACTATTTTCAGAAAAATGTCTGTGTGTGTGTGTGTGTGTGTGTGTGTGTATGTACGTACGTACGTACGTACGTACGTACGTACGTACGTGTCCTTTTTTTCCGGGACGAAATCTCGCGAACAAAAAATGCTATTGACTTCGTTGGGGTGCTAATCGAAGCGTCTTGACGTGAATATGATCTGAAAGAAAGGATTTTTCGAAATTCAACCCCTACGGGGGTAAAAAGGGTGTTTTTTTTCATTTTTATTTTTTTTCTTGGTCGAATTTAGTCGGAACTTAGAATAAATACTATACAATACAAATAATGAAACGTGTATTTAGTATTTATTTTTTATATGGGTCCAAACAGCCATTAAAGGGATGAAAACCACCATCAAAATTTGAATTTCATACTAATAAATACATCTAATAATTCATGTTGCCTTGGAAACAACACAATTCAAAATTCAAACTGTCAGATTAGTTTTTCTAAAAATGTGCATTATATTATTGACATTATTAGGATATTAGAAAACTAATATTCATAATACAAAGGGTGAGTTTTATTTCTGATAAATTCCATTAAAATTTTTCATATACATATTAAAAAAATATATTTACAAACTATAACATAGTAATATTAATTATGGAAACAATAAGTAATCAGTATTCAAGTATTGTAAGTCATACCATGTTGGGAAGTTGATTGTGTGGACCTAAAGGATCGCACCCCACAGCATTATACGTTATATAGTTTAATTTTATATCCCCGGGTAAAATTGGATCCGGCAGCTAGTTAGGTATATGTTTTTATCACACCTTTACAAAGATTACAAAGAATAGAGAGGCCTTCACGGGGGCCATATCTAATCTTATTAAATATATTATATAAAAATAATACATTTACAGCAGGTATATACCTACTAATAATTTAAATCAAATAATGTATTCAGAGTTGGTTGACTTTTATAAAATAACTGATATAAAAATGTCTAAGAGCATTATTTAATTTGTATTTTGAAGCCTAACATAAAAATTATATAAAAATTTGCAATAAAAAAATGTTCTTTTAATTAAAAATTACCATCTCCCCTTTTAAGAAAATAATTTTCACACCCCTTTATTTTTCACTGAAATATATTTTAAGAAGATAATTTATATAATATTTGAAAATAAATTGTTACATATTTAATGTAAATTGCCACGATTTCAAATAAATGTATATTTATCTATAACGCTGGCCCCTGTTTTAAATTAAAAAAAAAACTCTAACCCATTTGCATATTATATTTATTATTTATAAAATAATAAATATTTAATTATTACCTAATTTGTATATAATACATATTTACAATTACAAAAATAAAATTGAATGTATTTTACTCACCTATTTTCAAAAACACAAACTCACTGATCACTAAAAACAATTTGGAAAAATTAACTTTATTTAAGAACAAATTATAACACACCTTTCAATAATTTGATATAAAACACTTTGGCACAAAGTAACTGAATCTATAGACACTTATCTTATCAAAAATATGACAAATTCTAAAAAAAATACTCAACTAAAGATATCTGTACATTACTGAGCCAATTTATGTTTAATTTATTTATCGATTTAAAAATATATAAATTATACTCAATACGTTATCTTTTTCAAGGAAAAAATTAAGGGTTTTCTTATGGATGTACGAAAATTTTAATAATTTAGTAATATATGTACATCTACAATACTCTACAACTACATGTATAAAAAATGTAATATAATTATTAGTATTTTTAATGCTTTAATCAAAATACTCCATATTATAAAATTACCTGTTTTCATGACGTTTTAAAACGTCATATTTCGAAAATTATTTTCTATTAAAATATGTACATAGGTACCTTCAGTTTTACAATAATTTAGTTGATTATTTTGACAACTGAAGCCTATAATAATAATAAAAACAGTATATTTTACATGAAAATAAGCTTATTTATTTATTTTAATATTTCTATAATACAATATTATACAGGTTGTTCCTTAAGTACCCAGTCATACTCAATGGGGCGTTTCTTTGGTTTATTTAAAGAAAAAAAAAGTTTATAATAAACATATGTTTGGAAATGTTTTGTGTGAGAGCTACAACCCCTACAAAGGTTTTACCCAAAATAAGTTTTTATTTAATATCTTGAGAACCTATTGTAAAACAGTTATGAAATTTGATAGTCGGTTTAGTATTAACAAGTGTTATCGATTTCCAGTATCAACCAATAATTACACTGGTTTACAAAATAAAAAAAGTTTATGCATATTTGACGAGACCATTGTATCCTTATGTATTTTGACCTTTTGAATCCGAATCTGAGGTCCGTTGACCTTGGTTAGGTCAATTTCAAGGTCATTTCAATGTCAAATTTTTAAAACTCGCTAAATGAATCTGGTAAAAGGTATAAATAGCTTTTACTTATCGCTGATTCTGAATTTGACGTCCGTTGACCTCTATAAGGTCAGATTCAAGGTCATTTCAAGGTTAAAGTGGGAAAAAACGCTCAAAAATACTTACAAAACAGTACATAAAGGTTTTTGGGGTCACTGAATCAAAATTTGAGGTCCGTAGATCCCTAAAATGTCAGTAGTTTCAAGGTCATTTTAAGGTCAAATTTTTAAAAATCGCTATAAATAAATCTGATAACAGTGTTATTTGTGGTTTCTTTGGTCGCTGATTCTGAATTTGACGTCCATTGACCTCTACGAGGTCAGATTCAAGGTCATTTCAAGGCCAAGGGGAAAAACGTTCAAAAATTCTTTCAAAACAATACATATAGGTTTTTGGGGTCGCTGAATCAAAATTTGAGATCTGTAGACTCCTAGAATGTCAGTTTCAAGGTCATGTCAATGCCAAATTTTTAAAAATTGAATTTTCAAGCGGATTTTCCACTTTGACCTTGAAATGACCTTGAATCTGACCTCGCAGAGGTCAACAGACGTCAAATTCAGAATCAGAGAACAAAAAAACCTACATATAACACTTTTACCAGATTCATTTATAACGATTTTTAAAAATTTGACCTTAAAATGACTCTGAAACTAACGACATTGCAGGGGTCTACGGACCTCAAATATTGATTCAGCGACCCCAAAAACCTATATGTACTGTTTTGTCAGTATTTTTGAGCGTTTTTTCCCACTTTAACCTTGAAATGACCTTGAATCTGACCTCGTAGAGGTCAACGGACGTCAAATTCAGAATCAGCGATCAGTAAAAGCTATTTATACCTTTTACCAGATTCATTTAGCGAGTTTTAAAAATTTGACATTGAAATGACCTTGAAATTGACCTAACCAAGGTCAACGGACCTCAGATTCGGATTCAGGAGGTCAAAATAAATAAGGATACAATGGTCTCGTCAAATATGCATAAACTTTTTTTATTTTGTAAACCAGTGTTATTTAAACTAGGGGTACGATAATTTTCTTTTCTATTTGAAAAAAAAAATAGTATTAAAAAGATATAAAGAATTGTTTTTTATTACTGTAACTTTACAATTATAACACAATAATAATTATAACATTCACTGTCTTAAATAATACGTACCAAATTAAAAAGGGGCCAATAAAAAATAACAAGCAAAAATTAATACTGTAAAGAATTATGTTTCCCCCAAAAAATTAATCAAAATATTAATATTAAAGCACTCTGTTATATTAATACCTAACGTACAAGATTTGTATTATATAATTTTTAGGGTTCCGTAGGAAACTAGGAACCCTTATAGTTTCTCCATGTCCGTCCGTCTTAAAAAATTTTGAGATAATAAGATGAAATTTGATATACGGTCGTAGATTAATGACCCAGAAACAGAAATGATAAGATTTTTGACAACAAAAAATTTTTTGGGCCCCCTTTCCATAAAATGAAAAGTGTTTAAAAAAAAAAAATTCACCTACCCCATTGAATGGGGTGTCGTTAGAAAGGTCTCCTAAAATGTAACAAAAAATGTATTGAAACTTTTTTATTTTAACCCTTTAAATACGATGTATTTGCTCTCCAAAGTCATTAAAAAAGCGTCCCCCCCCCTCTATTTTCTAAACTATCAATTCAAAAAATCTGAAAAAATTCCAGAATGTAGCTTTTAATTAGTACTCTCACTGAAAATTATAACGAACATTGTCAAAATATTTTGGACCCCCTTTCTATAGACTGAAAAGTGAACTATTATTTTTTTCCTCACTTACCCCATTGAGTGGGGTGTCATTTAATAGGTCTCCTTTCAACCCTTCAGTCACGAAATATTTGCTTTTTAATGTCGCTGTCAGAGCGTCCCCCCCCTCTATTTTCTAAACTATTAATTCAAAAAATCTGGAAAAAATCCAAAATGTAGCTTTTAATTAGTACTTTCACTGAAAATTATAACGAACATTGTAAAAAATATTTTGGACACCCCTATCATAGATTGAAAAGTTAGCTCAAATTTTTTTCATTTACCCCATTGAGTGGGGTGTCATTTGATAGGTCTCCTAAAATGCAATAATAAAAGTCAAATGACTTTTTGATTTTAACCCTTCGGTCACGAAAATTTTGAAAAAAAATTTTTTTTTATAAATCGTAGTGAGAATGACTACGAAACCCTATCAAGTGCGTGTCCAACACGCATTTGCCCGTTTTATTTATTTATTGTTTTATTTAACCCATTATTACCCAGTGTCCTACTTATAGTTCAAATAAGTCAAACTAATGCTGATTGCAGAACTCAATGAATTTTATCAATGTCAATTTTGACTTTTGTACCCCCCTCAGGGCCGGATTTAAAAATTTGCCACCCATAGGCAGTTGCAAAAAATGCCGCCCCTTCCGATTGAAAAGTGAATCATTTTCACTGATAATTCTGAAGAGCTTTTTTTTAGCTCTTTTAGTCAGAAAATGTTACTATTACGCAGAATTTTTTTTCATACCAAAATTTGCTGCCCCTAAAAAATTGCCGCTATAGGCAGCTGCCTACATTGCCTGCATGGTAAATCTGGGCCTGACCCCCCTACATTACTTTTTCAAACTTGGAATAACTAATTTATTTAAGAATAGTATTTTATTGTATCTTAGTGTTTTGCTATTTATTAGAAGTATTTTAATAAGGTCCTTTCAACACTATAATATACTTACTTTAATGACAGCATATTGTTAAGGAGACACCAGACACCTAAAATTTTTATTTACAAAAATGATTGAAACTTTAAACAGAATAGGACACTCAATATTTGAGTTATAGATGTTAAAAAAATATATTTGATTCTACTTATCAAGTTTCTACTGTAATGCGTGTGTATTTTTTTCATTCAAATAATTAGGTGTGTATTTTGATTAAAATTAAAAGTTTGAAAATAGTTAACTTGGTAA
Source organism: Sialis lutaria (assembly GCA_949319165.1). Taxonomy (NCBI): domain Eukaryota; kingdom Metazoa; phylum Arthropoda; class Insecta; order Megaloptera; family Sialidae; genus Sialis; species Sialis lutaria. The sequence goes on along the minus strand of OX439239.1, from coordinate 26,171,864 downwards.
TTACTCTTTTCCAGTATCCTACACTATAATAAGGTACTGGCACCAGTCTTGGGCCCCACCCCAGTGTTGGGCCATGTTTAATTAAATGTACTGAATTAGAAATATTTGTTGATATTTGATTACTACCATTACTGAATATTAATATACGTACATTTAACTGTCTTACAGCGTGATTTGATGATAATCGGCCAATGGGTGTCAAAATGGTAAACATTTAAACATCGCGAATCAGTCGGCATCCACGAAGTTGTGTATTGCACATCCCAAGCAGGCTCTGCTTGGAAGTGTGTTCTACTCTCGTCCTAAAAAATTTTTTCGTATATAAATTGATAAAATGAGTATTATATCTTAAATTTCTTTAGTATCTCACTTACATTTTTACATTTTCTGATAGAAAACATTACAGTCTCCATTTTTGCTTAGTTTAATATCGATCGGTTTTAATTTTCTGTTATAAAAATATAAATAAAGTTCAATTTGTCGATTTAACCCGCTTTTTTGATAGAAACGCCGAACTACAGGCTACAATTCGAAATAAATTTGCACCAATCCTTTTGAATTCACTTCATCTATTATCAGAATAGAACCCTATTAAAACTCAACAAAATTGGATAACTAGAAGTAATGAAATTTGCAGTTTATTTAAACAAAAATTCATATTTTGACAAGAAATTTTTTTACAAATAGAGTAGTTGCTATTTATAATTTATTAATAGTAGTAGGCGCTATTTCTTCATATGTCACTTCAAATTCCATAATTATTATATTGTGTTAATTAATATATAAATACATGTACATTGTACATCGATACGTGCTGTATTTTAATTATTTTATTCAAAGCCAATCAATCTTTTTAATCAAGATAAAATCTGGTAAGTTTGCATTTTTAAAACAAATATATTATATACGTCATATAACCTATAAACGTTACATTGTTGTTTCATTTTAAATGCTAGACATCAGGTGAACACAGCTGTTATCGCTGCAATATGTGGATGTATTTATCTTTTTAATTATTATTAGATATTAATTAATTTATTTACTTTATACATTTTACAAAAAAAATATGTTATATAAAAATTGTAAAGTAAAATGATTGTTGTTTTATTACAATACATCCTAAATTTAAATCAAAAAAGGTAATAATCGATTGATATCAAGATTCATTGTTGATTTTCTAAAAAATCTTAATGAGTGATAAACTTCATATTATATATTTATATAATATTAAAATTACCTCCAATCTTTTTTTCAAACATCCTTTTAAGTTTCACCAATTATATTGTACCTGTACCGTATTTATTTGATATTATAAGTTAATACATTTTTTTATGTTTAAGGGGTGTGAATTTTATGGCCTTGCCATAGTATTTTTAATAATATTGACTAAGAATAAAATGTAAATGGTGCATAACGTTTTAATGTAAGTATTACATGATTTTAAAACGCATTTTTTTCTATTTTCTGTTGTTGTTTTTTTTAAAACAAAATGGGGGTCCACTTTTGGACACTTTCCTCTATCTACCCGAAAAAAATTCCAAATTTCATTAGAAAATACGCGGGGGCACTTTTTCAATGCTTACCCTGCTACGGCCTTTAAATTGCATTGAGCATAGTCTAAATATTAATTGTCAATAATTTTATTATTCCGGCATAAACCCATTTTTTTAAATTAATACAAATAAAAAAATAAGCCATAAAAGTATTGATACACAAAACTGGAAAGTAAAGGTGTTGACGCCACTGCCTTGTCAAGTACGTGGACATTTGGCGCTAACCTTGTCTAACGTAATTTAGTTTGAAACGTTTTAACTTGTTTTAAACCTATTGTATGTTCACGCATGAACAGGTTATTGCAACCACTTGCCGAAAATAAGGCATCGTGTATACATGCATTGTTAATATTCAGTCGGATCCGCCCTTATTATTGTAATTCGGTGAACGTCTGTTCTAGGGATCACCATCGACGTGTTTTATTGTTTTCTGTGAAAGCGATGTTATTATTGTAAAGTCCGACTCGCCGTTAGTTTTATAACTATCGAGAAATATATTTCGAGGAGTCGTTAAACCTAAAATCTTATAGTCTATTTAGACTTATAATTGATAACGAACAATCAAACAGTTGAACAGATTGACAAGTGATTATTAATTATTTATATACTTAAACTAAAAATACACCTTAACCACAAAATTTATGTCACTCGACACGTGTTTCGACTTCACAAGAAGTCCTCATCATCAAACCTTCAATCTCTAAAACTACGGAACAACCATTAGTTATAAATGAATCTAGCATAACTTTTAAACATGAGGAATTAAACTTACTAAACAAAGGACTTAAATTCAATTTAAATTATTCGACACCTCCTATTGACGAAATAGTTATCGGTATAGAAAGCGCGATTAAATATAAAGACGAAAAAACTAAACTTAACAATGCCAAAAACATAATCGTAGAAAATCTTAATAATAACAAAAATTACAACCAGTATAATATCAACTATAAAATAACTAAAAATCTTAAAAATAAAAATTGTTTCTACTTAAAAGCAGATAAAGGTAACGCGATAGTAATTCTGGATAAAGACGATTATAATAATAGAGTTGAAAAACTAATACAGGAAGGTCCTTACGAAGTAATTAAATCAAATCCGATAAACAAAATGATTAAGCAAAGTAAAAACATCTTAAATAATTGTAATACTATTTTAGATAAATTAAATAAATTTAAATTAAATATTTCTAACCCTGTAATACCAAAAATGTACGGTCTCCCTAAAATTCACAAGCCAGGTAAAACTATACGTCCCATCGTGTCCGGCATTAACTCACCTACCTACTTAATATCCAAATGGCTTAACAGTAAATTCAGTAATCTAGAAATTAAACCAGAATCCTTTGAGATTAAAAACAGCATAGATTTCGTAAACCAAATTAAAGATCTTAAATTATATGACTACGACATATTAGTTTCCTTCGACGTCACAGCTTTGTTCCCTAGCGTAATAATAATTAAATATTTAAAAGAACTCCTACTTAAAAACAATTTTAATAATACAGAGATCGAAGAACTCATTAATTTAACTGAACTTTGCATGGACCAAAACTATTTTCAATTTAATAATAAATTTTATAAACAAACAGAAGGCACGGCTATGGGCAATTGCTTATCACCGTTTCTGGCTAATCTGTTCATGGGTAATCTCGAACACAGCTTTAAAAAGAAATTTAAATATTTTCCTAAAATCTGGTACAGGTACGTCGATGATATTTTCGCGATTTTTGATAATAAAAATAATAATTTAAATGATTTCATTAACGACATGAACGCGCAATTTAAAAGTATTAAATTTACATGTGAAATAGAAAAAGATGGGAAACTACCTTTTCTTGACACATTAATAATAAGAAATAATAATATTTTAGAATTTGATATCTACCGGAAAGACACTACCACTAAACGATACATAACTTTTGACTCTAATCACCACTACCAACATAAAATTGCGGCATTTAATACGATGGTCCATAGATTAATTAATATCCCTTTAACTCAAGAAAGATTTAATAAAGAATTTAAAGAACTGGCTAAATCAGAAATGGAAGGCCAAGGAAAAAAAAAATAAAAAAAAAATAAAGAATTTAAATACATCCAAGAGATTGCGGAATTCAATGTGTCGGCGCCACTGCCTAATTAGGCAGTGGTTTTAACATTATTTAAGAAAACGATTAAACATGTTAATTGAAACATGTCTAAGCGCGTTGATCGGGACGCGTAGGGACGAGTTCGCAACCACCGCACCGGTTGCGCTGATCAGTTTGTAACATACCGTTGCAAGCTATAGTTTTTCCCTGATACCACAGGAAAAGAATCTGCAACATACCGTTGCCAGTTAATCAAGTGATATAGATAGATAGATCGGTTTTATTTCATATACGCGTTGTACCAAATATCGCGAATATATTACCGAGTATTTTTATACGTTCCATTTTACCGGAACATTGTGTCGTGTATTGTTATAGATATTGTTTTATAAGTGCACGAAAACGTTGTAAGAAAACGTTGTAAGAGAAATATAGAAAGACAAACAGTGTTGGAGGAAAATCCGGAGTACGTCAGCTGGCGGGATACAGAAAGAAATCATTTAGCGGAGCCCCCCCCCCCCCCCGGGCAGGTAAAATCCCAGGTCCTAGTAATCCTATCACCCTATATTAAACCATCTGGGTAATTCCCTAACGGCGAGGACGGAGCCAGAAGCGGTGAGTACAGTTCTTTTTGTATTTTGTTACCCCATGAGGGACGGCTGGACGTTTCTCCAACCAGCTAAAGTCATACAGTCCGCTAATTTAAAAATCGAAGAAAACCCGTTTAGACCACGGCCCGGACATTTTGTCATTCGGGCCGAGCGGCGCAAACATATGGTCGCAATTCGACCCGGATTATACCCGAACATTTGGTACGATTCGGAACATCCAACACTGGTTGAATTACCGCGGAAATATCGAACAGTCACACGTGTTCGAAAAACCGGAAATTGTACCGATTTGTGAAACAATATTTTCGTGCACATTAGGTTACATTATAAATACCTAAATCACATTTAAAACTTATTTACCAAGTTTTAAAAGTATAAAACAATATTCTTTGCCGGTTTATTTAATGATCATGCATAATAATAGGGCAATCGCACCCTTTGACCGCGCTTGATTCAGTTTTACCGTCAAGACGCATGACCTTGCGTTCACAGATATACGTTATTTATTTTATTATAAATTATAAATGATTAACATTATATGTACGTTTTATTTTGGATTATTATATTTGAAAATATACAAGTCCTGGTACTATATCCTTGTTTAGGTCGCAGACCTTATCATTATTGTTTTATTTTGATACTTAAAATACCTAAAAACAATTATTTGTACTTTACAAAATATCATATTTAATTATTTAAAGAATAACAGCTGTTTGCAAAATTCATATATCGCTTGCTCTCTCTGTGACACGAACTACCGTATGTTAGTCACTGTCAGACTCATGCAGACGGGTTATATCTCTTTGGTGGTACCTATCACGTTTACACGGGCAATCATTTATATTGCGTTTACATTGGTACTATTTATGAATTTTGTTGTTCTTTATAATATTTATGTTTATTTAAATGTCTTTATCAGAAAGACTTTATGAAGGGTTTTTTGAAATTATTAAGGCATTCTTTAAGGATTGTTTGTTACATTTGTTAGAAACATATTACCTTTGTTTTAATAAATTTATTTAATTTATTAAATACCTTTTAACCCATTTACAGTTATATTTATATGTTATAGGGAGTTTCTGCAAGCATTTATTTGTTGTCTATTATCTTCAATTATTTTAATTGTTGTCGCATTTTATATAATATTTATTTAAGGTTTGTAGATACATATCTTACCTAGAAAAATACCAGATTTGATTGTTGGAAATGAATATTGATTAATCCATGGAAATTTGATGTCGTACTATTATTTTATTTCATTCCATACCTATGAAATAATTGCAGGAAAGTTTGGATTTTGAATTATCGGTGGATAGAAAAATTTAATTTGTTTGTTTGCATCAAATCTTAAAGTAATAGTTTTTATTTTTTATCTTTTGGAAACTGTACTGACATTTTTGGCGAAATAATTTGGAATTGTCAGTGATCAGATATTGGTTGATAATTTTGTTCGCTGTTAGGATATAGGATATTTTTAGGAAAGCATCGTTGTTTTGGGTCGAAATATTTCTGGATTTTAGGAAATTATATCGTGAATATATAAGTATTTGGTTTGAGTTTTATCTCGTTGGGAATTTAGTTGAACAATTTTTACCGACCGTTCAAGATGGCAGAGGCGTTGCAACACCAGGTCAAATTGTTAAAAGCAAAAAAGGTCGCCTACCTAGAGCGCGTACAAAAGTTATATGATCTGGCTAAAGAGCTTACCGACCCTATTGCAGTCAATCTCTTTCGGGTAAGATTTAAAACGCTGGATGCCACAAAAACAGAGCTAATAACACTCATCGAATCAATCAACGACCTAGAATTGCAGATTAACCCGGAAACGGATCCGGATTTCCGAGAAGTGAACAAGTTGGAAGACAATGTGTGTATTATCACCGCCAGAGCTGAGGCAGCGGGAATAAAATCGAATTCAGACGAAAACGTCGACCTTACCTCTAGGTCTTCGATATCACCAAGGGAGAATCCATACCATACCTTACCACGCCTTCCAAGAATCCACCTCCCGACCTTCACAGGAAATCTCAAAGAGTGGCCCGCCTTTTACGAAGGTTTTAAAAGCCTTATCCACGAAAACGAGCAATTGAAGGATGGGGATAGAATCAATTACCTGATGGGACAGTTGTCAGGAAAGGCAAGAAATATTTGCGGAGGGTTAACTTCGACAGGACCCAATTATTGGATAATTTGGCAGGCTCTCGTGGATCGCTATCAGAATCCACGGGTATTAGGCTATTCCTATTTAGAACAAATTCTGGATTGTAAAACCGCAAGCAGTGCTAGTGCTCCAAGTCTGAATAACATTATCGAGAAATGTGACTCGGCGTTCCAGGCACTCCAGAATATGGATCTTCCAAACCTGGTTAGTTTTACCTACGGATATCTACTGTTAAGTAAGTTAGACCCAGAAACCAAGGCGCTGTTTGAGAATTCCAGGAGAAGTACAACGGTACCATCCTACGATGAAATCTTGGACTTCATTAAAGAACAAGCGCATATCTACTCGATCTCAACGGGCATAACCCGTACCCAGGATCGAGAAAGAATTGCATCTCATGCCAAAGTTTCTCACGCGACACCCGCATCATCGAGAAAAATGAGATCGCAATTATTTTTTGTTGAAAAAGTAAATTCACCGATCGAAAAATGTTTATCATGTAAAGAAAATAAGCATTCCTTATTGACTTGTACGAAATTTATTGCACTCTCACCCCATGAGAGACACCGGGTGATAAAAGAGGGTAATTTATGTTTTAACTGTTTTGGTCCACACCGGACGCCAGAATGTACAAGTCAATTTTCATGTAGGACTTGCGGGTATAGGCACCATACACTTTTACATTATGTAGGCACCACTGCATCACCGAAAGTGTCGCCACCTGCGACAGGCAAAGTCGTGCGAAAACGGGCAGCTGAGACGACACCAACGTCTACGCCTCGGAATCGCGACGAGAGCCCTGAAGCCGGTCCATCCAGCACGGCCACCTTTTGTTCAACGGTGAATACTGCATCACGACTTCACTCGGTAGTATTGCTGTCAACCGTGGTAGTTAATCTTACCGATAGAGCTGGTAAACCACATCACGCTCGTTTGTTGTTAGACAGCGGTAGTCAATCGCACTTTCTCACCTCAGAATGTGCGAGCCGTTTGAATTTAGAAATATCACCTTGTAAAGCATCCATACAAGGAATGGGATTTAATAATAAGGGAGTGCGGGGAAAAACCACGACCGTGGCCGCATCTCGCCCTAACCCACAAATCAGTTATAAGTTGGAATTTTTGGTGGTAGATCAGATTTCCCAAAAGTTACCGGAAGTTACCATCGACCGAGGTGCATGTATCTACCTACAAAATTTACAATTAGCTGATGAGACCTTCGACGAACCAGGTCCCCTGGATGGCATCCTGGGAGCTGCGTTATTCCCCCTCGTATGGGGTCATCAAAAAATCACTGGACCACCATTTTGCCCCATTGCGATAGAAACCGTCTTTGGCTTTGTCGTCATGGGTCATGCCCCCACCACTTCGCACTTGACCACGTACCAAGCGTATCACACAACCGTGGAGCCATCACTCGACCAGCTGGTGTCCAAATTCTGGGACGAGGAAGATCTACCTCCTAGAAAGTTTGAACATTCCGATGATTCAGAGTGTGAAGAAATCTTTCGAACCACGGTACAACGTGAACCTGCTGGACGTTATGTCGTCAAGTTACCGTTCAAATCCGATACGTCCAAATTAGGAGACTCGTACAGGATGGCACTTAAACGCTTCACCTCTCTAGAAACGAAATTAGACAAGTTTCCAGAGTTTAAGTTGCAGTACTGTTCTGTCATGAAGACTTACATCGAGGAAGGTTACATGTCTCCAATTGATCAGACATGTTTAGTAAGGCCAAATTATTTTACCCCACATTTTGGCGTAGTGCAACCGCATAGTACCTCCACACCCTTGCGTTGCGTCTTCGACTCGAGTGCAAAAACCAGCACTCAGATTTCACTGAACGATCTGCTGTATACTGGACCAAAGCTACAAGCAGATGTGTTTATAGTATAGTCAAAATAACTCAAAAAACACGTCGAGCGGAATTCTCTGGAAACAGCAAAATTTTTATACTATTATGTAGAGGAGATATTGTAGTTTCAGCAGCCAAAAGTCCCACGAGCTAAACCTTGTGCTAACTCGGGGAGCCCCATTCAAAGTTGGATTTTGTGCAAATATTTGTTTATTTTCTTAGCTCATAAAAATACAGTTATCTCGAGAACCAGAGTAGATATCGAAAAAAGTGTTGCTGTTTTAGAATTACTATTAAATACTCAACAATATGACTAGATAATATTAGACCTGTACTGAAACGTTTAGGTGTCACGTTCTTTTGTTTGTCAAAAATCGCTGTAATTTTATTGTTTTTCTAATTCCATACTTTTTCATTACATTATTAAGTATGAAAAAAAAATGTTTTTTTATTTTTTGTAATTTGTATCTTATTCTACGTTTAATTTCCTTTAAAAATCCATCATAGATTTTGATATAAAAAAATTTTGTACGCACGTAAATAAAATATTAAAAAAGTATAATTTAATTTACTAATTAAATTAATGGTAAATAAACTGTAAACTGATTTTCAAAAATATTTAATATTTCATTAACAAGTCATGTTATCTGCAAAATTTTGGGTATTTTGGAATGGCTATAAAATGTACCTAATATAATGGGTGCAAAGAAAAAAAAATTAAACACTGTGAATATATATGGGGTGGTTTTATAGTAAACTACATAAAAAGTACAGTCTACGAACTCAAACATGGTTGTGCTCCTTTAAATAATTCCTAGTACTATGATGTTAACTACATATATAGTGCCCATGCATGTACGTTTATATAAAAAAAATTTCCATGAATAGATTATACAAAAAAAAATTACAGTCATTTTAACCTGTGAACTGAAATTTATTTTTTTGTTATTTCGTATAATCAAGATATCTACTAAACAAATGAAGATACATGAAAGTACCATCACATCAAAATACGTAAAATTTGATGTACTACAACTTTTATGAAAAGTATTTTTTGCTCTCTTTATTCTAAATGGTTAATAAATCTAAGCGAAAATTTATTTATAGAGGGGTCAACGAAACATAAGCTAGTTATGATTTTTTTCTGGCCCTAATGTAAATATTTGATAAAAAATAAGTAATATAAATTTTAGAACATAACAATTTGCAAATTCCGTGATAAATTAAATTTCGATAAGAATATACGTAACAGAGATATTTAATTTTAAAGTGCTCAAAAAAATGACTTTTTACATCAAAATATTTGTACAGAGTACGCTATGGAAATTAACACCGTGCAAAGAAAAACATTGACGAAGTTGCAAATTGGGAAAGATGTTACCAAATATCTACAGTTTGTTATAATAAACAATACTCAGTAAAAAGATTTTAAATTCAACCCCTAAATTGAAAAAAACTACCCTTAGTGTTTAACTCTCAACTTATATTCTCTATTTTCTTGAAAACGGTCTATCGTACGAAAAAAATGTATGGAACTAATTGTGTAGAGAATAAAATTTACAATTGATAACATATAGCATATTGATTGAGTTTTTTGAAATTACGACGTTATTTAAAGGTTTAAAAATTAGGCCAAAAAATGGATCAAATGTAGGTTATTTTTGAAACGCACAAACATTATTTTGCCAAACTTTGTAAGTTTTAACTACTTATAATATTACACAGCCACACCAAACTCCCAAACGATCAAATCAACAGAAAAAAAGTTATAGCCGTTTTAATAAATCAATTATTTAGTTTTATGACATTCTACATTTTACAATACAAAAATATTTAATATTTAAAAAATAACTTCAAAAATATGTATAATGTCAGTAGCGACATTAGTAAAAAAACATTTTTGATATACTGTTGTTAATAAATTTTCCATAGTGCAGCGCCTGTGTGCGAAACCTATGAAGCGCCTTTTTGTTAGAGTTCCGAAAAAAACTATAGGAACTCTTTTAGTTTTGTTTGATCCGTCTGTCTGTCTTTAAAAAAATATACATAAGATGAAATTTGGTATATACGGACAGAGATTAATGACTCAAAAACAAAAATGAAAAAAATGGTTTTAACCAATCACGATGTATTTGCTCTTCAATGTCATTATCAGAGCGTCACCTTCCTCTAATTTCTATTGATTCAAAAAATCAATGAAAATTATAATGAACACTATCAAAATTATTTAGGACCCTCTTCCCATAGACCGAAAAGTGTATATACTCACATTTTTTGTTCACTTACCCCATTGAGTGGGGTAAGTGAACAAAACTGCAACAAAAAATGTGAAAGGACTTTTTGATTTTAACCCTTCAGTCACGATATATTTGCTTTTCAATGAAATTATCAGAGCCACCTCCCCTCTAATTTCTAAAATATCCTTAATGTAGCAAAAATAGTTTATGAAAATTTTTGAAATAACTCTTATAAATCGTAGTGAGAATGAAAACGGAACCCTATCATGTACGAAGAGAAATTACGTTTCACTTCCAGAAAAAGAAAACACGAATTAGCGTAATGGTAGCTTGAAACGCTTAGGCCATTTTAGTTTCTTAAAAATTGGAAATTTTCGGTTAGAACAATATGTAAAGCTCCGGTTTTTTTTTTCAATATGTGTGGGTTAAACTGTTTCAGCGCTGAGCGCCTGATTGATATGTATGTTATATTTTGCAAAATAAAGCAAAAATAGTAAAACATAATAGTTTCGTGTATATCTATATGCCCAATATGCTTCTCTATAGATATTGTACCTATGTGAAGTTAGCCCCCCAATATGTGCGAAATTTTTTTTAATGAATGCCATTGATTGCTCGGCGTTTGCTCGTGATTGTCATTTAAAATTTTTCGTTTGCCCCTTTTAAGTTTAGAAATTAGGAATTTTTCAAATTTGGGGGGGCCAACTTCCACCACAAAATGATAATTTCGGATTTTTTTCGTACAAAACTTGTAGCATTTCGTTTGCCCTTTTTTTTTTGTACAAATTCACAAAGTATTATTAACGATGGTGACGAAGATTTAAATGAAGATATATAAATTCTTAATTTGGTCTTAATGGATATATTTTTGAAGTTATTTTTTAAATATTAAATATTTTTGTATTGTAAAATGTAGAATGTCATAAAACTAAATAATTGATTTATTAAAACGGCTATAACTTTTTTTCTGTTGATTTGATCGTTTGGGAGTTTGGTGTGGCTGTGTAATATTATAAGTAGTTAAAACTTACAAAGTTTGGCAAAATAATGTTTGTGCGTTTCAAAAATAACCTACATTTGATCCATTTTTTGGCCTAATTTTTAAACCTTTAAATAACGTCGTAATTTCAAAAAACTCAATCAATATGCTATATGTTATCAATTGTAAATTTTATTCTCTACACAATTAGTTCCATACATTTTTTTCGTACGATAGACCGTTTTCAAGAAAATAGAGAATATAAGTTGAGAGTTAAACACTAAGGGTAGTTTTTTTCAATTTAGGGGTTGAATTTAAAATCTTTTTACTGAGTATTGTTTATTATAACAAACTGTAGATATTTGGTAACATCTTTCCCAATTTGCAACTTCGTCAATGTTTTTCTTTGCACGGTGTTAATTTCCATAGCGTACTCTGTACAAATATTTTGATGTAAAAAGTCATTTTTTTGAGCACTTTAAAATTAAATATCTCTGTTACGTATATTCTTATCGAAATTTAATTTATCACGGAATTTGCAAATTGTTATGTTCTAAAATTTATATTACTTATTTTTTATCAAATATTTACATTAGGGCCAGAAAAAAATCATAACTAGCTTATGTTTCGTTGACCCCTCTATAAATAAATTTTCGCTTAGATTTATTAACCATTTAGAATAAAGAGAGCAAAAAATACTTTTCATAAAAGTTGTAGTACATCAAATTTTACGTATTTTGATGTGATGGTACTTTCATGTATCTTCATTTGTTTAGTAGATATCTTGATTATACGAAATAACAAAAAAATAAATTTCAGTTCACAGGTTAAAATGACTGTAATTTTTTTTTGTATAATCTATTCATGGAAATTTTTTTTATATAAACGTACATGCATGGGCACTATATATGTAGTTAACATCATAGTACTAGGAATTATTTAAAGGAGCACAACCATGTTTGAGTTCGTAGACTGTACTTTTTATGTAGTTTACTATAAAACCACCCCATATATATTCACAGTGTTTAATTTTTTTTTCTTTGCACCCATTATATTAGGTACATTTTATAGCCATTCCAAAATACCCAAAATTTTGCAGATAACATGACTTGTTAATGAAATATTAAATATTTTTGAAAATCAGTTTACAGTTTATTTACCATTAATTTAATTAGTAAATTAAATTATACTTTTTTAATATTTTATTTACGTGCGTACAAAATTTTTTTATATCAAAATCTATGATGGATTTTTAAAGGAAATTAAACGTAGAATAAGATACAAATTACAAAAAATAAAAAAACATTTTTTTTTCATACTTAATAATGTAATGAAAAAGTATGGAATTAGAAAAACAATAAAATTACAGCGATTTTTGACAAACAAAAGAACGTGACACCTAAACGTTTCAGTACAGGTCTAATATTATCTAGTCATATTGTTGAGTATTTAATAGTAATTCTAAAACAGCAACACTTTTTTCGATATCTACTCTGGTTCTCGAGATAACTGTATTTTTATGAGCTAAGAAAATGAACAAATATTTGCACAAAATCCAACTTTGAATGGGGCTCCCCGAGTTAGCACAAGGTTTAGCTCGTGGGACTTTTGGCTGCTGAAACTACAATATCTCCTCTACATAATAGTATAAAAATTTTGCTGTTTCCAGAGAATTCCGCTCAAAATTTAATTTGACTATACTATTAATATATTTTTAAATTTTAGGCTATTCCCGGTAGCATTCACCGCCGATATCCGGCAAATGTACCTGCGAATTAGCATGCATCCAGTATTGGTAAATTTGGTCGCCGCTAAAACCAAAGTGGCACCAATGAAGACACTCACCATACCGAGACTTGAACTTTGTGCAGCGCACCTGCTGGCCAAGACACTAAGTCTCATACAAAAGAATCTCAGCTCACGGATCTGCATTAGACAAGTTGTTGCCTTATCAGATTCCACAGTCGTTTTGAGTTGGCTTTCCGCACCACCTTACCGTTGGCAGACCTTTGTTGCAAACAGAGTAGCTCAAATTCAAGAGCTCGTGGCACCCGTCCATTGGTATCACATTGAAGGTCACCTTAACATTAGTGATGGGTTGTCACGCGGAATGTCACCTACCCAAATTTTAGCAACCCCCGAGTGGATTCAAGGACCATATTGGCTACCTTTGGACCTATCAGAATGGCCTATCCGCTCCATAGATTCTGTGCAACAGCCAGATGCCCCCGAACAGAAGATCGTCTCATTGTTGGTTACCACCAACGAAGAGCATCCATACACCAATTGATCACCCGTTGCTCTACTTGGACTCGATTGATGCGAACAACTGTTTATGTTTTGAGGTTTGCGAAACTTCTGACCACTTCCGGGATGATAACCAGTCCGGATTTGGAAAGAGCGGAACTCGCGTTGATTCGAGTGGTTCAGCAACACCATTTTAAAACAGAATTTCGATTATTGGAGACGAAAAATATGACTTCACCAGATTTACGAGCACTATCAATATTTATCCATGATGGTTTGCTCCGAGTGGGAGGGCGGTTAGCGAACGCACCTTTAGAATTCGATAAACAGCACCCACTTTTGCTGCCAAAAAATGGTCACTTCGTTAATTTGTTGATAGATAACTGTCACCGACGGAATTTACACACCGGTCCCCATCTAGTTATCTCAATATTACGCCAAAAATATTGGATTTTGGGAGCTCGAAATCACGTCAGGTATCGTCTTCGGCAATGTAATCACTGTTTTCGGTTAGATCCGAAACCTACCTTCCCGCTAATGGCCGCTTTGCCCGAGGTTCGAGTAACGGAAGCTAAACCATTTCTACAAGGTGGAGTAGACTACAGCGGACCTTTACCTTCGCAGTAATTAGATGTATAAGAAATTAGTTAAGTTTAAGTTAGTCTTATTATATACCTTAGTTAGCTTAGATTTGGTTAGAATTAGTTTTACCCGAAGCTCGACGGACACCTCCGTCGAAAGGAATTTTCGTTTCATTTGAAAATATTTTGGTTTGTCCTGTCTGAAATTGGTTCAGCGGGATCCTTTTAGTTCTTTAGATTTACCTTCGTCTCGACCATTACCGATTGTCGAGACCGCTTTTACCATTTACCGCGCTCACGTAGGCGACCGCCTTAGTGATCGCTTACCTTTTTGTGTTTACTCTTTTATGAGTTAAATTAATAATTAATTAAGTTTAATTAACCTCCCCTGCTTGCCGACCGGCAAAGGATTAGTATCAGGACCTATAAAAACGGGACCCCGTTTGTGGGAGCTATCAAAGTTCCCAGGTGGGTTCAGAAATAATCTTTCAGAGCGGGGGGAATGTCGGCGCCACTGCCTAATTAGGCAGTGGTTTTAACATTATTTAAGAAAACGATTAAACATGTTAATTGAAACATGTCTAAGCGCGTTGATCGGGACGCGTAGGGACGAGTTCGCAACCACCGCACCGGTTGCGCTGATCAGTTTGTAACATACCGTTGCAAGAGATAGTTTTTCCCTGATACCGCAGGAAAAGAGTTTGTAACATACCGTTGCAAGAGATAGTTTTTCCCTGATACCGCAGGAAAAGAGTTTGTAACATACCGTTGCAAGGAATAGTTTTTCCCTGATACCGCAGGAAAAGAGTTTGTAACATACCGTTGCAAGGAATAGTTTTTCCCTGATACCGCAGGAAAAGAGTATGTAACATACCGTTGCAAGCTATAGTTTTTCCCTGATACCGCAGGAAAAGAATCTGGAACATACCGTTGCCAGTTAATCAAGTGATATAGATAGATAGATCGGTTTTATTTCATATACGCGTTGTACCAAATATCGCGAATATATTACCGAGTATTTTTATACGTTCCATTTTACCGGAACATTGTGTCGTGTATTGTTATAGATATTGTTTTATAAGTGCACGAAAACGTTGTAAGAAAACGTTGTACGAAAACGTTGTTAGAGAAATATAAGAAAGACAAACAGTGTTGGAGGAAAACCCGGAGTACGTCAGCTGGCGGGATACAGAAAGAAATCATTTAGCGGAGCCCCCCCCCCCCCCCCCCCGGGCAGGTAAAATCCCAGGTCCTAGTAATCCTATCACCCTATATTAAACCATCTGGGTAATTCCCTAACGGCGAGGACGGAGCCAGAAGCGGTGAGTACAGTTCTTTTTGTATTTTGTTACCCCAGCTAAAGTCATACAGTCCGCTAATTTAAAAATCGAAGAAAAACCGTTTAGACCACGGCCCGGACATTTTGTCATTCGGGCCGAGCGGCGCAAACAATATATATATATATATATATATATATATATATATATATATATATATATATATATATATATATATATATATATATATATATATATATATATATATATATACAGGGTTACACATTAGGAGTGGATATCGACTTTATTTCCGAAACTATAAAAGTTAGAACAATATTTCAAATCGTAACTACCCTTCAATTAGCATTTGGAAGAATAATAAAAAATCATGCAACCCCCATCCATACCCGCATCGCCTATACGCCTCTCAACTTTGAAATTTTAAATGGGAACCCCCATATTTTATTTCAGAATTAGAAAGATCTATTTTATTAATTAACTTTTTACTTAATGAAATTTTTTCTATGATGGACCGTTTAAGAAATATTGGGTAATATTTCTATTTTTTTATTGTATAGTATTTTCGTCACATTAGGGTGGATATCGACTTTATTTCCGAAACTATAAAAGTTAGAACAATATTTCAAATCGTAACTACCCTTCAATTAGCATTTGGAAGAATAATAAAAAATCATACAACCCCCATCCACACTCGCATCGCCCACAGGCCTCCCAACTTTGAAATTTCAAATGGAACCCCCCATATTTTATTTCAGAATTTGAAAGATTATTTTTATTAATGAACATTTTACTTCAAACAATTTTTTCTATGATGGACCATTTCGGAAATATTGGGTAATATTTCTATTTTTTATTGTATAGTATTTTGGCCACATTAGGAGTGGATATCGACTTTCTTTCCGAATCTATAAAAGTTAGAACAATATTTCAAATCGTAACTACTCTTCAATTAGCATTTGGTAGAATAATTAAAAATCATGCAACCCCCATCCATACCCGCATCGCCTATATGCCTCTCAACTTTGAAATTTTAAATGGGAACCCCCATATTTTATTTCAGAATTAGAATGATCTATTTTATTAATGAACTTTTTACTTCAAGAAATTTTTTCTATGATGGACCATTTAAGAAATATTGGGCAACATGTGTATTTTTTAGGGTATAGTATTTTTGTCACATTAAGAGTGGATATCGACTTTAATTCGGAACTTTAAGAGTTAGAGTAATATTTCGAATTATTACTACCCCCACCCATATTCGCATCGTCCACACAAATAAAAATACTGTTATAATGTCGATGTCCACCCTAATGTGACAAAAATACAATACCCTAAAAAAATAGAAATATTGCCTAATATTTCTTAAATGGTCCATGATATAAAAAATTGCTTTTAGTAAAATGTTCATTAATAAAATTAATCTTTCAAAATCTGAAATAAAATATGGGGGGTTCTATTTGAAATTTCAAAGTTGAGAGGCGTGTGGGCGATGCGAGTATGGATGGGGGTTGCATGATTTTAAATTACTCTTCCAAATGCTAATTGAAGGGTAGTTACGATTTGAAATATTGTTCTAACTCTTATAGTTTCGGAAATAAAGTCGATATCCACCCTAATGTGACGAAAATACTATACAATAAAAAGATAGAAATATTACCCAATATTTCTTAAACGGTCCATCATAGAAAAAATTTCTTGAAGTAAAAAGTTAATTAATAAAATAGATCATTCTAATTCTGAAATAAAATATGGGGGTTCCCATTTAAAATTTCAAAGTTGAGAGGCGTATAGGCGATGCGGGTATGGATGGGGGTTGCATGATTTTTAATTATTCTTCCAAATGCTAATTGAAGGGTAGTAACGATTTGAAATATTGTTCTAACTTTTATAGTTTCGGAAATAAAGTCGATATCCACTCCTAATGTGGCCAAAATACTATACAACTAGCCATATGACCCGGTGTTACCCGGGGATATTAAATTAAACTATATTTAACATACAACCATGCTATAATATTTTTTTTATTTAAATTATTTCTATATTCGAAAATAATATTTTATAGGTTTTAGAAATAACTTGAAAGACAATCAGTGACAGAAGTAGCTAAATTTAAAATTCATCAATATCTATGCTTGAGATTTTGTATAGAAGTTATAAATGTCACAAATTATTGTTAGAGTCGTTGACTTATATGAAGCTAAATTTCCCTCCCCTATGACTATTTTGATGAAAATTATAACGATTTTGGTATAATGTACAGCGCAAATACCTGGTCTAACCCGGGATTATGAGTAATTTGCAAGACAATAAAATAGGTGATAAAAGTAGCTAAATTTAAAAAATTCATTAATAAGTATCTGTGCTTAAGATTTTGTATAAAAGTTAAAAACGTCATTAATTATTGCTAGAGTCGTTGACTTATACAAAGTTATATGTGAAGCAAAATTTCCATCCCCTATGACTATTTTGAAAAAAATTATAATCTATTTTTCATACGTCACAACCTTGGATATCAGCACGAGATCCGGTCAATTTATCGTAAACAGTTAATCGTAAAACAATTAATCGTATGGAGAATTTATAGTAACAACAATGTATCGTAAAACAATTAATCGTATGGAGAATTTACTGTAACAACAATGCATCGTAAAACAATTAATCGTATGGAGAATTTACCGTAACAACAATTTATCGTAAAACAATTAATCGTATGGAGAATTTATTGTAACAACAATTTATCGTAAAACAATTAATCGTATGGAGAATTAAACACTGAGATTATCATAAAAAAAATAATACATACCATATGATAGCATATCGAGATAAACAAATACATATTATGTAGATACTTCATAAATATAATCAAATATCCATAATTCTGATTTATTCCATCATTATATACTTATTAATAGCTGTTTTGAAACACTTCTAAAAAAGACTCCCACGTGGTAGATACGTCAGAACAAAAAACAGCCCGGAGATCAAGTTCATAAAAAAGCTACAGAAGAAAATGACTTTTTTACAATAATGCAGACATTTAATCCTTTACTATCAAGATATATTTTGGAATATAACGATTTCCAGGTCTTAGGAGTAACTTGCAAGTTAATCGGTGACAAAAATAGCAAAATTTTATAATTCATGAATATCTGCGCTCTAGTCGTTGACTTAGATATGAAACTAAATTTTATCTGCGCTCTAGTCGTTGACTTATATATAAAACTAAATTTTATCTGCGCTCTAGTCGTTGACTTAGATATTAAACTAAATTTTATCTGCGCTCTAGTCGTTGACTTAGATATTAAACTAAATTTTATCTGCGCTCTAGTCGTTGACATAGGGATGTATATGAAACTAATTTTCCCTCTCCTATATAACTATTTTGATGTAATTTATAAAAGTTTTAATATAATGTATAGCACTTTAGACCCGGGTTTATAAATTTTATTTGTAAAATAGAAACTGCCTAATATTTTTTCAACTAAATTAATTTTGTATTGGAATTGAGCTGGTCTCTCTCTAATCAAATGTAAATAAACAATAAACATTGAAATCATTCACACTGCCTGTATAGGAATCGCACAGGTTTCGGTCCAATCTCGTTCCAATACAGCGTAGTACAAAAATTTTACCTAAAATATTCTTTGTACTATGCTTTATCGGAGAGAGATTTCATCGATACCTGAGCCCTGAGCAATACCTTTATTGTAAATGATTTCATTGTTTATTTATATATTGTTGGAGCGAAACCGGCTCGATATTCTGAATATAACCTTATAAGATATTTGTATCTGATACGACAATGACAAAAATTATTTTATGACTTTAATGACATAACTGTATATAGAATTAAAAATATTTCAAATTAATATATTACACATACCTGTAATTTTATATTAAAAAGAGTCTGACATTGGAGTTAAAACATAAGACAAACATAAAATCCTAGAGATGAATCTTACATATAGGTATTATTATGTATGAACAAAAATAATACATTTATATTATCTGTAAAATTAATGACATTAAATAATTATATTAGTAAAATTAGTATCATATTAAAAAAAGAGACGTCATACTTAACATTATCAGTTCATGAATTTGCAATAAATCATTCTTGGTAAGTTTAATTTATTGGTTTTTCAGTTTAACTATATGTACATAGTACATATGTATATTTTTTGTGAAGCATTCTAAAGTACTGACAGCTGTTAAATTGGCTATATATGTACCTATACAAAAATTAACAATGACTTAATTTTGCAACAAATAAAAATTATATATTTTCAAATTTTAAAAGAAAATAATATTTACATACTGTATTGAGACATCTTGTTAACAATTAAAATGGCGACCTGCCAAAAAATTTTCAAATACGAATCAATAAAAATATATGTTTCCATGGTAACAAAATATGAAATTAATTAAATAGACGAATTAAACGGATTTTATGTAAACATCGGGTGTTTATTTATTTATTATGCCCCCGTTAATGGATCTTTTTCAAAAATCAAACACTGGTTTATGGTTGTCAATTAAACGAAGCATTTGATAAAAAATAAATTAATCTAATATCGATTTTCCTTCTAATAGTAATTCATCTCAAAAGTTGGGGCCCCCCTTAAAGGCCCTTTTAAAAAAAGGCAAACATTTGATCTGTACATTGTATCACCCAAAGAAAACGAAAAAAATAATTAAAAAAATCTGAAGTTTTATTTGAAAAATTGGGGGGCCCTATCTACCCCATTTTTGAACTTTTCCAAAAAAGGCCCACTAGTTGTCCTAATAATCACACTTTGAGTCTGTATGCCAAATTTCAACTTTCTGCGATGAGTGGAAATGCTCTAAATCTTGATAGGTGAGTGAGTCAGTCAGGGCACTTACTTATATATAGTAGATAAAAAATAGAAATATTACCCAATATTTCCGAAATGGTCCATCATAGAAAAAATTGTTTGAAGTAAAATGTTCATTAATAAAAATAATCTTTCAAATTCTGAAATAAAATATGGGGGGTTCCATTTGAAATTTCAAAGTTGGGAGGCCTGTGGGCGATGCGAGTGTGGATGGGGGTTGTATGATTTTTTATTATTCTTCCAAATGCTAATTGAAGGGTAGTTACGATTTAAAAAATTGTTCTAACTTTTATAGTTTGGAAAATAAAGTCGATATCCACTCCTAATGTGTAACCCTGTATATATATATATATATATATATATATATATATATATATATATATATATATATATATATATATATATATATATATATATATATATATATATATATATATATATATATATATATATATATATATATATATATATATATATATATATATATATATATATATATATATATATATATATATATATATATATATATATATATATATATATATATATATATATATATTTTGTTTATGTATATAACCATTTTTATTTATTTGAAAATATGTATTTTGGGATTTTATAGGTCAAATAAAACAATAATTTTTTTAAGATTTTATAAACATCTAGTTTATTTACACATAAAAATTTTTGCGCAATTAAAAATTTTTTTTCGATTATATATCTTCATCAGTGTGTCATATTATCGATAACAATAAAAACAATTTTACTAAAATAAACAGAAATCACAATAATATTTTATACATTTACATGTATCCAGAAATCTTAAAATACAAATTATTAATACTTACAAAGTCAAATTAACATGTGGTCATTATAACCTTAAAATCCTTATTAATATAATTTGCATCCTGATATTGGATTATAAAAAAATGCTCCTTATCATTTCTTCCTTTTTTTTGTAATTTATAAAACAGCATTATAATTATTTACGATGAATAAAGATAACATTAATAATAAAACTTATATTTTAATAAAATACGTGTGCAAATTTCAGTATTGGACATGCAACTGTGCCATACGTTCACTTTACAAATATTAACAAGAAAAATTGATTATAACTAGAAATTATTACAGCATTAAATTAAAAATAAATTTATTCTAATCTATGTTATTTTGATAATTTTATGGTAAATTCATATAAATTTTGAATATTTAATTTATATATCAAAATCACAAAAAGAAAAAGAAAAAAAGACAATCTTCATAATTATCAATTAAATTTTTTTTATTTTAACTTAGCATAAAAACACAATTATATTAAAAATAAATAACCCATAAATAGGAAAAAAAATATTTTTATAATAAATATATAAATAAATAAATAACAAAAACAGTAAACAAAAAATTTTTTAACAAAACAATATAATACTATAACATTTTCCTTTTATTTTTTATTATAAAATATTTTTTTTTTTTTTGGGTTATTGAAGTAATCCTAAATAACTTTCTTTGAGATGATTAATATTTTCTCTGGAGTTTAAAACATTTATTTTCTTTTAGTATGTGAATGGACTCACTTAATAAACGTTTTTTTAATATAGGTTGATGGTCTAATATTTCAACTTCATTATAATCAATATTGTGTTTAGTTTGTTGTAAATGCAATTGTAAAGCTGTTTTTTCATTTCTGGCGTACTTATGGCTATTAAGTCTTTTTTGTAAATATTGCTTAGACTGTCCGATGTAACAACTCCCACAATTGCATTTCAATTTATATATAATATTAGAGCATTTAAATTTATCTATATTATTTTTAAGTTTCGAATAAAAATTTTTTGTAGTGTAAAAGTTTTTATTAATTAATTTTAAATTATAATTTCCAACAACCTTTTTTAACTTTTCAGAGAATCTAGGAATATATGGAAAAGAGAAAAATTTTTGTTCAGAGAGGGTTTCATTAGAATTTTTAGTATTGTTATTATTATTTGTTTCATTAGGAGAGTGTAAAATTTTTTAAATTCTTTTATTAATAATATTTTTCAAAAACTTAATGGGGAAATTGTTATTTAAAAAAATATTGTAAACTTTTTCTATTATATATTTTCTGTATTTAAAATGTGTAAAGGTAATAGCTCGGTCAACAATAGCAATTACAACATTACGTTTGTGTTCCATAGAGGAATTAGAATTGAAATTTAAATATCTTGAAATATGTTGGTTTTGTGTACCAAATGGTTTCAATGAAGTTATGTTGGTTTACTATAATTTGTATATCTAAAAAGTTAATTTCTCTGTTATTATTCTCTTTTTCATATGTAAATTGTAATTTTTTGATGGTAAGAGTTAAATAAATTACATATAGATTTAATTTTATCAGAAGGAACAGCTGTGATTATATCATCTACATACCTTTTATAAAAGGGTATATTATAACTAATATTATTAAAAATATTATCCTGTAGATCGTTCATTATTATATCAGCCAATATTACAGAAAGTGCAGATCCCATGGGTGCTCCAAAAATTTGTAAAAAAAATTGGTCTCTAAATTGAAAGTAAGACGTATTACAACAAAATTTTAATGCATCTAAAAAATCTTCTTTTTCAATGTTAGTAAACTTTTTTATTTCATCCCATTTTTTCGATATAATATCAATTGTTAAATCTATTGGTATATTAGTGAAAAGAGATTTTACATCTAGTGAAATAATTTTATATTTTTTAGGTATTTTAAAGTTATTTATAAAATTATGAAAATTCCAAGAATCAGTAACTGTATAATCATTATGAGTTATGTTTTTTAAAATATCTGCAATAAATTTAGCCAATTTTTGTTGTGGAGAATTGTAAGAAGCAACTATGGGTCTTAGTGGTTGTCCCTCTTTATGTAATTTAATAAGACCATAAATTTGTGGTGGTGTACCATTATGTATTATAAGCTGTTCTTTGATATTTTGGTTTATATATCCTTTTTCAAAAAAATTTTTAACAATATTATTATTCCTTATTTGAAAGGTATTAGTTGGATCTTTACTAATCTTAATATAAGTACTCTTATCATCCAAAAGATCAAACATTTTTTTATTATAATCATCTTCAAGAATTAATACAGTTTTGTTAGTTTTATCTGCTCTAATAACATAAATATGCTTATTTTCATTTATAAACTTTTTTGTACTGGATATATTATATTTAAGTAAGTTATTATATTTATTGTAAATCTTTTTGTTACTATTCAAATTTTCTTTATATTGGTTTAAATTGTAAATAAATTTGTTTCTAAGTTCACATTTATCAAATTCATCATCTAAAGAGTCAATTCCATATTCAAACGAAATAATCATATCTTTAACAGGTAAATTACTATTTTTATAAGGTAAACTGAAATTAGATCCTAGTTTCAATACTTCTAAAACATTATTAGGTATAGTTTCTTTAGTTAAGTTAACAACAAAATTACTATCATTATGATTAGTGTGTATGTATTTAATATCTTCTGGAATATTACAATTTTCTACTATATTTTCATTACGATTATTTATATTATTTATCAACGTTGAACTATCATCTAAGATGTTTTTAGAAGTATTGATGCTATTTTTGATTTCATTTATGTTATTGTAGTAAGCATCATTTTTTAATTTTTTAATTTTTTCTATTATGGAATTATAAGCCTTTCGATAAGAAACATGATAAATGGAATTTTCAACATAAAAAACATGATATAATTCATATATGCTAAGTTTGTGTTTTAATTTTTCATGATTTTCAGTTATATTAATTCTATTTTTTTAAGGTTTGAAAAAGATTCCGAAATAAGTACATTAATAAATTTAAATTTAAAGTTATTCAAAATATTCTTATAACGATTTTTATTATTGTTATTGTCAAAAGTGATAAAATTTTTGTCCACATCAAACTTACTATTTAAGAATTTAGGAAAAACATTTAATTTTTTACATTGTATAAGAAAATATTTTCTAATCTCTAATTTAACTTTAGTAATTTGTAGTTTTCTTACTTGAAGTAGGCTTCGTGTTATATCTTCATCATTTTTATATTTCATTTGGAGTTGCTTTAGATTCCACCAATTATCCCCAGTGGTATAAATTTTTTTGTTTATTTGAAAATATGTATTTTGGGGTTTTATAGGTCAAATAAAACAAATATTTTTTTAAAATTTAAAATAATTTTTTTTTAAGCCGTTATAAATATGTCCAGCATAAAATTTGCAGGGATGATAGAGAATACTATAAGCAATATTTATGATTTTTTTCAGATTTTTAAAAAGCTGACCTCAGCTTCAAATTAAAAAAAAAAAAATTAATTGTACAAAAAATAATCAAAAAATTTTTTTTACTTAAAAACGGAGAAAATGTCCAAAAAGATCGTTCTTTTGTGAACAAAACTAAAAAAAATCAATTCGCTACGATAAGTAGATCCGGAGATAAAAATTATTGTTTAAATGCATATGCGTCATTTCTGCAAAACTTAAAATACGCGTCATTTTCAAAAAAAGGATTGTGTGGTTTTATGAAACCACGGTAAAAGTGAAAATTTTTTTCACATTATAGACATTTAACTAAAAATTTTCGGAATAAAAAATTCAAGCACTCAAAATTGAAATAAATCCATAAACAACAACATGCACCAGCAAAAAGTTCTAATAATTCTAATAAATTCTATATAAAAACCAAGATCTTTTTTCCTTTTTCTATAAGCATGTGCTCTGTCGGCGTTCTGTTTTTTACGGCGTAAAATTAATTCATCGTCATTCATTTTTGCACTATTCTTTCTCGTTGATCAGTTTTTTGGACTCACTAGCTGTGTCGTTGTTTACCAAAAGCAAATAAATAACAACATTTACATTAAACACTGACAAATTACAATACAAACTTACTAAATATGTATAATAGCACACAGTACATAAACCGTCATACAATGAATGGCTGCTTGTTCCACGCATGCGCAGTCCAAACGTCAGCGACATGCAACACACAGACCAAAAAGTTTGAGACGATGTAATAAAAGTTTCACTTTAAAAACTGAAAATTTTGCGAAATGATGAATGAAAGTTATATTATTTGAGCAAGTTTAACAACATATGTAAAAATTGTGAAAATCCGTAAAAGTAGCGTTTTTCTCTGATAGAGTTGACTAAGAATGACCCTATAGAAACACTTTTACGCTCGCCGTGCTTAAATTAACTTTGTCGTACGGCGAGCGCAAAAGTACTACTTTACACACTTTAAATGACAATGAAAAAGCCTACTTTTTAACACGGTTGTAGAAAAAAATAATTATACAATATCCAATAGTATTGTATTGCTATTGTATTGCTAATTGTAGAGCTGTGCCATTGTCTATATTAGAGAAGTCTAGACTTGCGCCTTTAGCTAGTAACAAACTCACCACCTCTCTTTGAGCCTCTCTTGCAGCCATGCGTAGAGCTGTCTGACCCCCTCTAATACCTTCACCTAATGTATACTTGTAAGCTTTACATTGTTTATTCATTTTATTTTTATCACAACAATTAATTATTTGTTTTGCTATTTCTATGTAACTATTAAAAATTGCATTGAATAGTGCTGTATTAATTCCATCTCCATATGACATAATGCTATCTAACATAATTTGATTTTGTTTAAAGCACTTTAATATAAAAGTTACTATTTCTGAGTTGTTCTCCCTCACAGCTGTATGTAAAATACTCAATACAGGATTATTATCTTCTATAGTTTTATAATTCTTGTCAACATATTGTTTATATTTGTTTATTGTTTCATCATTATTTAATTTATCTTGTATGTAATTGTTAATGAATTGTCTTAGTGCTGTCAAATTATTATCAACTAACACATGTTCCAATAATAACTTAATAACTTGGTCTTCGATGAAATGTTTCTGTATGTACGTAGCTATAAAATATTCCGCAAAAGTTCTATGTGTAAATACTATTCCTGCATCATTTATTTGTATAACTAAACCTATTTTTATTATTTGTTCATAATCTTTTTCTGTGTAACTTCCTGTTTCTTTACTAAAAAGCAGTTTTAGAGCTAATTCTTCATGTTTTTCTTCATAAAATTCCTGTATCTTTTTATTATCTTCTTGACTTGGCACAATTGTATTGTCTTGCTTCTTTTTTTCTGCTGAGTAAATTACAAATTTCTGATTGATGAATTTTTTGAATAATTTAGATTCATTTAATAATGCATCAATAGCATCAATATTTATTTTGTCATCATTCTCATTTTTTAATGTTTCCGCTACAATTTTCAATAAAAGTGGAACACCAAGTAATTCTTTTAATTTTGAATTTTTATTAATTTTCTTCAACAATGCTTTTGTATCTATATTTTTTGATTCAAGAATTTTATCCAAGTACGATAATTTGTCTTGTTCTGTAAAAGGTTGTATTGACAGCGCGAATGTTGACAAAACTCGTTGCAAAGTTTTTGTTTGTCCCGGTCTGGTCGTCACAAACAGTTTGCATTTTGTATATTCCATTAAGTATTGGATAAAATTAACAACGATATCATTATAATCCGGACATATTTCATCAAAACCATCAAGAAAGAGAAATATTGTATTTTGACTTTGAAGTGTATAATTAAGTACATTTTGTGATAATTTAGAAAGTTTAGCTTTTGCCAGTAATTCACTTTTTATAAATTCTACCGTCTTTTCAAAACTATTGAAAGTCAGGTCTTTTTTGCTAAATGAATTTGTGTGATCATTGAAATTTAATCGGATTATTATTTGTGCCCGGGGTTTTTTCTGTAGCTCATTACACACGTTGCTAATAAGTGTAGATTTCCCCATACCAGGCATGTCGGAAATCAACATAGTGTTAGCATCTACACCACACAGTTCATCTTCTGTTATTGAGTTATTGCTAGTTTTATATAACTCTTTAAACTTGTCTATATTACTATGTTTTGTGCAACGCAGTCGCCTCTGGATATACGAGTAATTGCTAATTTTGTTGATATTTTCACTGTTAAAATTTAATTTTAATGTTTCATATTCCTCATTAAAGAAACAAATTAAAACGTCTTCTGTAATTACGCTGTTTAACCATTTCACCTGTTGTTTTGTTAAATTGTTAGAATTTACTTGAAGAATCTCTCCGAAACTAAATTCCTGCCTGTTCAATGAAATACATTTTTTATCTAAAACACCCTGTTGAGATTTATTTGTTAATAAGTTAAAACTGTGGTCTACGTCTCTATATAGTGGATAACAATTTTGAAATTCAGACAAATATTGATCGTTTATAATAATAATAATATATTTTATAATATCATTTTTCATAGTTTTAAATATTTCTAATTGGTCTTTGTTTTTAATAACTATTATAACAAGGTTAGGTGATGATGTATTTTTTTTATCCTTCACACTGTACACATGTTTCATGGTGTATTTTCTGGCAAGTTTCTTTTCTCTCAGTGTCTTTATTGCTTTACCAACTTTAATAAGTGTCAGTTCAGTATTCGTGGAAACAATCGGCAATATTGAGTATTCTGAACTCAAGAATTGATCTACTTCTGGCAAATCACTTTTAAATTCAATTTCGCAATCTTCATATTGATCTTCATGACCATCTTGAATTTCTTCTTCTACAGTTTCAAATAAGTCTGATATTTGTTCTGAAGTTATCTCTGCACGAGTTTTCAAGCCAGAATCCACTATTTTGTACAATCTATTCCATATTATCTCTGTTGATTTAGGTAGAATGTCTTCTATTGTTTGTTCTATAGTTTTTTCAGCGTGATCAAGATTAGATGGGCCAGTAACAAACACAAATTTGTTTGAAAATGTATTCCATTCATCTTCTTTATCAATACCAGAATATTTAATGAATATTGGAATATTTGTAGAGTCATTGAATTTGTACTGTGGATATTTCTTGAATACAGGAACACATGAAACTTCTGAAGGTAGTAAAGTTATTGGTTCTTGAACACCTTTCTTGTACCACTTCCTCAACTGTCCGTCATCTTCTAAGTCAAGAGAAGCACTCGTAAAAATTATAAACAAACAATTCTCAGTGTCTTTAATGTCTTGAGTAGATTTCATAAACTTAGTTAAACTAAATGTCTCTTTGTTTTCGTTGAACAAAAGATTGCCTGATTTAATTTTATTAACAGCTTGCTTGTATTTAACTTGTATGAGAAAACGGGTCCATTCTTCACTTTCGTTTTCTCTACACTCGTAGATAATGTCATCGAACATTCCAACACCTTTACACTCTTGTTTGATTGTGAATTCATAGCTAGAGTTGGATTGTTTGATTTTGTTACCGTTGAGACATGAGTACATCGCCACGAAGAAGTGGTAATCAATCCCAATCTTGCTGCCGATGATCCCGCTGGCCTTCTCGGTTCCTGTATAACAAGTTTTAAATGGTTTTACATTTTTGTATATTGCATTTTTGGAATATTTTGCTTAATTTGATAAAATTATTGTCAATGCTACTATTAATAAAGTTTTACTTATTGTTAGTCACATGTTGCCATATATAAGCTTAGGGGTAGGCTCAATTAGGCGTGTAGTCATTTTTATATTGTTTGGAAAAAATTGGAATACTAAACAAAGAACCCCGCACATTCCTTATGGTAACTGGCTTTCAGTGAAATTCGCTAAATTTTTGGTATGTTGTAGTTTATGTGATGCTGATCAAAAGCTCTCACAGGCACTACTTCGAAAAATGAGCCGTTTCGGCGATAAACATTTTTGAAGATGAAAATTTGAAATTATAGTTTTATTAAAGTTTTAAATATTTTAACATTTTTAAAGTTACAAATAACTCACATTTATAATATATCATTACTAGTTTACATAAATACCTTAGTGGAATTTATTTTTATTATTTAATTAAAATAACTGATGATTTGAACAACATTTATTTTCTTGTCATCAAAATCTTTGTTATATTATTAACTTCCCAATAGGAAGTTATTGTAATTGGTCCGAAAATCGAAATCAAAAATTTTAACATATTTTCATGTTTCAAGGGCATTAAAGTATATTGACACTATTTTCAGAAAAATGTCTGTGTGTGTGTGTGTGTGTGTGTGTATGTACGTACGTACGTACGTGTCATTTTTTTCCGGGACGAAATCTCGCGAACAAAAAATGCTATTGACTTCGTTGGGGTGCTAATCGAAGCGTCTTGACGTGAATATGATCTGAAAGAAAGGATTTTTCGAAATTCAACCCCTACGGGGGTAAAAAGGGTGTTTTTTTCATTTTTATTTTTTTTCTTGGTCGAATTTAGTCGGAACTTAGAATAAATAATATACAATACAAATAATGAAACGTGTATTTCAGTATTTATTTTTTATATGGGTCCAATCAGCCATTAAAGGGATGAAAACCACCATCAAAATTTGAATTTCATACTAATAAATACATCTAATAATTCATGTTGCCTTGGAAACAACACAATTCAAACATTCAAACTGTCAGATTAGTTTTTCTAAAAATGTGCATTATATTATTGACATTATTAGGATATTAGAAAACTAATATTCATAATACAAAGGGTGAGTTTTATTTCTGATAAATTCCATTAAAATTTTTCATATACATATTAAAAAAAAAAATTACAAACTATAACATAGTAATATTAATTATGGAAACAATAAGTAATCTGTATTCAAGTATTGTAAGTCATACCATGTTGGGAAGTTGATTGTGTGGACCTAAAGGATCGCACCCCACAGCATTATACGTTATATAGTTTAATTTTATATCCCCGGGTAAAATTGGATCCGACAGCTAGTTTCATTTAAGTTTGCACACAGAAAAAAAACTGTATTGAACCAAGAAAACCTTGTTTTGTATATAACGAAAACAATATTTTGTTAATATAAGAAACATACTCTTAATCCAACTACGTTATTCCTTCGTTCAAGAATACTATTGCTGGTTTAAGAGATTATTGCTTATCTTAAGAAAATATTGTTTTCGTTATATACAAAACAAGGTTTACTTGGTTTGAGAAACCCTTTCTACCAGTGCAGTGGTTGCTATATGTGATTTGATGGTATGAATCGTGTATCGTATGGTCAAATCACTCGGCAACCACTACAAACTTAAATGAAACAGAATATATATATATATATATTAATTTTTCAGGGGGTATATCAATTTTGTTGTTTACACACCATAGTCAGTAAATTAATAATTACATTTTTCATCATTGTAATATCATTAATAACAACTTACCTCTGAAATAGTATTAGTGAAAAACTAGAATAGCCAAAAAAGCATTAAAACAATAAAAACTCAAATAAAACTAATTTCATTTTTTTTATCTTGAAAAATTTGTATCGCCGAAACGGTTCATTTTTCGAAGTAGTGCCTGTGAGAGCTTTTGATCAGCATCACATAAACTACAACATACCAAAAATTTAGCGAATTCCACGGAAAGCCAGTTACCATAAGGAATGTGCGGGGTTCTTTGCTGTTCAATGAAGCAAAAAAAGTTACAAACACTCTGAAATAATTTTCCTAATACTATCAGATCAAAATAAACATTTTTTTTTATTTTTGCACTTTTTCTCTAAAGTTAATTAAATGGAAAAATGAAGTCATACAAAAAGTTATTTGAGACAAAAGTTGCCTATTTCTTTGATAAATTAAAATACCGTAATAAAAAATATAAATTTCTAAAAAAAATTTTAACACAATTTTTTTCTTAACAAATATGAACTATTTAAGCAAAAAATGACATGTTTATATGCCTCTAATTAATAACAAATAAATCAATCAATTGATATCGCGAGGACCGGACGACCCTTAACACGTACGTACCTTCATCCTTGAAAGTGTTAAGGCTGAACGTGCTGTTTGAATTGCCATAAGCGTTACTATAGAGAAATTACGGTTTTGTAATTCAACACCATCTCTGACCAGTATTATTAAATCCTTTAGGAAAAAATACAGTGATAAACTAGATTAATTTTTCTTTGATTCGGCATACCAAATTTTTCAATTTTATTTTTTTAAATATTAATAAAAAAATTCTGAAAATGTGTGTATTTTTCTTGATATGATAAAACTCAATATATAACCAAAATTCTTGAAAAATGTGGAAAAAATAAAAAGCCGTTTCATAGGTAATTGTTCAAGCTTTCTAATTTTATAATAATTTTTACAATTTTCATTTTGAAAATATTGAAAACTACTGAAAATAAAAAAAATATCACCATCCTTCGTATCGCGGACTTTGTCTGATTTCGAGAATATCCCATTGTCATTACTCTGACCAATAACAGAACAGTATTTCAAGTATATCGACTCGCTATATTCATCTCTTATCACATTTGTATCAGTTGTCAATGAGTTATAAACAGCGCTGTAAAATAATGCATTGTTTTCGTAATGCATTATCTCACAATGCACATTATGCATTATCAAAAACTATCGGTAATGAAAATATGGGTGCATTACTGCACTGATTTGAAAATAATAATGCAAAAATCACAATTTTTCATTACATTCAAGATAATTAATAATGGTGAAAATAATGCATTATTTCAAAAATTTCGTGCATAACTATTAATTTTTTAGGTTTATATTTACAACAAAAACTGGGAAAAAAAGTTCACAAGTACAATACAGAAATCTACATAAGATTGTAATTATAATTAATCAATTTAAAAAATTGTCTCGACGTTGCATATAAATAAATTAATTATAAAAAAAATGTCCAGCGGCGTATTAAGTGATATTTGAGGCCCCTTCTGTTATAATAACATTTTCACATAAACTGTATGGGGACACCTTGAATATAATTTAACCAATAAAAAAATAGTCCAGACGCGTATTTAGTGATATTTGAAACCCCTACTGTTAAAAAACATGTTCACATAAACTGCATGGGACACCTTGAATATAATTTAACCAATAAAAATATAGTCCAGACGCGTATTTAGTGATATTTAAAGCCCCTACTGTTAAAATAACATTCACACTGACCGTACGGAGATATTGTATATAATTTAACTAATAAAAAATACTACAGAGGCGTATTAAGTAATATTTGAGGCCCCTACTGTTAAAATAACATATTCACATAAACAGTATAGGAAACCTTGGACATAATTTAACCAATAAAAAAATAGTTCAGACGCATATTAATTAAAATTTGAAGACTGAATTATGAAAATTTACAATAATAATTTGAAAAACTTAGATGTTATTTTATCATTTAAAGAATACAAATGTGTATGTCAGCGATTCTCAACCTGTGGGGCGCGCCCCCCTAGGGGGGCGTGATAAAACTGAATGGGGGGCGCGAGAATATCGAGAAAATCGTTTTTCATGGAACATGTTGGTGCAGGTTTCATCAAAATATGAAGTAAAAAAATTTGATTTCATTCTTGACTTAATTTTTATATTTGGTTTAATACGCAGCCGCAGTATGAGAAAGGGACTCTTTAATTTTAATAAGGCCATTGTTTCTGTTTAGTTTAATATACAGGGTGACCCATTTTAAGTGCACACCTCTAATAACTTTTTATGGTGAAATGTTATCAAAAAACTTTTCAGATAAAAGTTACACGGTTTGGAGGGGGACATAGACGTACTAGGATGAAATTTTTTTAGGTGGGGTTTTAATGGTGATATGAAGGTCAACATCATTTTTTTAAATAGGAACCTATAGTTTTTATCAAGTTATTTTATTTTACGTAAAAAAACACGAATCTTTCATTGAAAACTTTTTTTGAAAAACTTAAACCTTTCCAAGATATCTAACAAAATAATTCGAGATTTTGAACTTTAAATATTTTTTTACTCACAAACCATCAGGTTTAGGGAAAAAGTATAAAATGCAAAAATGTTTATTTTGGTCTAATAAAACTTAAAGAATTATTCTAATTTTTTTAACATTTTTTTTTTGCTTAAATAAAAAAAATTGAAAAAGGTTTAAAATTTTAAAAATAATTCTTCAAGTCTTATTAGATCAAAATAATCATTTTTTGTATTTTGTACTTTTTCTCTAAAGTTGATGGTTTCTGAGTAAAAAAATATTGAAAATTCAAAAGCTCGAATTATTTTGTTAGATATCTTGGAAAGGTTTAATTTATTCAAAAAAAGTTTTCAATGAAAGATACGTGTTTTTTCACGTAAAATATAATTACTTGATAAAAACTATAGGTTCCTATTTAAAAAAATGATGTTGACCTTCATACTACCTTGAAAACACCACCTAAAAAAATTTCATCCTCATACGTCTATGTTCCCCTCCAAACCGTGTAACTTTTATTTGAAAAGTTTTTTGATAACAATTCACCATAAAAAGTTATTAGAGGTGTGCACTTAAAATGGGTCACCCTGTATAGATTATTCTCAAATTTAAAATATTATTATAATATTGGTACTTATATTTTATTTTGATTCTGCGATTATCATCATATAATACATATTTAAAAATATCTATAGATTGCGTATGTTTGTGTTCATTTTTTTACTTCGTATTGTATGTTTTCAACTTTGTATCAATGATTTAGGTAATAGAGGAGTTTATAACTTACTGGACTTTACACTGCCTTTATGATAGAATGAGAAATATCGTTATATTTCAACATTGCAATTCGTTTAAGTTTTTACACAAACAAGGATAGTTATATTATTTAACTAAATAAAAGATGAACACATCTCTTTTACATTGAGTATACAGTACATATTATGTTTTGTAACCTGACAAATGTGTTGAAGTTTGAAGTCTTGTTACTTGGTACAATTTCAATTTTCAATAACTGATTATTTAATTCTATAGCTAATAACTATTAAAAATCCTTGTGATATTAAGTTGTAAATGTTTCTTGTTAATTTTTATACAAGTATACAATGTTTGTTTTTTTATTTTGTTTCAGATTAATTATGTAATTTACCATAATTTCATAGATTTTTTTGAGAATTAATATTATTTACAAAACGAGGCCTATGTTTTCTTGTAAAAATAATTATTATTATTCAGTTTATAATAATATTATATATAATTTTTAAAATTGGTTTCTAGATTTAAAAAGATCATTTATCACGAATCACTGTTTGTGCCTACCATCGATAAATACAAAACTATATAGTTAATCATATAGTTACTTATGCATCAAACCTCTTCTCATATTGAAGTTACTATATAATAATCATACTTTAATATGTTACGAATAAATTATTTTTAGTTACACAAGAGCATCAGGTAAATACGTAATCTATTTAACTGGTTATTACCCAATAAACATTGTGACGGTTGTCACAGAAAATTGTGACGGTCGTGACACGTTGAATAAAAGGATACAATAAGAGTACTATTTGTGTGTTTAATTGCTTATTGATATTATGAACTAATACTTATAACAATTATTTATCAAATACATCAAAAGACTCATTAAATTTATAATAAATGCGGTTATCCTTAGTCATTATTTTTGGTGAGGGTAATTTTTTTTTAATTCGGTCAAACGTCACGTTTGATATGTAATTGTCAAAGACTTTTAATAGTTTGCCACGAGCGTCACTAATTGTCAAGTAAGTTATTGCGATTTCACATTATTTGTTGTCTTTTTCGAAAAAAATTTTAAATTTTTTGTAATATTTTGAAAATTAATCAAAATTTTTTAAATTTTCTTTTGGTTTATGAAAATTGATGTTAAATAGCCTGTTAATTTTATATTTTAGTATTCATTTTCGTAAAATATTTTTTTAACTATCTGGTATCGATTACCGTGGACTGACCCATATAGGTATCTTATTTTCATGTATTATATTTTTAACACTAGCAAAAAAAGAAATGAAAACCTAATTAATAGATAATATAATCTTAATTTTATAATTTTATTCCCGACATTACAATATTTTAATAAAAAAGGGCAATAAATTAACCATACTACGCGACTGACATTAAATTTTATATAGTATGTTTGGTACAACTTACTATCTCATATTATTTTTTTATTTTTTCGAAAATATATATTTAAAAAAAAAAACGGGGCCCAAATTTTCCATAATACGTGTCAGATTTAATTAACCATGTTAATGATTACAAATTGGATAATATATATTGCTTTGAATCTGAGATAACGTTATATGTAATAAAAGGGCATTAAATTAACCTTAATACGTGACAGACTTTAATTTTATATAGTTAATGTTTGAAATAATTTACTTTCTAGTTTTATTTTTTATTTTTCAAAAAATTTAAAATATTTAGAAAAAGGGCCCAAATTTTCCTAAATACGTGTCTGACTTAATTAATTATATATATGATTACAAATAAGATATTATATTTTTCATTGTTTCTGAGATTACGTTATCATATGTAAAAGGGCTCGAAATTTACCTTAATACGTATTTGTTATAGATTGTTTTTGATCACAATATATTATCACATATCAAATTATTTAAATAAAATATTTGTTAAAAAATTCATAAAAGATAAGTTATTTATTTATAAAATTATAGACCGCGGAAGCCTGATCAATAAGATATTTGCATTTTATAATAATTACATACACATGCAGGTGTACTTATATTTTAAATTAAACTATATCAATCTAATGTAGAATTTGGGAGCGTATAGACTCTAATCGTTCCGGATTTTTACTACAAATTTTCAAATGTAACAATGGTCAAAACTAAACATAATAGGTCAAGTCAATAACAAATATGAAATAATGGATGATAGCGTGATGAGAGAATTGTTCCGCTGTAAATTCTGAGTGTGACAAAAGTAAGATAACAATATCATAAGATATACGTCTTATTCTTTTCTTTTATTATTTTCGTTTGCCTTCTCTCAACCCATTTCTACTACACATTTTAAAATGTATCAATGGTGAAAACTAAACATAATAGGTCAAGTCAATAACAAATATGAAATAATGGTTAACAGCGTGATGATACAACTGTTCCAATGTAAATTCGGTCTGTCGACAGAAATAAGATAACAATATCATAACAGATATATCTTATTCTTTTCTGTATGCTTTCCCCTCAGGGCTAAGACTCGTGTATGATTTTTACTACTAACGCCATCTCGTAGATTTTAGTTTCGGAAAAATCGGCATGTACGGCCTTAAAGCGTCCTACGTCTGTTATCCATATCCGCCGTGAGTCACGACGTAATGAAATTACTTAAAATGGCGGATGCGCACGGTAGGTACTTAGGATTTTAGAAAAACATTTAAATATGACCTGTGGGAGCCGGTCAACCCCCACGATACGGTTAAAAATCCCTTTAATTAAAGCATTTGTTTAAAATTGATTAATAATATAATTTAATATACGTTTGTTTCATAATAAGCGCTATTTTTCGTATTGTTCCATAATATGGTACTCTATCTTATAATATATTCATTTTTAGTTTCGTTCTGGCAATTGATTACTTAAGGGAGCAGACACAGTTGGGACTTCCAAAAAAAAAAAAGCTATTTTTTAGATTTTTTTTTGGCCACACATTAAAATAATTAATAACAAATGTTTTCCACATGAAATATATGTAGGTATACCCGGTGTCCCAGATTACTTTTCCAGCAGGGGGATCTCAGTATCTATAAAATATATAGGCTTTGTTAAATGAGAGAAATTATTTGTAAAGAAGGAGTGAGTATTACAACATCACAAAATATTCATAATTCAGAATAATTCTATGTGGTTTAGGTGCTATATCAAAAAAACTGAAAATTCGAAATTTCTTTAAATGGCTATAACTTTTTTGTTCAAGCAGATAAGTACTTTTTGTTTGTGGTTTTTAAGGCTCTTTTTTGTGTAGAATTGATTAGTGTTTTTAGATTTTTATATCACTTTTAGTTTCAGAGTTACAAGCCCCAACTTTAGTTTTTCTTATGGGTCACTAAGTTGACTATAGCATATTCCAACGTGTTTTTTACTGTACTTTACAACGATGTCACTTGCTATAGGTACTTATTATCAAAAAAAAGTCGAAGTACTAATTACTAGTGATATTTATGAGGTATTTTATTACAAACATTTAAGTTACCCATGGAAAACAAAAATTGTAAACAAAAATCACAAAATAACAACAATCAAAATAACAAATGAATATTTGAAAACAATTAACTAGGTATTTAAAAAATATATATTTTTTTCAATAGTATACATATCGTATAAGTGACATATCGTTGTAAAGTAGAGTAAAAACACGTTCAAATATGCTATAGAAAACTTAGTGACCCATAAGAAAAACTAAAGTTAGGGCTTGTAACTCAGAAACTAAAAGTGATATAAAAAATCTAAATATACCAATCAATTGTACACAAAAAAGTGCCTTAAGGACGTTCCCAAAGAGCAGTGGTACTCAACTTGTAAAAAAATTCCCTGTATGTAAACTACCATGCCTATACCATGTTTGGATTCGCAGAAGCGGTTAGTTACCGGTTACACTGACCGGCGAGTTTTGATTGGTTGATTTATCGTATTTCTGGTACATTCTACCAGAAATTCCATAAATCAACCAATCAAAACTCGCCGGTCAGTGTAACCGGTAACTAACCGCTTTCTGTGAATCCAAACCATGCCTACAATAAAAAATAGTACATGTTTTGCCACCGCTGTTACATGCGCAGAACTATAAAAATAATTTCATTGCGTCGTTTTTCGAATCTGGCAACATTGTATTCATTGCATTCTATTGTGCTTGTGTCACTTGTAGCGTTTTTGAGGTTATATTTATATTAGATTATTAATAATGTCTTCGCGATTAAAGAATGGTAGATTCATTAAAAAAAACTTGTGATAAATTTACTAAAGCTGTATCAAATATGTCTGAAGCTAAAAAACAAAAAAATAAAAAAACAATTCATGAAACAGCTCAAAGTGAAATTCCAGATGAGAACAGTATTATTACATTCAAAGAACTAGCTAAAAATCTAAAATTCACCAGCTGCAGGAGTCTTTTAGATTTAAAAAAATTGAGTGACTTTCACAAGGAAGAACTTCATACCAAGTTTAAAATAAAATGTGATATTTGTGCTAAATGTAATTTAGTTAATACTGGAGTGTATAGCAATGAAGTCTCAGATATTAACTCATACGTGATTCTAGGTAAATTGTTAATATTGTATTTAGATTTACAAATAAGAAAATTAAATAATAAACAATTGTTATTAATAATTAATTGTGATATTGCAAAAATTGATTGAAACATTAAAATTACAAAGTAAGTTATTTAACTCGTACAAAACTTGCGATTATTATTTACAAGAATTGTCAGTCACACAAAACTAAAATAAATTTACGAATGTTGTCTGAGTTAAGAGATATTATTTCTATGAACATGTGCAAAAAACTAGTTTTAAATGACATTTCATGTGATAATTTAAAAAAATATATACAAAGAAGGAGGTGAGGATGCTATTGTGCAATTGTTTACAGAAAAAATAAATAATAATAAAGTGAGAGTAACTAAAAAAAGGCATTATAACGAAAGTATTAAACTTTAAAAAAAATCAAAATTCACCAAAGAACAAGTTAAAAAAATAATAAGAAAGCACTGATGTATGTAAATATGTTATTTATTTATATTAATTAAATACTAATAAATATTCTATTTGTTATAAAAATTGACATTTCATTTACAGTAACCCATAATTAACCTATATCTGTTCGCTACTCTCATTTATTGAAAACTACTGTGCTTTTATGATATTTCAAACTTCCCGCGCAGTGCAACGTTGCCAAGTCGCCATCTGTCACTTCACGAGAAGTGAAAATCATCGAAAATTATCTCGCTTTTAATACTTTTTATAACAAAACGAATACCGCTTGCCATAGTTATTTTTACAGGAAGATATTTGTTATATCTTTAGTTAATGGCTCTCAGTTTTTCAAAACAATTGTAAGAAAATTGCTATTGTTATTTAATAAAACATTCACTTCAACATCGATCGGGATAGGATGTCCATGTTAAATATGCAAATTTTAATAGTCAATATTTCGAAATTTAGTGCCGCAAGACCTATTGAAAAAAATTTCTACGTATAAAGGACACTTATAAGTATGTGTATTCAAAGTTTCAAAAGAATCCTAAGAAAATTATTTTTTGGGGAACGTCCTTAAGAAATCACAAATAAAAAGTACTTATCTACTTGAACAAAAAAGTTATAGCCATAAAAAGAAATTCAGAATTTTCAGTTTTTTTGGGTATACAGCATAACCACATACAATTATGAATATTTTTTGGTGTAGTAGCACTTACCCCTTCCTTACAAATAATTCATCTCATTTAATTAAACCTGTATCTCTTATAGAAACTGAGATCTCTTTGCTGGAAAAGTTATCTGGGACATCCGGTATACAGAAAATATTATAATTTTTTTTATGGCAAAATATTAAAAAAAAAAGAAGTGGAATACAACACATTTGGGATCATTAGTTAATGACATAATGCTCCGGATGAACGAAGGGATTTGAAATTTTTTTAATTTTCACAAAATGGCGGATGTTGAAAGTCAAAGTTCTTTATTCAAATAAAAATTCACTCGCATTTTCGGCTATATAAAAAATAACCGTCTAAAAAAATCATTCGTCCATCCGGAGGACAATTATGTATAGAATAAGTGAGAAAAATTTCAACCCGATCGGCAAAGTCGTTCTTAAGTTACAGTGATCACCGACTTCGAAAACATGGTTTCGAGAAAAAACAGACAGTTGCCATTACTTGCCTACTTTTATGCATTAGAGACGGCTCCGTTCAAAGTTATACATATATCTCCATAAATAACGGTCCGATTTGTCTGATATTTTCAGAGAATACTTTTGAAATGTTTTACTTTGAGAAAATGCAAAAAATAGATTTTTTCAAAATTCTTACTGGGTCTGGCCCCTTAAGTATTAATGGAAGAAAACTATAAACTTAATACCGAAACAATCGCATTTCGTTTTTGACAGCTTTTACTATATTTGTTTCGAAAAATCCTGATGCGCCTAGAATTAATTATAGTAAGCACGTAGAGATTCTATAGATAGAGAATTTAAACATGGCTCACCTGATGACGAAGCTCCTTTGTTTGTTGTGGTGTCCGCCATTTTCTATGAAAATATTCTTCTACTTCTGAAAATACATACAAACTTTATGAAATAATGTTTTTTTTTTTTTAGATTTTCTTTGGAACACACTTTGGCAACTTTGAGTTTTAGACTTTTTTAATAGCATCCTATATATTTTGTATTACATATGTATATGATTAGTTTATATTATATACTACAATTATCCTTCTAATATCATTTGTCTTGTTGGTCTGAATTAGAGTTTAACTAAAAAAGTTTAATCCCTCCCCCCTCCCACATAGGGGCTAAATTTCGGAAGATATCTTAAGTGGGTGCTTACGTCATATTAAAGACACTTCTAGACTTTCAAGTTTCTATAGATATTGTATAAAAATACAGGTACTAGTCAAACTTGAACGTACTTGGAAAAATATAATAATATGTATAATAATGCAATTTATTATTAGCTAAAGTTTTCTATATATATATACAATTTATAGGCAGTATACGTTATTAGATCCTGAAACCAATATGTCTTCAATAAATATTATAAATGGGCAGCTTCAATATAAAAACAATGATCTGTAATTATAACAATGATTATAAATAATATAATTAAATATTGTTATAATAACAAAGAAATAAATTATTGAATCTCGGGGGCCAAAATAATTTAAAAATATTAAAATAACGCAAGAACAGTAACAGATCTGAACTAAAAATAAAATTAAATTTTTTAGAAAATCCTCGATCAGACATAAAAATCATAAAAAAAAAGAAATTGAAAGCGTCAGTCGAAAACTAACAGCGTTAGAAATGAATTTTTTTACGGAATGCAAAAACTGTCAACGAGGAAATAGAAAATTTACTCACAACCCAAACGGAAATTATTTGTAATATAAATTAAACACCACAAAATAAGACAAACACTACAGTATAGTTGCCAATAATTATACCCAGAAGCCAAGAAACATATGAAAATCACCACGGAAGCCTTAAAACTTGTACGTTGCCTATTATTATACCCAGAAGCCAATATTCATATGAAAATCACCACGGAAGCCTTAAAACTTGTACGTTGCCTATTATTATACCCAGAAGCCTATATTCATATGAAAATCACCGCGGAAGCCTTGAAGCTTGGTTGTTGCCTATAATTATATCCTGAAGCCAAGATAAATAAAAAAT
This sequence comes from Sialis lutaria, assembly GCA_949319165.1. NCBI lineage: Eukaryota > Metazoa > Arthropoda > Insecta > Megaloptera > Sialidae > Sialis > Sialis lutaria. Next base: position 26,130,181 of record OX439239.1, on the reverse strand, counting down.
CATCGCGGAAGCCTGGTAATTTGTACGCTGCCTATAATTATACCCAGAAGCCTAGATGAGTATGAAAATCACCGCGAAAGCCTTTGTAACAGTCGTATGGCCCATTTGTTGGGTACCGCTGGTAGTTAGTTGCAGCTAGACGCATTGTTAGCAAATTATCAATGCGTTTTTGCTGACCTTGAAGCTTGTAAATTGCCTATAATTATACCCAAAAGCCAAGATGCATATGAAAATCACTGCGGAAGCCTTAAAACTTGTACGTTGCCTATAATTATACCCAGAAGCCAAGAAACATATGAAAATCACCACGGAAGCCTTAAAACTTGTACGCTGTCTATAATTATACCCAGAAGCCAAGATACATATGAAAATCACCGAAAGCACCCTTTTTTAAATTTTAAAATTTAAAAAGGGTGCTTTCCCCCCTTTTTTCTTAAAAACAGGAGGGGGGGCTTTCCCCATTTCCCATAGGGAGATTTACAGCCCCCCACCACCGCTTGGCTTCGCCCACCCCCCAGAAGCCAAGATGCATATGAAAATCGACCTAACAGATTGATTTGCGAGTTCACTCCCTATATAAAATGTTGTATTGTCCCATTAAAAGTTTCACTTCAATAATTTGGGTAGGTGTAGATTATATTTTGATTTATTTTAATTAATACATTTCTTGGTTTGGGGGCACAAGGGGGGAGCTGTCACTATTACTTTTTGTATATTATATATATTATTAAAATAAATCAGAATATAATCTGCATCTGCTCAAATTATTTTATTCTTTTTAATGTTTGATCGGGGATTTAAAAAAAATATATTTTTACTTTCATTTTAAATTTTTTAAGGAAAGGTTCGATATAATATATGTCCGGCTGATAAAACTGTCTGCTTATTTTTAATTTTAACGTAATTCGGATAATTTTGAATGAAGTTTAAAATGATCGATTCAAAATAGCAACTAAATATTAAATCTAATATACCCTATAACAATTTAATGGAAATATAATTTTATTTATAATAAACTGCCTTGGCAGGCACGAGAGTTTTTTATACATCATGACACCGAAGTATTAATATGTGATTACTTTTATAATTTAATATTTGATTTTAAAATTTTTTACTTACAAAATGATTTTCAGTGAATGAAATTGATACATTCTATTGCACACCCCAATCAGGCTCTGCTTGGAAGTGTGTTCTACTCTCGTCCTAAAAAATTTTTTCGTATATAAATTGATAAAATGAGTATTATATCTTAAATTTCTTCAGTAACCCACTTAAATTTTTACATTTTCTGATAGAAAACATTACAGTCTTCATTTTTACTTAGTTTAATATCGATCGGTTTTAATTTTCTGTTATAAAAATATAAATAAAGTTCAATTTGTCGATTTAACCCGCTTTTTTGATAAAAACGCCGAACTACAGGTTACAATTCGAAATAAATTTGCACCAATCCTTTTGAATTCACTTCATCTATTATCAGAATAGAACCCTATTAAAACTCAACAAAATTGGATAACTAGAAGTAACGAAATTTGCAGTTTATTTAAACAAAAATTCATATTTTGACAAGAATTTTTTTTACAAATAGAGTAGTTGCTATTTATAATTTATTAATAGTAGTAGGCGCTATTTCTTCATATGTCAATTCAAATTCCATAATTATTATATTGTGTTAATTAATATATAAATACATGTACATCGATACGTGCTGTATTTTAATTATTTTATTCAAAGCCAATCAATCTTTTTAATCAAGATAAAATCTGGTAAGTTTGCATTTTTAAAACAAATATATAATATACGTCATATAACCTATAAACGTTACATTGTTGTTTCATTTTAAATGCTAGATATCAGGTGAACACAGCTGTTATCGCTGCAAAATGTGGATGTATTTATCTTTTTAATTATTATTATTAATTAATTTATTTACTTTATACATTTTACAAAAAAAATATGTTTTATAAAAATTGTAAATTAAAATGATTGTTGTTTTATTACAATACATTCTAAATTTAAATAAAAAAAGGTAATAATCGATTGATATCAAGATTCATTGTTGATTTTCTAAAAAATCTTAATGAGTGATAAACTTCATATTATATATTTATATAATATTTATTACCTCCAATATTTTTTTTAAACATCCTTTTAAGTTTCACCAATTATATTGTACCTGTACCGTATTTATTTGATATTATAAGTTAATACATTTTTTTATGTTTAAGGGGTGTGCATTTTATGGCCTAGCCATAGTATTTAATATTGACATTAAATATTAAACGAAATCAATTAAGATTAGTGATTATTGTATTAACAAGTATTTATTTTGCTAGATTTCAATTTTGACACTTCTAATAATAAATGCTAAAATTTTCATAGATAACTAGATTTTTTGTATTATTCAAATCATTTTTAAATTAAAACCATTAAAACTAAAATAATTATTTTTTACTTTTTTATACATACATGAAATGTAATGTATAAATAAAGTATAGTGATCACGAAAAAATTCGAACTCGAGATTTTAACGGAATTACACGTTTTGAGCGTCCCTGAATCATATACAACCATTAACTCAATGACGTCTGTGTGTCTGTCTGTGTGTGTGTCTGTATGTATGTCTGTGAACGCTCTACAGCCAAAACTGTAATACTTACGAACGTGGAATTTTAAACTTAAGGTTCTTGTATACTCTAGATGTGCACCTCCTATTTTTGAAAACCATCACTAAACCGGAAACGGATGTTTACTGGTGTCAATTTTTGAACTTTTCGAATTATTTATGAAACGGTGCGCAGTAGAAAAAAATGTTTCAGATTAAAGTTGTTGAAGGAACTTTTATCTATAATTTATGTTCTATTCATTTTCCCCCTAAAAATTTGGTTTAGGAAATAATCGATTTTCTAAAAAATTTAAATTTTTCGATTTATTTTTTAAACGGTAGGTATTAGAAAAAAATATTTGAGATACAAGTTATAGAGAATATTATTTTCTATAATTTATGTTCTATTCTTTTTTTTGTATCTTATGAATTGAACAAAAAATGAATAATATTAGTTTTATGTTAAAAATGATGTTATAATACAAAAAATCTAGTTATCTATGAAAATTTTGGAATTTATTTTTAGAACTGTCAAAATTGAAATCTAGGAAAATAAATACATGTTAATACAACTATCACTAATCTAAATTGATTTCGTTTAATATTTAATGTCAATATTAAATAGAATGTATCAATTTTATTCACTGAAAATCATTTTGTAAGTAAAAAAATTTAAAATCAAATATTAAATTATAAAAGTAATCACATATTAATACTCGGTGTCATGATGTATAAACGGTGCACATTAGAAAAAAATGTTTTAGATCAAAGTTGTAGAGGGTATTTATTTATAATTTATGTTCTATCCATCCCCCCCCCCAAATTTGTTTTTAGGAAATAATCGATTTTCTAAAAAAATTAATTTTTTCGATTTATTTTTTAAACGGTAGGTATTAGAAAAAAATGTTTGAGATACAAGTTGTAGAGAATATTATTTTCTATAATTTATGTTCTATTTTTTTGTATCTTATGAATTAACCAAAAAAAAAGAATAATTTTAGTTTTAATGGTTTTAATTTAAAAATGATTTGTATAATACAAAAAATCTAGTTATTTATGAAAATTTTGGCATTTATTATTTATTTAATGTCAATATTAAATACAATGTATCATTTCATTCACTGAAAATCATTTTGTAAGTAAAAAATTTTAAAATCAAATATTAAATTATAAAAGTAATCACATATTAATACTTTGGTGTTATGATGTATAAAAAAGTCCCGTGCCTGCCAAGGCAGTTTATTTTTGGTTAATTCATAAGATACAAAAAAAGAATAGAACATAAATTATAGAAAATAATATTCTCTACAACTTGTATCTCAAACATTTTTTTCTAATACCTACCGTTTAAAAAATAAATCGAAAAAATATTTTTTTTAGAAAATGGATTATTTCCTAAAAACAATTTTTTGGGGGGAAAATGAATAGAACATAAATTATAGATAAATGTCTCTTCTACAACTTTAATCTAAAATATTTTTTTCTATTGCGCACCGTTTCAAAAATAATTCGAAAAGTTCAAAAATTGACACCAGTAAACATCCGTTTCCGGTTTAGTGATGGTTTTTAAAAATAGGAGGTGCACATCTAGAGTATACAAGAACCTTAAGTTTAAAATTCCACGTTCGTAAGTATTACAGTTTAGGCTGTAGAGCGTTCACAGACACACACCACACACACACATACAGACAGACAGACAGACACACATACGTCATTGAGTTAATGGTGGTATATGATTCAGGGACGCTCAAAACGTGTAATTCCGTTAAAATCTCGAGTTCGAATTTTTTCGTGATCACTATACTTTATTTATACATTACATTTCATGTATGTATAAATAAAATTAGAAAAAAAAACTTTTTTAAAAAACAAGCTTTTACATATAATAAACCTACATATGCACTAAAAAGTAAAAAATAAGTTTTTTTTTCAAAAAGTCTTCCAGAATTCGTATGACTAAAAAAGCTTGTGGCGTTCATTTAATATTTAATGTAATATTTAGAAATATAAAAAATGTCGAAAATATCAATATAGGAAAAACTACATTTTCTACTATAAATTAATATTTTCAAATCTTCCATTAAATTGCATTAATATTATGTTAAAATGCATATATGTATAATATTGTATAATGTAATTATAATTATAATATAATTGTATTTTTTAAAATACCAATATTTTATATTATATTTATTGTATTTAATTACTATTTATTATTTTAGCCTGACGATGATTCTGTGAATCGAAAGCTCGCTACGTTTTCCTTGCTTATTAAATTGTTTGACGTTTAGACAATTAGTTGTTTTATTTATCATATCATATATGTATACATTAATATTTGGAAATCTAGATTCAAATAGGACAAAGAACCTTTTGCTAGTGTAATTTAGTATTTTAAATTCCTGGTTAATTTATCGCACATGAAAGAAATATTTAGTTATCTAGATTCAACATAGGAAAAAAGTCTTAAGAGTATTTTATCTAAGTACCTTAAATTATTATTTCAAAATATTACATGAAATATTTGGAATTCTAGATTCAAAATAGAATTAAGGGCTAAGAGTTTCTCAACGGAAAAACTACATTAGCTACTTTCAATGAATATTTCGAAATATTCCATAAAATTCCATGTATGTACATAATTTATATCAAATATAATATCCTGTGAATATTTTGAAATTATATTCAACCTAAATGAATATTTTCAATTAATATTTTTAAATTGTACATTAAATTCCTGGATAATTTGATATAAACTACAGGAATATTTTGGCTTCATGATTTATCATATGAAAAAGGGCTAAGAAATACCGAAAAGAAATACTACCTTATCTATTTTATAAATTAATATTTCAAAACATTAACATACATTAAGTTTCAGATTTATTTGGTATCAACATTACATTAATATTTGATCTACTATAGATTTTTCCAATATTGATATTTTCGACATTTTTTATATTTCTAAATATTAAATTAAATATTAAATGAACGCCACAAGCTTTTTTAGTCATACGAATTCTGGAAGACTTTGTGAAAAAAAACTTATTTTTTACTTTTTAGTGCATATGTAGGTTTATTATATGTAAAAGCTTGTTTTTTAAAAAAGTTTTTTTTTCTAATTTTATTTTATCCATTTTTAGTCAAAAGTTATTTATTTTTTTACTATATTATATTATGTTCATTGCATCATAAGACCAGGCCCAGATAGAGGGGGGGGGCTAGGAGGGCCATATGGCCCGGGTCCTGGTATCAGGGGCCTCGGCCCTCAAAATTTTCGTGACTGAAGGGTTAAAATCAAAAAGTCATTTGACCTTTATTATTGCATTTTAGGAGACCTATCAAATGACACCCCACTCAATAGGGTAAATGAAAAAAATGTGACTTCACTCTTCAATCTATGAAAAGGGGGTCCAAAATATTTTTGACAATGTTCGTTATAATTTTCAGTGAAAGTACTAATTAAAAGCTACATTTTGAATTTTTTTCAAATTTTTTGAATTGATAGTTTAGAAAATAGAGGGGGGGGAACGCACTGACAGCGACATTAAAAAGAAAATATATCGCGACTGAAGGGTTTAAATCAAAAAGTTATTTGACGTTTTTTATTGCATTTTACGAGACCTATTAAATGACACCCAACTCAATAGGGTAAGTGGGGAAAATAATGTAATTTCAATTTTCAGTCTATGAAAGGGGGGCCCAAAATATTTTTGACAATGTTCGTTATAATTTTCAGTGAAAGTACTAATTAACATCTACGTTCTGGAATTTTTTCAGATTTTTTTAATTGATTGTTTAGAAAATAGAGGGGGGGGGACGCTTTTTTAACGACTTTGGAGAGAAAATACATCGTGATCGAAGGGTTAAAATTAAAAATTTCTGTTACATTTTTTGTTGCATTTTATGAGACCTTTCTAACGACAATTATTTATTTTCAAAAATCTTATCATTTCTGTTTTTGGGTCATTAATCTACGACCGTATGCCAAATTTCATCTTATTATCTCAAAATTTTTGAAGACGGACGGACATGGAGAAACTATAAGGGTTCCTAGTTTTCTACGGAACCCTAAAAACCTCACGGTTTTTAATACTAAATAATATCAGGAAGATATAAGAATTTTACTAGTACGAAAGTTGTTTGGAATGTCCTTACGTTGAAGCTCTCAGGGTCTGCATAAGACTAAAAACCCTTTTTACTTCCATGTTCGAAGAAATGGAAGTATTGTTATTACAATACGTCAAAAAATCTTTAGTTTTTATTTTAAAATGAACACTAACGTTTTGATTGTATATTAGCTTCTTTAGAAATGAAGCGCAGATCCCGGGGAGGGGGCATGGTGAAATGACACCCTACACAAACCTAAAAAGTAAAGCAAATTAAATAGAAAAATGCTTATTAAATATACTAAAGTAACTTTTTTTGTCTATTTCACAGACCATGACCCCCTCCTCCATTGTAAAGTTAGACTCGCGTCTCTTAGAAAAACAATACCTACCTATTTAGATCTACAAAATTACACTAACATAAATTAATTTATATTTAATATTTTTCAATAATGCCATAACAATATAATACATATACATTACATGTATGCATATAGGATGATATAATAACAATAAAATGAGATACTATAATACATATTTATGTATACATATACATTTAAATGAAGAAATAAAGCTAAAACGACTAAAACTTTTCTATATGTCAATATAATCACTACAAATAAAATTTATAATACATACCTGATATTTATATAAAATTCGACAATTTTTCAATAATTTTCGTCAATTTATAATTTATAATCTTCAATAATAATTATCATTTCTATTATTATAAATTATTTGTATTATGAGTATTATATTGCAAAATATTTTGACAAAACATAATTTAATGTTATTGTCGAAGCAAACCATGGTTACGAAATAATTTGAATTATGAAATAATACTTGATCGCGTAGGCAGGTTATTTTTATTATATTAGATACATCAAAAAAGACCTTATAATAAAATAAAATAGCTATAAAAATGATAAAAAAGTGCATTGTCACGGAGAATACACCATATTTGAAAATTTGACGAAAATCGTACGACGGGAAGTTCGTTAAAAATCGGTCGCAAGATTTGTACCACGGGACATACATGTGAAGTTAAGTAAAAGCTTGTAAAAAAAGCATCGAAATCGGTTAATGCATTAAAAAGCTACCGTAAACCGGGGTTACTTTGATTCACGGGGTGGCATTGATAACAACTTCTACTCGTTGTACATATGCATTTTAAGGAAAAACGGAACACATCTTTTGCAATTTTTTTGACGGTTGACAGCACTGATACGTCATTATCGACCTGAAAATCCATGCGAATGCGCAGATATTTTTTGAGGAAAAAAATAAAAAGTATGTAAACAATGTTTTAATGAATTATTATCAAGGTTGCAAAACTTTACTGATAACTTTTTATTTATAATAATCATAAAAATGTTAGCACATCATGTCAGTAGGTCTTTATCAAACATTGCTATACATTTTTTTTAAATTTTTAACCTCAAAAATGTTAACGTTGCTAAGGAATACTGTATCTGGGGTGTCTTTGATCAACTATAGGGTTTAAATTGATCATGCAGTCAAAGTTATCTAGAGGTTTTTTAGTCCTCATGTAACTTTAATCCTAATAATGCTATTCTAGACCTCCCCTCTATACTTACTGCTCCCCTTTAGCTTGGTGCCCCCCCCCTAGACTTACCACCTTCCTAGGTTTGGCGCTCCTGGTGGGAACCGGATTCGTTAACACCCAGCTTTTGTTTATTAACAATCTGAAAAATAAAAATCTGAAAATATTTTGGTAACAGCGCTTTGGTGATACCTACTACCAACGAAAAATACTAAAGTACATAATATCTTTTGAATTTTTGTATAAGTTTCCATGCTCTACTTTAATATGTAAAACACTGTCATGGGTAGGGGGAGGACTTTCTTATACGTAATACCGACAGTGAACAGTGTACGTGGTTTCTATTTTATTGAAACATATTTCTGACAAACTCATGAAAGATTGAAATATTATTCTTTATAAACTATAGAAATATTACTTTATACATTATTTAAATAATGAATTTTTTTATTGTTATTACTAAACCGAAAACGGATGTTTACTCAATTTTTTAAAATAATTATTTAGAATAACCCATTACTGTTCATTCTCAGTATTACGTATAATAAAGATCAGTGGTATAATATAGATCTATGGCAAACACTACACTGTTCAATCTCTGTATAATACGTATAAGAAAGTCCCGTGACACTCATGGCAGATATCTTTTATGAACCATTTGAAATGTAATTAAAAATTATTTTTTTTCGAAAACATAAATTATAAATATTAATATTATCTAAAAATTTTATATAATATAACAAATAATACTTAACATACATATTTTAAAATTTATTTGTAAAGTTTTATACCTTAAGTATTGAGAGACACAATCACTTGATGAATCTTGGGGACCAAAATAACTTAAATACAATTATAATAGGGCACACACAGTTCACAGTAACACAGGGATCTGGAAACAAAAAATGTAATCTAAAAAATTGGTCAATGCATACTAGGCTGGGTCTAAAATATGAAATTTTCGCGTATCGAATCGTAATAGTGAGCTAAAGTGTTGCTACTTATTAATACAAGCAAAACGTCATCAAATATTTTGAAATTGGTCACAATATCTTCATATCGCACAATGAGCCCAAAGTTTTGAAAATTTGACCGGGTCAGATTTTAATGAAAATGGGACGTATGACAATTACTGAAAAAAATTACCAGGGGCGTAAAAGTGATGGGTAAATAGGGTTCGTTTTAGACAAAAATTACTAATTTCGTGTTTTTATGTATGAATTCATGTTTTCGTACTTCGCTGATGTATTGTAAGATGTTTGACCCTTGGCTCATACCATTTTAAAGTAAAAATACCCCATTAAGGTAACAGCATCGCAAATTCCACCTACACTCTTCCCAAATATCCAACCAAACAAATACCATATTATATGCATGCTATTATCATCACTTTTATTTTATTTCGTAACAAATTGGGATTTATTGTCAAAGATAGGCATTTGAGAGCATGACAACAGTTGCCCTAAATATGTTATAACTGTTCTTAGTCCTACACAATTTATTTCATCAGCTTGGGCACTAGTTTGACGCACCAGCAAGCATAATGTATAGGTAGGTATGTGATATTTGGGAATGATGTGAGTGTACTTTGTGATGCTGCTACCTTAATGGAGTGTTTTTACTTTGAAATGGTATGAACTAAGGGTCACACAACTCACAATACATCGCAGAAATACGGAAACAAGATTTTATACATAAAAATATGAAATTTTTGTCTAAAACGAAACCTTTTTTACCCATCACTTTTGTGCCCCTGGTGATATTTTCATTGTTTTTAATGGAACGTTCACCGCTACACGCACAAAAACATTCGACAAATGATGACACCCAAATGGCACCGCTATTTAATAATGTTACGTTCACATTCAACGCTTTCTAGGAAACCAACACCATTGGTTTTGGTGACGTCACCCACTGCTACATTACGGTCGCTAGATAACGACACCACTTTTCTAGGAAACCGTAGCTTAAAGCTATATAAATATACTAGGGGCTGTGCCCCTGGGCGCTTCGCGCCCCAACCCCCTGTCACGCCATATTGTTTACACAAATTTACTCGGGTCTGCGACCCTCGGATGTGTATATATCATACTCGTTCCACTATTTTTTTATAGTTAATTTTTGAATTTAGCAGAGATAATCAATATTAAAATTTTCAGTAATCTTACATGTACAAATTACCTAATCACAAATTTACTCGGGTCTCAGCCTTAGGCTGCGACCCTCGTATGTGTACATATTATAATAATTTTCCATTCTTTTTGCTGATACTCATTTTTTCCTTTAATTGGCGGTGATAATCATTCATCATTATTACAATTTTCAGTAATATTACATGTATAAATTACCCAACCTAAAATGTACTGTTATTTATTAAATGGTTAACTTTTTATTTTTACATATTCCTGAAGTTTTTAATTTTTGTTCAATTTTAATCAATATTAATTTGTCTGCGTCACTTTTAAAAAATAGCAATTTTAATTATTTACATGCGACGCCCCTGACTTAATTATAATTTAAAAAAAATTATTAATATATGAATCTGAACTCTCAAAAAAAAAAAATTCATAAATAATTTTTTTTTGAGGCGCTACTGATCTATATTATAATTTTCATATTTTTCTGAAATTTCATATTTTTTAACAATTAATTTTTTTTAAGTATTTATAAACGTTATGAAACGTTACAGATCCCATAAATTTCATATATTTAAAACAACACCAGCCCCTGACTTAATTATTATTTTTAAATGTGAAATTTTGAATAAATTGCATTAACAAAACTATTAAAAATTATATTTTTATACAATTTCATTAAAAAAAAAATAACGTCATCAAAAGTCTTCTCACTCCTAAGAAAAAAGGATAGAAAACCTTCTAGAACAGGCTTGTCCAACCCGCGGCCCGCGGGCCGCATGCGGCCCCCGAGCACATTTCGTGCGGCCCGCATAAGATTTAATATAAAATATAAAGATAAAAAATATAATATAAAAATTAAAAAAAAGTAAAATATGAAAATAATTAACGATATCAGGTACAAAAAGGTCTTCAGATTTTTTGTGTTATAAATATAGATCGTGTATATACACAGATAAATAAATTAAGTCAAAAAAAAGGTCTTCAAATTTTTTTGCGGCCCTTAACCAATTTTTTCGCTATTTTTTGCGCTCTGCGGCCCACGAGGGTCAAAAGGTTGGACACCTATGTTCTAGAACATTCCCTGTCATCTGTCAAAAAACACGTGTATTTTGAATCAGGTAGAACATACGTCATTTTCGACCAATAGGAAGCTCGGATTCGAAAAAAAATTAATTAACAATAATTAATTAAAATTAATTATTTTTTACGCCACTTTTTAGAAATATCAATTTTAATTTTATTTATGTGACGCCCCTGACTTAATTATTATTATTTTTTTTATTTAAATTTATATCATTCTCAAAACTTAAAAAATAATAAATCATTAAATAATTTTTTTTCAGACGCTACTGACCTATATTATAATTTTCATGTTTTTCTAAAATTTATAATTTTTTAACAATTTAAAAAAAATCTAAAATTTTAACAAACGTTACGAAATGTGACATTTCTCAAAAATTTCATATAATTAAAATGACACCAGCCCCTGACTTAACCCCCCTACAACAAAACGATTAAAAATTATATTTAATACAATTTTATTAGAAAATGCAAATTTTAATACTTTTAAAACGCCGTTGGCTTAATTATTATTAATTATAAATTTTTAGATAGACTACATCAATTCTACAACTTTTTTTGAACAAATTTGAAACTTTGTGAACAATTACAATAAAAATGTAATATTTATATAAACGTCACAAAAAATATGACAGCTCAGACGTCAAAAAGCACGTGGTTTTACGAAAAGTGACAGCTCTGACGTCATTTTAATCAACCAGAGCACGCCGAAATTGCTAGAAATTCTGAAACAAAAGCCGATGGTCCAAACTCCTAAATACAGTCTGACAGTTAAATTTTAATGAATTTTTCACGTAGTGTTTCGCGAAAAAAATCATATCACAAAAACTAATATAATGTTATAAAAAATTAATAGCCTAAGCACTGTATCAAAGACGAATCTAGATATTGTGAAAAAATGAAAAAAATCCAGTGAAACGTTTATGAATCCATAAATTTATAGTGAGTGGACAGACATACAAACATATAAATAAATAAATAAATATACGCAATGTTTATATTATAGTGTGATATAGTTTTTCAAACTATATATATTTTGAACGTTTATTTTTTTGAATTTTTTTTATGTAATGTCATTCATTGTCTTCATTTCTTTGTATAAATGAAAAAAAGTGTTTTTTTTAATTTGTTTCTCGATTTCTAATTGGGATCTTAAATAGTTAAGAACAAATTATTATAACACATACAATAAAAGTTTTGATATAATAATAAAATACTCTCGTACAAAATATTAACTGAGTGAGTCTATAGACACTTATCAAAACAAATGCTAAAATTAGATTAATATGTAAATATACATATCCGTGCATATGCAATGAGTAATGTATATATGACTCATTGTTCAGTGGCGCACCCATGAGAGGGGGGGGTAGAGGTCAGACCCTCCCCTCGAATTTGTCAATATACATTATTTGATTTAAATTTTACAATTATGATGGATACAAAAATTAAAATTATATATAATTTAAAAAAAATGTTATCCCCACCGAATTTTTGGGGGTGTGTTATCAGGGAAAATGAAATAAATATTTTATCAATATTTTATCTAAATAGTAGCTACGCTTCTACGTAGGTAACCGTTTTATTTTATTTTTACACAAAATGACGACTTTTTTTCATTTTTAAGGCCATTTTTAAATAGTATGTATGTTTTAAAAAAAATTAAACAAAAGTCGGTCCGTAGTACAAGCCGATAAAGTTCTCCGAAAATATTGTAAACAGAAAATCGTTAAAAACGATATTTTGTTGTAAGCGATGTCGTTATAAACGGTATATTATAACAGGCGATCGTATGGGATTCAGCTGGGACTTTTATTCTGAGTCTATAACCGGTTTCTACTGTAATTATAACAATTTTCAAAAATCGGCTACGCACTACGCCACTACGATTACGAAAATAAAATAAAAATTTAATCAGTTCATTAGTCTTTGAGGAATTGCTGGAATAAGGTCAAAAAAGGTCGTTTTGAGATAAACGTGTTTAAAGTTTTACGTTTTTAGGGTTCCGAAGAAACCCTATTAATCTCACTTTGTCGTCCGTCCGTCCGTCCTTTTCACTCAAAGTTCAATAGCTCATAAACTATATAAGCTAGAACCTTGAAATTTTTACTGAATATGTAAAATGATACCCGACAAATACTAAAGTCACAAATATCATTTCAAATTTCGGAGAAAAGGGGAAGGGTGTCATAAAAAAATTTATTTTTATTTTTTTATCTGGGCATGTGGGGTGTCGAAATGTAGATCTCAATGAGTAGAATATGAAACTATTTTTATATTTTTTTAAATAAAAAATAAGCGCCTGCAGGGGATTGCAAGAAAAAAAATTGTCCACCTCCTCTCTAGCTCAGTAACTACTGGCTAAAAAAATCTGAAAAAAATGGTAATGTGGTTTTGATAAAATTAGTAACGACAAATACTAAATACAAAATATCATTTCACAATTTGAAAAAATAAGGAGGGGGCGTCATGGAATTTTTTTTATTTTCATATCTAGGCTTGTGGGGTGTCAAACTGTAGAACTGAGTTGATAGAATATGATCCTATTTTTATATCTATTTTCAACTCAAAAATGCACCTGAAATGGCTCTAATCGGTCCACGTAGTATATACTTCGGAACCCTTATGGCATACACTGGTGTATGTCTTGATAAATTTTTCTTGAATAAATTTGGAATATTGATACATTAAGCTATTCAGTCTCGGGTCATATGACGGTTTTCATTTTCAAAAATATTCTAAAATGAAAAAATCAGATTCAGTTGAAAAACTGACGTTTATCAGCAAATCGTGTCATCATTGTGTCAAAATTTTTTTTATCTAATCTCAATAAGAATGTTCAAATAAACATAACTCTTGGAAAAAAAATCGTAGAGACCTCGACGATATTGCGTTGTTTTCGTCTCTGTAAGCCCTTTCAAACGAGCCCTCACTCAACCCCACGTGCCATTTAAGATTTCTTGGCTCTCTCATCCACCCGCCCCCATAGATGTACAGATGGGTGTTTTTGTGGTTAAATAATAGACTTGGTGATCCCATTATATTTCTATAAATTCCAATCCTATATTTCAAGTCATTCAAAAGTTATTTAGATGGCCCCAAACTTTTAGAAGGCACTGTAAAATGTATAGTATCTATTATACCAGTGACGTAACTAGAAATAGGGGCCTAGACAATTTTTCAGAAAGGTGCCATTGCCAGGCAATTTATTTACGTTATTTCACTCCCCCCCACAATAATATATATTATTTAGAATTTTGAAGGTATGTATTTTTCGAAAAAATAATAGTGATTTACGTAAAAAAATATTTTGTTAGTTCAAAAACTAAAATGAAAAACAGTCAATAATACGACAGATTTTCAAGTTTTCGAGATTTTGGTATTCAATTTTAGAATTTTAAAGTAAAATAAAAACGTAAAAATATGAAAAAACGAATATGAATAACCGAAAAAACAGCTTTTCCACTAAAAACATTTTTTAATCGTTTCGATTCTAAAAAAAATTAATACAGTATTTTTTTTTCGTTCACCACTTTTGGCCCTCTCCACCCTGATGCTCGGGGCCCTGGACAATCTAATTATCTGTTTGCTATTAAGTCGTCCTTGATGAGAACGCTACAACTACTCATTGTCAGCTACGCAGAATAATAAATGTAATTTATTATGAAGTTTACCTACTTAAAAATCAAGTATTTAATTAAAATTAAATACAAAGTTTTAGCGATTTTCGAGTTTCATTGACTCGACTGAATATTTAATAAAATCTTGTTTTTTTAAAAAATATTTTTTATTTATTTTTATTTACAATATTTTTTGTAATGTTGGCCTGAGATAAAATATGTGTCACTCTAACGATGACCTTGTTTTGAATTAAATTTTAAAAATCACTAACGTAATTATAAATGTTTATTTTAAATACACATATTATGTATTTAAAAAATAATGTATTTAATTATAGTGTATACTTTAATATTTTTTATTTAATAATAATAAATAATAATTACAAACATATTAATGTATTTTAACTCACCTATATACAACCAATCACTAAAAACAATGTAAAAAGATTAACTTTATTTAACTACTTAATGTACATATAGTTAATGTTACGTTGACTAACGCTAGTGAAAAATAAAACACATTCGTAATATTGCGGGCGTGGTTTTTTTTCTGTGATTCTTTTTAATTTGGCACGTAGGCCAAAGCAATGAACGTGTTGAGTGGGGGTAATGTAAAATAACCGTCGTTTTATCAATGTCCAAAAAGTTAGCCCCCCCTCCTCCCTCACGCATATTTTTTGTTAATTTTATTTGCAATCATATGAAATTCGTTTGATAGTCTAATTTTATTATTTGATAGTAATTAGTTTAATTAATGTTTTCTCTATAATAAGAAAACATTTGATTATTAAGTTTTTTTTAGGTTAACAATATTCTTTTTTACTATAAAATGTTTGATAGTACAATATTAACATTTAAATATTAAAATTCGCGTGTTCCATTTTTAAAAATTCTACCCCCCCCCCCCCCACCCCCCCCTCCACAATATATATTTAAAGTGTTAATTTTAATTTTAAATGCAATCATATAATATTTGTTTGATAGTATATATACATATTATCATTTATTGATAGTTATTATTTAATTAATTTAATATTAATTAAATAAATTTGATGAGAAAATTAGCCCCCCCCCCCCCACCCCCTACTTTTGATTATTGGTTTCATTTTTAAGGTTCCAAAGAAACCATATTAATCTCACTTTTTCGTCCGTCCGTCCGTCCTTTTCACTCAAAGGTTAATAGTTAGTAAACTATAAAAAAAATATAAGCTAGAACTTTGAAATTTTGACACTCTCTATTAAAAAATGTACAAATATTTTGAAAAATAGGTGCTAAGAAGCTAAAGCCAGGCAAAAAAATATATTTTAGGCATGTGGCACAACAAAATGTGTAACCAAATTAGTGTAATTTGACCCTCATTCTTATTTTTTCTCTAAATCAAAAATGGCGTCCGTAGATGGCTTTAAAGCAAATAAAAAAAATATATTCCAAGGCGTGTGGGGTATCAAATTGTAGATCTCAATTGATGGAATATGACCATATTTTTATTATTTTTTTAGGTCAAAAATGGTGGCAGCAAGGGGCTCCAAGCAGTCATTTATTTTGCCCCCGCAAATGGTAACTACTGGCTCAAAAAATCTGAAAAAAAAAATTAAAAACGTGAACACGGGAAATTTCAATATTTGATTGTTGTTTAGCTAAAATGTTTAAAATCTGCGAAGATAACGACTAAAACAACGATAGGCTTTTATTATCAAACATTTTAAAATAAAAAGGAATCTCGTAAACCTAAAATGAACTCAATAATCAAATATAGGGGGGGGGGGACTTTCTTATAATATTTAATTAATAAAAATTAAACTAATAACTATTGCACATAAAATTAATAAAAATACGCATTTGGGGGGGGGGGGGGGTCACTTTTTTGGACATGTTTGATCAAGGTCAAAATATGATATATTTAGTTTACAAAGAAAGGTCCCCAGTCGCTACACTCCGATTTTAATGAAACTTAGTGAAAATATTTATCAAGTAAATATTAACGACACCCATTTTTAGGGTTCCGTAGAAAACTAGGAACCCTTATAGTTTCTCCATGTCCGTCCGTCCGTCCTGAAAAATTTTGAGATAATAAGATGAAATTTGGTACACGGCCGTAGATTGATGACCCAAAAACAGAAATGATAAGATTTTAGACCCCCCTTTCATAAAATGAAAAGTGTTTTCAAAAAAAAAATTTCACCTACACCATTGAGTGGGGTGTCGTTAGAAAGGTCTCCTAAAATGCAACAAAAAATGTAACAGAAATTTTTAATTTTAACCCTTCGATCACGATGTATTTTCTCTCCAAAGTCATTAAAAAAGCGTCCCCCCCCCTCTATTTTCTAAACTATCAATTTAAAAAATCTGAAAAAATTCCAGAACGTAGATTTTAATTAGTACTTTCACTGAAAATTATAACGAACATTGTCAAAAATATTTTGGACCCCCCTTTCATAGACTGAAAATTGAACTTTCATTTTTTTCCCCACTTACCCTATTGAGTGGAGTGTCATTTAATAGGTCTCGTAAAATGCAATAAAAAACGTCAAATAACTTTTTGATTTTAACCCTTCAGTCGCGATATATTTGCTTTTTAATGTCGCTGTCAGAGCGTCCCCCCCCCTCTATTTTCTAAACTATCGATTCAAAAAATCTGAAAAAAATTCAGAATGTAGCTTTTAATTAGTACTTTCACTGAAAATTATAACGAACATTGTCAAAAATATTTTGGACCCCCTTTTCATAGATTGAAAAGTGAACTTACATTTTTTTCCCTACTTACCCTATTGAGTGGGGTGTCATTTAATAGGTCTCGTAAAATGCAATAAAAAACGTCAAATAACTTTTTGATTTTAACCCTTCAGTCGCGATATATTTGCTTTTTAATGTCGCTGTCAGAGCGTCACCCCCCCCCCTCTATTTTCTAAACTATCGATTCAAAAATCTGAAAAAAATTCAGAATGTAGCTTTTAATTAGTACTTTCACTGAAAATTATAACGAACATTGTCAAAAATATTTTGGACCCCCTTTTCATAGATTGAAAAGTGAACTCACATTTTTTTCATTTACCCCATTGAGTGGGGTGTCATTTGATAGGTCTCCTAAAATGCAATAATAAAAGTCAAATGACTTTTTGATTTTAACCCTTCAGTCACGAAAATTTTGAAAAATACTTTTTATAAATCGTATATAGTGAGAATGACTACGGAACCCTATCATGTGCGTGCCCAACACGCACTTGCCCGTTTTATTTAATACTTACCCAAACTTAAGTTTAGCGGGTAAAATCGATCCTTGAAAATGTCGTTATATGAAACTTTAAATATATCTTTTCACTGGTTTTAATTTGAACAATTTTTTCAGATGAAAAACTACATGTAGTTATTTTCTAGACACTGGCTCACTTTTGAAAAAGTGGAGTGTACAATTAAATGAATGTTTATATCACGTTGTAAAATAATTTTTTTTTGTTTTTATGAATCAATAATTTTTACACCAATTAACACATAATTTTCAATATATAGTTAATTGTTACATATAACCTAATAACCTGCTGCCACCTTTCAGGTAATTTTCCAATCCCTTGTCGAAAAAATTCCCTTGGTTTGAATTAAATAAATAAGGACACTGTATTTTGTATATCTTCGTGGGAATGTAAATTTTTTCCATCATGAAAATTTTGCAGGTTTCGAAACAGATGATAATCCGAAAGTGTTAAGTCAGGAGAAAAGAGCGGACGTATAAGTTTTTCCCAACCAAGCTCTTCCAGTTTCTGGTAACTGAGTGTAGATGAGCATTATCCTGGTGGAACACAACGCCCCGCCGATTAACTAAAGTTGGACGTTTTTCACTTAGAGCTGTCATCGGACGGTCGAGTTTACTGTCAACAACTAGACCCAATTTTCCATAGTGGGGGAATTGTGTGGTCAAATTTGGTACACCCTCTACACTCTATCATAGTTATTTGTTAAAAAGTAAAGTTTCTCTCTTTATAATAATTGAAGATAATTAAATTATTAATATAATATATGTAATAATATAATGATAGTGTTTATTCTCGATATTATTTTATTTTAAATAAAAATACCCGATCTATAAAACAAAGAATATGTGTACAAGAAACCAGATTAGAAAATTTAATAATATTTTTAATTTCGAAAATACATTCAAAAAAATTTACATAACACGAATAGGAGATTTGGGTGATAAATAAGCTATTTAAAACATTTCCTAAAATCTTAATAAATATAATAACTATAGTTTTACTGAAGTTTGGAAATAAATTATACATTTTATGTATTAAGCGGCAAATGAGGCGCAACTAAGAATATTAATAAATAGAAAAAATGGAAAAATTAAAAAAAAATCACTACTTTGAATATTTGCAATATATCTCATAAATTGGCAATATTAGTTAATTTTTTTTGATAATGTAAATATGTAAACTTATCATAATTGTGAAACGCTAGTGTGCGTCACATTACCTTGGCTAATGTTGGCGCATTTGATTTTAGTACATTTTAAATGCGACCAGAGAGAATACAGTTGTAAATTTAATGATAATATTAATACATATAATGAGCCCTAACCGGCAAATTTTCTTAGGTGACAAAAAGTTAATTTTACATAGGAGAGGTAATTTTTAGAAATATTTTCAGATACTTTATTGAAGTTGATATTTCAAATGTTAAAAATGCAAAATTAGTAGGTACCTATACATAGTGTTTTTTCGAGCATGATAATTCCTTCATCAACGAAAATTGGTATCTACACTTTAAGAAACCGATAAACTTAGTCAACCAAAGGATGCAGAGTTAGTTTTTCAAGGGGTGAAAGGGGTGAATAACTTTTTTCGCGATTAACTTCAAAATTTCAAATTTTTAAGATATACTCGTATGTACTGCTTGTCACAATTAGTGGGACACTTTTTCAATGTAGTACAGTTCTGTTATATATTATCATATTAATTTGAAAATTCAGATAAATCATTAATGTTGATTTATTTCGAGTTACAGATCAGTTGGGGGTGTGCAATCCTTAGAGTGGTGAAAAATGGCATTTTCAAGTATTGAAAAAAAAGTAATTAAATTGCAAATCACTTGGAAACGGGGTTTTCACACTTCAACCCTATTTTTAAGGGTGTTGCACCACTTTTCGCCAAAGTTATTTTTTTTCGAATTCTCCGCACCAAAATCTATAATAATCAACCATGACCTTGTCAAAATTCTTTCTTTACTGAGCAATATCGCGACACAAGCCGTGTGGAAAAGCGCGCGCGTGCGTTTTTTTTTATAAATCAATTTTTTTGACACAGTTCCCATCGGAGTTCCATTCTATAACTCAGCAGTTTTGTAGAGAATTGATCAAGGAAAACGCTGATATTTTTTTCAAAATTTTCAAAGCGTGTTCTCGCTTTGAAAACCACGTTTAAATAATATAATTACTTATAACAAATAAATTAAATTGTTTATATCAATTAAATAAATACTAATAAATTTATTAAAGTAACATTCAAGAGCGTCAAAATGTTTTTTTGTTGAAGTCTCTAGGATGAATATAACCGAAGATATAAGCAGTTAAAAAAGAGCATGTTTTCAATTTTTTACGGCTTTTCCGAAATTTCAACCCCTTGTAAGTTCTAAATTAGGGGTGATAAAAATAATATAAAAATTGTTTGACATATAAATTGTGTCCAAAGAAGCTGTAAGAAAAATTATAGCCAAATCAGAAAACATATGGTCAAAAAGTGTCCCGCTTGACGTAGAATGACTCAAATCTGATATATGATATGTTGTTTGTGACCTATGATAATAAATGTGTAGGTAATGTTAAAAAGTTTAATTGTATATTTATTTACCCAATTTTGGAGTCACATCTTACACTAGAATAGGTTAGAATACTTAAAATTGACAAAATTATAAACAATAATAAGATAGATGAAAGTGACGTGTGCGAGAGGGGGGTGGGGGTAAATTGCTTAAAATCTGACTCTACAGCCCTTCTGTTAAAAACTACAACGACTTACCTTAAAGGGGAAACAGGACAAAAATAAATAAAAAATTCAATAACTTTATAAATTGTTTATTTGACAAAGAACTTGAAAACAAATTATTATACATATATGTAAATATTATGTTGTATTCAAATATTACTATTAATTATTCTTATTTTTAGTTAATACATTATTCTATTATTACACTACATATCGTTTAGTTTTGTAAGAAATTAATACACAGTACCTATGCATAAAAATTACTTCATTTTCAAATTAAATTAACATACATTTACATTGTTTGCACATAAATGGTCGTTTACTAGCTGATTTATAAAGAATGTCAAAAACTTTAACATAGATTCTAGGATGTTATTTTAAGAAATGCCATTTTAATGTTATTAAAAGAAATGTATGAAATGGAGATACCTACTGCTCTTCAATAATTATGCCCAAAACTAAACACTGTTGTTTAGGTTAAATAAAATTGTCGAGTATATTGTTATCAATTATTTATGTCTCATTCATTTTTTTCTATCAATTTATGATCCAACCAGAAATATTTTTTTATTAAATTAATTAGAATTATCAACACTTTTCACTCTCAATATTACGTATAAGAAAGTCCCATGACATTCACGACATATATTTCTTCTCTGTTGTAAACTATTTGATATATAATTTTAAATTATTAAAAAAAAATGTTTTTTGAAAAATGAAGAAAACAAATCCTATTATTGATAAAAATTTTATCTACAGTTTTTAACTTATGTTAACCCGTTTCATGCCAAATGGCATAAATTTTTTTACTGTTTTCAATCGTTTGCTTTTCAGTGAGTCAATCAACCAAAGCTTTCTGAGAAACATTTTCTATCGTATTTTTTTCTGCTCTTTCCGAATCCAGCGACAGAATTTTTCTATCTGCCGCCATTTTTTAAATATGGCCGCTGAAAGCAAAAAAATTGTGAAATTTCTAATCTTTTTTTCCAAACAATCGTAAATTTGAACAAGAACCACTTACGGTAGGACGCTAATTCTTCATATCTGGTGGAATAATCGATTTTTCTAAAAGATAGGACCGATAAAGTAAGAAAATTCAATATGGTGGATTTAAGATGACGGCCATAACTACGCAAAAAAATACGATTTTTACGAAGTCAACCGATTTGGACCAAATTTGGTATATTAGGGTTTTCGGGGTCGCTGATCGTGGATTTGAAGTCAGATTGGCAAAATCCAAGATGGCGGATCCAATATGGTGGACGAATTTTTCAAATTTTAACTGATTTACGCTAAATTTTGTATATAAGGATTTTCGGAGTCGCTGGTCACTAATCTCAAGTCAGATTTACAAAATTCAATATGGCGGATTTAAGATGGCGGCCATAAGTACGCAAAAAATTACGATTTTTACAAAGTCCACCGATTTGGACCAAATTTGGTATGTAAGGGTTTTCGGGGTCGCTGATCATGAATTTGAAGTCGGATTTGCAAAATCCAAGATGGCGGATCCAATATGGCGGACGAATTGTCCAAATTTTAACCGATTTACGCTAAATTTTGTATATAGGGGTTTTCGGAGTCACTGGTCACAAATCTCAAGTTAGATTTACAAATGCCAAGATGGCGGATCCAATATGGCGGACGAATTGTCCAAATTTTAACCGATTTACGCTAAATTTCGTATATAGGGGTTTTCGGAGTCGCTGGTCACAAATCT
The DNA here is from genome assembly GCA_949319165.1 of Sialis lutaria. Taxonomy (NCBI): domain Eukaryota; kingdom Metazoa; phylum Arthropoda; class Insecta; order Megaloptera; family Sialidae; genus Sialis; species Sialis lutaria. The sequence goes on along the minus strand of OX439239.1, from coordinate 26,107,369 downwards.
TGACTTGAGATTTGTGACCAGCGACTCTGAAAACCCCTATACAAAATTTTGCAAATCCGACTTCAAATCCATGATCAGCGACCCCGAAAACCCTAATATACCAAATTTGGTCTAAATCGGTTGACTTCGTAAAAATCGTATTTTTTTGCGTAGTTATGGCCGCCATCTTAAATCCACCATATTGAATTTTTTTACTTTATCGGTCCTATCTTTTAGAAAAATCGATTATTCCACCAGATATGAAGAATTAGCGTCCTACCGTAAGTGGTTCTTGTTCAAATTTACGATTGTTTGGAAAAAAAGATTAGAAATTTCACAATTTTTTTGCTTTCAGCGGCCATATTTAAAAAATGGCGGCAGATAGAAAAATTCTGTCGCTGGATTCGGAAAGAGCAGAAAAAAATACGATAGAAAATGTTTCTCAGAAAGCTTTGGTTGATTGACTCACTGAAAAGCAAACGATTGAAAACAGTAAAAAAAATTATGCCATTTGGCATGAAACGGGTTAATTATGTTTGTCTAATTGTCACCGTTTTTTTAAAACATTGTCTCTCGTAGTTCAGTCTAATTTATTCAACCATTACGTAATATAAAAGCCTCCACATTTGGTCTTTCATCGCCGGTAAAAGAATACAGAATCATAAATATTTCAGAACGATTGATTTAATTTGAGTAAAACTTATAGCAAATTGTCCAGTAATGTCCATAGATACGTACATTTTCAATACAAATTGAAATAAAAAATGTTTTATTTTTAAGAAATATGCGTTTAAGGTTACTTTATGATATTGTATTCTTTTAATTTTACCCGCGGTGATGAAAGATCAAATGTGGGCATTTTATTTTAACAAAGGATGAAAAAAATCCACTGAATTTCTAAATACGATATTTTTAAAAAGTGTATATTTTTAAAATAAATGGTAACCACATCCGTATGGATTAATTTTGGTGTACAAAAATCTTCAATAACAGATTTAATTGATTTTTAATAAAATCACAATTGAATTTAATCTTAAACGGGTTCAACCCTATTATCGGGGGTTGTTTAGTTTTTAAGGATTGATACCTTCCCTTATAACTTGTTTGTATATAGAGTTTAATTTTGTAACTTTTTACCTGCGTCGTTAGAAATAAATGAATATTAAAGAGTGGGTTAAAAACAACAAATTTTATTGAAATTTTTTTGCTTTTATTGTGAATATTTCTAACAACCCATCAATACTTTTTAAATTTATTTCTTTATTTTCCTATACATATATCCGTTGACTTAAACCAACATAGTGGATGATAACAGAAGGTAAGTAGAATTAAATATTGTTTAAAAAATACTTTATACATTTAAGGTTCAAATAATTTCTACATATAAAAATTAATGTGAATTTTTCATTATCTAGGAATAATCAGTTTTTAAACTTTTTTTTTAATACTTGAAAATGCCATTTTTAATTTTTCACAACTCTTAGGATTGCACACCCCCAACTGATAAACGGACAAAGCTGTAACTCTTTAGGTTTTTAAATACATCTTACATCAGCATTAATGATTTATCTGAATTTTCAAATTAATATGATAATTTTTAACAGAACTGCACTACATTGAAAAAGTGCCCCACTAATTGTGACGAGCAGTATATCTTGCAATGTTAAGCAGTATTTCTTATAAATTGTTAATAATTTGAAATTTTGAAGTTAATCGCGAAAAAACAGTTTTTCACCCCTTGCAAAACTAACTCTGCACCCCTTGGTCGACTTAGTTCATCGGTTTCTTAAAATGTAGGTACCAATTTATTATGTATATCTGCATCAATATTCGTTGATGAAGGGATTATTGTGCTCGAAAAATCTATTTTCACTCTATGTATAGGTACCTACTAATTTTGCATTTTTAACATTTGATATATCAACTTCAATAAAGTATCTGAAAATATTTCTAAAAATTACCTCTCCTATGTAATATTAATTTTTTATCACCTAAGAAAATTCTACGGTTAGGGATCGTTATATCTATTAACATTATCATTTTTACCTGTAATTCTCTCTGGTCGCATTTAAAATGTCAATTATACATATTATTATTAGAATGTCTTTATTTAGGTATGTACCACATATGTACATATATTCAAATGGTCTTTTAAATGTATGTACGTTTATTATAATGTGTTATTTATATCAAGTAAAATCATAATGTAAAAATGACGCGAGTAAGGGGGGGGGGGTGTAATGACTCAAAAAATTGTTTTAAGGGTCATACTTCCATCCGATTACAAAATTTGGTTAAGATCATTTTCATCTTATGAAAATCTGTACAAAATCGAATGCGCCAACATTAGCCAAGGTAATGTGACGCACACTAGCGTTTCACAATTATATGATAGTTTAAATATTAAATTATCAAAAGAAAATTTAACTTATATTGTCAATTTATGAGATATATTGCAAATATTCGAACTACTGATTTTTTTTTTAATTTTTCCATTTTTTTCTATTTATTAATATTCTTAGTTGCGCCACATTTGCCGCTTAATACATAAAATGTATAATTTATTTCCAAACTTAAGTAAAACTATAGTTATTATATTTATTAAGATTTTAGGAAATGTTTTAAATAGCTTATTTATCACCCAAGTCTCCTATTCGTGTTTATGTTAATTTTATGAATGTATTTTCGAAATTAAAAATATTATTAAATTTTCTAATCAAACTGGTTTCTTGTACAGATATTCTTTGTTTTATTCGGGTGTCCCAGATAACTTTTCCAGCATGGGGATCTCAGTATCTATAAGAGATACAGGTTTGGTTAAATGAGATGAATTATATGTATGAAAGGGGTGAGTATTATTACACCAAAAAATATTCATAATTCTATGTGGTTTAGACGGTATACCCAAAAAATTGAAAATTCAGAATTTCTTTAAATGGCTATAACTTTTTTGTTAAAGTAGATAGGTACTTTTTGTTTGCGGTTTCTTTAAGCACTTTTTTGTGTAGAATTGATTGGTGTATTTAGATTTTTTATATCACTTTTAGTTTCCGAGATACAAGCCCTAACTTCAGTTTTTCTTATGGGCCGCTAAGTTGGCTATGGCATATTTGAACGTGTTTTTTACTCTACTTTACAACGATGTGTCACTTGCCATATTTATTATCGAAAAAAAAATTATAATATATTTTTTCAAATAGTTCATTGTTTCAAATATTCATTTGTTATTTTAATTGTTGTTATTGTGATTTTTGAATACAGTTTTTGTTTTTCATAGCTCACTTAAAAGTTAGTAATAAAATACTTAATAAATATCACTGATATTTAGTATTTCGACTTTTTTTTCGATAATAAATATGGCAAGTGACATATCGTTGTAAAGTAGAGTAAAAAACACGTTCAAATATGATATATTTAACTAAGTGGCCCATAAGAAAAACTAAAGTTAGAGCTTATAACTCGGAAACTAAAAGTGATATAAAAATTCTAAATACACCAATCAATTCTCTACAAAAAAGTGCTTTAAGAAACCGCAAACAAAAAGTACCTATCTACTTTAACAAAAAAGTTATAGCCATTTAAAGAAATTCCGAATTTTCAGTTTTTTCGGTATATCGTCTAAACCAGGCTTGTACAACCCGCGGCCCGCGGGCCGCATGCGGCCCCTGAGCATTATTTGTGCGGCCCGCATAAGATTTAATATAAAATATAAAGATAAAAAATATAATATTAAGATAAAAAAAGTTAAATATGAAAATAATTAACGATATCAGGTAAAAAAAGGTCTTCAGATTTTTTGTGTTATAAAATACCATAGTGTAGGTACATACAGAGATATAAATAAATTAATCAAGTCAAAAAAAAGGTCTTCAAATTTTTTTGCGGCCCTTAACAAATTTGTTCGCTATTTTTTTGTGCTCTGCGGCCCACGAGGGTCAAAAGGTTGGACACCTATGGTCTAAACCACATATAATTATGAATATTTTTTTGTGTAATAATACTCACCCCTTTCATATAAATAATTGATCTGATTTAACCAAACCTGTATCTCTTATAGATACTGAGATCCCCATGTTGGAAAAGTTATCTGGGACACCCGGTAGATCGGGTATTTTTATTTAAAATAAAATAATATCGAGAATAAACACTATCATTATATTATTACATATATTATATTAATAATTTAATTATCTTCAATTATTATAAAGAGAGAAACTTTACTTTTTAACAAATAACTATGATAGAGTGTTGAGGGCAGGCCCGGATTTACCATGCAGGCAATGTAGGCAGCTGCCTATAGCGGCAAATTTTTGGGGGCGGCAAATTTTGGTATGAAAAAGAAATAGACATGAATTTTACCTAAAGAAGCTAAAAAAAAGGTCTTCAGATTTTTTTTGATAGCAAAATCTTAACTTTTTAATCGAAAAAGGGCGGCAATTTTCGCAACTGCCTACGGGCGGCAAATTTTTAAATCCGGCCCTGGTTGAGGGTGTACCAAATTTGACCACACAATTCCCCCACTATGGAAAATTGGGTCCAGTTGTTGACAGTAAACTGGACCGTCCGACGACAGCTCTAAGTGAAAAACGTCCAGCTTTAGTTAATCGGCGGGGCGTTGTGTTCCACCAGGGTAATGCTCATCTACATTCAGCTACCAGAAACTGGAAGAGCTTGGATGGGAAAAACTTATACGTCCGCTCTTTTCTCCTGACTTAACACTTTCGGATTATCATCTGTTTCGAAACCTGCAAAATTTTCTTGATGGAAAAAATTTACATTCCCACGAAGATATACAAAATACAGTGTCCTTATTTTTTTAATTCAAACCAAGGGAATTTTTTCGACAAAGGATTGGAAAATTACCTGAAAGGTGGCAGCAGGTTATTAGGTTATATATATGTAACAATTAACTATATATTGAAAATTATGTGTTAATTGGTGTAAAAATTATTGATTCATAAAAACAAAAAAAAATTATTTTACAACGTGATATAAACATTCATTTAATTCTACACTCCACTTTTTCAAAAGTGAGCCAGTGTCTAGAAAATAACTGTACATGTAGTTTTTCATCTGAAAAAATTGTTTAAATAAGTTTCATTAAAATCGGAGCGTAGCGTCTGGGGATCATTCCTTGTAAACTAAATATATTTTGACCTTGATCAAACATGTCCAAAAAAGTGACCCCCCCCCCCCAAATGCGTATTTTTATTAATTTTATGTGCAATAGTTATTAGTTTAATTTTTATTAATTAAATATTATAAGAAAGTCCCCCCCCCCCTATATTTGATTATTGAGTTCATTTTAGGTTTACGAGATTCCTTTTTATTTTAAAATGTTTGATAATAAAAGCCTATCGTTGTTATAGTTGTTATCTTTGCAGATTTTAAACATTTTAGCTAAACAACAATCAAATATTGAAATATCCCGTGTTCGTGTTTTTAATATTTTTTTTTCAGATTTTTTGAGCCAGTAGTTACCAAGTTAGAGAGGACGGGGGCAAAATAAATGACTGCTTGGAGCCCCTTACTGCCACCATTTTTGACCTAAACAAATAATAAAAAATATAGTCATATTCCATCAATTGAGATCTACAATTTGATACCCCACACACTTTGGAATACATTTTTTTATTTGCTTTAAAGCCCCCTACAGACACCAATTTTGATTTAGAAAAAAATAAGAAGGAGGGTCCTATTACACTTATTAGGTTACACATTTTGGTGAGCCACATGCCTAAAATATATTTTTTTGCCTGGCTTTAGCTTCTTAGCATCCCTCCTAAAAAAATATTTGTACATATTTTACTAGAGAGTGTCATTTTACATGTTCAGTAAAAAGTTCTAGCTTATATAATTTACCAACTATTAACCTTTGAGTGAAAAGGACGGACGGACGGACGAAAAAGTGAGATTAATATGGTTTCTTTGGAACCTTAAAAATGAAATTAATATTGTACTATCAAACATTTTATGGTAAAAAAGAATATTGTATACCTAAATAATAACTTAATAATCAAATGTTTTCTTATTATAGAGCAAAAATTAATTAACCCATTAATCCCCAACGTTGCGTAAACGAAACATAAAAAAAAAATTTTTTTTAAATATCTCATTGATGAAATGACTTTTTTTGCTGCTGACAACGTTATACAAACTGTTTTAAACTATTCCATACAAAATTTATAAGATTGCGTTCCACTAAGCGATCACAACGATCAAAATGCTCCTTTAGCCGTTCCACATGACGACCGCGGTCGTTGTGGTCGCGGCGAAAACGTCACTCATGACGTCATTATTGTCGCTCACGCCAAGCTCACAATGACCCATCTGAAGAGGTGGGTCAAAGTGGACGTTGAGAATATTTCGGCGCAATTTTTAAAATATGATATTCAAAGTGTAAAGATGGCGACCAGAAAAATAACGTTATTTGATTCCGAAAGAGACATTTTAGTTGAATCTATCGTTTCTGAAGCCGATGCTGCTCGTGCGGAAACAGGTAAAAATAATTATGCAAGATAAGTTTAATAAAATTCGTTTTAGTTGATATTCAACACCTATTTATGCATTTTTCCTTAATAATCAATAACATAACCTAACTCAAAAAATAAAAAATGTTCATTATCATTGAGAATATATTAATTTCATGGCAAATTTATTTTATTTGTAGACGTGTTTTTTGCAACTGAGCTATTAAGAAAAATTATCAATGAAGAATCTCAAGCTTCCACATCTGCTGATGTTGAACACGAATATGCAGAATTATATGATGAAGAGACTTCGGAGAGTATCATTGAAGAAAAAAGGCTTGATAATGATAACCCAGCCAATCTCAACTCTGAAACTCCAGAATTTCAAGGTCTACTAAAGACATTAAATTTTACAATCATCTTACGTCTTATATATTATGCGAAAATTTCAATTATATTTGTATTTTTTTTATACAGGAGTTTCTGTATACAGGTGGACTTCACCCTGTGTATTATTATTATTGGAATTATACAGGTCTATGGAAGGAACCCTTAACAGTGGAAAAATGTCTCAAAAACAAGCATGGAATAAAATATCCCAAGAAATGAAAAAGAAAGAATACGATGTAACTGGACCGCAATACCACTCTAAACTACGAAGCCTAAAAAAAACATATAAATCTACTAAGGATCATAACAACAAATCAGGAAATAATAGAAAGACATGGCAGTTTTACGAAGTTAGTACAAATTGCTCAATATCTTACTAAATTTTTATATACACTTGAATATTTTATAATAACAAATAAAAATTATAAAAAAACCTTTTTTAAAAAACAATTTGCCTTTAAAAAACCAGCTAAAAAGCTGAAGGCAGTTTTACGAAGTTAGTACAAATTGCTCAATATCTTACTAAATTTTTATATACACTTGAATATTTTATAATAACAAATAAAAAATTATAAAAAACCTTTTTTAAAAAACAATTTCAATCAACTTTTTTTAAAATGCAATATTTAGAACGAACGAGTCAAATTTTATTTTCAGCTTTTTAGTTGGTTTTTTAAAGGCAAATTGTTTTTTAAAAAAGGTTTTTTTATATTTTTTTATTTTTGACTTTTTAGTTAAACATATACAAAGAACAAAATTCAAAAAAGTTCATGTTAACATACCTTCTGAATCTTTACCAACAAATAACCATTTTTAAATTCGTTTTTATATCAAGTTTTTCTATAAATTAATTATCACTGAAACACATCACGTATATATATGTATTATGTATATATTTACATTAATATTTATTGATTTTAATAGATTTCCTTCTATTTCTATCGATGTCCAATGTCAATAATAATAAATATTTTCAATTGACAATAGTGACAAATGGTATTTTTTTTAAAACATGTAGCTATGGAAATGGGATTATAAGGCAAATTTAATTAATAAATAATTTTCTTATTAAGGTAGTTGGTCCGTAAACATGTTTTCGTCAGATTTTGTTTAAATTGCACAGGAATATTCCCTAGATTAATATCTGAAAAATAGCCCATTTTTATTAAAATTGACCATCTCAAAGTCATGAAAAATGATCTCAAAGTTTATATTTTTAACACAGCTTTTATGGACTAACCGTACACTAACGTAACGTTTTATTAGATAAAATTTAAACGTAGCGTCAGATTTTCATCAAAAACTGACATGTTGTATATTTATATGAAAGAAAACAGTATACAAAAAATTGGAATTATTGACCATCCCGTTATTAAGATTTAACCAGATTTAACTACCAAACCATCACATAAATTACAGTATTGTTGACAATGTGGCAACAACGTATTCATTTGACTATAGTAAAAAATACACGAAATAATGAAATAATTTTTTACAAAATATGATAAGTGGATTGAAGGGAATTATAATCGATTTCATTAATTATTAATATATTCTGTGGTAGTTTAGATGATAAAATATAATCATTTGACAAGTAGTTAATAGTAGATAATGTACAGCGTTGCCATGATCATTTCTCTAAATTAAAAATATGTACTCATGGCCTAATGCGATCACATTATGATGGACCAACTACCTTAATGAAATATATTTTTTTTAATTATTCTTTTTTATAATATACTTTTGTTAGATAATGGATGAAATTTTTGGCAAAAAAGCATGGTGCAATCCAATTGCAGTTGCGTCTTCCACTGGTCTATCGATGAAACAAACAGAAAGTAACGATAGTACAGAGGGATCTGTTAGCGGATGTTCACTAAGTGAGTTGATTACGTAAGATAATTTTACTTGTAACTAATGAATGAATTAAATTTCATTCTAGAATCGAATAAGACGTCAATAGCAACTTTACTTGGAAAAAGATTGAAGCAGAAAGAGGAACACGAGGAAAATAAAAAAAGGCACATAGAGCGAATGAAAATGGATGAGAAATTTCTTCAAGTTTTAGAAAAATTATCTAATAAATAACTATAAAAATGTTAAATTAAAAGAAATTAGTTTTTAAGCATGAAAGTTACTTTACTAATAATCATTTTTATATTACTTTTATTACTCAAATTTTATAAAAAAAAAAATACACTTTATAGTCCAAATATTGTAAAATATATTTGTATAATATAAATTAATATAATAAATGTTATAAAAAAAATTCATTGGAGTTCTCAGAATTAATATAACACAATTCATAAATACATACAATTTATATAACTATTTTATATTACATTAAATATTAACAAATTTTCCGGAAAATTATAATTTTTTAAATTTATATGAAATTTTTATGGATTTACATTGGATTTATCATGGAGTTTCCTGTCAGTTTTACAAGGAATTCATAATAACATCTCTCTTAATAACTCCTGCGGTTCGCCTTACTTCACGCGGATAGTTTCCACCATTTTCTTGGTTTCTTTGATTATATTCAGGTATAGTGATTACATTTAACTCATCTTCTCGTAAAATGCAGATATTGTGGATGACGCAGCATGCAACAATGTACTCTGGCATTTAATCTACCCTTGTCATGGGTAAACAATGTAATAAACTCCTCATTCGTCCATTTAATAATCCAATACATCGTTCAACAGTCACTCGTGCAGCTGAATGATGATAATTATAGTTTTTTTGTTTTTCAGTTAAATGTCGATTATCTCGATACGGAATAAGTAAGTGCTGATGTATTTCATACGCAGCATCGCCTAGAATATGACTGTTTTCTGGGAATTTATCATCATCATTTAAGTAATCTGCAACTTCAGACAAACGGAAAACTCTCTGATCATGAACAGAGCCAGGATGTCCAACATAACAATGAGTTATCAGAGTCTTGTGATCACATACGAGCTGCAGAAATTTTAACTATATGTAAATCAATTTTTAATGCTAAAATTAGTAGTGTTGTTGCGAGTCGCGGGTTCAACCCCTAGTTGGAAATATCTCAACGTGGGTTAAACCCTACAACCTCGCTTGTGAGCCGCCACTGTATTCCGGTAGCGTGGAAAGTTGGTAAATATACAGGGTGGTTCACGGATTTAGGTTCGTTTTTAGCACGTGAGCCTTAAAGTCACGCAACTGGCTTCAGCGTATAGCTGTCCAGTTGGAAATCCTAACCTGTAAAGATCTCTGGAAAAACTGGGATATTTCCACAATGAAAAGAACTACATTACTAAAAACTCTTTATAAATTGAAAAAAATCAAACTACAATGACATTCGAAAAAACACACAATTAGAAAAATTATTAAGACCCCTCAATTTAACAAAATAATAATTATAAAAAAACAATACAATAATGCTATAATAATTTAAACATTCATGAAACAAACCAAAATTACCGATATATGAAACAATTAGAAAAAATTATTAAGGCCCCTCAATTGAACAATATAAGTATAAAAAAAAACAATAAATGTTATAAAAACTTACCCCCTTTTTGTATCCCAGACCGGCAGTACACACACAAAAACTTAACATTTTATAAACCCCAAACTACCCCCCCCCCTCCCCCAAAACACCCCATCGCGAAATTTTAACTAACAATTAACCCATTATCAATGAAAAAAAAACACCCCGATCTCCGACAGTCTCGCCTCAACATCACAACCGCCACACTCCTCCCCGACTGTCCCTTTATGTACCTTCACACCGTTCGTCGTCAAGCGCATTTTGCTGATCCCGCTAAACCTTATCTTAAACAGCGTCTAGGCTGAAACTCTCCAGTGGTTTCCAACAAATGTACCCCACGACCGTTACAATGCTCCTCCCTTTTAAAAAGATAAACACTTTTTGTGTTTATCCTTTTCATATGTACCTGCTTTATTGTGTGCTACCGTTCCCGATATGCTATCCCCTTAACCTAGTTACAAAAAACTTAATACTACATATGGAAGACGTAGCTTCCTCTTACAGTCCCTAATTTCTTCAACACTGGCCCGACTTCAATGGAGACTTACTATGGCGAACACTCGCGGCACTCCGCGCACTTACGGATTGACTCGCGCACTCCCGGTACTCACTATCTCACTGGTTGAAGACGATCCGCTGACTTCTTCTGTAACCTCAACATTTGTGCTCGTTGCTTCTGTTGATATCACCAGTGTATTTATCATTCCAAGAACCCAACTTTTACGATGTTCGATCACTACTTCCTGTCCCATTATGTCAAACATTGCGTTTTCTGCCTTCTCGGACACCATTACCACTGGTGCTGACCATGGAGATGAAGAGGGGAATACGACGCCCGCCTCTAACATCTGCTGTATTTCTTTCTTCGGTGTTTCCCGTTGTGCGTACTGTTATATTTTAAATTTGCTATCTCCGTCACACCCTGCTTTAACTTTGTATCTTCTCTCTTCGTCTTACTATATTTAATTGCGTAAATATATTTTATTATTATTGCTTAAACTTTATTTATTATTTATTATTATTATTTATTTAATATTCTTACTTCTTAATATTTACTTAATTTTATATATTTAATAACTCTTACTTCTTAATATTTACTTAATTTTATATATTTAATAACTCTTACTTCTTAATATTTACTTAATTTTATATATTTAATAACTTACTTCTTCATCCCTTAGCTATTATATACATGTATCAAACTTATTTATTCTATTTACATCGTTTTATTATTATATATTTTACTTCTGTGGGCGTAGTTTGTCTTACTAATTTTTATTATTACTTATGTACTTATTTTTTATTGCCTTATTTTATATTTTACTATCATTAACACTTTCTTCCTTTCAACGTCCTTTCTACTTTATATCTATATTTATGTTAACTACTTATTACTCCTTTATAGTTTTTTAAACAGTGGTATTTAAATAAAAATATAAAAACAGGGGTGACTTCTCACAGTACGGAACCCGATATGGCGCCTTGACCAGTGACACCAAATCTTCCATAATTATTCGATGTTTTACACCTTTCGCACAACTCAGCAATGTCATTAACTTCTGCCGATCAACACCTCACATGGCCCGACCATCACATCGTGACCTTCATTTTAAATCGAGCAGGTGGCTCTTCAACATGGACAACGTGCATTCATGTTTCAATACAGACTCGCTCGGCGTATTCTTGTACCCGGTGACATCCTTCAACCAGCTTCTCCCTGGGCTCCTTTCGCCTTGCTCCATATTCTATTTATTCTTTCTTCTCTCTTCTTTCTTCTTTTCTCTATCTTCGTTCTTCTTTCTTCTATTTTCTTCTTGGCTACCAATGCTTGTTCTGGATTCCCCGGAATCTTTAATTAAAATCGTCAAGTTCCCATATTTTATATATTCGGTTTAAGATCCCCTGATCACACCAAATCTTCTCGCTTCTTCCCAATTATCTTCTGATCTTCGTAACAGCCCCCAAATTTTCATGCATGTTACATCCCTGACCAGTCCCACCCCTATCTTCTTTCTTCTGGTAAGACCACCCATTGGATTCGGGTCTTTGCCCGTCTTCTCTCAATGGTTATCTTGAACCCTGGTATCTTCCCTGACCAGTCCCACCCCTATAGTATTTCTTCTGGTTAGATCACCGATTGGATTCGGGTCTTTGCCCGTCGTCTCTCAATGGTCATCTTGAACCTTCGTATCTACGTAGCTGGCCCCAATTTACTCATGCCAGTTACGCCCCAGATACGCCCCAGCCTTATGATAAGCTACCCGTTAGAGTCGGGTCTTTGCCCGCCGTCTCTCGTCAGTAGTCTTTGTCATCGACTTTACCCTATTATCGAAGCCTTTTTCCCTGTATCTCTTCTCCTAGACGTCTAATTGCCCAGTCAATTGTGAGGCCCACCTCACGCCTGACTATATCTCTATTGCTTTGAATAGATTTTTATCAAGCCCCAGCTTGAACTGCTTAACCTTCTTGCGTTGTGTCAGCATTGGCACCCGTTACCCCCCCCCCCACTCATAATTAATCCCGTCGAAGAAATGCTATTTCTATCGAAGTGACAACACCCTCATTGTACTCCTTTAAAATTCACACCACCACCGAAAACAACCCCCAGCCGAAATATTTTTTCTTAATATCTTGCTTTGTTTTACCCTATCCCTAGCTTCTGTAGCAGATATTCCATCAACTACCAATTTGCTTGCTGGTACCATTTTGAAACAATATATTTAATACAAAACAACAATGATTTATTCATCAAAAATATTATAAAAGACGACTGACACCTCTGTATAATAATTACAAATCGAAACTATATTCAGAAAAATTACAAATATCATTTTTATTCCAATAAATAAAAGAAACAACTAACCGAAAAAATGAAAATCAACTTTTTTTTTACAAAAACAACCCCTAGTTTTTTTTTCAATCAACCAACAACAATATAATAACTCTTAAAACTTTCTGAAAACCAATTCAAAACTACGTTACCAAAACCTTCTATGTAATACAACCTTTATTTGTTTTTCACAAAAACAACCCCTAAATTTTCTTCAAATGAACCAACAACCAACTAATAACTCTTAAAAGTCTCTATGAAGACCAACAATCTTATCAAAATCTTCTATGTAATACAACCCTTATTTGTTTTTTACAAAAGTAACCTCTACATTTTCTTTAAATGGACCCACAACAAAATAATAACTCTTAAAACTCTCTATGAAGACCAATTCACAACTTCAACCCTTAAACTTTTCTTCATATCGACCCAAGACAAACAACCCTCCAAAAAAAAATTCTCCCCCAGACAACCAAGAACAACTCTTGAATTCCACAATGATAATATATGACTTCTCTTCCAGACCCAAAAGTAAACTACCCTTATGAAAATTCAGATAAAATTACAAATACTCTTGTATGTAAAACAACCCTTATTTTTTTCACAAAATCAAACCCTACATTATCTTCAAATAAATCAACAAAATAACTCTTAAAACTCTCCATGACGAACAATTCAAAACTTCAACCCTTAAACTTTTCTTCATATCGACCCAAGACAAACAACCCTCAAAAAAAAAAATTCTCCCCAGACAACCAAGAACAACTCTTGAATTCCACAATGATAATATATGACTTCTCTTCCAGACCCAAAAGTAAACTACCCTTATGAAAATTCAGATAAAATTACAAATACTTCTATTATTCAGTAAAATAAAAGAAACCACTGACAGAAAAAAAAATCTTGTATGTAAAACAACCCTTAATTTATTTTTTTTTTGTTCACAAAAACAAACTTTTCTTCAAATGAGCCAATACAATAATAATTTTTAAAACTCTCTATGAACAACAATTCAAAACTTCAACACTTAAACTTCTCAATTCAAGACAAACAACCCTCCAAAAAAAAAATCTTCCCAGACACCCAAAGAACAATTCTTGAATTCCACAGTGATAATATATAACTTCTCTTCCAGACCCAACAGTAAACTACCCTTAGCAAAATTTATAATCAGATCCTATCCAGAAAAATCCCCTATATGAAAAATCACATTTTCATCAATTTGTTTCTTCAATATTCATTTAACTTCAAGCCAACGCCGAAATCCATCCCTCCATAAAATTATTACTATAAAAAAAATCTTCAAACAAGCAGATACTTGAAACCCCTAATTTTTCTATTTGTTATCTTCTGTATTTATTTGAACTCAATAAAAGAACCAAAAATTCTCAAAAACAAAATTTCTTCCCTTGTGTACTGCCATACTTCTTTCTGACTTCATTTACGCCGCACCCTATATATACATATATAATCCCCCCAAAAATATGTTTATTAACAACCCCTGTCTTGTTTCATACGCCAAGCTAATTATTCCACCTGAAAAATATATTCACAACATACAACATATAATCAACCCTTAAATTTATTACTGCAAAAATCCTGCGGAAAAAAAATCACAAAATGTCCTTTACAACCCTTACCTTTTCTCCTTCCTTGAAAAAAAATCTCGGCCCCTAAAAAAATTATATAACACAAAAAAAAAAATTTCCAACCCCTAAATTTTTTTTGCACCCCTCCCAAATTTTCCAGTCTGCTAAATCCCACCTAGCTGCCACCATTGTTGCGAGCCGCGGGTTCAACCCCTAGTTGGAAATATCTCAACGTGGGTTAAACCCTACAACCTCGCTTGTGAGCCGCCACTGTATTCCGGTAGCGTGGAAAGTTGGTAAATATACAGGGTGGTTCACGGATTTAGGTTCGTTTTTAGCACGTGAGCCTTAAAGTCACGCAACTGGCTTCAGCGTATAGCTGTCCAGTTGGAAATCCTAACCTGTAAAGATCTCTGGAAAAACTGGGACATTTTTATAATGAGAACTACTACATTACTAAAAAAAACTCTTTATCAATTAATAAATCAAACTACAATTTCAGAGATATGAACTAATTAGGAAAAATTATTAAGCATCGCGAAATTTTAACCAAAATTAACCCATTATCATTGTAATTCCAAAAACCCTTCATCTCCGACCGTCTCGCCTCAACCTCCCAACCGCCACTGTCCCCTCGCGTCTCTCGCGTCTTCACAGCGACAATCTTGCACCTAGTGCAATTCAGCAAAAACGCATTGATAATTTGCTAACAATGCGTCTAGCTGCAACTAACTACCAACGGTATTCAACAAATGGGCCCCGCGACCGTTACATTCACAATCCATCATGTATTACATATTATGTCAAACAATATTTTTTATTGTACAAAACATTTAATTCACAAATTATGACAGACACAATAAAACATCACGGATTATTAAAGGATAAACATAATATTCTTATGTTAAGATTAATGAAATAAAAACACAAAATTGTTTTAATTAGTGTTAAATAACACAAGTCCAAAGAGTATTGCCTATACAAAAAATTACTCCATATAGTATTTAAAAAAAAAATGGAAACAAAAGTCAGTACGTCGTAAAAACCGATAAAATTCTCCGAAAATATTGTAAACAGAAAGTCGTTAAAAGCGGTATTTTGTTGTAGTGATATCGTTATAAACGGTATATTATAACAGGCGATTGTATGGGATTCAGCCGGGACTTTTATTCTGAGTCGTTATAACCGGTTTCTACTGTATTAATTTCTTATAAACCAATGTTATATCATATATTAAGCATACTAGTTGTTTAATATATGATAATATGTAACTTTCAACCTGACCAAATAATATAGCTTTTCCAAAAATTTATAGTTTTCGAAAAAAAAAATTTTTTTTACAATCCATCAATCGAAATTGATAGCTCTTAAATAGTTTATTATAGAGGTACTTATGACTCAAGGCAATTTTATTATGATCCACAGTACAAAGTTAAAAAACTTAAAAATAAAAAAAAAGTTTGTCATAAAATATGTATCTATGTATGTAGTTTTAAGAGTAATTACACTTTATATTTGAATACCATAACAAATAAAAAACCTGTACACAAATAATTACATCAATAAATTTTATATAAATTTGTATCTGATTTTCCCACAACTAAATGAATCAAATGAATGAACAAAGTAATGCATCGATTTAGTAGATCCTTAGGGGAGGGGGGGGGGTGCTACGCCTCGACCCCTGTCATTTCAGTCTGCAGACACCCATGTCTTTGGTAGGTGTAATATTTATTTAAAATTAACCCTCCGTTAGGCGCGTGGCATACATGCGTAGACCACTACTATAAAAACTGTAATAATAAAAATCACGCTTTTTTTGAGGACGTGCCCTTTTGAATAGCTGTCGATTATGAATTCTTACATATCATCAGTTACTTAGTTGCAATATTTTAGCTCGGTGTTTTGAGTTATAACGAATCAAAAACGGCTGGTCTACGCATGTATGCCACGCGCCTAACGGTGTAACTATTTTTGTTGTGTTTCGATTTTTTATTTTCATCATTTTTGTAAGAAATAGTAGTTTTACTTAATGGGTGTGTATTATATTTGACTATTTTCGGAAATATAGACATGTTCGATCAAAAAAAACTTTGCAGGGATGTACTTAAAGCTCGAAAAAAAGTTTAGAATAATACTGAGTGTACGAGATTTTTATAATTGAAGAACCCCATACCATTAAAGGTATGAGCATCTACAGAGGGGGGGGGGGGGGGGCTATTGGGGTACTTTCCCTCTGGCATCGAGAAAATATATGTAATATTCGATTCTATAATGTACTTGTAAAAAAATATTTTATATTTTTTTGTGGGGAGGGGGGGGAGCTAATTGATTTAATTGATTAGTCATTGAAAATCTACAGATGGATATGACTACCCAAAATAGCTAAAAGTAAAAAAAATACCTATAGTGTCCTTATTTTTTTATTCAATATAATAAAAAAGTTTTTCGATTTTCCTGCATATAGATAAAGTAATTATTTCGGACGTTATATTTATTCTAAAAAGCGCAAAAACCGCAATAATTCGGCAAATATGTATAAAAACACCATATAAGATATATTCGCACTATATATTTACCCAAATAAAAATATCCAAATTTGATCGCCATTTTCATACTTTTCTTTGCAACATTTTTGTTGCATTTTTTTGTATCTCTATATATTAGTCATAAGTAACATATTTTGTTGTTCACATTTTTATTTAGGTATATTATGTTTGCTTTTTGGGTTAATATAGAATTTATGACAATTAAACGTCAAAAATTGGTATTTAACTTTGTTGATTTTTTCACAAACAAATATACAAAAATTTCAATAAAAATTATGTGTTGTATACAAGAGTATACATCAATAAACATAATAGTTCAACTCATTTGAAATAAAAATCAAATTTAGCTATTATAGGCCAAATTGAAATGGTCTACACATGTATGCCGCGCGCCTAAACTCGTGACAGTAGTACGCGCGCCTAACGGAGGGTTAAAATAAATAAAATTATGTATATACATGCAACCAATTAAAATGTTGAGTATCACTGCTCTAGTTGACACAAGCAGCCACAGAACGGGATTCGCCGCATGCGCAGAACGTATAATATTGTAACAGATCGTGTGTTAAATTCGTTAAAATGTTTCAAGTAAAACAGGAAGATATAAAACAAGAAATAGAAGACATCGATTGTCTTCAGGATATTGAAACCTATGATGAATTATCTAAATATTACAAACAGGAATATCAGGTAAGTAATACAAGTGAAATACATGTTAGTAAATACAGGTTATGTTGCATATTGTATGTTTGACAGTTGCTCAAATGTAAAACAGAGGTTCCAAAACAATTGTCGGTTAAACTAGAGATTACGCGTGCATGACGTCATTATTGTCAAAATATTTATAAAACATTACCTACAACTAATTCAATTTATTACTGTAAACACAGTTGGCGACTCTGACTGTATAAAATAATTTTCATAATACGACTCACCACTGTTTTAACACCGTTGTTGGTGTTTACTTAAAACGCTTGCACGAAATATGACAAAGTCTTCAGAAAACTCCAAGAGAATTGTCATATTATATTAATATATCATTTGAGAGTGCTTCCTAGCTAGCCCCTTTATAATACCGGACATAAATAAAACAAAAATATTAAACTTAAGTCATTATTCATATTAGCGACTTTTGCTAAAAATGGCCTGACAAAAAAGTCAAAATAGGCGTATTTTTTTACGTAGATCATGAATCAATCGGCACTTAAAAAAATAATTCAATCTTATTTATATATTTTTTATTTTATAAACAAATGAAGGTTGAATCCTCGTTTTTAACTAACCTCAATTTGACATATTATTCAAACAATTATTGATCAGAATTTACATAATTTTTCTCGCCCTTCCTTTTCATTATAAACATAACATGTTACGTTTGATATACTCGAGCCATATTTTCATTTCCAGAACGTGAAAAACATTTTTTTTCTACTCTTTGTTTAAAAAAAAAGTAATTGTTTTAAAACAAAAAAAAGTAAAGAGCAAAGAAGTCTGCTCTCTGCTCAGTACAAAAAAGAAACTGTTCTTAATAGCAGCTATCGCAGTAGCAGTCCCATCTCTACAAATATCTTGTTCCCATGTCAGAATCTGACCATGAACTTCAAATATACGCTACTCAAAATGGGAAAAAAAATTCTTAAAATGTTTTTCTTATCTTGACTCGTACATTAAAAACTAGTAAATTTAATTATACTTAAAATACATACTTAATAGTGTTTTCAGTGTGTTTTTTTTTTTACATTTTTAGCATTAACTTGAAAACATTACGTCAGATTTATTTACTTACAAATTATCTGTTTTCAGGAAGACTTGGTTATTAAAGAAGAAAATGTACCAGAAATTAAAAATAAACAAATAGAAAATGAAGATATTAGTATTACTACATATTGTAATAATGAAATAATTAACAACGAGTCCAGATTAACTAAACGACGTTCTCATAATATCGTTCTAAATTCAATATCACGGACGCACTAAGATGGTGGATTACCTTTTTCTTCATAACCATTTTGATATGGATATCAAATGAAAGAGTTTGATGAGCTTTACTTGTTACTATGTTAGTTAGTTAGTCAATCAGTCACTAAAAATTTGAAAATAAAATTATTAAACAAACTTTTATTAAAAATGCACTAAATAAAAAAAATTCAGCTATCACAAAAATGTCAGGTTTTTATGACTAAAACAAATCAAAGTGCGGGGTGCTATAAAGTTATGTTGTACCTCGGATTAGATTTTTATTGCAAATCTCGTCAAAATTATTGTTGATAAGAAATAAAAATTCTAAAAAATGTCCCTGGATTTTTTGACACTTAATAAAGTTCTCGCCGCTTGACGCGCGATGTTAAAAACCCGTCATGTCAGTCCAGGGGCAATTTTTTTTTTAATTTTTATTTCTATTGTATGTTATTATATTTGTAAATACCTACAATTTAATACACATATAAAGTTGGAGCATTGAGTTTTACAATTGACTTAGCGGTTTTTATCATCGCGTGTCGAGCGTTCAGAACTTTATTAAGTGCCACATCAAGGAGCATTTTTTTAAGATTTTTTTTTCTTATCAACAATAATTTTGAGTTGATATTCAATAAATTTAGCCGTGCCAGATTTCAGAGCAAAGAATTTTACGATTTTCGTATCAATTTAAACATCAAATCAAACCTATTTTACAATTAAATAGACTATTACAGGCGGAAGCATTTTTTCGGATTTTTATTGTATGTTATTACAATTGTAATTACCTACAATTTAATACACATATAAAGTGGAAGAAATGATTTTTACAATTGTTTTAACCGTTTAATTATACAAAGTGACTACTGTGGTCTGGCCGCTAGCTTCAGTGTCATGTAATTTTGACGACCTTTTATAACGTAGGTAAACTTCTTAAAAAATCCCGGACACATTTGAAAAATCCCCCCGGACGCCCTTAAAAAGAGGGGAAAAGAGAATTCCTGATACTATGTCCTATGAGTCTGATAAAATCTTGTTACTTTCTGTTTTTAAGATATGACTTTGTCTAGGAAAGATGTTATGTAATTAAAAAAAATTATTGAAAACTCAGTAACTTTTATTTGTTGCATTTTTCTGTGAGCAGTTCAGTTTTTAAAATATAAATTGTGTACTAGTTTCATAGAAACCTTTGCAATATGTTCCTAGTTATAAGAATGTATTTATGATGAATAAATTAAAATAAACATAATTAAGTGTGTCACTCGACACGTGTTTCGACTTCACAAGAAGTCCTCATCAGGAGCCTAACGATTCCAGACTGATATAGTCTTGGTCAGAACCTATATATATACTAAAAGGACTTATCACGCTTCAATGATTCAGACCAATCAACGGCAAGGTCTAGAAGGATTGAAGCTGGGATAGGTCCAGTACCTCCATTAAAAATACTATTCTTATCCCTCAAGATTTCTAAGCTTTCTGCTGCGTCTAATTGATTATTATTGCATGTTTTAATTAATTTTAAATTATTAATGTCCGTTTTATGATTTAATGTAGTCATATGATGAGCTACGCTAGATTTATCCACCCGATTGTATTTAAGGTGAGCCATGTGCTCTTTAAATCTAATGTTTATAGATCTCCTAGTTTGTCCTAAATAACTTTTTTCGCAATTTAAACAGCTGATTTTATAAATACCGGATTTATCATTTACTTCTATTTTATCTTTGGGGTTACCTAGGAGAGTTTTAATGTTATTATTATTAGAAAAAGCTAATTTAAAATCAAATTTCTTAAACATTCTGGACAACCCTTTGGTGGTCTTGTCAAACGGGAGTTTAATGTAGTTTTTAGGTTCTTCTTTAATTTCTTTAGTTAGAGTAATGTCTTGGAGACGATTTAGTTTAGAATGTTTTTTATTTAAAATGTTATTAATAATTTGTTTATTAAAACCATTGAATTCCGCAATCTCTTGGATGTATTTAAATTCTTTATTAAATCTTTCTTGAGTTAAAGGGATATTAATTAATCTATGGACCATCGTATTAAATGCCGCAATTTTATGTTGGTAGTGGTGATTAGAGTCAAAAGTTATGTATCGTTTAGTGGTAGTATCTTTCCGGTAGATATCAAATTCTAAAATATTATTATTTCTTATTATTAATGTGTCAAGAAAAGGTAGTTTCCCATCTTTTTCTATTTCACATGTAAATTTAATACTTTTAAATTGCGCGTTCATGTCGTTAATGAAATCATTTAAATTATTATTTAATTAATGTACTGTTTAAGTAGTAAGTAAGACAGTAATGAATCAGCCTGTATAATTGTATTTTTGCCGGTTTTTACGACTATCCACTTTTACGACCTAATATGACCGGTCTTTTTGTCGTTATAACCGGTATCTACTGTATTAAATTTGTATATTATAATTAATAAATACATAATTTGTATAATATAATAGAATATATTAAAATTTGTATACTTTCATAGAAATATTAAGTATAACAATAACGTTATGTTTATTAATATACCACAATAAATACAAAACTTGTACACAAATAATAGTATATTATACCACGAGTCAATAATGATAGCTATTATTACCGAGGAATAATTTTCGAACCGAGCCGCATAGCGGCGAGGGAGAAAAAATTTCCGAGGTAATAATAGCCATTATTGCGAGTAGTATACTGTACTTTATCTACGACTATTTTAATTACTTTAATAAAACACAACTGAATACAAGAAATGCAAACACAAGCATTTTTGTTACAATTTCAAATTAATATAAATTAAACTATACCATGGAAACAAAATACACAAACTCTGTGGTGTCCAAAAATATTAAAATTAGTAATATTACAGTTAATAAACTGAACAAGTTTTGTACTATTAACAACTTTACTAGAATTTTTATCCATCTCAATACAAATACACAAACACTAGGTGTTTTATTTGACAGTCGTAAATAAATTTTTTAGACTTAAAGTTTGTGTATTTTGTTTCCATGGTATTATTTAATTTGAGGAATTTTCTGATTGGTGCATTAGAGGGCAATAATGATTTAGAGGGCAATAATGACCATTATTGCCCTCCAATGCACCAATCAGAAAATTTCTCTTTCGTCATGGTTCCCTCTGGGATTAATATATCGCATTATATAGTAAAAACTACGTATGTAATGTATGTATTATATATAAGTCGTGGATAAACATTTTTATGTATTTACTTTTTGTTATTTGATTATTTTCACAAGTAGATTAATGAATAAAATATTGCATCATTTTACTCGATTCCAAAAGGGGGTGTATCCCGCTAATACCCCTCTTCTTTCTGTCTGCGGACGCCCATGTCCATAGACATCTTTCATTATCAATTAAAAAGTTCAATACATCTAGTAAAATTAAGCCCAACTCTAATTGGATCACTCCCGAAATCAAACAAATGTCTAAACACAAAAGAAATACATTTCTTTTAATAAGAGACTGTACAAAATATAATATCAATTGCGTAAATTTAAAAATTGTTTACAAAGATCTGTGTAAAAATATTCATAATAAAGTAAGAGAACATAAACAGAAATATTTTAGTGATATCATTAAAAACTCGGACAATAAAAGTAAAACGTCCTGGAGTTTAGTAAAAAAATTTACAAATAATAACAATAACAATGCCCCAAACAATTTAATTTCTAAGATACATAAAGCTAGTAATAATAATTTAATAACAGATCCGATAGAAATTGCAAATGAATTTAATAATTATTTTATTACCGTCTCTAATAGTACCAACTTAAATAAACAAGCAAATACACACTCTATTCCAAACAATGATAAAAGTTTATTTCTTTTCCCTTGCACAGAAAATGAAGTTTTTAACACATGCTTAAATATAAAAAATAAAAAATCTTTCGGCTGGGATAAAATCCCTCCCTTTTTACTAAAACGCACTGCACATTTGATAAAAGGGCCACTAACATACATAATAAATAAATCTTTTGAAGAAGGTACATATCCCGAACTACTAAAAAAAGCCGTTGTAACCCCCTTATTTAAAAAACAAGATAATTTGAAGCTAGTTAACTATCGACCTATCTCAATATTGCCATCCTTTTCAAAGATATATGAAGTCATTATTGCCGAGAGACTTTACAATTTTCTATTTAAAACTTCTCAATTATCTGAAAAGCAATTTGGCTTTATTAAAGGTAGAAATATCAATCAAGCGATATTCAACACTATACTGAATATCACAAATGCCTGGAATAATGGTGAACAAATTATAACTCTATTTTTTGATCTCACTAAAGCTTTTGACCGAATCGATCATTCATTATTGATTGATAAGTTGTTTTATTATGGTATAAGAGGTACACCTCTAGATTTAATTTCTTCTTTCATTACCGGAAGACAGCAGTGTGTGAAAATTAAAAATGATCTAAACAATACTTATTCTTCCTGGAAATCAGTTGAGTCAGGAGTTCCACAAGGTTCGGTCCTAGGGCCCTTATTATTTATATTATATATAAATGAATTACCTCAATACATCAAACACCCAATTACTCTCTTTGCAGACGATACATCGATTACTTACACAAATAGTAGCTTAAATAACTTATTAATCCAGATTGACAGTTCGGTCAAAAGCTTAAATGAATGGTTTATTTCAAATACATTATGTCTGAATATTTTAAAAACACAAGGTATTAAATTTGGAGACTATGGGACGGCAATAAACTCAATAACCATCAATAATGAAACCATAAACCTTCAGAACTGCGTTAAATTTTTGGGAATTTTAATTGATAAACACCTTAATTGGAAAGAGCATATTTCAGAATTAACTAAAAAAATTTCTAAATTCTGCTACGCCTTAAAAACACTACAAATCAACGTGAACACAGATACGTTACTCTTAGTATATTATGCTTACATCGAAAGTAATCTAAGATATGGTCTGTTATTTTGGGGTAATTCAACGCATTGCATAAACTTATTTAGAATCCAAAAGAGGTGCATACGTATAATTGCCAACGTTGGGCTTAGGGACAGTTGTGTTGAACTTTTTAAAAAATTCCAAATTCTAACGCTTACGGGCTTGTACATTTATGAATGTGCAGTGTTCCTAAAACAAAATAATAACATTGTCAAACTTTTTCATAATGATCATGAATATAACACACGATTCAAACATACACTAAAGCAAAATCCTACAAGTTTAACAGTCATATATAAAAATATTAACTACATTATTAAAATATTTAACTGCATTCCCTCTGAAATTAAAAACTTACCACTAAAACTATTCAAAACGCAACTCAAAAATTATTTAACTTCAAAATGTTATTATAAATTAGATGATTTTTTTTCTCATAACACTTAATATATATTTTTTTTTTCACCTGACTGTTTCCATGTACCTACTATGTATATTATAGGGAAATAAAGAATTATTATTATTATTATATAAATATAATGTTATAATTATTCTTAATAAATACATTCTTATAACTAGGTACTTATTAGATAGGTTTCTATGAAAATATACAAATTTTAATATATTCTATTCTATTATACAAATTATTTATTTATATTTATTATAATATACAAATGTAATACAGTAGAAACCGGTTATAACGACAAAGGGACCGGTCATATTAGGTCGTAAAAAGCGGATAGTCGTAATAACCGGTAAAAATACAATTATACAGGACGATTCATTACTGTCGTGCCAAACTTAAACAGTAGATAAAGAAAAACATTTTAAGCAAAAATCTTCCAATAAACATGTGTCCGGAAATTTTTCGTAAGGCAACTACAGGCCTCCAAAGATTTTACTAAAAATGACTTTTTATTTAATATCTAGAGAACCCTTTATTCTATACAGGGTGAGTCATATCAGGTGGAACAAACTTAAACCATTGATTGAGAAAAATATTTCAGGTAAAAAAGTTCATATAAACATGTGTCCGAGAACTCTTCGTGAGGGAGCTACAGACTCCCAAAGATTTCTACTAAAATTGGTTTTTATTTAATATCTGGAAAACCTATTGGGATACAGCAATGAAAATTAATACCTGGATTAGTAATAATACGTTTTATCGATTTCCAGTATCAAACAATGGTTATTTAGACCAGGGATGCATGGGACCTGTGGGCCCTCTGATTTTTATCTAGTATTTTTTTGTTCTTCACTTTTTTCTTATGTTTGGTACTTTTATAAGGTCATATGATACAAATTACACATAAATATACATTGTTTAGTTGTCATAAGATCAACCGTTTACGAGAAATACGACGGAGAAGATAGTTTTGCAGAATTTAACTTAATACGGATGCTAAAAATTACACAAAATAAATTTATATTCTTGTTCTAGTACTAAAAATAAGAAAAAAAGTTGGTGTAAATATTCCTCCTAATATGACTCCTCATAGAATTATAGCCAGTTGTATTACTTTAATTCGTGCTTTATTAATTGACTAAAAAACGAAACTAAAAATTGTTATCTGTTGTTAAGGATGCATTTTTTAGGTATATTTGCATACACATTTATTCTTGTTTTTAATTATAGAACAAGAATATAAATTTATTTTGTGTAAAATTTTTAACATCCGTATTAAGTTAAATTCTGCAAAACTATCTTTCACATCGTATATCTCGTAAACGGTTGATCTTATGACAACATAACAAAGTATATTTATGTGTGTTTTGAGTCATATGACCTTATAAAAATACCAAACATAGGAAAAAAGTGAAGAAAAAAAAATACTAGATAAAAATCAGAGGGCCCACAGGCCCCATACATCCCTGGTCTAAATAACCATTGTTTGATGCTGGAAATCGATAGCACGTATTATTACTAATCCAGGTATTAATTTTCATTGCTGTATCACAATGGGTTCTCCAGATATTAAATAAAAACCAATTTTAGTCGAAATCTTTGGGAGTCTGTAGCTCCCTCACGAAAAGTTTCCGGACACATGTTTATATGAACTTTTTTGCTTGAAATATTTTGCTCAATCAACGGTTTAAGTTTGTTCCACTTGATATGACTCACCCTGTATAGTATATGTGAATTTGTTAATTTTACAACTGGGGACTAAAATATTGCTTAATTCGCATCTGAATATTTTTTTTAAATTAATTAAATTGTATCTAAATTTTCTATATAATTATACACAATTTTGCATTATTTATTTTGTTAATAATGTTTAATAAATTACTTAAGATAATGCATTATAAGATGCTTGGATCGTGCCAAATTCAGGATCCGTGCATATATGCTAATATATGCTTATATCTTATAATTTTTTCTCGGGGGGTTTTTTAATAGAATGTGTCAGTTTATGTGTTAATAAATTTGCTTTTAGTTTACAGCTATATTCACATCGGTTGCATTTAAAGAGTTTTTCATTAGAATGTTTTAATTTATGTCTTATAAAATGTGGTTTTTGATTACAGCTATATTCACATCGGTCACATTTAAATGGTCTTTCATTAGAATGTGTTAATTTATGTGTTAATAAATATGCTTTTTGTTTACAGCTATATTCACATCGGTCGCATTTAAATGGTCTTTCATTAGTGTGTATTAAATTTTGTCTTAATAAATGTGTTTTTCTTCTACAGCTATATTCACAGTCATCGCATTTAAATGGTTTTTCATTAGTATGTATTAATTTATGTTCTAACAAATGTTGTTTATATTTACTACTATACTCGCACTAATCACATTTATGTTTATGTAATTTTACACTAGTTTTATGAGAACGTTGTTTAGTTAAACTGGACTCGTTGTTAATTATTTCATTATTACAATATGTAGTAATAATAATATCTTCATTTTCTACTTGTTCATGTTTAATTTCTGGTACATTTTCTTGTTTAATAACCAAGTCTCCCTGTAAACCGACAATTTGTAAGTAAATACAATTATAAAGATCTGGTGTAATGTTTTAAAGATAAAGCTAAATATGTTAAGGAACTAACTAAATCTGCTCTATATTTTAAAACTAAATTGTTTTCTTAACGCTACATACTTTACACACATAGTGGTTAAATTTATATTTGGCATCCTCCCATTACTTTGTACATTATTATTATAGCATCAACTCTATTCTAAATAACAATATACGTTATTTTCCACAATAATGACGTCATGCACGCGTAATCTCTAGTTTAACCGACAATTGTTTCGGAACCTCTGTTTTACATTTGAGAAACTGTCAAACATACAATATGCAACATAACCTGTATTTACCAACATGTATGTATTTCACTTGTATTACTTACCTCGTATTCCTGTTTGTAATATTTAGTAAATTCATCATAGGTTTCAATATCCTGAAGACAATCGATGTCTTCTATTTCTTGTTTTATATCTTCCTGTTTTACTTGAAACATTCTAATTTAACACACAATCTGATATATTACACGTTCTGCGTATGCGGGAGGCTATGGTAACTCAAGATAGCACACAGTACATAAACAACCAAGGTTAGTATATGTACAGGTTGTACGATCAGCTTGTCAAAATCAAGACAGGAGAGAGGGAACTACGTCATTTCGGGTGCCCAATCATAACAAATCGCTGACGGCGGCGTCTATATGTATTACATTTAAATGTCACCCGGAGTGACGTAATTCTCGCCGGGCGCTGATTGGTTAAAAGCGATGGTACAACCTGTTAATTTACTAACCTTGATAAACAACCATATGTACAATAAATGGCCGCTTATTCCGCGCATGTGCTGCCCTCTGTTCTATGACAGCTTGTGCCAACTAGAGCAGTGATACTCAAACTTTTTAAATCGTCTACTTTGGTTTGTTCTGATTTTTTTCTGAACTGTTGATTGAAATATCAGAATACATTTATATTAATAATTAATTATTCTTCAGAAATTGGGTACAGGATTATAAAAAAAAATTACAACAAATTAAAATAAATTATATTTATTTTAATTTCGATTTAATGAGTGAAATTCTAGTAAACTACTTGTGAATAAAATCAAATAACAAAAATATACAATAATTTATTGATATAATTATTTGTGTACAAGTTTTGTATTTCTTGTTGTATTCAAATATAATATAACTATTCTTAATAAATACATTCTTATAATTAGGTACATATTACAAGGTTTGTAAGAAATTAAAAAAACAAATTTAATATTATAAAGATATTTTTACAATTAAATCATTATAATACATATTTGTATTGATAAAAGGTCGTAAATCAGTTCAAAAGAAAGCATAAATTTATCTAGAGAAGCATGTTTCCAGTATGTATAAAGTAAGGTAGGTAATTTTAAAAAATCTTTTTCTTATTAACACTTATCGGTCGTAAGTCACCTCTCACGTGACAACAGCACTTTGTCACTACAGTCGTACGTCACGTGGTAGGTGACAATTAACATCCGCAGTGATATCTTTCTGCTTTTTAATTTATATTAGTTACTAGCTGCCCCGGCAAACGTTGTTTTGCCAAAAGATAATTTGCATGCTCTTTCTCATTGTTATGATGTTAAATTTGTTAGGGTTATTTTGTGTATTTTAACTATTTTGAGTATTTCGATCGATATTTAAATGTCGTCGTGTATGCATTTTTGTATAATTTCGCTATATTTTAAGAATATTAATAAACTGTATCGTATGTTATGTTAAAAACACGTGCCCCACGTACCGAATAGATAAAATTAAATAAAATAATAAAATTACGTAGTATGCCTGTTTAAATTAAACACAATTTAATTTAAGAAATACAACAACACATACCGATTTCAATTCGGTTATCACCAATAGATATATAATTTTACTTACATGTTCGAAGAAATGGAAGTATTGTAATTTGTAATACCGTCAAAAAATCGTGTCCGAGATAAGAACAGATTCTGAACTTCAAAACGTAAAGAAAAGTTAATATCCGCATGGCGACTGTGCGTGTGTGTGTCTGGATGTAGGATTTTCTTCCGTTCAGGATAACTACAGTAAATATGTACCGATTTGAATTTGGGGGGGGGGGGGAATGTTTGCCTCAGTGAGTACTCTAGACCTATTGATTTTGGTGCTAATCGGATTAAGGGTTTCGGAAATATTCAAAATTTTGTACCTATTATCGTCTACAAAGTGAGTATTATCTCACCAATTTTGATGGGATTTGGTACACTTGTAGTTTAATCCAATCTAAGGATTTCATAAACGTGCCCAAAAAGCCACTGAAAGGGTGAAAACCACTCTCAAAATTTTAATTTTAAATACTATTAAATTCATGTTGCCATGGAAACAAGCGCAGTTAAATTCAAGTGAATTCAAATGTCAGATAATTCTACATAAATGTGTATTATACAACTGACATTAGAATATTAGAAAACTAATATTTATAATACAAAGATGAGTTTTATATTACAAATTATTGTAAAATATATTACAGAACATGGAAATCATGTATGGTTCTCCATACCGTTATTTTAGTACGTAGCACAGAATATACTAATAAGCAGAAGCGTTATTTGGATACAATGGCCATGGTCAAAAATTTTTAGTTCATCTGAACGACCCCCAGAGGCGCCACTTGTACATTATTAAGGTTTAAAACTGATCCACTGCGTTTCGTAGGTTACGTAGATTTAAAATTATAATATTTATTTTTTGTTTTCTGACATTTCCGATTCTCATTGTGAATTTTCTATTCCATTGCAGTTTTTTGTGTATTAAATTATTATTTAAAAGGTAAGTACAATTAATATTTATTCAAAAAAGTCTCTTGCTACCTATTGTTCATTGTGAATTATTGTAAAATGATATAAGATGATACCATCCGGGAAAAACAGAGACCAAATAAAATCTGCGTAAATCCAGGAGCAAATAGGGTCTTAGGCAAGGTTCCAATTGTGAGTCCTGTTAAAATAAAACAAAATTTAACATAATTTTTTAGCTTTAATTTTAAAAACTGACGGCATTAATATCTAAACTCATTCTAGCAAATGTCAACGCTTTTATAAGCAGCTACACCTTCTGGACTCGACACTTCACTTCTGTAGAAGACTACGAGATGTTGGTCGAAACATCAAGTGGTGTTACATTGCAACGCGGAATGAAACCCAAAAATAAATAATATATACAATCAAACAACCTTGAAAGTCTACGTTCAAAAAAAGTTTTTAATGTTCTTACTGTCATAAAATTAGTTAGTTTACCTGTATATTATATAGAATATACTCGTAATATGTAGATATGCATATAATATTTTTGAACTGTATAAATACTTTTCTTTAAATAAAATCAGATAATATTAATATAACTTATTATTTTTAAATGCATTTAAACATTTTCAGAAAATAGAGGTTTGATTGTAAATCATGTTCCTGATTTCAATATTCAACATAGAAAGTCTTTACATGTTTATAAAAACATGAGAACTAACTTACTACTGATAATAAATAAAATAATTATATAATAAATATATAAGTAAATAAATTAAATAATATTATTTATAAATCCCGCCAATGAATTTAGTTTTAATATTGAACGCTAGATGGACAAAATTATATTTTTTTGAAAAGCCCTTCTTTTATTTTTTATTTCATATGAACGACCACGAGAGGGACATGACAGCTAGATTTAACGTTATATGTCGCTTCTTTATACTTGTGTTCTGTGGTACGTAGCCATGATACAATTAATACAGATATGGCATTGCGCATATCACCTAACTTCACTCTGTTCGCTGTGACGTCACACGTGACTCGCCCAAATTAATATTATAGTAGTTCATGAAAGTAGTCAAATGTTTAATTAATAATTCACAATAATTATAAACGTCAGTTTGACATTTAATGTATATATACGGTGAAACTTGGTTATGTGGGACTTGGATAAGTGGGAAACTTTTATAACTAGAACTCATACTGAAGTCCCGTCACATCTGGAAATATATCTGAGTAAATAGATACATTTCCACATATAGAAGATCAAAAATGAAATAAAGTCTAGGCATTTCCTTATTTTCAGTTGATGGAGAATTTATTTAAATATATTTTAAGGTATTCAATAATGAAATGCAAAATTATATCAGTTATCAGTAAAACAAATACTTATTTATAAAAGGATTAATTATATAAATAATTTAATTTAGATATAAAAAACGCTGTGTTATGTATCCATATAAACGTATCATGCATATAAACACATATAAACAAAGTGAATCACGTGTGACGTCATGCGCAGTAAAGTGAAAAAATGAAACTCGGGAAAGCCATATCTTTAATAATTGTATAATGGTACGTAGCTATTAATATTTGATAAAACGTCAAAATACTAAAAAATATTTTATTTTAAAGCCGTGTTTTGTTTTGATGATGTCACTGTTATTTATATAAAAACATAGTAGCCATTGAACGGTTTTTTCTCATTTTCGTAAATATGTAAATATCTCGACCCCACAATCACCTACCCGCTTACCGGGTTCAAAAAATCTATAAACCTTCCCGAAGACCAAACAAATATATGGTGTGAATATGGCTTCGATACGTCCAGTGATTTATGCCTGATGATCCGTGGTACATACATACGCACCGAGAGTTTTATATATTAAGATATTATAAAACTCGCGATCGATAAGGGTTAATATTAAATGATGAGTTGTTCAATAGAAACAACAAATAATTCTCTAATTCAGATCAGATCTAAAATGATCAGATCCACTTGGATCTAACCATTTTATTCCTGGGCAGCTATAATCACACTGGTCGTATTTAAAAGGTCATTTATTAGTATGTGTTAAAATATGTCTTAGGCCCCCCATACACCTACAATATAACTGTGCAATGCTATTATTGCACAACTGTATTGAAATATACGTTACGCCTACACGTTCAATAATATTGAATCTTGAATTATTCGCGTCAATATTTTCGTCGGAGCAACATGTGTGATGATGAAGATTTGGCTGCAGCTATGCTGATAATTTTGCTGGCAAAACAAAAAAAAACGAAAGAAGGCCAGTGTACACTCATGAACGTCTTTGAAAATAAATTTATAAATATTTGTGCGTGCGTACGGTCCGCTCCGAACAGTAGACTAAAAAATATTGTACAATAATCCCTACAGACGACACAATGAAAAAATATGGCGCAATAAAATTAAACTCGCTATAAACTTTTCTAAAAGTATTGTGCAATCTTCAATAATATGATTCCTAAACGGTCAATAATATTGGACAATCCGTTATATTGCACAATAAAATTGATCGTCTATGGGCCGCCTTAATAAATTTGCTTTTTGTCTAGAGCTATAATCACATTTTTTTACATTTGAAGGGTTTTTCATTAGAATGTTTATGTTTTGCTAAATAAGCTTTACTTTTAAATTTAATATCACACTGGTCGCATTTAAATGGTCTTTCATTAGTATGTGTTAACTTGTGGGTTAGTAAATTGCTTTTTCCTCTACAGCTATATTCACACTGATCGCATTTAAATGGTCTTTCATTAGTATGTGTTAACTTGTGGGTTAGTAAATTGCTTTTTCCTCTACAGCTATATTCACACTGGTCGCATTTAAATGGTCTTTCATTATTATGTGTTAATTTATGGGTTAATAAATGGACTTTTTGTTTACAGCTATATTCACATCGGTCGCATTTAAAGGGGTTTTCATTAGAATGTGTTAATTTATGGGTTAATAAATGGACTTTTTGTTTACAGCTATATTCACATTGGTCGCATTTAAATGGTCTTTCATTAGTATGTGATAGTTTGTGTCTTAATAAATGTGTTTTTTGTCTACAGCTATATTCACATCGGTCGCATTTAAATGGTCTTTCATTAGTATGTGATAATTTGTGTCTTAATAAATGTGTTTTTTGTCGATAGCTGTATTCACATCGGTCGCATTTAAATGGTCTTTCATTAGTATGTGATAATTTATGTGTTAATAAACTGTCTTTTCGCATACAGCTATATTCACATTCATCGCATTTAAATGGTCTTTCATTTGTATGTGTTAATTTATGTTTTGCTAAATAAGTTTTACTTTTAAATTTATTATCACACTGGTCGCATTTAAAGGGTTTGTTAATAGTATGTGTTAATTTGTGTTTCAATAAACTTTCTTTTAGTCTACAGCTATGTTCACATTCATCGCATTTAAATGGTCTTTCATTAGTATGTATTAAAATATGTTTTAATAAATTTGCTTTTTGTCTAGAGCTATATTCACAGTTATCACATTTAAATGGTCTTTCGTTAGTATGTGTTAATTTATGGCATGATAATTTATCTTTACGTTTATAACTACAATCACACTGGTCACATTTAAATGGTCTTTCATTTGTATGTGTTATTTTATGTTTTATCAAACTGTGTTTCGTTTCACTACTATACTCGCACTGATCACATTTATGTTTATGTAATTTTACACTAGTTTTATGAGAACGTTGTTTAGTTAAACTGGACTCGTTGTTAATTATTTCATTATTACAATATGTAGTAATAATATTATCTTCATTTTCTAGTTGTTCATGTTTAATTTCTGGTACATTTTCTTGTTTAATAACCAAGTCTCCCTGTAAACCGATCACTATTTCACTATCACAATCTATTTTTAAAGGATCTTCGTTTTCTAGTTGTTTGTTTCTAGTTTCTGGTAAGTATTCTTCTTTAACAGCCAAGTCTCCCTGAAATATGTAACACAATACAGTCATAAATTGAATTAGATGTAGGTAATGTTTTATAAATAATGCTAAAAATATGTGTATTCGTCTTTGTCATTTTAATATCTCCTATGTGACCAGGCCCTTCTTTCCCATTGGGCACTCTGGGCACGTGCCCAGGGCCCCGCGATTGATAGGGGCCCCATTTCACCAAACAATAACCGATGTTTATTACCGAAAAACATACGATATTTATTTTGAAAAAAATCAAACGATAATGACATTAATGACCAGGCCCAGATAAAGGGGGGGGCTAGGAGGGCCATATAGCCCGGGCCCCCTGCGTCCCAGGGGCCCCGGCGCCTTGAAAATTATTTGTAATTTACATATTTTTTGATACTTATACTATTTTTAACAGAGGTTATTTAAAAAACATAAATATACTGCAAAAAAGATACACCTTGTGGTAAAAGTTTAGGTAGAAAGCAAAATTTTCTTAAAAAACCCTGATTTTTAATACTAAAATAATATCAGATAATTATTAGAATTTTACCAGTACGAATTTTTATTTGGAATGTCCTTATGCTCGGTGGGGGGGGGGTATGGGCCCCCCAAAATGTGGGGTGGCCCGGGCCCCGTGAAGCTCTCACAGGGCCTGTTAATGACTAACTACAATCGCTACTTGCTTATTAGTTTTTGCATGCGCGAAGCCACTCTACTCTCGCCGGAAAATCAGGCTTTCCGATTTCAGCATATTTAGGATTTTAAATATTAAATATATAAAAATACATTGAGTGGTCAGTTTCTGGAAAACCGGGAAAGTCAGGAAATTTTGCTAGACAGGGAATTTTCTGTAAAAATGCAAAACCCACACCACGTCAAGAAATTTTCCGCAAATATTTTTAAACAATTATCTATTTAAATTTTTTAAAAACATGCAGAATTTTCAAAAAAGTTCTATTGTCAACAAATAATTCTGTTTTATCACGTGATCTATTTTTAGTACTTTAATCAATCAGAAGTGTATAGGTACCACACTTCATGCAATTTGTTCAATCGTTGAATATATTAATGGTTTTTAACAGTGGTGATATTAATTTATTATGTGATTTGTTATTGAAGATATTATTTTTATTAAAAATAATTTCATGAAATTTGTTTTATTTTACGTATACACGTACCCTCTGCACATTAATATATCCCGGGATACCTAAAAAATAGCCTATTTTCAAGTTTGTAAATTGGTCAAAAATTTACCAATTTGAAATCTTTTTTTTCTGGAATGATGGAAATTTACTCTACTTTATGATGGTGCATTTCGTTCCTCAATATTTTTCCCGTTTTAACGTTTTTGTGTAATAAAAAATGCGTATCTTAACACGTCACGGAGTGCATTTATGTAGAAAATTTAATTTTAAAATAATCATTTTGTAGAGAATTTTGATACCTTAAAATCAGTATTTTGAAAAAAAAATGCAACAAAATTCGCAATGGTATTAAAGTTTTTTGTTGTAAACAATATATTGTGTAAAATATGGTTAACATTTTTTTTTTAATAAAAAACGGAAAAACGTAAAAATTCACCTGGAAAACCGAGAAAAGTCAGGGAAATTTGTTGTAGAGAAATACTGGCCACCCGTTTAATGATGTACTAATTACCTACACTGTTTTAAAAAAATCATCAGTAAACTAGTTTTTCATATTCTTAATTTTTGAAGTGAAAACTTCTTTAACTCTGTCAAGGTCATAGGGGCCCCATTGTCCTAATGTGCCCAGGGCCCCCAATAGGTTAAAGACGGCCCTGTATGTGACAATATTTTCAAAAATGATATTTTTTAATATTACGGTTGGTCTTTTTTTCTCTATCTGTTCAATAATATATCAACAGTATAACAATCTCCGATTCTTTCATATAAGTAAATTTAATTTATCCTATGTGATATGCTCGTATAGCTGATCCTTAATTTCTCCTATGTGTCATCTACAGCACATAGGAGAAATTAAAAAAGTCAACTTCACTTTCAATTTATACACATAAGGGAGTTGTTTTCTAGATAATTTACATCGTTTGCATATAACTGTGGCAATTAATTAATTAATAAAAATTAGTTTTACTATGTAACTATATCTACTAATACTATGTGAAAACAATTAACTTTTAATACCTCCTATGTACAGTTGAAAATACAAAAAAAAATTTTTTTTCAATTACGAAATAAAAGGTGAGTCATATTAAATAAAAAAAAATAGATTAAAAGAATATTTATGCTATGATAAAATAATATTATAACGGATAAAATTGGTAAATAATTTTTAAATAGTTTTTGTTAGTTTATTCAAAACTTTGTAATTTGCACATAGGAGATATTAAAATGACAACGACGGTATGTATTTCTTACCTGATATTCCTGTTTGTAATATTTAGAATATTCATCATAGGTTTCAATTTCAATATCCTGAAGACAATCGATGTCTTCTATTTCTTGTTTTATATCTTCCTGTTTAATGTGAAACATTTCAAAACAGTAATATTACAATTTAAACATATTTATTAATATAATCAATAGCACACAGTGCATATAAACAACCATACAATAAATGGCTGCTTGTTCCGCTCTGTTCTATGACAGCTTGGGCTTGGGTCGACTAGAGCAGTGATACTCAACATTTTTAAATCGTCTCCTTTGTTTTGGCCTGATTGATTTTTTTCTAAACTGGGGATTGAAATTTCACAATAAATGTGTATCAATAATTATTTATTCTTTAAAAATTCGGTGCAGGATTATAAATGTGAAATTATGTTTATTTTAATTTATTTATTAGAATATTATAGCGTCTAAAGATGGCTACAAATATAAGCATTCGCTGATGGAAAGAGGAGGGGGCACTCCTTCTTTGAGATCGATTAAATTATTACAATATTTTAAGGAATAAAATCAAAAATAAAAACTTGTGGAAAAAATAAATAAAAAATTACGAAAATATACCATATGAGTTTATTGATATAATTATTTGTGTACAAGTTTTGTATTTGTTGTGGTATTCAAATATAACTTATAACTTACTTATAGGCAATATTTGTGATTTTTTCATATTATTAAATAGTTTTTGATTCATATTTTTTCTAAATTGGAGATTGCGGTCTCACAAATTTATATTAATAATTTATTATTCTAAAAAAATAGGTGAAGGATTATAAGTGAAATGATAACACTTAATTATGTTTATTTTAATTTATTCATAATAAATACATTCTTATAACTAGGAACATATTACAAAGGTTTCTATGAAACTAATACACAAATTCAATATTATAAATATACTTTTTTTTTATTTAAATCATTATAACAATATTGTTATTTGTTAAATGTCATAAATTACTTCTAAAGAAGACGGTACGTAATTATATTTTCAATACTGAACTGCTCACAGAAAAATGCAACAAATAAAAGTAACTCAGTTTGCTACATCTTTTTTTAATTACATAATATCTTTCCTAGACAAAGTCATATCTTAAAAACAGAAAGTAACAAGTTTTTATAAAAGGATTTTTATCAGACTCATAGGACATAGTATCAGGAATTCTCTTTTCCACTCTTTTTAAGAGCGTCCGGGGGGATTTTTCAAATGTGTCCGGGGTTTTTAAGAAGTTTATCTACGTTAAAAAAGGTCGTCAAAATTACATGACACTGAAGCTAGCGGCCAAGCCACAGTAGTCACTTTGTAGAATTAAAGTGTTAAAACAACTGTAAAAATCATTTGTCCCACTTTATATGTGTATTAAATTTTAGGTATTTATAATTGTAATAACATACAATAGAAATAAAAATTCCAAAAAAATGCTTCGGCCTGTAATAGTCTATTTATTTATAAAATAGGTTTGATTTGATGTTTAAATTGATACGAAAATCGTAAAATTCTTTGCTCTGAAATCTGGCATGGCTAAATTTATTGCATATCAACTCAAAATTATTGTTGATAAGAAAAAAAAAATTCTAAAAAAATGCTCCTTGATGTGGCACTTAATAAAGTTCTGAACGCTCGACACGCGATGATAAAAACCGCTAAGTCAATTGTAAAACTCAATGCTTCAACTTTATATGGGTATTAAATTGTAGGTATTTACAAATATAATAACATACAATAGAAATAAAAATTAAAAAAAAAATGCCCCTGGACTGACATGACGGTTTTTAACATCGCGCGTCGAGCGGCGAGAACTTTATTAAGTGCCAAAAAAATCCAGGGGCATTTTTTAGAATTTTTATTTCTTATCAACAATAATTTTGACGAGATTTGCAATAAAAATCTAATCCAAGGTACAACATAACTTTATAGCACCCCGCACTTTGATTTGTTTTAGTCATAAAAACCTGACATTTTTGTGATAGCTGAATTTTTATTATTTAGTGCATTTTTAATAAAAGTTTGTTTAATAATTTTATTTTCAAATTTTTAGTGACTGATTGACTAACTAACTAACATAGTAACAAGTAAAGCTCATCAAACTCTTTCATTTGATACCCATATCAAGATGGTTATGAAGAAAAAGGTAATCCACCATCTTAGTGCGTCCGCCATATTGAATTTAGAACGATATTAGATATACTACACTAAAATGCAAAATTAACGGATCACTAAATTTTTCAAATATTTTTAGGTGTTTTTAAATAGCTTGATCTCTGCGAATAATGGTCGTAGAAGAGTTTTAAAAAAACAATTCTAAAGCTTGAACGTTCTAGTTTTTGAATCATTTATTGAAAATTTTATTATCCTTCAGGATAACCTCCTTTTTTTAAGTTGAAACGCCAAACAAAATTTTTCAAAAAATTATATTAATTTTGAGAGGCTCTACAGGACATGTGAATTTTTTTTGGTCAAATCGAATAAATGTCTGTTGTAGGTTGGACATTTTTCTTCAATTAACTTTTTTTCTTATTGCTGTACGATTTTTTTTGACCAAGTTATGTGCAATCAAAGCAAAAATTATATGTTTAACATTAAGCGCTTATAACTAGGGAACAAATAATCATAAAAAAAATTTAAGGGCAGATTTGGAAAGCTGAAAATATTTTCTTTAACGCCGTTTAGTTGTTTATTTCATAAAAAATTATTTTAATATTGTAAAATTCATTTGAAAGTGACCTAAAAAATCGCATATTTTTCATTTTTTATAAAACATGGGGGAACTTTGGGGGGAATCACAGGATCATAAAAGTGTCTATGTTTTTTATTAGTTAAAAGTATACCTAAAATATTTGCGAAACCCCGAATCGCCTAGATTTTTTTTTGTTTGAACCCCAAGCCATCAAACTTGGCATATTGCTCTGAGAGCGTTAAAAGATCACTCAAAGTTTCCATCTTTTTGAAGGTAATTTTGAATGGCTGTTTCTCCGGGAAAAATGTTCATAAAACAGTTTTCAAAAAAAGGTTTTAAAGCTTAAGCGTACTTCTTTTCTAATCATTTTTTGAATTTTTTTTATTCTTCAAAATAACATCTTTTTATGATAAGGCGCCGAAAAAAAATTTGCAAAAATTTATAACAATTTTGAGAGGCTCCATGGGCCGTGGTACATTTTGTTGATAAAATCTAATAAATATTTTTTATAGACCAGAGTTTCCTCTTTAATTTGTTTTTTTTTGGTTTTACTGTATGACAATTTTTGATCGAGTTATTTGCGTCCAAACACTTGTTGATGCTTTCTCATCGTACTGCATTAAAATTAAATTTTTTATCAGAAATAAATATCGTTAATTTGAAAAAAATGTAAAATAAGTAAAATAATAATAAAAAAATTTATTTATTTATATCGTTATTGTTTTTGTTGCTGCAAATTTTAACATTTCTTTCAATATGACAATGATTATTTTTAATAAAAAACGAACTTTTTAAATTTCAAAGCAGTAAGATGTGGATGCAATAATAAATGTTTAAATGCTATTTACTCGATCAAAAATTGTCATACAGTAAAACCAAAAAAAAAAACAAATTAAAGAGGAAACTCTGGTCTATAAAAAATATTTATTAGATTTTAACAAAATATACCACGGCCCATGGAGGCTCTTAAAATTGTTATAAATTTTTGCAAATTTTTTTTCGGCGTCTCATCATAAAAAGATGTTATTTTGAAGAATAAAAAAATTTAAAAATGATTAGAAAAGAAGAATGCTTAAGCTTTAAAACCTTTTTTTGAAAACTGTTTTATGAACATTTTTCCCGGAGAAACAGCCATTCAAAATTACCTTCAAAAAGATGGAAACTTTGAGTGATCTTTTAACGCTCTCAGAGCAATATGCCAAGTTTGATGGCTTGGGGTTCAAACAAAAAAAAATCTAGGCGATTCGGGGTTTCGCAGATATTTTAGGTATACTTTTAACTAATAAAAAACATAGACACTTTTATGATCCTGTGATTCCCCCCAAAGTTCCCCCATGTTTTATAAAAAATGAAAAATATGCGATTTCTTAGGTCACTTTCAAATGAATTTTACAATATTAAAATAATTTTTTATGAAATAAACAACTAAACGGCGTTAAAGAAAATATTTTCAGCTTTCCAAATCTGCCCTTAAATTTTTTTTATGATTATTTGTTCCCTAGTTATAAGCGCTTAATGTTAAACATATGATTTTTGCTTTGATTGCACATAACTTGGTCAAAAAAAATCGTACAGCAATAAGAAAAAAAGTTAATTGAAGAAAAATGTCCAACCTACAACAGACATTTATTCGATTTGACCAAAAAAAATTCACATGTCCTGTAGAGCCTCTCAAAATTAATATAATTTTTTGAAAAATTTTGTTTGGCGTTTCAACTTAAAAAAAGGAGGTTATCCTGAAGGATAATAAAATTTTCAATAAATGATTCAAAAACTAGAACGTTCAAGCTTTAGAATTGTTTTTTTAAAACTCTTCTACAACCATTATTCGCAGAGATCAAGCTATTTAAAAACACCTAAAAATATTTGAAAAATTTAGTGATCCGTTAATTTTGCATTTTAGTGTATATTGCATTGTCACAGGACTTATACACGTACACAAAATTTCAAAGTTCTAACTTAATTAGAACTAATCGAAATTTTGATTGCAATATTAGACCCGAACATACTAACAAGTGAATTTAAATAAAAGCTCTTAAAAAAGTTGTTTACAGTTGAGCAAAAAAAAACAGGTTTGAAGTGGTCAATTTAGGTATTAACAATACTGCTTTGTTACTACAGCTATATTCACATTGTTGGCATTTAAAGGGGTTTTCATTAGTATGTGTTCATAAATTTGCTTCTTGTTTACAGCTATACTCACATCAGTTGCATATTAAAGGTCTTTTATTAGTATGTCTTAATTAATATTTTTCTAATTAATCTCTACTTTTAAATTTATTATTTGCACACTGGTCGCATTTAACGAGTTTTTAAATAGTATGTTTTAATTTATGTTTTAATAATTTATCTTTACGTTTGTAACTACTGTCACATTCGTCGCATTTAAATGGTCTTTCATTAGTATGTGTTGATTTATGTCTTAATAAATGTTCTTTACGTTTATAACTACAATCACATTGGTCGCATTTAAATGGTCTTTTATTAGTATGTGTTATTTTATGCTCTGCTAAATTAGCTTTACTTTTAAATCTATTACTACACTGGTCGCATTTAAAAGGTTTTTTATTAGTATGTGTTATTTTATGTTTTATTAAATCTGACTTTTGTCTACAGCTATATTCACATTGATCACATTTAAATGGATTTTTATTAGTATGTGTTAGTTTATGGTATGATAAATTATTTTTACTTTTATAACTACTGTCACATTCGTCGCACTTAAATGGTCTTTTATTAGTATGTCTTATTTTATGCTGTGCTAAATTAGCTTTACTTTTATATTTATTATCACAGTGGTCACATTTAAAAGGTTTTTCATTAGTATGTGTTATTTTATGATGTAATAAATGTTGTTTCCTTTTACAACTATACTCGCACTGATCACATTTATGTTTATGTAATTTTACACTAGTTTTATGAGAACGTTGTTTAGTTAAACTGGACTCGTTGTTAATTATTTCATTATTACAATATGTAGTAATAATAATATCTTCATTTTCTATTTGTTTATTTTTAATTTCTGGTACATTTTCTTCTTTAATAACCAAGTCTTCCTGAAAACAGATAATTTGTAAGTAAATAAATTTGACGTAATGTTTTAAAGTTAATGCTAAAAATGTAAAAAAAAAACACTGAAAACACTATTAAGTATGTATTTTAAGTATAATTAAATTTAATAGTTTTTAATGTACGAGTCAAGTTAAGAAAAACATTTTAAGAATTTTTTTCCCATTTTGAGTAGCGTATCTTTGATGTTCATGGTCAGATTCTGACATGGGAACAAGATATTTGTAGAGATGGGACTGCTACTGCGATAGCTGCTATTAAGAACAGTTTCTTTTTTGTACTGAGCAGAGAGCAGACTGCTTTGCTCTTAACTTTTTTTTGTTTTAAAACAATTACTTTTTTTTAAACAAAGAGTAGAAAAAAAATGTTTTTCACGTTCTGGAAATGAAAATATGGCTCGAGTATATCAAAAGTAACATGTTATGTTTATAATGAAAAGGAAGGGCGAGAAAAATTATGTAAATTCTGATCAATAATTGTTTGAATAATATGTCAAATTGAGGTTAGTTAAAAACGAGGATTCAATCTTCATTTGTTTATAAAATAAAAAATATATAAATAAGATTGAATTATTTTTTTAAATGCCGATTGATTCATGATCTACGTAAAAAATACGCCTATTTTGACTTTTTTGTCAGGCCATTTTTAGCAAAAGTCGCTAATATGAATAATGACTTAAGTTTAATATTTTTGTTTTATTTATGTCTGGTATTATAAAGGGGCTAGCTAGGGAGCACTCTCAAATGATATATCAATATAATATGACAATTCTCTTGGAGTTTTCTGAAGACTTTGTCATATTTCGTGCAAGCGTTTTAAGTAAACACCAACAACGGTGTTAAAACAGTGGTGAGTCGTATTATGAAAATTATTTTATACAGTCAGAGTCGCCAACTGTGTTTACAGTAATAAATTGAATTAGTTGTAGGTAATGTTTTATAAATATTTTG
This sequence comes from Sialis lutaria, assembly GCA_949319165.1. NCBI lineage: Eukaryota > Metazoa > Arthropoda > Insecta > Megaloptera > Sialidae > Sialis > Sialis lutaria. The sequence continues at coordinate 26,064,316 of OX439239.1, read as the reverse complement.
ACAATAATGATGTCATGCACGCGTAATCTCTAGTTTAACCGACAATTGTTTTGGAACCTCTGTTTTACATTTGAGCAACTGTCAAACATACAATATGCAACATAACCTGTATTTACTAACATGTATTTCACTTGTATTACTTACCTCATATTCCTGTTTGTAATATTTAGAAAATTCATCATAGGTTTCAATATCCTGAAGACAATCGATGTCTTCTATTTCTTGTTTTATATCTTCCTGTTTTACTTGAAACATTTTAACGAATTTAACACACGATCTGCTACAATATTATACGTTTTGCGCATGCGGCGAATCCCGTTGTGTGGCTGCTTGTGTCAACTAGAGCAGTGATACTCAACATTTTAATTGGTTGCATGTATATACATAATTTTATTTATTTTAATTTTAAATAAATATTACACCTTCCAAAGACATGGGTGTCTGCAGACTGAAATGACAGGGGTCGAGGCATAGCCCCCCCCCTCCCCTAAGGATCTACTAAATCGATGCATTACTTTGTTCATTCATTTGATTCATTAAGTTGTGGGAAAATCAGATACAAATTTATATAAAATTTATTGATGTAATTATTTGTGTACAGGTTTTGTATTTGTTATGGTATTCAAATATAAAGTGTAATTACTCTTAAAACTACATACATAGATACATATTTTATGACAAAGTTTATTTTTATTTTTTAGTTTTTTAAATTTGAACTGTGGATCATAATAAAATTGCCTTGAGTCATAAGTACCTCTATAATAAACTATTTAAGAGCTATAAATTTTTTTTCGAAAACTATAAATTTTTGGAAAAGCTATAATATTTGGTTAGGTTGAAAGTTACATATTATCATATATTAAACAACTAGTATGCTTAATATATGATATTATGTGAATCACTCAAATCTAGGCAAATGCCGTATTTACATACTTACCCGGCTGCATATTTCCAAAAGCCCGTCCAGTACAGAGCAACGGACGAAAATTGTGGTCTGTAAAGCACTGGAGTTTGGAAATCGTTTCATTGATATTTGCACTCCAATCCCCAGTCGAGTACAGAGCATACTCAGACTGATTGCGAGGTTAATGTTATATGCGTTACAACATTCAAATATGTTTATTAATAATTGTATTCTTTACAAATATAATTGATAGGTTTTAATATTAATCTTTTTTTATGAAAGCTAATATTGAATAATTAGGTCAGGCACGTATTAAATAAAATCAATTGATATTTTTCAATAAAAATACAAATACAGTTTTATTCAAATACAATTCAAAAAGTTTTATTCAATAAGGTATAATCAGTGATGTAGCTAGAGGTCGCTGCGCCTCCGACGAAAACAGAAAAAAATATCTTTTTAGATGTAAAATTATTAAGGTATTATTGAAAATAAATATTCGTTGTAAGTTATTAATAATGAATTGTAAATATTCAATAATTATTTCGTACTGTACGTACTGTTGTCACATAGAGATCACTGACCCAATTAATGCTGTTCTACATACAAAATATGTTACAGAAAAGTTGCAACAAACGTTCTTCAATGAAAATATTAAATTTAATTATTGGTTCAAAATAACTACGTAAATAAAATCAGTCGATTATACTTATTTGTTTGAATTTAAAATGTAGGGATATTTAATCAGTAAAATTATGTTTCGATTTTACGATAATGTTTGATTATAATAATTGATGGAAATAAAATATATAAACAATATTATAGTCATATTTAATATACAAACAAATAAACAAACTTACATTGTTAGACACAAACATAAAAAAGTCAATAAATTAATTTGCCTCGATTCTAAAAACTGTACTGTTTAAAATTTAATCAGTAAAATTTATTTTATTAAGTAGGTATGTATGTAAAATTTATAATTATAATTATAATATAATTAAAACAAAAAGTAATCCGTTTCATTTGTATAAATTTTATTGAAAAGTACCAATTTATTTTTTTAATACGTGCCTGACCTAACTATGCAATATTAGCTTTCATGAAAAAACTATTAATATTAAAACCTATCAATTGTATCTATAAAAAATACAATTGCATAATTACAATAATAAAACATAATTGAATTTTGTAATGCATCTAACATTAGTCTCACAATCAGTCTGATTGTGAGTAAGTATGCTCTGTAATCGATTGGGGTTTGGAGTGCAAATATCAATGATACGATTTCCAAACTCCAGTGCTTTACAGAGCACAATTTTCGTCCGTTGCTCTGTACTGGACGGGCTTTTGGAAATATGCTACCCGGCTTTAACAAAAACAAAGAAACATACACTCATCGCTTGATTAACCGACTTTTGATTGACCGGCAGCTTGAATGACCGACGGGCCAAACGCGCGATTTGCCGACCTTCTCCAATCCCCTTCATAATACTTCCGTGATTGCTATCTCTGCGCGTAATTTAAATTCACCAATCAACGTTGAGGTTGGCACGGTGGTGGGGACCCCTCTCGACGTCGGCAATTCAAGCGGTTCAATTACCTACTACGTCGGTTTATCAAGCGGTGAGTGTACCACAGTTTGTGTCGACTAGAGCAGTGATACTCAACTGTTAAATAATGTGTCAATTCATATTTTAATGAATTATTATTTTTTGGTTACTGGTTACAGCTACATTCACATCAGTCGGATATAAAAGGTCTTGCATTAGAATGTGTTAATTTATGTGTTAATAAACTAAACTAACACATTCTAATGAAAGACCTTAGAACATTCATTGTAGTTTTCAATATCTTGATGTCTTCTATTTCTTGTTTTATATCTTCTTGGGTAACGTGAAATATTTCAACACAGTAATATTACAATACAAACTTACTAAATATAAGGGTTATATTTAATTGCACCACATATTAAATAGTATTAACTATGCACGTAGTAAAAAAAATCACAATACACCTATCCCCCGATTTACACGGTAGATACGTTCTGCATAAAACCGTGTAAACTGAAATCTTGGATTGTGCTAAGAAAAATCGTGTAATACGAAAAAAAAAACAAAATATGCATGATTCAGTAATTTATTTAAGTAAAACAAAAGTCAGACATCTTAGAAAACTCAAAATTGTTCTTACAAGGAAAGATCCCCAGGTGTCACTCTCGGATTTGAATGAAACTTGGTAATAATGTTAATCAGGTAAAAATTAAGGACACCTATTTTTTTTATACCTGCCCGTTTTAATATTTAGGGGGTGAAATCGACCCTTGAAAATGAAGGTAAAATTTTTAATTTGTAAATAGCTCGTTAATCACTTGAAATAGTGACTTGTGTATAATGCAGCATTTGTTTGGTATTACAAGCGCTATAAAATCATGATACAATTACTAAAGATATGGCTTTCCCGAGTTTCATTTTTTTACTACTTTGCGCATGACGTCACAAGTGATTGAGTATGTTTACATATACGTGATACGTTTATATGGATACATAAGACAGCGTTTTTTTGTCGTTCTTGTATTTATTCAAATTAAATTTTATATTAAAAGACATATTAATCACACACACTGAGCACCACATTTAAAATGTTATCTTTAAATCGGCAAAAATAACAAAATAAACAGATTTTATCACGGTTTTATAAATGTCAAAAAATTAGACTACTATCATGGACTACTATATTAACATGATATTAACTTGGGCGAGTCACCTGTGACGTCACAGCGAACAGAGTGAAGTTAGGTGATATGCGCAATGCTATATCTGTATTAATTGTATCATGCTATAAAATAGCATAAATGTGGTACCCCATAAAATTTTTATTTGGGGGTATAATAGACACCCTTCAAATTTTTTCAATAATTATTATTTTTTCTTTCATAAATTAATAGAGTGTAGTATTCTGAATACAATGATATCAAATATCAAAATAACGTGTTTTCAAACTTCGGACATATCGGCAATTTTCTAGTCCGCCATATACTTTATACACTGTATAAAGTATATTGCATGCCGCGCCGCGCACTGGTCAAAGCTAGTGAAACATTTTTCAAAGTAGTGTGGAGCTATTATAAGTTGTGATATTAATTTGAAAATTCACAAATATCATCAATATGAGTTTAAAAATAATAAGTATTATCTTATACATATATTTTTTAGAAACAGAACAAATGGTTTTACTGAATTAACTAAAATGTTTAGAGTTACTAAAAAAAGCTTTATTATTTTCATCTCTACTGTGTATTAATTACATATGAGAATGAGTCATATTACAAAGATATTTCATTACTAATTATGTGTTAGTTTATGTTTTGATAATAACCTTGCTTTTTGTATACAGCTATATTCACATCGGTCGCATTTGAAAGGTCTTTCATTAGAATGTGTTAATTTATGTGTTAATAAATGTCCTTTCTGTTTACAGCTATATTCACATCGATCGCATTTAAAAGGATTTTATTAGTATGTATTAAATTATGAGGTGAGATTTCTTAGCTATACAACTATAGAAAATCAAAAACTTTTTGATACAAGAATTTCGAGCTAATTTCGAGCTTTCCAACAGTAATTTCGAGCTATCCCAAAAATTATCCGTTTTTCTGAAAATCGAAAAAAACGTTTTGTACGGCTAACAAAAATAATCTGATCCCAAACCAACTCGTAAGACGCATCAGCGGAAAAAAAATCTTAGACAGGAATTTCGAGCTTGTTTCGAGCTAATTTCGAGTGCAAACCATTTTTCAAAAAAAAACAAAATTTGCCGAAAAAACGAAAAAAACTTAACGAGAGGAGATATCTTAGCCATACAAATATGAAAAATCGAAAACTTTTTGGTATAGGAATTTCGAGCTAATTTCGAGCTTTCCAAAAATAATTTCGAGCTGTCCCAAAAGTTTACCGCTTTTCCGAAAATCGAATAAAACGTTTTGTACGGCTAACAAAAATTATCTGATCCCAAACCAACTCGTGAAACGCATCAGCGGAAAAATGTTCTTAAACAGGAATTTTGAGCTTATTTTGTATGTGTAATGGGGAGGGGTGACATCCCAAAATATTATTTTTTTTTTCAAGATATCTCAAAAACGATACATGTTCATGTGAAAATTTTATACTTACAATATTTTTTGTAGAAAATCCAGTTTCCTATAATATAGGTAACCACAACAAAATGTGAGTTGTAAAATAGTCCTTTATCTTTTTATTTATCTCAATTTAATTTAAAATTCGGGACTATGTTTTTTTATATTTTGAGGTTGTCAACTTGTCCTAGTCGAGTGCGAAAAATAAACTGATTGTTGGTGAAATTTTTGTTTGTTGCACGCTTGTACAGTTAAAAGTTGCGTTAGCAAAAAACACGTGCATAATCAATGTTTTACGTACAAAAGAAAAGGTAGGTAAATAATTTAAAGTATTTTTACATGAGATACGTACAGTATAAAATTCGGGAGTATGTTAAAACAATAGTTTACCTACCTTTAATTTTGTACGTAAAACCTTGATTATGCACGTGTTTTTTGCAAACGCAACTTTTAACTGTACAAGCGTGCAACAAACAAAAATTTCACCAACAATCAGTACAAAACGTTTTTTCGATTTTCGGAAAAGCGGCAAACTTTTGGGACAGCTCGAAATTATTTTTGAAAAGCTCGAAATTAGCTCGAAATTCCTATACCAAAAAGTTTTCGTTTTTTCATATTTGTATGGCTAAGATATATCCTCTCGTTAAGTTTTTTTCGTTTTTTCGGCAAATTTTGGGTTTTTTGGAAAAATGGTTTGCACTCGAAATTAGCTCGAAACAAGCTCGAAATTCCTGTCTAAGATTTTTTTTCCGCTGGTGCGTCTTACGAGTTGGTTTGGGATCAGATTATTTTTGTTAGCCGTACAAAAAGTTTTTTTCGATTTTCAGAAAAACGGAAAATTTTTGGGACAGCTCGAAATTACTGTTGGAAAGCTCGAAATTAGCTCGAAATTCCTGTATCAAAAAGTTTTCGATTTTCCATAGTTGTATAGCTAAGATGTCTCACCTTAAAATGGCTACCACTTCTATTTGATGATTTTGACAAAAGCGACGATAATCTATAAAAATTCAATTGAGAAATAATTAAAGTTCTATATTATTTTAATATAATATATTATTTTATATATTATAAATTATATATTATTTTAATATAATAAATATGGTCTTAATTTAACTTCAATTTAATTCAAAATAACGACGTTTTACTGTATAAATATATATTTAATTTTTCTTCTAATCATTATTGTTAATATTAGACTTATTCCATGCTTTATAAATGTATTATAAAGGAATGAAATATACATGTATCTATATTATATATCTATCTATCTCACGGCGTTTTTCTGAGGCAAATAGGTTTGAAAAAAATGTCTCCAAAATGTGAAAAATGGGTTTTAAAGCACATGTCACATACATTCCAAATCTTTTTGAATTAAAATCGTAGCTGCTTCGATGGTTAAAATATCGACTTTCAATGATTTTGTTATAAAAACATGATTTTTCGACTTCTGTACTTACCGTTCGTTTTATCCTTCCTCAAATAGTTCAATCCAACTTCACACTGTAATCTATGAGAATGATATTTTTGTTTGAAGGAGATAAAAATTATTAAAACAAAATACTTTCATTTATTCTGAATCTTTTAACGAATAATGTTATTATTATAAAAGTTATAAAACTTACTTCATTTTTTTGATTAATTTTTTTGACATTAATTACGTCACAAAAATATTTGAATACATAAAATATAATCGTGTAAATTAAAACATGGACTATCTATTTACAAATGAAGCGAGGAGAATTCAATAACTGTTGCTTTTAAATTTTTTGCATATGTGACTGAAGATATGCTGACTGCATTTCTTCAGCCGTTACGACGTTCCCAAAATTTCATAAAATCTTTGTGCACCGATTCCCCAGGCTGTTCAGACCAAACACCTAAATTACTGTTTTCTAAAAATTGTAAACATTGCAGTAAATGTTTTAATATAACATGTACTTTTAGAGTTTCTGTTAAATGAGTGCCTTTCAAAGAATTTTGAAGTTCTTGAATGTAACTACATAAATTCTGAATTGGTTCAGATTGTCTCGTAGCAAAATACCCATGAACAATTTTATTTATATAGCTTTGAATGATGAAATGGAAGGTACCATTGCTAGTGGTCCTAGATCTCCGTGAATATTATTTAATTTATCCGCTTCTTTTAAAAGAGTTGTGCATGCATTTCCTTCGAAACAATCACCATGATAACTTTGAGAGCTGATATTTAAACTCCTGGGCCAAATCATTGCTCTTTCTTTACCAACAAGTTTTACTATACATATCCCAAAGTAAATGATTAACGAGTCCCAATAATACGTGTAATTCTGGTAGTTATAATACATTTTTGAATAACTGGCATTTCATCTTTTTCATTTATAAGAGGATAATTAATAGTGCTGTTACATTCTTTTGCTAATATTTTTTTTATCAAGCGAACATTAGCGGTCATAATCCCTTCGTAAATCTCCGTAAGTTCTGAAAGTATCATTATTAACACTAAAACTATCTTCAAATTTTCTCAAGGCTTGCAAAGGAATAAAACAGTACAGGTTAAACGAAATAACGTTTAAATTGATTAATTCAAATAAAAATTGAATATTGTTATATATTTCTTTGATCAACATAAATGATCAACTTATTAACGCTTGTAAGTTTAATGCTGTTACCTTCAAATATATAATCGATTTCGACTGTGTTTGTGTTCTGAAAAATGCTCATATATATTTTGAAAAAAACTTTTTCACCATCTATCATAATTTTAATAGAATAATCGCCTATTAAATTTCTTTTAGAAACCATAGTTCCAATAATTTCATGAGCATTTGTCCATACTACAGGCCTTTCGTCTTGTATTGTACCAGACTCATTAGTGTCAATATTGTGCTTATCAACTTTATAAAACATTTATAGTTTTTTCGATTATTCTACTAATTCGATTAATTATTACCTATTGTTTATTTTTTTTATTTAAAGTAAGTTTATTATTTAAAAAAATTAATATATTAAAGTTCAAGAGATGAAAACAAAAAAAAGAGCGGTAAGTTCAGAAGTCTTTTTATAACAAAATAGCTACAAATCATTGAAAGTCGATATTTTAACCATCGAAGCAGCTACGATTTTAATTCAAAAAGATTTGGAATGTATGTGACATGCGCTTTAAAACCCGTCTTTCACATTTTGGAGACATTTTTTTCAAACCTATTTGCCTCAGAAAAACGCCGTGGCGCATCGCTGTGTACAAGTTTAAACAGGTTTTTACGTTATTGTCAAAGTCGCCCCAAAAACTATCAAAGAAACCCTCGAAATCCAAGTAACCTCAGTTTACAGTAACAGTCTAATATTGGTTCTTTAAGTTAGGTAGGTATTGTACAAAATCTATTAACTGTATCACTAGGGTTGCCAGGTCTGCTTCCAAAAAATAGCGGACAAGCGGGGGGGGGGGTAGTAAAAAATTTAATAAAATATTTATACAATTGAGTATGATTAATAATATTATATAATATAATAATTTTTCCAGAGAATCGAGTACAATGAAAAAAAGACAAAACGCGATTCTCTTATCCTTATTCTCTTAGATTGTACAGCTTTAGATTACGTACCATTTCATCAGTGGCGGCGTAAGGGGGGGGGGTGGGTGGGGGCGGCCCGCTCCGGGTGCCAAGCACCAAGGGGTGACAAATTATTCTTTAAATACTCTGGAAAGTGTGTATAACATGTCATTAAGATCATAAATAAAAATAAAAATATTGAATTGACAACAAAAAAATAAAAATAAAATGAAGGGCAACACTTTTTTCTAGAAGGGGGTGCAAAAAACAGAAAACTGAAATTAATATTGAGTTGAGAACGAAAAAAAAGACAGCACCTTTTTCTAGAAGGGGGTGCAAAAAACCAGAAAACTGATATTAATATTGAGTTGAGAACGAAAAAAAAGGGGGGGGTGCAAAAAAAAACCGCCTCGGGTGCCAATCTACCTTACGCCGCCACTGCATTTCATCATAAAGCTTTTGAATAAAAAAATGTCCACTATTTTGTGAAAAAAAATAGTGGACGTAATGTGAAAAAAGTGGACTGTCCGCTCAAATAGTGGACACCTGGCAACCCTATTTATCACATATAAAGCGATGAAACCGTTCTTCCTATGACAAAATATGAAGAACAGTTTTTTGTAGTAGATTTAAGCTTCTATAACATAAATTTTACTTTATTTGATTGAAAAAAAAATCGTAGCCAAAATTAAAAAAAAAGCAAAATTGGAGGACTTTTACTGTTGTTGTTTTTTTTTGTACACTTGTAAAATGGACAATGAAAATTAAAAACATTTTCAATACTTTTTAACAATTCTTCAAATAAAGTTTATGTCTCTGGACCTGTATGGTTCCTTTAAAGAACTTTGTTTTTATTTTTTTATGTTAGGATGCTAATATTATAGTTTTTTTTTTAATTATTTGTTTAGTTTTATTTTATTTAAAATATCATTTTGTAATGCAATAATTTAATAGTAACATAGGAAAATATTGATTAAGTACCCGTAGAATTTTATGATCTAAAGTTGCAAATGCGTAGCACTGAAATGGTCGAAAATGTAAGAAAAAGGCACAGCCATGTAATTTTTTGTTAACAATAATATTAAGCGATTGCAAATAAAAAAATAGATATTTGAATTTCCTGATCCAAAATATAGATTTACATTTAATAATCAAATTAACTTTATTTGGACTTATTTACTTGTTACTTTTTGTCCTCAAGCTAAAGGGGGAAGTGCCCCTTCCTGCCTACGCCCATGGTATAATCTCTATTTGAAATACTTCTCGCAGACATGATCAGTGATGACATGACATGATTTCTAGGAATGGAGGCGAAATATCCTGGGTACAATTGACTCCGTTATAATATACTTCATCAAGAAAGCCGAATATAAATCTCTAGAAAATAGCCAAGTTAACATATGGAGGATCACCGCTCCTCATGGTTATAGTAATAGACCAGTCTCTCGTGCTCTAAGTCTTACCTTACTCTGTGACTGTCGTTCTGCAAGGAGGAGGGATTATTGTAGATTAAGTAAATGTTACAAAGCAACACAAGAACACTGAGATTGTTTTAAATTTATATGTAGAGAAACTGGAAAACATTTGTACAGAATATTTTAGTGATTATATTGTCATATATTAAAATAAATAAGAGGCCAGGCCAGTGAGCTAAGACTGCATTGGTCTAATTCTAATGTAAATGAATTTGGTATTAAAGAGAAGTATAACAATTGTTAGAATTTAATTTATATTTGAATTTTTTATAAGGTGTATGTTGTAGGTTTGGATGTGTAAAAATACAAAAATACAAATTACGTTAGTTTTTGACATAAAATAAATCCTCGTCGAAGGATTATTCTGTAGTTCATTTTAAGAGATGCCGCAAGAAGGAGGGGGTTCCTTTTTCTATTTTAACAACATAGGAAAATGATTCTAGTACTAAAATTAGTATTACTGATTTATGAAAAAAAATTAAGAACATCATTTTGTAGAAAATAAAATTCTTTACAAAAGTGTCTTCAAAGTCAAATTCTACAATGTTGTTAAATTGTACGTCCAAAAGTCTATCACGGCTAAATTATTGTTTCTATAAAAATAAGTGAAATGGTAATTTTGTAGAAAATTTAATTCTCTATAAAAATACCATACCTGAAAGAGCTATAGGTGTAAATACAATGAGTTAAAACTTAAAAGCGTTTTAAATATTTATTATACTTTTCATGCTCGGAGATAAAATTAAAAATGATTTGCGTATGACAATTCATTTTGAAGAACTGCTGTGTTTAGTTGGCCCCCTTATTTCCAAACAGAATACAGTAAGAGATACTATACCTGCTGCAGCACGATTATGATATTGAGGTTAGTTTTACAAAGCAATTTTAATCACTTAAATGCCTAAATCGTAAAAATATATTACCTCTCTGCTGATATTTAGCTACCGGAGACTGTATGATTTCTACTTTCTATCAATATCCTGTTGGTATCACTACGGAAGAGTCTGTCGTAAATAGTTTCATTCCTGGACTTTGGAGGCACGAAATATAAAATTCTGTACTCGGAGATATGAGTGTTTGTAGTATGAATAACAGGAGTCAATCTGCTGTAGTTTTAAAGAATTCTATAATTTGTTCACTGGGGAAATAGTTGTTGTGTGGCAGTAAAATCGTGACTAATATTTATTTTATGAATAGTATTTTTTTTATTATTATTATAACTATATTTTTTTATTATATTTTTTATTTGTGGATTGTAACATAATTTAGGATTATAAAAATTATTAATTTGATTGTCAAAAAGTGAATTTCTAAATAAATTATACAAATGAAAAGTTCTTTTTTTATTGTTATTTTATTTTATTAAATAAAAATACTATACAGTGTTTATAGTTTATTCTATTTGATCTGCTGTATTTTCTTGTATACATGCACAGACCAATTGTAAAATATCCATAAATTGTTCTTGTATAATATGTATATGCTATTCGAAGCAGTTGCAGTCCTGCTACATGCAGCATCGAGTCAACCTTATCTAGTATTGGAGGAGCAGGTGAAATTATCAGCGCATCTTCTCTACAAATCACATCTGCAACTCTGTTGATTGTGCTAGAACTCTTCACTTCGTGAATACTTAAATATTGTTTAAGTAAGCCAATGTTTTTTAAGAATTTTTATTGATATTTACCTTTACCTTTTCGGGATTCATTATACTATTCGTAAAGACGTAAACTCACAAAACAAACAAGAATACACAAAATGTAAAAACTACTGACATTAGTAGTCACGTGATTTCTAGCGACAAGCAGTATGAGATCAACCACGTTGAGATTTTTCACTTGTCGCTGATCAATATTCAAAATTCAAAATCGGTCACGTGACTATTTTTTTTACATTATCCATCCCCCCTCGCAATAATAATTATTGCTTAGAATTGTGAAGGGATGTAAATATTAAAAGTATGGATACGGAAACGTTCGAGAAAAATTGATTTATGTAAAAAAAATTCAATACTAAAATGAAAAACAGTCAATAACACGCCAAATTTTAATGTTTTTGAGATTATGATATTTAATTTTAGTATTTTAAAATAAAATAACTGAAAAATCAGCTTTTTCACTAAAAACTTTATTGATCGTTTCGATTATAAAAAACAGCAATTAAAAAAATATATTTCACCACTTTTGGGGGCCCCCTAGATGCTCGGGGCCCCGGACAATCTAACCGGCCAGTCCGGCGGTAGTTACGCCACTGCCTTTAAGTGTGTGTGTACAGGTGTACTTATATACATGCATTTGAAGTTATACTTAGTTGGCGTGTTTGAAAAATAACTACGAACAATTAACCTCAAATAAAATATTTCTTTCAAAGCTTAAAAGCTTAGTTTCGGAAATAATATGTGAATTTTTGAAACCAGAAGATTTTTATTTAGTCATAATTAACTTATTTATATTATTATTATTTATTTAATTGGTTTTATTATATATTTTCCAAACTAACAGTTCTAATAATAACGAAGCAGATAAATAATTCACATGTTAAATAAAATAATTTAATAAAAATAAAAATATACATAATATTTACATATATAAATGAATCTATAACTTATTTATTGAATTGTTTTATCATATTTGCTTGCATGTATATTTATGTAAAAATTGTTCTTTTAATTTTCCGATCAACAAAACAATATGATAAACATAGCCCAATAATATATGGAATCAAGCAAATTATAGGGGTCACGTACAGCCAGACTTTTTGTAAATCTTCTTTTGTTAAAAACCATACCGTACAAGCAAATATATGTTCAATTACAACAAACAAAGAGTAAATAACAATTTGATTTAATTTATTCTGAGTTGTAAATGGTAAAAATGTAATATGAATGTTTGCAAATGATATAAACACCATCCATCTATAAGAGAATGTTTCATATCTAATTTGAATAAAATAGCAGATGATGAAGTAACAAAAAAAATGGATAAGGTACAACATTATTGTTAAATATGGATTTATGCTAAATAGTATAGACAGTGCAAGTATCCTGGGACCTAAAAAATATATTATGTTAATAATTGTTCAAAAACATGTAAACATTAATATTTTTTATATTTACCGATAGTTAAAAATGTAGCTAAAAAAATATTATTTTTTTAGAACATCTCTCGTATTTATAATGTCCTATCTCATTTCTGTAAAATTCAAACGAAAGTACCAATAAAGATCCCAGCATTGGTAAAAATTGGTATATATCTAAAATTGGCATTATTGCAGTTATATTGATTTAAATTATAATAAGAAATTAAATAGGTCATACCAGGAATTTTTCTTTTTATTAAACAGATAGTGGTCTGCAAAATAAGTTGTGATGTAGTTTCAACATAAGCTTCAAAGTAACACATACTTCTCGAATTATATTTCATCTTTCCATTATCTTTTTCCGTTAAAAAATCGTTATCAAATACATAATATTTAAAAGAACAGGTTGCAAAGATGTTATGAAAAGTATGAACAATATTATACATAAAAAACATATATGTATATTTGGAAAAACTTTTCTAAAATCAAAATTACTTTGTTATTTGCATAAATATATGTCCGACCCATGAAGAATAGAGGCAGGAGTGTAAACTTGAGTGGAGGGGGTATGTCGAAAACGGAACCTGGAGTAGGCAGTCTGCATTTTATCGACCGCTGCGCAAAAATAAGAAATTTAATTTGTGCGCATTCACCACTCTGTATTTTACGGTACACACACAACTATACAATTGCGCAGTCAATTACTAGCACAACGGTCCAAGCACAAAAGACAACCTACTTCGGGGGTTATATTTTGACATAAAATTAAATTACAGATATACATTGTATCTCCTTATCGTACTCCTTATCTATGCTTCATGCCTTGCATATACATACCATACATACATATTGAGTTTTAGGCATGAAGCATATAATAAGGAGAGTGAACTGTGTTTCTCTGTAATACAATTTTATGAGTCAAAATATGACCCCCGAAGTGGGTGATCTCTCGTGCTCGGACCGCTGCGCAGTTGTACGCGCCGATAGGGCGCGCAGTCATGCGCAGTGGTTTTACCGCGTTTGAATACGCCACCATATTGGCCGGCATGATAACTTAAGTCAGATTGCGTGGAACTCCTAAGAGTGAGGGTTGAAAGATTCGGGAAACTTCTTAACAAGAGAGGTTCGATTGTTGATTGTTATTTAATCAATATAATCCGTGTAAACGCCTAAGAGCGACGGGGTAATAATCAATATAGTGTGAGAGACAAATTAAGTATTTATACAGTTTAGTTAATAGTTTATATTTATTTTGATAATCGTTTATGTGAGTGTTGGAGATATATCTATATTTCGTGATATATCGAATTATTTGTTTATTTATTATTGCGAAGTTACTGGTTTAGTTTAATTAAGTGATTGCAAGTTATTATTGTTTTGAGGCACATAATAGTGATTTAAGTTTGGTTAAAAAGGAACGTGCTTGCTTCAGTGGATGCTGTACCGGTTGGAGATATTACGATTTAATCTTAAGTGACCAGAATTCTAAAACCTTGTTGCGGGACACGCATAAAAAATAATAAATATAATTTGACGACCTTTTTTTTAGTCGTTGAAATTCTGAAGACCTTTTTTTTTAGTCGTTCAAATTCTGAAGACCTTTTTTTTTTAGCTCCTCACCAACAATTTTTAGATTTTTTTCACACTAATCATAATATAATGTTGTCCATGTCTAATCCGGGATGATTTCCGGGACAATTTGTGATGCGGGACAGACTTCTCGAATCCGGGACTGTCCCGCACAATCCGGGACGTCTGGTCACTTTAATTTAATCCCATGATTCCATTCCCTTATTATATCCTATATATAATCTATATTGATGGGCCGATCCAGCTATTCAAAAGGTAATCAGTTTTTTAGTACTATTAATGTGCCGAAGTCTAAATCAACGACTTTTCGTTTAGAGATACAGTCCACTTATATATTAGTTTAGAACCGGAGGAAACAACAGTAGTTGACTGCGCAGCCATATCGACTCCAGTTTAAACTCCTTATTATATGCTTCATGGTTTTAGGTTATAAATCTATTTGACATTTATGTCCATAGACAATGAAATAGTTGTAATATTTTCTAATGTATAAATTTAATCCACTATATTAAATTAAATAGATGTTTAAGAAAATCTCATTTTACATTTTATTAATATTTTACATTTTATTTAAGGTAGTAGACCGGTGTGACGGCCGAAATTTCGACTTTTTTCGTGACCTTATTTTAACAAGTAAATAATATACGATCGTTTTGTAACTTTTACATATTTATTTTAGTACTTTAAATGATACAAAAAAATTTTTTTTTATTTAATTTTCCATTTATTTATTTACAATATGTAATGTCAAAGTGGAGTCCTCTAAAGAATGATGAGCTGTTTCGGGGAAGCACACAGCCTTCCGTAGTCATTTGAAATGAAAAAATCAAAAATATTATTATTGTGTAGACCTTATTTTAATGAACTAACCAATAATATACATAATAAAAAAAAATAAAAAAAATAGCGGACTTATGAAAAAAAAGTTCTCAACATTTTTTTTTGTTGATAAAATGTTTAAAAAAATTAATTTATTATTAAAAAATTAAATGTTTTAAAGGTTAGGTATTTAGATATGTGTATGTAGAATAACTAGTTACATTTTGAGCCAAATCGGTTGAATAGTTTTGAGTCAGTGCTTCCCCGAAATTACAAAAACATGGTTTCCCATCTTATAGCAATGTGCACTCGTCGAACGATAAATGCCTGTAACTTTGGAAATATTCTAAATTTTGGTCTGAAAATTTAAGAGCATATTTTTAAAATGTGGTTCTTCCGAAAAATGTAAAAAAAAATCGATTTTTTTGACCCATCACACCGGTCTACTACCTTAATATGTCTATTTTGTGTGATAAATTCATAATCAACAAAACATTTCCGATGACATCTGTCACATTATTTGGAACCTCACAAAATACGAAGGGTACACGGGAAAAAAAGGCAAAAGGACCCCGCAATATACTTATGGGAAACTGACTTCCGCTAAATTGATAAAATTTTTGATATGTTGCGTATTTTGTCCCTCTGATCAAATGTCTCAATGGGCAGAAACTCCTAACCCTTCAGGACTTTGAGATACAGTTGGCTGAAGTTAGAATTTTCGTACATTTAAATTAGAGATGCCACGAATATTGATTTTGCCGAATACCGAATATTCGGTATTCGGTATGACACTTAGTGCATTTCGTGGGCGTATTTGTTTCATTTGCGAGTAGGTCGTGTCACATTAATAATCATTACTGACGAAAATTTTAATTCAATAATGATTAATTTCAATAATTATTATTATTTTTCAGAAAAATAAAATATTTATTTTTTGTAATTTGATGGATAACATTTATTTTACCAAATAACAAAAAAAGAGGACAAAAGTTTCGAAAACTTAAAAAGAGGACAAAAAGAAGACACGTTTTCTATAGAGGACAGTTGGCCAAAATAGAGGACTGTCCTCTTCAAAATAGGACAGATGGTCACCTTAATATAATACACTGTATATATCTTTAAAAAATATCACTGTTTGTTCGTGAAAAGCTTTACGAAATAGCACCATTTAATAAAAAAATCACCTATTTGGGGAATATAATGAAATTTTTAGTGAAGACAATAAACTGGCAGTTTGTTTGTTGTGTAACAGCAAGGTCTGAGTAACAACAAATGCAAAAAAATTGTTTCATTCATCATAACTTACCACTGATAGATTTTAAGTATTATATGCTGATTTTTTGTAAAAAAAAATTTGTGAGTAATATTTATTATGTGCTTTTTTCACGATTTGGTATTCGATATTCGGCCGAATATTGAGAACTATTCGGCCGAATACCGAATAGTAAAAAAAATTAGCCGAATAGGTCGAATACCGAATAGTAGCCGAATATTCGTGGCATCTCTAATTTAGATGCATTCATTTGGGTTAAAGCTGCTTCATTTTTTATGTTGTAGTGGTTGTGAGGTTTTAAAATACCTCGTAACTTTCATAAGCAACTGATTGAAATATATTATAATGTTTTTGAAACGCCTATATGTCATACGACGTCATAACATGTTATCGCGCGTCATAAAACGTCAGTATTCAAATGACTGTTTTTCTCTTGGTTGTAGCGGTTTAGATTTATTTAATAATCTATTAAGTAGTATTGATGGTCTCGTCATATTTTTCTTCATGACATTGACATCATAGTAGGTCAGTTTTTGTAATACAATGTCATAGGAGGTCATTTCATGTCACACAAGTTAATGGGTATGCGTCAACTCGGCGATAGTAATAATTATAATTATTTATTTTAATTAAAATTATTTATTAGATTTGCCACTAAATGCACTGTCATCTTAATTCGACTAAAAATGGATTTTGCCTCTTTTTCCCGTGTACCCTTTCTATGTAAACTATTAGTGGAATAAATTTTATTCCTAGATGAGTAAAGTTATCTGGCCTTTATAATACCGACATTATTGGATCAGATCTATTCCAGCAAGATCAATTACGCTGGATTCTGTCAACTCCACCACAATAAATTACAATAATGTTATTTATTAAAGTAAGAAAATATTATGTAAAATATTTATTTATTACCTTCTATAAAATTCAGTAGTATTTATAAAAGAAGTCACATAAACTACTAGTAATGTAAGAACTCCATACGTATATTCTTTATTTCTCAAATACCAACATCCAAGATAAAGATCTGAACTAACATCACAGAAAGACGCAAAAATTGAAAATGTCGTCAATGTTATTTTTTTCCAATTACTGTCCAATTCAGTAGTTGATTGGTTTTTATTTAATGGTTTTTCTTCAGCATTTTGTACTGCTAAACTCATCTCTATAAAGAAAGAATTACGTGTGATGAAAATTAAACATTTATTAAATAATACTTTGAGTTCAACGAAATTATAGATAGAATTTAAATTAACTTATTCAAGTTATAAATGGTAAAAACATATTGTGTTATTTAACTATCTTATAATTATTTACTATTTATATTAATATTTACTTACTTTATTATGTATTTAATATTCAATCCACTTTCACATCAAATATTTATTGGAAATATATTTGCAATTAAATAAAAATCAACATAAACAAAATCATTATGATATGATAACAGATTAATTTATTATCAGGTCTTATTAAAAAATTACATATAGGTATGAATTTTTAGAAAGATTAGATTTTTAAAATTCATAATTATTGAGTAACAAATAACAAGAGAAACAACGTACATGGGAAAGGTACACATACATATATAAAGTCAAGGTAGTCTCAGTAGTACTTTGACCAATCAGCGTTTGCGCGGGATTTACGTCACTACGGGAATATATTCAAATGTTATAAATGTAGAGTAAAGTCGGTATACAGGATGTCCTATTTTAAGTGCACACCTCTAATAACTTTTTATGGTGAAATGCTATCTAAAAAGTTTTCAGATAAAAGTTACACGGTTTGCAGGGGGACATAGACGTACTCGGATGAATTTTTTTTAGGTGGTGTTTTCAGGGTGATATGAAAGTTAACATCATTTTTTTAAATAGGAACCTATAGTTTTATCAAGTAATTTTATTTTACGTGAAAAAACACGTACCTTTCATTGAAAACTTGAATAAGTTAAACCTTCCCAAGATATCTAACAAAATATTTCGAGATTTTTAACTTTCAATATTTTTTTACTCACTAACCATTAGGATTAGGGAAAAAGTATAAAATATAAAAAATGTATATTTTGGTCTAGTAAAAACTTAAAGAATTATTCTAAATTTTTTAAAAATTTTTTTTTTTTGCTTAGATAAAATAAATTGAAAAAGTTTTAAAATTTAAAAAATAAATCTTCAATTCTTATTAGATCAAAATAAACATTTTTTTATTTTGTACTTTTTCTCTAAAGTTAATGGTTTCTGAGTAAAAAATATTGAAAGTTAAAAATCTTGAATTATTTTGTTAGATATCTTGGAAATGTTTAAGTTATACAAAAAAAGTTTTCAATGAAAGTTACGTGTTTTTCACGTAAAATAAAATTACTTGATAAAAACTAAAGGTTCCTATTTAAAAAAATGATGTTGACCTCCATATCACCCTGAAAACACCACCTAAAAAAATGTCATCCAAGTACGTCTATGTCCCCCTCCAAACCGTGTAACTTTTTATGTTTTTAAAGTTATTAGATGTGTGCACCTAAAATGGGACATCCTGTATATGGAACACCATTCATGTTTTAGGTAAGAAAATTATATATGATAATATTATTTAAAATCAGCACTTATCATTTCATTAGATAGCAAATTTAATCTTTTAACGAGATCGAGCCGGCGAAAACAGAATAATAAAATAGGTAATTAATATAACATTTTTATGTAGACATGCTGAAATCGGAAAGCTTGATTTTCGGGCGAGAGTAGAGTAGTTTCGCGCATGTAAAAGTTAATAAGCAAGTAGGTATTGTAGTCAGTCATTAATGTCATTATCGTTTGATTTTTTCGAAATGAATATGTTTTTCGGTAATAAATATCGGTTATCGTTTGGTGATATGGGGGCCCTGGGCATGTGCCCAGAGTGCCCAGTGGGAAAGAGGGGCCTGCAAATAGTAAACCCATTATCAAGTATTTCTGTCAAGCTATTATACAACTGAACAGTAACAGTCATTGAAGATCTCTTCTCTCTATAGCCATGTTGAGAATCATGCAGAATGTTGTTATTTTTTAAAAAGATATTAATCCGACTGCATATTCTTTGTAAAAAATCTTTGTGAAGCAGGACAATATAGATAGTATCGGTCTATAAATGTTAATGTCTTCGGGGTTCTTATTTTTTAATACGAGTTTTTATTTAACTATTTAAAAAAAATCGGATATTCCGAACATTCAAAGATTTTATTAACTATTATTGTTATGTGATTGTTGATAATGTCATCGGCACAATATTTAATACAATAGCTGAAATTTTGTCAGCTCCAGTTAAGGACGTATGGCAGGTACCTATCTAATTTACGCGAGAAAATGTAGAAATTTGGAGGAGTTATTCCTTAATAAATCCTATGTACCCACACGAAATTTCAACATAGTTTAAAAGTTTTTTTTATTTTAAATTAACTGAATTAACATGGACTCTTATAGCAGAATGGTGTGAGAAAAAAAATCGACAACATGATAAAACGGGCAAGTGCGTGTTGGGCACGCACATGATAGGGTTTCGTAGTCATTCTCACTACGATTTATAAAAAAAGATTTTTTCAAAAATTTCGTGACCGAAGGGTTAAAATCAAAAAGTCATTTGGCTTTTATTATTGCATTTTAGGAGACCTATCAAATGACACCCCACTCAATGGGGTAAATGAAAAAAAATTGAGCTAACTTTTCAATCTATGATAGGGGGATCCAAAATATTTTTGACAATGTTCGTTATAATTTTCAGTGAAAGTACTAATTAAAAGCTACATTCTGAATTTTTTTCAGATTTTTTGAATCGATAGTTTAGAAAATAGAGGGGGGGACGCTCTGACAGCGACATTAAAAAGCAAATATTTCGTGACTAAAGGGTTGAAATCAAAAAGTTATCTGACATTTTTTATTGCATTTTACGAGACCTATTAAATGACATCCCACTCAATGGGGTAAGTGGGGAAAAATGAGAGTTCACTTTTCAGTCTGTAGAAGGGGGGTCCAAAATATTTTTGATAATGTTCGTTATAATTTTCAGTGAAAGTACTAATTAAAAGCTACATTCTGGAATTTTTTCAGATTTTTTAAATTGATAGTTTAGAAAATAGACTTTAGAGAGCAAATACATCGTGATTATAGGGTTAAAATCAAAAAGTTCTGATACATTTTTTGTTGCATTTTAGGAGACCTTTCTAACGATACCCCACTCAATGGTGTAGGTGAAATTTTTTTTCAAAACACTTCATTATATGAAAATTATATAAAAAAATGTTATTTTCAAAAATCTTATTATTTCTGTTTTTGGATCATCAATCTACGACCGTATACCAAATTTCATCTTATTATCTCAAAATTTTTGAAGACGGACGGACTGACATGGATAAACTATAAGGGTTCCTAGTTTTCTACGGAACCCTAAAAATGTGTTTTTTTTTAAAACAAGGTTTTATTAAATATTCAGTCGAGTCAGTGAAACTCGAAAATCGCTAAAACTTTTTATTTAATTTTAATTAAATACTCGATTTTTAAGTTAATATAATCTTCATAATCTATATCTATAAAAGAGTTTGTCCTTAACCATTCACTCACTCACTCACTCACTCATATATCAACGTACAGCCCAAACCTCTGGACCTAGAAACGTGAAATTTCGTAGGTGCCTTCCTTTTATGATGTAAGCACCCACTAAGAAAGAATTTTATATAGGGGGGTCCAAAATATTGTTGACAATGTTCGTTATAATTTTCAGTGAAAGTACTAATTAAAAGCTACATTTTGGAATTTTTCCAGATTTTTTGAATTAATAGTTTAGAAAATAGAGGGGGGGGACGCTCTGACAGCGACATTAAAAAGCAAATATTTCGTGACTAAAGGGTTGAAATCAAAAAGTTATCTGACATTTTTTATTGCATTTTAGGAGACCTATTAAATGACACCCCACTCAATGGGGTAAGTGAGGAAAAAAATGATAGTTCACTTTTCAGTCTATAGAAAGGGGGTCCAAAATATTTTTGACAATGTTCGTTATAATTTTCAGTGAGAGTACTAATTAAAAGCTACATTCTGGAATTTTTTCAGATTTTTTGAATTGATAGTTTAGAAAATAGAGGGAGGGGACGCTTTTTTAATGACTTTGGAGAGCAAATACATCGTAATTAAAGCGTTAAAATAAAAAAGTTTCAATACATTTTTTGTTGCATTTTAGGAGACCTTTCTAACGACACCCCATTCAATGGGGTAGGTGAAATTTTTTTTTAAAACACTTTTCATTTTATGGAAAGGGGGCCCAAAAAATTTTTTGTTGTCAAAAATCTTATCATTTCTGTTTTTGGGTCATTAATCTACGACCGTATATCAAATTTCATCTTATTATCTCAAAATTTTTGAAGACCCCGGGAAAAAATGATAAGATATTAGCATATATTATAAGATCCAATTGGTCAGATATGCTTGGATCCTGATTTTGGCACGATCCAAGAACGCATTATAATCTATTGTAATATATAGCAAGATATAGTTATATATTATAATATATACTAATGCCTTCTTGGATCGTGCCAAATTCAGGCTCCAAGCATATCTTGACATATATTACAATATATTAGCATACATTAGTATATATGTTAATATACAAGTATATCTCGACATATATAACAATATATTAGCATGTATGTGAATATATTTTTATATCTTGGCATATCTAAAAATATATTATAATATCTTATAATATATGCATAGGGGAGGGGGGGGTCCATCTATAATGTATCCCAATACTACAGAATCGTCCGACCAGGGAAAACTCGTGCTGAATCTATAATCAAATGTCACATATATAATTAAATAAACATATAACAGCTTCATTTACTTACGTCCGTATTGACTTACTTGAATGCACCTATGTATACAATATAGTTCGTTGGTTGCTTATATACTGATTCAAAGTGAAATTACACTGCTAGTGAGAGGCAAGTCACACCAGCTTTTACGAACATAGTATCTATAGCTATTACATATATACAACATACTCGAATATTATTTAATCAATAAAAAAAAATAATCCATATGCGTATTAAGTAATATTTGAGGCCCGTATTAATAAAAAAAAAAATATATACAAAAACTGTATATAAATCTTTTGTCTATTAAAGAAATCCGAAATATATGTATGTATAGTATATAAATGAAGAAAACCAATATGTAATGACATTTGCTTATTAAATATTCTTAATTTTCAGTTCTTCAACAGACGGATCTATTATAGATTTAGGAATTTTATTGAAAATTTTAATTGTATTTTGTATTGTTAACTTCATTTCTATTAACAATTTGTTTACGTGTTTGAATAGATTTCATATTGTGTTTGTTTCTATGTTGTAATTATGGTCATTTATATTAGATAAATAAGTTTTTTTTTTATGAATAACTCATTTTCTAATAAATTAATATCGATTATAGTTAAAACTTTGTATTATATAAACAGTGGACGGCAGTGTTCCCTGGGTCATATCTGGCCATAATACGAAGACATTTCTTTTGTATTTTGAGTATGTTATAGGTATTAAATATACATTTAATAATTAAATGTATAATAAACTAATACACTTGTAAGAAAACATTTTGCACAACCTTGTTGCTTAACACGAATTTTGAGTTTTTGGCTGTAATGCAGTTTATATATTTCTCTTACAAGTTAAATTTTGGTCTATTAATATCACTAAAAATGGTATTTTTTAAGAAATTATCACACCTGACTGGTGTGATCATAGAATTCAGTGATTATTATAATTTCAAAAATGTATTCATCAATGTTTGTATAAAAATTGTCAACGCAAGTTGTAGAATTTTTAGATAAATGCGTGGGAACATCATTTTCAAAAAAAAGTTTCACCAAAAATATCCACTACCTATTTTAAAATTTGATGAATGTACTTTTTTGAAAACAAAATATCTCAAAAACTATTAAAAATAGAGTAAAACTAAAAGATATTAATTTTGTAGAGAAATGCATAAAATTTATTTTAAAAAATATTTCACTGTCCAAAATTTTGTTTAAATATTTTTTGTTTTGAATTTATAAAATTATATTGAAAATTTGGGTGACATGTCAACTGTGAATTTTTAAAACAAAAATATAATAATAATAATAATAATAATAATAATTCTTTATTATTATTATTTATTTTTTATGTTATAACTTTATCATTCCTGAGTATATGGGCAATTCTAAATAAAATTTACTTTCTTTTATTTCGCGAAATTAGAATATATGTATATACAAAACTATACAAATCACGCGAGTGCAATATTAAATTCAAGTCAAGTGAACTTTAGAAAAAAATAATGGTTGATATTTGAAGTTTTTATATTTATTATTATTAATTTAATATTATTAAAATTCGTTGCTTCTTTTGTTAATGTATAATAGCAATGCCAACATCAGGGAGGGAGACTGGGCTACCGCCCGGGATGCCAGTTCAGATGGAGAAAAATTTAGCTTATATTCTAGTCAAAATTTTTTCTCTTTAATCTGATTTTACCGTTTCAGGGTATTTTAAAAAATTTATTCTATTTCTTCAGAATTCATTGCGATATAAATATAAAATTTGATAATCGTTTTAGTATAAATACGTGCTATCGATTTACAGTATCAAGTAATGATTATTTAGACTAAAGAAGTGTAGGGCCAGCGACCTTTTGATTTTTATTCAGTATTTATTTGTTCTTAACCATAAATTACTCGCGTGAAATACCGTAACACAGTTACTCGCGCGGTGTATTTTATACACCACAAAAAAGCTAGTTTTTGGGAATTTTGAAGGTATTCTATTATTTTTTTTGCCCAATTCATATTATGTAGGTAGGTACTATTTTTGAGAAACTAAGAATTTTTTTTTAAATAATCCAACTAAAAATTAAGGTTTAGAAAGAAAAACTAACTAAAATAAATCTAAAAAAGTAAAAAAAATTTTTTGCTGTCCGATTTATTGCAAGATGAATATTGAACAGTTTTATTTTTGTTGGTATTTTTTTTAATTTTGCTCTTTTGACAAGATGTCTTCCATCAGCAGCATCACTATTGATTTCAAAAACGCGGTTCTTCGCTTAGAATGCTGCTATTTGTGCGTCAATACCATCTACATTTAATAAGTAAAAAATTAATACAAACTGCTACAATCCTCAAATTTTTACTGCCGGATTCCTATCACCATTGATATTGGTCAAATGTAATATTTTGTTATAACAAATGTTAATCATTTAATAAATTTATTAATTTAAAAAAGTAACTGCCACTTTATTTACAAATACACTACCCCCAGGCGTTTACATATTACATAAAAAATAAAAAAAATTATTTTAAGATATGATAATATATTAGCAGATATACCAATATTTAAATATATATATAACAATATATTTTCGCATCTTAGGGCTGATATATATTAAGATATGATTATATATACATTAGCAGATATATCTATATATAATAATATATTACAATATATTCTAAGCTAAGCGAACTCATTACAAAATAATATTTTTAAGATATCATAATATATTAGCAGATATATCAATATATACATATATATAACAATATATTCTCGGATCTGAGGGCTAATACATATTAAGATGTTACTATATATCAATATATATAACAATATATTTTCGGATCTGAGGGCCAATATATATTAAGATATTACTATATATTACCAGATATATCGATATAAATTAATATATTTTAGGCTCAAAAATTAAGATATTACCATATATAACGAGATGCGAACATATCTTATAATATCTCGTTATATCTTATCATTTTTTCCCGGGACGGGCGGACATGGAGAAACTATAAGGGTTCCTAGTTTCCTACGGAACCCTAAAAATCATATAATACAAATCTTGTACGTTAGGTATTAATATAACAGAGTGCTTTAATATTAATATTTTGATTCATTTTTTGGGGGAAACATAATTCTTTACAGTGTTAATTTTTGCTTGTTATTTTTTATCGGCCCATTTTTAATTTGGTACGTATTATTTAAGACAGTGAACAGGGACTTGAACCGGAATTTATTTATGGTTCAGGTTCGGGTTCGGGTTCAACAATAAATTTCGGTTCGGGTTCAGTTTCAGGTTCAGCACGTTGCAAATTTTTTGGGTTCAAAAACCGTTATTTTTTTAGGTTCAGGTTCGGGTTCGGGTTCAATTAAAAAAAATATTTGCTAAATAAATGCACAGTGCTTCCTCGTGCTAAATTCATCAAAAGTAGTTAATTATCATGATCAGACATGATCCAATAATACAAGGTCTGTTTGACAGTTCACAGTTCATTTATTCTATACTGTGACGTCATCACCATGAAATTTTTATAGTAAGGAATTTGTAACAAAACTACCAATACTGTTGTTCCCCCCTCCCTATTGCACTAGATTTTAATAATTTTGAAATGGGATCGTTTTCAAGCTAGACCCAACCAAGTTTCATTAATATCGGTTCAGTCGTTCATGAGTTATGAGTGACAAGGATTCAGGAGACAAACACGAAACAAAAACGGATCTGAAACGGAAAGATCAAGTTAAAATTTTTAAATCGGAGAACAATTTTTTGAATCTATTTCATTCTTGTATCTTCGATATTGTGGTTAACCATTGAATTTTCATACAATTTTAATAAAAAATATTAATTCGACAATTTTCTGAGTACCTAATTTGTCACGATTAACATTTGCAAGATTGAAAGGGGCAAAAGGAGTATCCGTGAGCTACGGTGGTTAAACTGTGCCTGTTAGTAGTAACTTTTATTATCATTGTAGTGACGATAGTGACGTTAGTAAAATACTAAAAAAAATTTCTTGAACCTTTAAAAAATATATGGTTACCGGATATTCATTTAAAAGTTCGGGTTCAGATTCAGGTTCATTGACATTGAAATATAACGGTTCGGTTCGGGTTCGGGTTCATGAAAAATACGGGTTTTTTCGGGTTTCGGGTTCGGGTTCGGGTTCAGGTTCAGGTCCCTGACAGTGAATGTTATAATTATTATTGTGTTATAATTGTAAAGTTACAGTAATAAAAAACAATTCTTTATATCTTTTTAATACTTTTTTTTTTTTCAAATAGAAAAGAAAATTATCGTACCCCTAGTTTAAATAATTATTGGTTGATACTGGAAATCGATAACACTTGTTTAAACTAAACCGACTATCAAATTTCATAACTGTTTTACAATGGGTTCTCAAGATATTAAATAAAAACTTATTTTGGGTAAAACCTTTGTAGGGGTTGTAGCTCCCACACAAAACATTTCCAGACATATGTTTATTAAAAACTTTTTTTTCTTTAAATAAACCAAAGAAACGCCCCATTGAGTATGACTGGGTACTTAAGGAACAACCTGTATAATATTGTATTATAGAAATATTAAAATAAATAAATAAGATTATTTTCATGTAAAATATACTGTTTTTATTATTATTATAGGCTTCAGCTGTCAAAATAATCAACTAAATTATTGTAAAACTGAAGGTACCTATGTACATATTTTAATAGAAAATAATTTTCGAAATATGACGTTTTAAAACGTCATGAAAACAGGTAATTTTATAAAATGGAGTATTTTGATTAAAGCATTAAAAATACTAATAATTATATTACATTTTTTATACATGTAGAGTATTGTAGAGGTACATATAGGTATTACTAAATTATTAAAATTTTCGTACATCCATAAGAAAACCCTTAATTTTTTCCTTGAAAAAGATAACGTATTGAGTATAATTTATATATTTTTAAATCGATAAATATATTAAACATATTAAACATAAATTGGCTCAGTAATGTACAGATATCTTTAGTTGAGTATTTTTTTTAGAATTTGTCATATTTTTGATAAGATAAGTGTCTATAGATTCAGTTACTTTGTGCCAAAGTGTTTTATATCAAATTATTGAAAGGTGTGTTATAATTTGTTCTTAAATAAAGTTAATTTTTCCAAATTGTTTTTAGTGATCAGTGATTTTGTGTTTTTGAAAATAGGTGAGTAAAATACATTCAATTTTATTTTTGTAATTGTAAATATGTATTATACAGGGTGATTCAGCACTGTCATGCAGAGCTGTCAAAAGTACTTAGTCAAGGTACTTCAAGTACAAGTACCAAGTATTTAGTGACAGTACTTCAAGTTTCAAGTACATTGCGCAATATTTAAAAGTACTTGAAGTAAAGTACTTCAAGTACCGAAAAGTACTTGAAAATTCAAGTAACTTATTTCAAGTACATTTTAAATTTTAATTGTTAGAACTAGTGTTTCCCGAATCCCGGGAAAAATAAAATTATTTCTCGGGAATTTCGGGAAATAAAAATTATCATTGAAATATATACTTTCAACTGTAGGGGCACTTATATTGTTATTATATTCAATAATGTATGGTATGTACTTTTAGTTAAGAATATGGATTGGAAGTTAAATTTTTGTTTGGTACATCAGGATGTAATTTTAAATTATCTTACTAGCTTGAAATTCTTGTTTTACTGTTTGTGCAGTGTATTTTTCTGAGAAAGAATAAAAAATGCATTTTAAAGTTAAAAAGAAAAGGTTTATTATGGTAAAAATTCAAATTGTTTATAATAAACCTTTTATTATAAATATTACAATTAGAGTTTAGATAGAGTCTAAAGTATAAACTAACAATAAGACTTGGCATATTTGTTTGTTTTTAAAATTCATTAATTCTATTAAAATAGTATTTGATTTTATAACTTTATATAGTGTTACTACTGCCCATTTGCAGAGGGGGTGCCCACTTTGGGGCGCATTTTGCTAGAGACAGCAAATTTTGAAAAAAAAAAAAAATTAAAAAAAATATATTTTTATTTCCAATATAAAAAAATTTCTGCTTCCACTTATTGTTAGACTATTTTTCTATTTTATATAATATTTTCTTCATCCAAAGAATTATTATATCAATGACTCATTATTTCTTTCTTAATAATTTTCAATTAACATTTTTTCTTAAAATGTAATAGTATTGTGTTTAGATAAGCACCGATTAATATTAAAATTCAAAAAGTGTTCTTAATTTTTTATTGTTCTTATTATTAGTTTTTAAGAGAAGCTATGAAAATGTAAAAAATATGTATACAAATTTCGAGAATTCCCGTTTTTCCCGGGAATTCCCGGGAATTGCGATTTCCTGTTCCCGATTCCCGGCGTTGGAAAATTCCCGGGAATTTGGAAACACTAGTTAGAACCATTAAAATACAAAGAAAATGGTAATTTTAAATATTTATATACATATTATCTTCATTACCTAACAAGGGTAGTGTCAAGTATTCGGATAAAAAAAATACTTAAAAACACGTGAAAATCAGTTGAGCTTTTGTTTGCGGGCCGCGGCCACATATTATTAATAAATTATGTTTTTATTATGTGTTTTTTAAGTATTGGATATTTCAGAATGTATGAAACTGATTTTAATTTCTTATTGTTTCTTAAAAATAAATTTTAAAATATTGTTTTATTTATGTCACTCAATTAAAAATTTTAATTGTTAAAACTATTTTTTATAATAGAAAATAACATATGTGGCCTATTAGAACCCATCTATAGATTTATGTTGTGTATTTTGAATTATCCGTATTAGAAATTAGAGGGCTAGGGGGGCGCTTGAATAACGACTTTGAAAGCAAATATCTCGTGACTGAAGTGTTAAAATCAAAAGGTTCCAAAAAATGTTTTGTTGCATTTTAGGAAACCTATCTAATAACATTCTGGTCAATGCAATGGGGTAACTAAAAAAATTTGAACACTTCGTCTATCAAATTTTTTTTTTAAATCTCATAATTTCTGTTTTTGGACCATCAATCTACGTCATTTATCCCAATTTTCATCTTAAAAGGTATATAAATGAGAGAATAACAAAAAAAAGTTTTAAGGACGAGGGTGTATACCGAGTCACGATTCCTACCGTCAAATCCCCGGCAACCGCTGCAAACTTAAATAAAACAGACTATAGGTAGTAAGTAGGTATATCGTAAATAATCAACGAATATACCTCTCTGATATCTTTAAAATATTTTTAAAGGCTTTATAAATTTCTTTCCATATTTTTATAAGTGATAAAATTAATTATTTTGTTTAAAAAAACTTTTCTTATGGAAAATCAGTTTATTAAAGTAAGTACTTGAAAAACGACATGGTGTTTTTAAAAATATACTTGAAGTAAAATACTTGAAGTATTTTACTTGCAAAATCAAGTACTAAATTCAAGTATTTAAAAAAAATTACTTCAAGTATCAAGTACATTGCGCAATTTTCAAAAGTACTTGAAGTAAAGTACTTCAAGTACTTTTTGGTACTTGAAGTACTTTTTCAAGTATTTTACTTGAAGTATTGACAGCTCTGCTGTCATGCCAAACTTGAACAGTAGTTTGATAAAAATATTTTAAGCAAAAAACTTCCAATAAACATGTGTCCGGAAATTTATCCTTAAGGAACTACAGGCTTCCAAAGATTTTACTAAAAATTAGTTTTAATTTAATATCTAGAGAACCCTTTGTGATAGAATTATGAAATTTAGTATTTGGTTTAGTAATGATATGTGTTATCGATTTCTAATATTAACCAATTATATTTTAGGCCAGGGCTGTATGGGGCCAGTGGGCCCATCGATTTTTATCTAGTAATTGTTTGTTCCTTAAATTTTTTCCTGAGTTGGTACTCTTATAAGATTATATGACACAAAATACACAAAAACATACTTTGCTTGTTTATCATAGGATAAAACGTTTTCGAGAAATATCGATGGAAAAGAAAGCATGCAGAATTAACCTTAATACGGATGCTTGAAATTATAAAAACTAATTATATATTCTTATTTCATGATAACAAATAAGACAAAAAGTTAATATAAATATACCTCCGAAAATGCATTCATATCAACAAATAGCCATTTTTAGTTTGTTTTTTAGGCATGTTAATAAAGTTGATGTAGGTAACAGTAAAAGAACTGGCTATAGATCTTACAGGATTCATATTAGGAGGTTTATTTAAATTTAAATGAACTTTATTCTTACTTTTAATCATAGAAAAAGAAAATAAATTTATTTTTTGTAACTTCAAACATCCGTATTAAGTTAAATTCTGCATGCTTTCTGTTCCATCGATATTTCTCGAAAACGGTTTATCCTATGATAAACAAGCAAAGTATGTTTTTGTGTATTTTGTGTCATATAATCTTATAAAAGTATCAATTTAGGAAAAAAATTAAGGAACAAACAATTACAAGATCAAAATTGATGGGCCCACTGGTCCCGTACAGCCCTGGCCTAAAATATAATTGGTTAATATTAAAAATCGATAATACATATTATTACTAAACCAAATACTAAATTTCATAATTCTATCACAAAGGGTTCTCTAGATATTAAATTAAAACTAATTTTTAGTAAAATCTTTGGAAGCCTGTAGTTCCCTAAGGATAAATTTCTGGACACATGTTTATTGGAAGTTTTTTGCCTAAAATATTTTTATCAATCTACTGTTCAAGTTTGGCACGACAGTGCTGAATCACCCTGTATACAAATTAGGTAATAATTAAATATTTATTATTTTATAAATAATAAATATAATATGCAAATGGTTAGATATTTTTTAAATTTAATTTAAAACAGGGGCCACCGTTATAGATAAATATACATTTATTTGAAATCGTGGCAATTAACATTAAATATGTAACAATTTATTTTCAAATATTACAAATAAATTATCTTCTTAAAATATATTTCAGTGAAAAATAAAGGGGTGTGAAAATTATTTTCTTAGAAGGGGAGATGGTAATTTTTAATTAAAAGAACATCTTTTTTATTGCAAATATTTATGTAATTTTTATGTTAGGCTTCAAAATACAAATTAAATAATGCTCTTAGACATTTTTTATATCAGTTATTTTATAAAAGTCAACCAACTCTGAATAGATTATTTGATTTAAATTATTAGTAGGTATATACCTGCTGTAAATGTATTATTTTTATATAATATATATAATAAGATTAGATATGGCCCCCGTGAAGGCCTCTCTATTAATCTTTGTAAAGGTGTGATAAAAACATATAATATTACCCATAATGCATGTACGCAATAATTCAAGTCACTGTCGATAAAAAATCAAGAATTTTATTGAATACCTAATAAATTATAATGATTTTCTATTTTGATTTTATATATTTTTTGTATTTTGTAATATTATATTTTTTATGTGATTATTATTATTGATAATAATCATTTGAATTAAAATGCATGTGAATCATAGACATAGAGATATGGACTGCGCATTCTCTATAACTGTAATGTTTAAAATATGTTTCACAAAAGTAAAGATAGAGATATAACCCAAACAATACTCTATCTTTCTTACACTCATATTTAAATAAAGACATACATACAGACCCAGTGTTCGCTCTATCTCTTTCTATTGTGACGACTCTTTTTTAGACTTAGATACGCGGTCCATTCTCTATGTCTATGATTTCAACGATTCTAATATAAAAATTTAAGATGATTTTACATTTTATAGATATCTGTATTTTCTGTACGTGATACATTTGTAATAGCTGTTTTGCCCCTCAAGATATACAGTCCGACTGCGCCACTGAATATTGTAAGTACAAAACATAAGAATATTTTGCAAGAAATAAATTTATTATAAAAATACACATTTTTTGTATAAAATAAAACACATTTATTTTTCCAGATCCCTGTGTTACTGTGAACTGTGCGTGCCCTATTATAATTGTATTTAAGTTATTTTGGTCCCCAAGATTCATCAAGTGATTGTGTCCCTCAATACTTTAGGTACAAATCTTTTTAAAGTATTATTTATAATATTAAATACAATATTTAAATAATTTAATTTATAATACATTTATCTTATTACAGATAAGAACCTAATAATAATTTTATTATACTTTATTTAGTTTATACAGAGTGTACCATCTCCCCACTATATTTTTATCTATCAATAAAATCAAAAAAAAGTTTCAAATAAAAGTTATTTGGTTTTGAGAGGGACCAAAATGACGTTATTAATTTTGGATTTTTTGGACGTCATCAAGGTCAAATAGGGCAAACTTTTGTTTATTACGGTATCTAATTGTTTGGAAAAAACAAGCAGTTTTTGCTTGAAAAAATTTTCCAATGCTCTATGTCTATGCATTCAACATTTCAAAACAAAAATCTTAGATGCTTTTATATTTTTACAGATATCTGAATTTTCTGAACGTTTTACTGTTTTGCCCTTCAAGATAAAAAAACCAACTGAGCCACTGAATATTGTAAGTAAAAATATACGTTTATTAATTTTTTTTTCGTATAAAATAAAACACAATTATTTTTCCAGATCCCTGTGTTACTGTGAAATGTGCGTACCCTATTATAATTGTATTTGAGTTATTTTGGCCCCCAAGATTCATCAAGTGATTGTGTCTCTCAATACTTCAGGTACAAAACTTTGCAAATAATTTTTATAAAATGTAAAATATTTTATTTATAATCTATATCTATAAAAGAGTTTGTCCTTAACCACTCACTCACTCATTCACTCACTTACTCACTTATATATCAACGTACAGCCCAAACCTCTGGACCTAGAAACGTGAAATTTCGTAGGTGCCTTCCCTTTATGATGTAAGCACCCACTAAGAAAGGATTTTTCGAAATTCAACCCCTACGGGGTTAAAAAAGGGTGTCAAAGTTTATATAAAAAAATATTTTTTTTGTTCACATTTAATTGAAACTTATCTAACATACTCTACAATATAAATAATGAAAATAGTCATCTATTAAAATAAAAATTTCGACATACAACCCTTAATGGCGGGGGTAGACGGAGTCTGTGTTTTTGATATGTTTATCTGCATAGCTAAGTTATAAAGGTGGAGTCGGGTAAAATTTTGCGATAAAAGAATTCTATATTCAGCCCCTAATGGCGAGAGTATACAGGGGGTTAGTTTTTACAATTTTTAACGAAGATCCGAGATATTTACGTTTTTTTTAAGGTAATGAATAAAAATCAATCTAAAAAAATGTAATATGTCATTTATTATCACGTATGGAGGGTTTTAATTAGTTTCGAAGTTTACGCGAGCGAAGCCGCGGGATTCCGCTAGTACTTTTATATTATTACAGATAACTGTTTATATTGAACCTGCCCATTTATAATATTTATTTATTGAAGATATACCATTGACCTTCAGGGACTACAAACTTACTGCAACCTGTATATTGTAAGTAGATAATTTTATATTATACAATATCTATCTTTATAAAGCGAGAAGTCCTGAGTGACTGACTCATCAACACCCAGCTCAAACATCTGGACCTAGAAATGTTATATTTTAAAGGGTGTTTTTCTTTTATATATAAACATCTTCTATTAAGATATGTTCATAAATTCAACCTTTGGGGGGTAAATTATTTATTTATTTTACTATAAGTTTATCTGCATAGCTGATTACATTTACCTTAATCACGATTAGTTAATCAATTGTTTCATTTATTTTTTGGTGAAACTCAAATTTAAATATTAAGTAGGGTAAGTGGTGGGAAATGGGTGATATGTTTTAAAAATCTATCCTACAGGTTAAAATATTCTTAAAAATTGTAAGGTTAGTACTCACTTGTTTTTGTATTCTAATTTGATTTTTAGTTATGATATATTAATTTTTTTCTCTTGCTTTTGAAAGTAAAAAATAAAATAATAACAGTTTACCATCCAATTAGTGGGGGTATTTACATAGATTCATGTCCGGTATTATAAAGGACCTAGCAAATTTGCAAGCTTGCTAGCACTTATAAATGAGGTTATTAATATTGTTATAGTATCTATGGATTAGTTATAGAATTTAGAGCATGCTGTTTAATTAAACAAAAAAACATTTTTTGTAGAATATTTTTGTAAAAAAAACACGTTTCAAATTTAAAAGAAACTTATGCTTACTAAAAAATGTATTGTACTTTTTTAAATGCAAAAAAACGGAAGTAACACATGCATTCATATTGTTGCAAAAATTCATTAAAAAATCCACCCAATTATCCCTCTTACCCATTTTCCCCCACTTACCCTACTAATTTATGCATTTGTATATTTTAAATTAATAAATTTAAAATAATAACTATAATTAAGATTATTAGGTACAATAAAATGTTAACTTTATTTATTTACTAACAAAAAATATTGTAGTGACTTAGGATGTATAGTTTGTAACATGAAAGATGACCGGTCTTTGTATTGTAATAATTACATGGCAGAACCGGTCATCCTTCATGTTACAAATTAAAGGTACCTACTAATGGATAATTCACAGTTTATTAAAACTATACAAACTACGTAGTATTGTTTAAATCAACATTTTATTCAAATATTCATATTAAAATAAGCCCTGCCTTAGAAATCATAAACTATTTGAGCTTCCATTACTGACCTGATAACAAATTTAATATTATTTTGACCAATAAGATTTGGTATTGGCTATTTCTTAAAAAAAAATATTTAAATTATTTATATCAGGAGTTCTCAACCTTTTTTGCACGCAGATCCCTTTTTAAAGAATTACAAAGTTCATAGACCCCTCCTGTAATCTATATCTATAAAAGAGTTTGTCCTTAACCACTCACTCACTCACTCATATATCAACGTACAGCCCGCAAACCCCTGGACCTAGAAACGTGAAATTTCGTAGGTGCCTTCCTTTTATGATGTAAACACCCACTAAGAAAGGATTTTTCGAAATTCAACTCCTACGGGGTTAAAACAGGGTGTCAAAGATTATATAAAAAAATGTTTTTTTCGCAATTAATTGAAACTTATCGAACATACTCTACAATATAAATAATGAAACAATTATTTTAGTATTTCCCAAAATTTTACCCCTAAGGTGTTAGGGGGGTGGGTGGAAAAATTTGTAAAATATTTGTTTTTTGTATTCACCGAATGAAACATAGCACAAATAGGTACTCTAAAAGACAATTATCATACGAAATTTCAACCCCTAAGGGAATGGGGGGGGGGGGGGTAAATTTTGATATATTTTTTTTCATGATTGTTCATGATATTAAAGTAAATTCGGACAAATTAATATTCAATTAAAAATGAAAGTTCGATATTCAAAAATACAAACCCTAATAGCATGAGACGGGGACGAAGGTTTATCTGCAAACCTGCTTTACTTATAAAGGTAAATTCGAGCAAAATAGTCATCTATTAAAATCCCCGTATGGAAGGTTCTAATTAGTTTCGATGTTTACGCGAGCGAAGCCGCGGGATTCCGCTATTATTAATATCATAGTAAGCATTCGTCTGATGTGAATAGAAATAAAATGAGTAACTAATCGTATAGTATAAAATATAGAGAACTATAAAAAGTCATATCTTTTAAAATTGCCAAATCATATTAAAAAATTATGTATATGAAATGTACCGTTAAAACATTATTTCATAAAGTTAATTTTTCAGAAGTAGAAGATTACTGTTTAAATACAATATAAAATGGAAGTATCCAATAGAAAGAATGTAACATCTACCTCAGGTGAGTCATGTTTATTTACTCTACATAATCTCTACGTATTCTACAAGTAGGTAATTCTAGGAGCGTAACCAGGATTTTTCAAAGCTATAAAACTTACATTAAACAAATAAATACAAATAGCAAAATATTCTAACAATAAGTTATATCTTGTTATATTAGATTTTAGGTATTTCTGGTATTATCAACCAATTTAATACTCATTTAGCGCTAATTCTCTTTTAAAGGTAAATTTGATTGTGATTTATACGTCATGTTATAGGTAATATATATCGTATTTAAAATCATATTTAATTTAAAGTAAGCTCTCATAGAAAAATGTATGATACGTAATATACGTTCTAAAAAACATATTGCACAAAATTAAAAATACCTTTAATTTAATGTGTTATGCTTGGTTCTGTTAATAATACGATACAAAATTTAAATATAGATTTAAACTACTTAAATGGCAGTTAGTTAAAGGAGCATTTAGTTAAAAATAGTTAATAATATTGAATGATTCATTTAAAACATTATTGCATTGATTTAGACTAAACATTATACTTATATTTCTATTATAATGTGGACATTATTCAGTTGTTTTATATTTGTAATGAAATTTCAGAAGATAAAAAAGTAGCGAGACCCTCAACATCACGAGGTTACCCTCCAGAGATGATACAAAAGAGTGGAAATCCCAAAAACCCATCAACCGCATCCGGTAAGTTATGTTTAATTTTATTTTGAAAAATTGTAATTAAATGTTTAAATCGAGATTGTGTTCCAGCCCTGACTGATCCCACTTTTTTTCAATTTGCTAATTTATAGATACAAAATTACATATAAATGAATCCCCTCTAGGAAAAACTAGGAGAGCTCAAACAAATGTAACCAAATAACTAAACGTTTACTAACGAAATAATCAGTGGCGCCGTTATGATAGACAATGTCTCTAGGGCAGAATAAATGATCAGAATGAAATGATGCCTGAAGTGTTTACTGTATTACAAGTGCCGTGCCACTGAAAATTATATATAGATAAACCACGTTAAGTGGACACTCTAATTTCCACTTGGTGATGAAATTGAATATTCTAATAACATGAATCTGATGTCTTTATTATTAGTAAACATCCCCTAGAATGATTTTTTAAAATTTCAATTTTAACTATATTTTTTTGTACTAAAAATTCATCCTAAAATTTTAAAAATTTATTGTATGAAAACTATTCACCAAAACTTAATGAAATTTTAGAGATATGTTTATATCAAATTTTCAAATAATAATTAAAAAAAAATTGATTTTTTTATTTTCTATTTTTTTTTATTTTTAAATAAAAAATTAACTTTTTTGTGCTTTTTTAATTTTATTTTTTGTGAGAAGCGTATTACAATAAAGTTTTCATATCCGAAATAAAATTTCACTGCCCGGCATTACTTAGAACACAATTTTTTTCATTGTGTAGCGCAGCGACGCGTCGTACACTGCACTGTAGTGCGCTATCGAGCTCGGATCATTTTACCAGTGCTTCGGTAAAACTGCACGTGTACGCAATAGTCCTGCTTTTTATGGCTTGTAAAAGTGTGTTTTTTGTGGTTTTTAATAGAATCATTTCTTTTTTACAAATTGTACTCAAGTCTGTCTACACTTACAGAGATATCAATCTTGTTTTATGTCGGGTAATATAAAGAATTAGCTTTAGAGTGGTGCTCAACAGCAATTTTTTTATTTTTATAAAAAACGGTATTATTACCGGAAATTATTTTTTTAATCGTTTTCACTAATAACAAATATACTGCACGAAAAATAGTTTCCATTAAAAATTAATATTTTGCACTAAAAAAATTATATATTTAATGTGATTTTTTATGTTTAAATGAGCATTGTTTTAAGCCTTGGCATCTTAGGACGACGCGCCGCCCTCGCCGCCCGCGCCGTCCGCCAGACACGCAATTCAGTTTGTGTTTTTTTAACCTTGAAAATAATATCGTTTGAATTTATAAAGAACGTGCCGACTGATGTGTGTGTGTGTGTGTGTCTGTCTCTCTCTCTCTCCGTGCGCTCTTTTCTGGCGCGCGTATGTTTGTGTGTGTGTGTGTGTACAATAGTTAATAATGTACAAATTTGGATTTTATGCAATTTCTTGCACTCGTCAACCTGTCGTAATTATTTAATACACAATTTCAATTATGTATACATCATTTTAGATTAGCAATACCTGTATGACAATACAATTATTCATAGGTATATCAATTTTATTAGAAATGGCAATTGTACACAACAAATACATTTCTTAGCTTATTATCTATACTATTTAATAGAAATTGTTCATTTAATTATATCGATCAACATTACTAATTACTTTGATTGTTATATACACTATTTTACTTAAAAAGATATTAATTTAAAATTTTTTACATACCTAATAATATTAATTATAAGTCAGAAATGGACATTAATAATTTTATATGTGTGTGTATAATATAATAATAATGCACTTTGTTCTGGTGGCAATTTACAGTTTGCATAGAATGCGTCTAAATACAGAAAATAAGAAAATATACAAAAAAAAAAAAATATAATATAATGTACACAAATACCGAACTTGATACGATATTTTAAAATTTGGTATAATTGTGTTGTGAATATCACAGTGTTAAAAATCACACGGGCAACCTTTATACCCCCCCCCCCCCCTACAGTTAAAATTTTAGTGGAAACCACAAGTTTTATGTAAAATAATATTTAACATTACAAATTATCATTAATAGAATAATTGTTAAGAAATAAAACAGATTTATTCGAAATAAAACTACATATACACTCGACAAATTAATTAAGGGGACACCTAAAAAATAGCATGTTTTCAAATGCTTGTAACTTGGTCAAAAATTAATTTTTTTCTAAACTTTTTTATTATTAAATTGAGCAAATTTACTCTACTTTATGATGGTCTAATTCGTTCCTCAACATCTTTTAATTTTTTAACTTTTTTATGTAATTATATAAATTAAAAAAAAACTGCATATTTTGACACTTGATGTAGAGTGCATCTATGTAGAAAATGAAATTTTGAAATAACCTTTTTGTAGAGAATTTTAATACCTTCAAATTTATTATGGTGCGAAAAAAATGTGACAAAAATTCGCAAAAGTATTACAGTTTTAGTGAAAATCAGGAAAAAATAATTCAAATGAATATAGCCGGAGTAATTTTGGTGGTACAGAAAATAAATAAAAATAAAAATGAAGCTCAAAGTATCACCTTTCAGATTATGCAATGTAATGAAAGATTTTTTTATGAATTACAAAAAATATTCAAACTTTAAACATTATAGAAAATATGAGTAATTAGACAGTAAAATTAAAACAAAGAATACATACCATAAACATTACATTTTAGGTGGCCCGAGCTAGAGGTCTCATTAACAATACATGTTCTTTATAATTCATTTTTATTTTTTTAAATAGGACCATATTACGCGAAGATATTCAACTTTGATGTCTCAACATCAGAAAACCCAAAAAAATTACAAATTGGAATTTATTGAAATTTTTCTCGAAATAAAGCAGCTTATGAAAAATTTTAAGAAGTCAAAAAATGCATTATTTTACTGAAATAATAACCCAAAATGATCCATATGGTTTTAAAATTGTACCTAAATATGTGTGCTTACTGTATACATTCATTTGTGCATGTAAAAATAAATATTTAGTAAAAATAAGTATTTTTTGACTTCGTAAACATTCCATGACCTGCTTTATTTTACAAAAAAAATTTAAAATTTTTGCAATTTGTAATTTTTTTGGGTTTTCTGATGTTGAGACATCAAAGTTGAATATCTTCGCGTAATATGGTCCTATTTAAAAAAATAAAAATGAATTATAAAGAACATGTATTGTTAATGAGACCTCTAGCTCGGGCCACCTAAAATGTAATGTTTATGGTATGTATTCTTTGTTTTAATTTTACTGTCTAATTACTCATATTTTCTATTCTGTTTAAAGTTTGAATATTTTTTGTAATTCATAAAAAAATCTTTCATTACATTGCATAATCTGAAAGGTGATACTTTGAGCTTCATTTTTGTTTTTATTTATTTTCTGTACCACCAAAATTACTCCGGCTATATTCATTTGAATTATTTTTTCCTGATTTTCACTAAAACTGTAATACTTTTGCGAATTTTTGTCACATTTTTTTCGCACCATAATAAATTTGAAGGTATTAAAATTCTCTACAAAAAGGTTATTTCAAAATTTCATTTTCTACATAGATGCACTCTACATCAAGTGTCAAAATATGCAGTTTTTTTTTAATTTATATAATTACATAAAAAAGTTAAAAAATTAAAAGATGTTGAGGAACGAATTAGACCATCATAAAGTAGAGTAAATTTGCTCAATTTAATAATAAAAAAGTTTAGAAAAAAGTTAATTTTTGACCAAATTACAAGCATTTGAAAACTTGCTATTTTTTAGGTGTCCCCTTAATTAATTTGTCGAGTGTATGTAAAAATGTTCTTTAAAATCCAAACTAATAAATGAAAATTGCAGTTTTATTAATAAAATATGTATATTTATACGAATCTAGGTAATTTGTTCGAATGTAATTTGTTCGAAAGTAATTTGTTCGAAAGTAATTTGTTCGAAAGAAATTTGTTCGAAGGAACTTTGTTCGAAGGAATTTTGTTCGAATGGAAATTTGTTCGAATGGAAATTTGTTCGAATAACATTTGATCGAACGGAAATTTGTTCGAATTTTTAAAATTATTTTAAAAATATGTGACAAAATGTAGACTACAAAAATCTTATATATTTGTCACGTGTAAATTAAAAAATATATACGTGTAATTGATTTGTTATTATTTTTATTTATTATTTATTATTATTATTATTATTTTATTTTTTTTTACAAATTTTATTATAAAATAAATAAAAAACTTTAAAACTTTAAAATGTGTACTTATGAATATGTTTTTTATAACTAAGAATTATATTGTTCTTATCGTAATTGGCCTTTAATTGTTAAGGGTGTTGCTTATAATAATACATCCCTGAG
This sequence comes from Sialis lutaria, assembly GCA_949319165.1. NCBI lineage: Eukaryota > Metazoa > Arthropoda > Insecta > Megaloptera > Sialidae > Sialis > Sialis lutaria. Next base: position 26,022,896 of record OX439239.1, on the reverse strand, counting down.
CTAATTATCTGTAATTAATAACAAATCAATTACACGTATATTTTTTAATTTACACGTGACAAATATATAAGATTTTCGTAGTCTACATTTTGTCACATATTTTTAAAATAATTTTAAATAAAATTAGAAAAAAAATTTTTTTTAAAAACAAGCTTTTACATATGCACTAAAAAGTAAAAAATAAGTTTTTTTTTCACAAAGTCTTCCAGAATTCGTATGACTAAAAAAGCTTGTGGCGTTCATTTAATATTTAATGTAATATTTAGAAATATAAAAAATGTCGAAAATATCAATATAGGAAAAACTACATTTTCTACTATAAATTAATATTTTCAAATCTTCCATTAAATTGCATTAATATTATGTTAAAATGCATATATGTATAATATTGTATAATGTATATATACATATCATATATGTATACATTAATATTTGGAAATCTAGATTCAAATAGGACAAAGAACCTTTTGCTAGTGTAATTTAGTATTTTAAATTCCTGGTTAATTTATCGCACATGAAAGAAATATTTAGTAATCTAGATTCAACATAGGAAAAAAGTCTTAACAGTATTTTATCTACCTTAAATTATTATTTCAAAATATTACATGAAATATTTGGAATTCTAGATTCAAAATAGAATTAAGGGCTAAGAGTTTCTCAATGGAAAAACTACATTAGCTACTTTCAATGAATATTTCGAAATATTCCATAAAATTCCATATATGTACATAATTTATATCAAATATAATATAAAATATTATATCCTGTGAATATTTTGAAATTATATTCAACCTAAATGAATGTTTTCAATTAATATTATTTAATTGTACATTAAATTCCTGGATAATTTGATATAAACTACAGGAATATTTTGGCTTCAAGATTTATCATATGAAAAAGGGCTAAGAAATACCGAAAAGAAATACTACCTTATCTATTTTATAAATTAATATTTCAAAACATTAACATACATTGAGTTTCAGGTTTATTTAGTATCAACATTACATTAATATTTGATCTACTATAGATTTTTCCAATATTGATATTTTCGACATTTTTTATATTTCTAAATATTACATTAAATATTAAATGAACGCCACAAGCTTTTTTAGTCATACGAATTCTGGAAGACTTTGTGAAAAAAAAACTTATTTTTTACTTTTTAGTGCATATGTAAAAGCTTGTTTTAAAAAAAAATTTTTTTTCTAATTTTATTTTATCCATTTTTAGTCTAAAGTTATTTATTTTTTTACTATATTATATTATATTCATTGCATCATAAGACCAGGCCCAGATAGGGGGGGGTAGGAGGGCCATATGGCCCGGGTCCTGGTATCAGGGGCCTCGGCGTCCCGAAAATTATTTATACTTTACATTTTTACATTTTTTGATACTAATACTATTTTTAATAGAGATTATTTAAAAAACATAAATATACTACAAAAAAACACACCTTTTAGAAAAAGTACTTAAAAAAACCTCACGGTTTTTAATACTAAATAATATCAGGAAGAAACAAGAATTTTACTAGTACGAAAGTTGTTTGGAATGTCCTTACGTTGAAGCTCTCTCAGGGTCTGCATAAGACTAAAAACCCTTTTTACTTCCATGTTCGAAGAAATGGAAGTATTGTTATTACAATACGTCAAAAAATCGTTAGTTTTTATTTTAAAATGAACACTAAAAATTTGATTGTATATTCGCTTCTTTAGAAATGAAGCGCAGATCCAGGGGAGGGGGCATGGTGAAATGACACCCCACACAAACCTAAAAAGTAAAGCAAATTAAATAGAAAAATGCTTATTAAATATACTAAAGTAAATTTTTTTGTCTATTTCACAGACCATGACCCCCTCCTCCATTGTAAAGTTAGACTCGCGTCTCTTAGAAAAACAATACCTACCTATTTAGATCTACAAAATTACACTAACATAAATTAATTTATATTTAATATTTTTCAATAATGCCATAACAATATAATACATATACATTACATGTATGCATATAGGATGATATAATAACAATAAAATGAGATACTATAATACATATTTATGTATACATACATTTAAATGAAGAAATAAAGCTAAAACGGCTAAATCTTTTCTATATGTCAATATAATCACTACAAATAAAATTTATAATACATACCTGATATTTATATAAAATTCGATAATTTTTCAATAATTTTCTTCAATTTATAATTTATAATCTTCAATAATAATTATCATTTCTATTATTATGAATTATTTGTATTATGAGTATTATATTGCAAAATATTTTAACAAAACATAATTTAATGTTATTGTCGAAGCAAACCATGGTTACGAAATAATTTGAATTATGAAATAATACTTGATCGCGCAGGCAGGATATTTTATTATATTAGATACATCAAAAAAGACCTTATAATGAAATAACATAGCTATAAAAATGATAAAAAAGTGCATTGTCACGGAGAATACACCATATTTGAAAATTTGACGAAAATCGTACGACGGGAAGTTAGTTAAAAAACGGTCGTAAGATTTGTGTTCTGTCTCATACATAGTTACATAGCATTTGAGTTAAGTAAAAGCTTGTAAAAATTCGAACAAATTTCCGTTCGATCAAATGTTATTCGAACAAATTTCCATTCGAACAAAATTCCTTCTAACAAAGTTCCTTCGAACAAATTTCTTTCGAACAAATTACTTTCGAACAAATTACTTTCGAACAAATTACATTCGAACAACTTTCCGGATACGTATTTATACATATATTGAAATTGTGTATTAAATAATTACGACAGGTTGACGAGTGCAAGAAATTGCATAAAATCCTTTGTACATTATTAACTATTATACACACACACACACACACACACACACACACACACAAACATACGCGCGCCAGAAAAGAGCGCACGGAGAGAGAGAGAGAGACAGACACACACACACACACACACACATCAGTCGGCACGTTCTTTATAAATTCAAACGATATTATTTTCAAGGTTAAAAAAACACAAACTGAATTGCGTGTCTGGCGGACGGCGCGGGCGGCGAGGGCGGCGCGTCGTCCTAAGATGCCAAGGCTTTATACAATTACATTTACATAATAATATTTAGCGTTTCGAGTATAATATTTTTTTACATAAGATAAAAGGTTTGAATTTCAAGTTTTGTATTTATTTATTTTTTGAGAGTGAGGAAGCATAACTCTAAATGAATAAACCCTCGCTTTTTAGCGGGACTTACATACTCCGATGCCCTTTAAATAACCTTATATGTTATTTTCGAAAAATTATTAAAAGACATAAATTTTGGTTTTAATCAATATTGATTAAATATCCAATCTTCATAACACAGAGTTGTTATTAATATTTTACAGCCGATTCAGAAAATCTGAAACTGGTCCAACTACAGCTGTTACTGATTCTCCACGCACACAAATGTCAAAGAACGGAATGTAAATACAACCATTGTAAAACTGCGAGTAACATTATAACTCACATGAAGACATGTACTTGTAGAGATATTGTCTGTAGCTTCTCACATTGTCGTTCATCACGTAGACTTATCAACCATTGGAGACATTGTACTCCTACTAGACAATGTCAATTGTGTCTTCCATTACACAATGTCAGTATTACTACAAACGGTAAGTACAACAAATTAGTATAATAACTGTCATATAGTTATATATGTTGAATTACACCTGCGTAAGTCGACAGGGAGGAATAATCAGGAAAAATGATCCAGACAAAAATGTTACCATTTTTCCCAGCTATCACATAGCGATGCCAGTTGTGGGGGAGAATCTGCCCCCGAGGGGAACGCTCCCTTTCTGGCCTAAAATACCCCGTAAACCGTTAGGATATACTTTTTTGCTCCCCCCCCCCTCACTTCCACTTTTGTAAACACACCATGTAATTTTCTCGCAAATATTGATTTTTCCTCCCAAAAACTTGACCATCTTTGTCGTGAATGATAATAAAATGTTCAATAAATGATTCAAAAACTAGAACGTTCAAGCTTTAGAACAGTTTTCTTAAACTCTTCTACGACCATTTTTCGCGGAGATCCAGTTAGGTATTTAAAAATATCTAAAATAAAAATAAAAAATTATTAATGTTCCGTTTTTTTTTTGCATTTTAGTATATTTTACAAAAAAAATGATCAATATTCAAAGTACTTGAAGATCATTTTATAGAGACTTTTACTTGTACCTACTTGTAGGTATTTGAATATACCTACTTAACAAAATACTTTTATTTATTTTTAAATATATGTACTTGAAGAAAAGTATATCAATTAGCAAATAGTACTTTTTATAGTAGTTTTATTTGAAGTGTAATAAATATGTTACAGATTATACGTCACTATTTGAAATATTCCAACAATCTACAACCTTATCGGCTGGAACATCTACATCTCGAGGTAATTATTAATAATTGCTTACCTTTAAATTATCGTTTCTAATAACAACACATTTACAATAATTAAACACCCGAGTGCCCGCATTAAAATGACTGTTTTTCGCGCGCTGTGGCATACTCAGAAAAAAATATTCGGGGATGGTCAATTTTTGTTGTAATTAAAGTAATTATATATAATTTATATTCTTTATCTATCATAGTTGTTAAACTAAATAATGTACACATATTGACAAACACTTTTTATACAAATTCTTAATTTTTCAAGTTTTAGTTTTTTTTATATTTTTATGACTAATATCATTTTAAGCAATAATAATATTTTATAACATTTTTTTGGTTTTATTTAACACCTATTTTTGGCTCTAATCTGAAGGTTGGGTCAATCTTGGTGTTAAATAAACATTAACATGTAAGAATGCTTTGCATTAATATACATAATCGGAGCAGTCTGATAAAAAACAATAGAATTATTCAACATCAATAAAAAAGTCTATCCAAATCAAAAATACATCAAATTAATCATCTCGATATCATTAAATGTAAAACATTATAAATAAAATACAGTCCACTATATATCAACAAATTATTGTGTTGGAAAATAATACCAGCCCCAACACTTGGGTAAAAAGAAAAATGACCGAAGCTCGGTATCTTAAGGTTGGCCTAGACTGGAACCAATATCGTCAAGGCTGGCATTTCCTACATAAGTGCATGAAAACTATTGAACCGATTTGAAAACTAAAGACTCTAGAATTAATTAAGGCTAAATGATAAATTGACTTATTATTACTATAGTTTGATTATGTGTATCCATATGTATGGACACAAAATGCGAAAATAAAAAACAAAAAAATTAAAACTATGGTCATTTTGAACTATCAGCATGTTAGGATAACTGCACACAAAATATGTTTTATAAGAATGGCCAAGTAAACATTTAATTTAATTCTGGACCACTTGATATGAATTGGCCCTACATTCTGTTGTAACTTTGAAATGAAATTTCAGATAATAAAGAAGTAGCGGAAGAAGCGAAACCTCCAACATCACGAGATGACCCCCTAAAAAGCAAAAGTCCAAATGAATCAACAACTTTACCTGGTAAGTTATGTTTAGTTTCATTCTGAAAAATAGTAACTAGACTTACACTTTATACAAACTAAATTAATACAAGTTATGTAATTGTCAATGTAACTAACTTCAATTTTGTCATTCTTATACAATAAGTACAACGATCACCAAGACAAACGGGCAATAGAAGACAGGAGCATTTTTATTAAACATTTCGAATCATATTTTTTTAAATAACTGTTTTTATATCATTTTTAGGGTTCCGTAGAAATCTAGGAACCCTTAATAGTTTCTCCGTGTGCGTTAGGGTGGTCCTTATTTATAAGTGAAGGAAATTTTTTTGGATATTTTAAACTCCGTACCCCCCAAATTTGTTCGTTATCATGAGACTTGAATTCCTGTTAAATTTGGTCATGATCAACCAACCCCTTCCCGTGCCGACTTGGGGTTGAAAAAAGTCCAAATAGGGTTGTTTTATTGTTTTTTGCTTTTAATTAAAAAAATAAAGCAATTAGCATAAATATGTATATAACATTTATTGTAGAGCGTAAAATTGTCTATAAAAAATGTTCTTATAGTATACCACGAATATCTATTATTTTCCATGAAAAATATTAAATTTTATTTGAAAAATGTTATTTGTTGATGGTAACGTAAATATATGATATGAATGGTAGTCCAGTTAAAGAAGCATTTTGACAAGAAATTTTAAGGGACAAGCAATGTTATTGTTGATTATTATAGATTCTGATGCGGAGAATTCGAAAAAAATAACACGGACTAGAAAAAAGTAGTGCAACATCCTTAAAAATGGGGTTGAAGGGTGAAATCCCATTTCCACGTGTATTTTCAAATTATTTCAAAATCTAAAGCGACGATAGGGTATTTTTATGGTTGACATTTGTTGGAGACACTAAGATAAATCGATTGAGACCACATGTTCTGAATTTGACCCAAAATTACCCCTTCTAAAATGTTTAATATAGGTAAAAATGCTTATTTTTGGTGAAAATAGTTTAAAAATTAATAACTTCTGTTAAATTCATTCAAATAACTCGATATTGGCCTCAAATTGTTCCTGAAATTCCAAATAATAATGATCAACTATAATTTAAAAAAATATTAATAGTTTAAACAATGAAAATTGTTAATATTTAAGGGTAAGCGACGTAAATTTTTGGATTATTGTCATTTTACTAAAATTTAATTAAAAACATAAGAGTTAAATATTTTTTTGTAAAATCAACGTGAATATCTTCGATTTGTAATTACAAACAAAATGAGACACCCCCCCCCCAAATTAATCACTTGAAAGGATGTTATTCCACACTAAAATGCACCGCATTTTTGTTGTATACAATTTAAATAAAATACATTTTTTAAAATAAAACTGTAAATTATGATTAAAACATACTTTTATGTATGCTTTAACGTAAATTACAAGTTTATGCATTAATAAAAGCTCATATGAGTGCACAATAATGTATGCGAAAGTGCATAAAAATATATTATTTCAATAAAACAAAAAAATTCGGTGAATTTTTGTGTGGGATTGTATCCATTCAAGTGATTAAATATTTTTATGGAGGGGCTCATTTTGTTTGTATATACAAATCGAAGATATTCACGTTAGTTTTACAAAAGAAAATATTTAACCCTTATGTTTTTAATTAAATTTTAGTAAAATGACAATAATCCAAAAATTTACGTTACTTACCCTTAAATATTAACAATTTTCATTGTTTAAACTATTAATATTTTTTAAATTATAGTTGATCATTATTATTTGGAATTTCAGGAACAATTTGAGGCCAATATCGAGTTATTTGAATGAATTTAACAGAAGTTATTAATTTTTAAACTATTTTCATCAAAAATAAGCATTTTTACCTATATTAAACATTTTAGAAGGGGTAATTTTGGGTCAAATTCAGTACATGTGGTCTCAATCGATTCATCTCAGTGTCCCCAACAAATGTCAACCATAAAAATACACTATTGTTGCTTTAGATTTTGAAATAATTTGAAAATACACGTAGAAATGGGATTTCACCCTTCAACCCCATTTTTAAGAGTGTTGCACTACTTTTTTCTAGTCCGTGTTATTTTTTTCGAATTCTCCGCATCAGAATCTATAATAATCAACAATAACACTGCTTGTCCCTTAAAATTTCTTGTCAAAATGCTTCTTTAACTTGACTACCATTCATATCATATATTTACGTTACCATCAACAAATAACATTTTTCAAATAAAATTTATTATTTTTCATGGAAAATAATAGATATTCGTGGTATACTATAAGAACATTTTTTATAGACAATTTTACGCTCTACAATAAATGTTATATACATATTTATGCTAATTGCTTTATTTTTTTAATTAAATGCAAAAAACAATAAAACAACCCTATTTGGACTTTTTTCAACCCCAAGTCGGCACGGGAAGGGGTTGGTTGATCATGACCAAATTTAACAGGAATTCAAGTCTCATGATAACGAACAAATTTGGGGGGTACGGAGTTCAAAATTCAAAAGTTCAAAAATAAGGACCACCCTAGTGTGCGTCTTGTAAAAATTTTGACATAATAAAATGAAATTTGGCATACGGTTTGAGTACGCCGAGACAATCCCTGTCGCAGAAATTGTAGCATTCGGCTCAACGCTAAAATCCACCAACGCTGGTTCAAAATCAAATAACTCGAAAATATATCATAGGTTTGTAAAGGCACTTACCTCGTTCGATAGATCCAAATTACCTAAGATATTAAATGTAGGAAAGGATTTAACGTGGAAAAAGGATTTAATACCGTCGGATCGGCTCCACCGCTACTCGGTTTGATTCTTTCCAAAACTTTTGTGTGACACTTCTGGTCAATTATAAACTATTACACAAAACAAATAACTATACACAAAGAACTACACAGCGGTTTTAACTAAACACAAATAAACAATTTCTACAACAAATGCGGGATTAACTATAATTTTGCGGTTAACGTATTGCACGTTTTTTCTACTATGCGGTTCAACAACAACTCTTTTAAACTTGCACGTGAAAACGCTGCCCAGACATTTTTGCGTTGCGCAGACGGTCAAAACAAGACAATTAGACAGTGGCCTCAACACGGTTGTAGATTGATGCCCAAAAAACAGAAATGATAAGATATTTGAAAAAAAAAATTTTTTTTGGGCCTCTTTTAAATAAAATAAGTTGTCCTGTGGGGTGTTGTTAGAAAGGTCTCCTAAAATGCAACAAAAAATGTACCAGGACCTTTTGGTTTTAACCCTTCAATCATGATTTATTCGCTCTTCAAAATCATTATGAAAGCGTCCCACCCTATATTTTCTAAACTATCAATTCAAAAAATCTGAAAAAATTCCAGAATGTTGCTTTTAATTAGTACTTTCACTGAAAATTATAACGTACAATCTTAAAAATATTTCGAACCCCGCTTCTATAGACTGAAAAGTGAACTCACATTTTTTTCATTTACCCCATTGAGTGGGATGTCATTTGATAGGTCTCCTAAAATGCAATAATAAAAGTCAAGTGACTTTTTGATTTTAACCCTTCAGTCACTAAAATTTTGAAATTACTCTTTTTTTATAAATCGTAGTGAGAATGACTACGGAACCCTATCATGTGCGTGCCCAACATGCACTTGCACATATTATTTATATTATTTTTATATTTATTACATTATTTCTATAGTTTGTATTTGTATACTGACATCTATTGAGTTTATTAAGTATGTTCTACCACTTTAACTACAAAAAAAATGTTTTTTCAAAATTTAAAATAATTATTTTTATTAGATAGTACAAGCGCAGCTACTTGAAAATATTACCTGATATGCACGTATTCAACATCTACATTATAGCAATATTTTCTAAACTTAATAAAAAATATTAGAAAAAAATTGTTTTTGTAAAATTATTTTTTTTATTATAAACTATCAACTTTTAGAGGCTAATAATTGGGAATGAGATTGCTCACATAAAGAGCAATATTCACAATAAAAATTAGCAAAATCCGTGTTGAGGCCGTTTTTAAATTGCTACCCGGTTATAACCTTTCTAACGACACCAATTTATACAAAAGTATTTTATTAGAAAATTAATATTGGGTTATATTTCATTGCACAACAGTATATCAGATTTTATTACATAAGGCGAATATTTAATTGCTTTAAAATATAGAAAATCACAAAAATCACATTAAACATATTAAATCTATTTGTAAGGAAGGAGGTTAGATAAACATAAAGAAAATCATAAAAATTACTTTAAATACATCAAAAATATGTAATTTTTAAATCTGATAGGTCCTTTAGGTGAAGTGCAAAGTATTTCTTTTTAGTGTAAATTATTTATTTAAAATGATGTAATTTGTTTTATTATTAGATTTATTTAATGTTGAATAATTAATTTTTCATGCAGTATATTTGTTAGGCCTATTTCACACATATACGGTTTCATTCGGTTCGGTTCGTTTTCGGTCGCTGCCGACAAGTGTGAAACGGTGATTCAGTTTGTATTTGGTACCTAATAGAAACCGTACAGAACCGAATATTCCCTCCACACGAACAGATTTCATCAGGTTTCTATTCGTGTGCAGGGAACAGAAAGCAATCAACGCGTTCACACATACTCGGTTTAGTTTCGGTTTTAACCTGATAGCGAGTGTTATTTTTTTTTTAAGTTTTGTCGCGGATTTTCTAATAAAATTAGCGGTTTTCCCGATGTTGATGTGGATCGTCTTCATGATCTTTAGCTTCGGGAAAATAGTGTAGAATGCTCCAAATTCCTGCTGTAAAGTGATGAGAGGGTGCTCGCAATGAATTCTAGTATTCCTCCTTCGTTTTTTAATTTTTTTATAGAGAAACAACATGGCAACAACTTGCTTTCTCTCCATGATAACTACTAAGTTTACGGAAAAAAATAAAACCTAATATGAACCGTATGAGAACCGTGTATGTGTGAAAGGGTTCGATTCGTTTTCGGCTGAAACCGAAAACGACCCGAACCGAATGGAACCGCGTATGTGTGAAACAAGGCTTATAAGTGAAAACGATTAAATAAAAAGTGTTTTATTTGGGGCCACTTACAGGTGCATTTTTGAGTTAGAAATAAATATAAAAACAGGATTATATTCTACTAATTGAGATATACATTTTGACACCCCGTAAGCCTAGATATGAAAATAAAATAAAAATCCATGACACCCCTCCCTATTTTTCCCAAATTTGAAATGATATTGTTGATTTTAGTATTTGTCGTTGATAGTCCCATCAAAACTTCATTACCTATTTTTCAGACTTTTTGAGCTAGTAGTTACTGAGTTAGAGGGGGTTAAAATAAATTTTTGCTTGGAGCCTTCTACAGGCGCTATTTTTGAATTAGATAAAAAAATAAAAAATAAAATTTTATGACACCTCCTTTTTTCTCTAAATTTTTAAATGATATCGCTGAGTATTGCTGACTTTAGTATTTGCTCACCAAAGCCTCATTACCTAATTTTTTCAGATTTTTTTAAACAGTAGTTACCGAATTAGAGGGGGGGGGGGCAGATAAATTATTGCTTGGAACCCCTTGCAGGCGCTACTTTTGCGTTAAAAATAATAAACAAATATGGTCATATTCATATTCTATTGAGATCTACATTTTGATACCCCACATGCCTTGTAATACATTTTTTTAATTTTTCAAATTTGCTTTAAAGCCCCCAGCAGGCGCCATTTTTGATTTAGAAAAAAATAAGTACCAGAGTCAAATCACACTAGTTTGGTTACACATTTTAATGTGCCACATGCCTTATATTTTTTTTCCTAGTTTTAGGCAAAGCTATATTTTTCAAAATATTTGTACATATTTTACTAGAAGGTGTCATTTTCATGCTCAGTAAAAAATTCAAGGTTCTAGCTTATATAGTTTACGAGCTATTGCGTTTTGACTGAAAAGGGCGGGCGGGCGTTAGGACGAACGACAAAGTGAGATTAATAGGGTTTCTTTGTAACTCTAAAAAAGGGCATTTAAATACAAGCCCTAAATATTTATTTACAAAGTAGGAAAGCTGTCTGTTTGTTGTAACCGATTTTGATGTAAATTTCAATGTTTAAAAGCGTAGGATCCCAGAATCAGTTTAGACTATATGATAATTTAATTAGGGCAGGTCCATATTCACGAAAATTTAGAATTAATTTTTTATAGCAAAAAATATCAACCGCTCTAAAACTACTGAACCGATTTGAAAATTAAAATGAATTTAGGCTATATTATGATAGTTGAATTATTATTACAATAGTTTGATTTTGTGTATCCACACATTCTTGAACTGTTGTAACATTGAAATGAAATTTCAGATAATAAAGAAGTAGCGGAACTCACAAAATTACGCGGTGCACCTCAACAGAGGAAACAAAAGAACAAAAAACCAAATGACTCAACAACAGCTTCACCTGGTATGTTATATTTATTTTCATTATTTAAATTGCAACCAACCCTTGATACAGGCTCTATTAATATTGTTATTAAAATAAGCAAAATATTTCGAACAACATGTACACATGTAAAAACATCAATAACTTATTACACAGGAACCGAGAAAGCTAGCGGAATCATCAACAATAAAACCGGAATCGACTATCACTTCTTCGTGGCGATGTACTCATGTCTCAACGGTTACAAAATCAAACAATCCAACCCTAGTTACGAATTTACAATTAGGCAAGAGTGTAAAGGTGTTGGTATGTTTGATGACATTGTCTACGAATATAGAGACAACAAAAGTAAAGAATGGACTCCTTTACTTGTACAGATAAAGTACAAGCAAGCTGATAATAAAATCAAAACAGGCAATATTTTGTTCAACGATAAAAAAGAGACATTTAGTTTAACTAAGTTTATGAAATCTATTAAAGAAATCGAAGACACTAAGAACTGTTTCTTTATAATTTACACAAGCGCTTCCCTTGATTTAGAAGATAATGGGCGGTTGAATAAGTGGTACAAGAAAGACGTTCAAGAACCGATAACTTTACTACCTACAAAAGTTTCGTGTGTTCCTGTATTCGATAAAGATACACAGTACAAATTCAATGACCCAATAAATATTCCAATATTCAATAAACACTCAGGTATCGATAAAGGAGAAGACTGGAAAACATTTTTAAACAAATTTGTATTTGTTACCGGTCCATCGAACCTTGATCATGCTGAAAAAACTATAGAAAAAACAATAGAAGACATTCTACCTAAATCAACAGATATAATATGGAATAGATTATACAAAATAGTGGATTCTGGCTTGAAAACTCGTGCAGAGATAACTTCAGAACAAATATCAGACTTATTTGAAACTGTAGAAGAAGAAATTCAAAAAGGTCATGATAAAAAATATGAGGAATGCGAGATTGATTTTGAATGCGATTTGCCAGAAGTATATCAATTCTTGAGTTCGGAACACTCAACACTGCCTGTTGTATCCACGAATCCAGAACTGACACTTATTAAAGTGTGCAAAATAATAAAGAAATTGAGACAAGAGAAATCCGATTTAAAAAAATACATCTTAAAACACGTCTACAGTATTAAAGAAGTTAAGGATATAAGAAAAGCTGCATCTTGTAACCTACTTATAATAACTATTAAAAATAACGACCAATTAGACATGTTTGAAATTCTAAAAAATGATGACCAAAAATACATAACAATCATTTCAAACGATGTAAATGTATCTGAAATTCAAAATTGTTATCAACTGTATACAGATGTAGACCACAGTTTCAATTTATTAACAAATAAATCTAAACAGGGTGTCTTAGATAAAAAATGTATTTCACTGAACGGGAAGAAATTCAGTTTCGGAGAAATTCTTCAAGTAAATTCTAACAGTTTAACAAAACAACAGGTGGTATGGTTGAACTGCGTAATTACAGAAGATATTTTAATATGTTTTTTTAATGAGGAATATAAAATATTAAAATTAAATTTTAACAGTGAAAATATAAACAAAATTGGCGTTTATATCAAGAGGCGACTGTGTTGCACAGAATATAGTAATATTTACAAATTTAAAGAGTTATATAAAACCAGCAACGACACAATAACAGAAGATGAACTGTGTGATGTAGATGTTAACACTGTGTTGATTTCCGACATGCCTGGTATGGGGAAATCTACACTCGTGAGTAGCGTGTGTAATGAGCTACAGAAGAAACACCGGGCACAAATAATAATCCGATTAAATTTCAATGATCACACAAATTCATTTAGTAAAAAAGACCTGACATTCAATAGTTTTGAAAAGACGGTAGATTTTATAAAAAATGAATTACTGGCAAAAGCTAAACTTTCTAATTTATCACAAAATGTACTTAATTATACACTTCAAAGTAAAAATACAATATTTCTCTTTCTCGATGGTTTTGATGAAATATGCCCCAATTATAACAACATTGTTGTTAATTTTATCGAATCCTTAATGAAATATACAAAATGTAAACTGTTTGTGACGACCAGGCCGGGACAAACAGACACTTTACAACAAGTTTTATCAACATTCGCGCTGTCAATACAACCTTTCACAAAACAAGACAAACTATTGTACCTGGATAAAATTCTTGAAACAAAAAATATAAGTACAGAAGAATTGTTGGACAAAATTAATGAAAATTCAAAATTAACAGAATTACTTGGTGTTCCTCTTTTATTGAAAATTGTAGCAGAAACATTAAAAAATGAGACAGATGACAAATTAAATATTGATGAATTATTTAATTTGTCTCAACTTTTTGAAAAATTCATCGATCAGAAATTTGTAATATACTCAGCAGAAAAGAAAAAACAAGACAATACAATTGTGCCAAGTCATGAAGATAATAAAATAATACAGAAAGATTATGAAGAAAAACATGAAGAATTAGCTCTAAAACTGCTTTTTAGTAAAAAAACAGAAACTTGTACAGAAAAAGATTATGAACAAATAACTAAAATAGGTTTAGTTATACATGTAACCAATGAAAGTATTGTATTTTTACACAGAACCTTTGCCGAACATTTTGTGGCCACGTACATACAGAAACATTTTAACAAATACAGTGTTATTAAGTTATTATTGGAAAACGTGTTAGTTGTTAATGATTTAACAACACTAAGACAATTTATAAACAACTACATACCAGATAAATTAAATAACGATGAAACAATAAACAAATATAAACAATATATTGATCAAAATTATAAAACTATAGAAGAAAATAATCCTGTATTGAGTATTTTAAATACAGCTGTGTGGGAGAACAACTCAAAAATAGCAACTTTTATATTAGAGTGTTTTAAACAAAATCAAATTATGTTAGAGAGCATTATGTCATTTGGAGGGTTAACAGCACTATACATTGCAATTGGTGAAGGTAACATAGAAATAGCAAAACAAATAATTAATTGTTGTGATAAAAACAAAATGAATAAACAATGTAAAGCATACAAGTATACATTAGGTGAAGGTAGTGGAGGGGGTATGACAGCTCTACAGAGGGCTGCTGTATGGGGTCACACAGAGGTGGTGAGTTTGTTACTAGCTAAAGGCGCAAGTGTAGACATAGTTGATACATGGGGTAAGTCAGCTCTACATGAGGCTGCTAGTTGGGGTCACACAGTTATAGTGCAACAGTTAATAGATCACGGTGCTGATGTTAACATTACTGATGACAAAGGTCTCACAGCTCTACAAATAGCAATACAACACAAACGCACCGGAACAGTTGAGGTGTTACAAAAAGCGAATACACGACATTAAACTTTTTATTTACTAATTTATGTTTATTTATATATTAACAGTTATTCTGTATTTAATATAATCTATAAATAGAAATATTAAAATAATTGATGTATTTTACAAATGTTTATTCAGGGATAAAAATAAATATATTATTTAAAATGTAATACAATTTTATTTACATTTACCTACGCATAACAAATCAACAAAAAAAAATCTGACCTACTTTATTTGAATTAATTTTTAGACTAAACGCAACCACCTACGGACGACAACAAGAACGTCTTGAGCTGCTTAATAAAGTTTATGTGCTTTAAGGGCAGGGTAACGTTAATTCGTACAAAAAAGGCACATTTTTGTGAATTTTTTCCGACAACACAGTTATTATCTATTTATTAAAACTAACGGTACATCAAAGTATAACATTCCAAGAATATTTTGTAAAATTTTCATGTAAAAAAAATGAAAAATACGGCAATTATTTGGAGGCGTCTCGGAAAAAAGTATAATTGCGGTGCCCCTCATAACTCGGTGCTGGATCATCTGAAATCAAAAAAAAAAAATCGTTCGTTAACTAATTGTTTTCCCCAAGTAACACTGGGAGGGTTTTTCGAAATTTCAATCTTTCAATTTTTGGGAACACTTTGAAGTGAAAAACGCGATTTTTGCAAAAAAAATCGGGTAGTTTTTTATTATAAAAAAAAAATATTGACAAATTTGAAAAAAACACTCCAGCGTTACCTCGTAAATTATGTACAGAAATAGTGTTCAAAATTTCAAAAGAATCGGTGCAGTAGTTTTGAAATTATGAGGGGCACCGACTTTGAAAACGTGAGTTGTGGGAAAAACGCTTTAAAGTTTTAAAAACTAAAAAATTTAGAATAAAACGTTGATAAGCAAGTTTTATCAACCTTACCTCACACTGAATCATCGATGCCAGGTCCATAAAGGATGTTGCTATCGTCCATAATGTCTAATTCATCTTTTTGCTTCTGTCTCTGACGAATTCTGCCTTCTTTAGTTTTTTTTTCAGCGTCCTGTTCCGCTCTACTTATACGCATGGAGTCAGTTGATCGCGCCCATTCATGAGCGCTCAGTTCACTTTAAACTGCTGTTACTTCGTTAGTTTTGCTCCGATCCGTGTAAAATTTTCACACAATATTCTTGAAAAGTTTTTCATTCAGAAAATCTAACTATAAAAAATGAAAAAAAAAATTTAAATACGTTAGTCTGCCCTTAAATCAGATGAAATATTTGTAGGAGGGGGATGAGTATTACTACATCAAAAAATGTTAATACTTTTATGTGGTTTAGGCGGTATACCCAAAAAACTTAAAATTCAGAATTTCTTTAAATGTCTATAATTTTTTTGTCATAGTAGATAGGTACTTTTTTGTTTAGAATTGATTAGTGTATTCAGAATTGTTATATTACTTTTAGTTTTCAAGTTACAAGCTCTAACTTTAGTTTTTCTTATGGGTCACTAAGTTAGCTATATCATATTTGAACGTGTTTTTTATTCTACTTTACAACGATATGTCACATGTCATATTTATTATCGAAAAAAATTGAAAACATTATTTTTGTAATAGTTTATTGTAAACACATATACAGGGTGTTCCAGACCAACCGTCCACTATGTTTTATGCCCAAACTATTGAGATAGTTTTCTGAAAAAAAAAATTTACTATGTATATCGACCCTAAAGAATTTCAGGAAAATATTTGTAACCCCCTAAAACCACTCCTTGGGGAGTAGTTTGGGGGGTACATGTCAGTTTCTCAGTAAAATCAAATGGAATGGTATGTTCAAAATTACATAATTGTAAAGACCATAAAAAAGTAAGAAACTTTTGTAAAACAAAAATTTTCATACTTTCAATTTCAATTGTATAGAAAATATGGCGACTTGATCTCAAATTTTGGGGTTTTACTAAAAGTGCTCTAATTTCGTTAAATATTAATGGAATTTTATTATTTTTTAAAATTTAGAAAGCAGAAATAACGACCTTTGTAATGATTTATGAATATTTAAGATTTGGATAGTTTAAAGTGTCATACGTGACATATCAAAAATACAAAAGTTCAATTAGGGATAATTCAAAATGTTTAAATACAATGGTATATCAATTAGTACTTTATCTTAAAAAAGACATGTAAATAAACAACTTTTGTCAAGAAAATTAAAAACTAAAAATCAAAATTTTAAAATAGAAAATTATAATTTTTAATTTGAAATTTTCTTAACAAAAGTTGTTTACTTACGTATCTTCTTTAAGACAAAGTACTAATTCAGTGGTCCCCAACCTTTTTGTACCTAAGAGCACATTCTTGACTACTGGTCGGGTGACGGGCACCATTTATTTTTTCATGGTGTATCTCACACCTAAACTAAAAAAGTCAGATATATGCTTATATCGCTGACTTTTTGATGGAAAATTTTGTGATCTACAAAAAGGTTCAGAGGCATTTTTTCATATATTTCTTAGTTCCTACGTAAGCTGTGACTGGTAAAAAATGCTATTCTTAAGACTTTGATCATTGTTTATACAGGGTCCTCCAATAGTGCGTCTGGCATTCCTAGCGCACTTCCCGTAGGAGATAGAAAAAAAAGTTTGGTACATAATATTATTGGTTTGAAAAGATCAACGTCGTAAAATTATTTTCAATAATACAGGGTGTTCCATTTTTGCGCTGTAACAAAAACAAACATTTTTTTAAATGGAACCCCCTATAACTTTTTCAGTATTCCGATGTCATATTTTAACCTCCACATTATCATTTATTCATTTTTTGATTTAGTGACAGTGTTGCCAAATTATACATTTTTTTCCGAAAAATAATCCATAAACAGGGTCAACTTTAAAAAATCGTAGCGACCTCGTTTTTTTTGAAGCATTTGATTTTTTTAACAATAATATTAGTCCTGATAAAGAGTAACATTTTGATAATAACCAATTTGAATTTAATTATACAGAGTGTCCATAAAAAAATGTCAAAATTTTTAAACTTAAAAATGATAAAACTCATTTTTTTCAAATGTGACTACCCTTTTTTTATTTCGCTATTCGATGAAGGGTTTTCACCTTTTCAATTTGTATAGAAGATGTTCTATGTCTAAACCCCATAGTTTCTCAGATATTCAATACTTTTAATAAAATTAACCTTTTTATTACACTTTAATGCACTGAAGTAGGCCGTGCTGATGAAAAACACATGCCGGCAAATTGATTTGAGCCATGATTTGAGCCTGGATGAAAATAGAAGACATTTAGAACATTTATTTTGAACTTTTATCTATTATGTTTTTCAATTTTGTAACTTTTCATAATATTTTTAAATAAAAGAAATAGTTGTATTACATAAGTATAATCCGTTTTAACTATTAATTTTAATCAAATATTACATTGATACTTAAGTACTACATTTTGTCATTTGTTTTTCATCAGCACGGCCTACTTCGGTGTATAAAAGTGTAATAAAAAGGTTAATTTTATTAAAAGTATTGAATATCTGAGAAACTATGGGGTTTAGACATAGGACATCTTCTATACAAATTGAAAAGGTGAAAACCCCCCATTGAATAGCGAAATAAAAAAAGGGTAGTCACATTTGAAAAAAATGAGTTTTATCATTTTTAAGTTTAAAAATTTTGACATTTTTTTATGGACATCCTGTATAATTAAATTCAAATTGGTTATTATCAAAATGTTACTCTTTATCAGGACTAATATTATTGTTAAAAAAATCAAACGCTTCAAAAAAAACGAGGTCGCTACGATTTTTTAAAGTTGACCCTGTTTATGGATTATTTTTCGGAAAAAAATTTATAATTTGGCAACACTGTCACTAAATCAAAAAATGAATAATAGATAATGTGGAGGTTAAAATATGACATCGGAATACTGAAAAAGTTATAGGGGGTTCCATTTAAAAAAATGTTTGTTTTTGTTACAGCGCAAAAATGGAACACCCTGTATTATTGAAAATAATTTTACGACGTTGATCTTTTCAAACCAATAATATTATGTACCAAACTTTTTTTTCTATCTCCTACGGGAAGTGCGCTAGGAATGCCGGACGCACTATTGGAGGACCCTGTATATTGTTGAACGAATTTGTGCAATGTTTGATACCTATATGCTCAAATGTTTTTATTAACAAATCTGCATCTACAAAATATTTTTAATTTATCTTTATGTACAGCCAGAAAATGATTAAATGGTTACTTATTTTTCTAGCTGTACTTTACGCTTATACGATAAATTTGAGAGAATAAATGTAAAATGATATAATATATTAATAAAGAAAAATTTTTTTCAAATAAAATAATTATAGTTACTAAAAAAATAAATTACATAACATATTATTGAAACTTCATTTTTTTATCGTCAGCGGCGGGCACACGTAAAACAGTCGGCGGGCACAATGGTGCCCGCGGGCATAGGGTTGGGGACCACTGTACTAATTGATAAACCATTGTATTTAAACATTTTGAATTATCCCTAATTGAACTTTTGTACTTTTGATATGTCGCGTATGACACTTTAAACTATCCAAATCTTAAATATTCATAGATTGTTACAAAGGTTGTTATTTCTACTTTCTAAATTTTTAAAAATAAAAAAATTCCATTAATATTTAATGGAATTAGAGCACTTTTAGTAAAACCCCAAAATTTGAGATCAAGTCGCCATATTTTCTATACAATTGAAAGTATGTAAATTTTTGCTTTACAAAAGCTTCTTACTTTTTTATGGTATTTACAATTATGTACTTTTGAATATACCGTTCCATTTGATTTTACTGAGAAACTGACATGTACCCCCCAAACTACCCCCCAAGGAGCGGTTTTAGGGGGTTGAAAATATTTTCCTGAAATTCTTTAGGGTCGATAGTAAAATTTTTGTCATGAAACTCTATCTTAAATAGTTTGGACGTAAAACACAGTGGACAAGTGGTCTGGAACACCCTGAATATATTGACTTTGAAATAATATACAATTAAATTTTAATTTGATAAAATAGTATAGAGAAATAATGTTACGAATTATTAAATAAAATATTAGTGTTCTTTATAAATTTATATGCATTACATTATTTAATTCATTTAATCAAGTTAAAATTGAGATTATTTGTAGTCGTTTTTCGATCACGTCAAAAAAGTATAACTTCTAACGCATATACATTACACACACTCACTGTTTTTTTATTTTTTTTATAAATTTGAAATAAAAAACCTAAAAAAAAGTCTTCACATTGCATTTTTATGTTTTTTATGAATTAAAATGTGGCGAAGTGGAACACACTCGCCCCATTTTTTGAAACATCGCGCTGAGCATCTAATCAAATACAGATTCCGGCGTTACCGACACCTCGAGTCCCGCTGCTGTCTATGGACAACCCCTCCGCCGTGGACCTTCGCGCGCATGTCTCTTATCAGTGACAGCCGCTATATAAATGGCCGCTTAAGTCGCACAACTCTCTCTCACGTTTTGATTTTAATTACGACGTTTAAGCCTTCGACATGGGCAAAATATTTTTTGATTGTTAATATAAATAAGTGTTGGATGTTCGCCATATTGTTTGGGTAAAGTATTGTTGCTTGTATTTATTATTTTTCTTTTTACTTTACATCTTTGGTTCTACGTGTTCTATTTTGCATTTCTATCACTCACGAGAATTTTCCAATACAATCTGGTGAGCATTCAACACACGCTATATTTGGGGCGTATGCACTTAGCAGGGCCGGCCGAACGGCCAGGCGACCCAGGCGACAGCCTGGGGCGCCAATTGTCATGAACTGATTTAAGCTTTACATATTTTTTTAATACTAATTTTGTTTTTTTCTGCAAAATAATTCATTTTACTTAATAAAATGCTTAATATCAAAAATAGTTTACGAAATTTCCAATGTTTATGTGTGACGTTTCTGAACACACTGGAATAATAGTAAGTGTCAAATAAAAACTGCATTAACGACATGCACAGTGACGGCTTTAGGGGGGTTAGGGCGATCGTTCGGGGCGCCAGGCCGAGAGGGGCGGCGGAAGTTTGAAATCCAATAATATTCTTCTTCAGCAATTAAAAGTGTGTAATCGCAAGGGAGCGTAAAATTTATAAAAACGGAGTTAATGCCGCCAATAGATATACTAGTTAAAACAATAGGTACTCTTCTGATGAACGACCGCGCCGCAAAAAATGCGAGTTAAATTCCCTTTTTTGTAATTATCTTTACTGTTATAATATATATGATGTATGTATCATTCCACCATTATATTTTTTTTTCAGTGATAATACATACATATGCAGACAACATTGATTACTCAACTCTACATTTTTTAATCATTAATTTTAATAAATATTTTTTTTTCAAATTATCACTGATTTTTTTTTGTCCGCCAGACTTTTTTTTGCTGTTCGTCATGGGGGGGGGGCGTCAAAAAAATCTCGCCTGGGGCGCCAGAATCGCTAAGGCCGGCTCTGGCACTTAGTTAAATTCTGTTTTTTTATATTTTACATCGCTGGTGCATACACCGTTATTAAATTATCACATTATTTGTCTGGCGATTTGCGTATTGAATTTGTTTGAGGTTAACGCCACGTTTTTTTTTATAACCATACTTTTGATATTTTTGGGTCTACTTTATATTTTTTTGGATTTATTCTTTATCACGTTTGATTTCTACATTTACTTTACATTACAACGCTTACATTAATTTTTCTTATTGCTATAATGCTATTATATTATTACATATTAAACTCTGGGAAACGTTCAGTCGTTTGATATACGTATGTTTAAATTTTGTTTTGATTTAGATGCTCTATTTTGAATTCTTTGCCGACGAACGTATTCCCAATTTTTTTTACATTTAAACACGTCACTCTGCACATTACATCATAAGTATTTAACAAGCAGGTTCTGGCCGTAACTTAACTAAATTTTGCGGAGTGGCGATACATGTTAAATTCCGACCTTTTCAAAATCTATAGCTTTTGTGAAGTGCCTTTGGCTTAGCTCCTGAGTGAGTCATCATTCTTAATACTGTAAAGACTGTTGTTATTATTTTTTTTATTTATACACACAGAAAAATTATTTTATTTTGAATTTAAAATATACATTATTATTTTACATTTCTATTTTTTTATTTTGTTTACCTATCTCTCTGTGGTGTTAGTGGGATGTAGTGAGTTCAGAAGGACCTGTACGTAGTACAAGCTGCGCGTAATTATCTCTGCTGTTTTATATCCGGTTTTTTTTAATACTCTAAAAAAAATTTTCTCTTGATTAATTCTTTGGGTGGACTAGGGGCTTCCCGTAGGACTTTGGGGTACTATGAAAATCCTATAGTGGTAGCAGTTTCACTTTGCCGGATTTTATTTATTTCAATTTCAATTTGCTACCAAAGTCGCTCTTCCCTTCACTGCACGTAACTACCATAGAAGTGCCTAGTAGTAGTATTAATAAGAAAAGCGCGAGTCGGCGCAAAAATACCTATTAAAAAAAAGTTACCAAATTTAACCCCTTGCGGACCATTGGTTGGGAACCACTGGTTTAGATAATGAGATAATTGTGACTGTCACTGTCACAATTACAATTTAAATAATGAAAAATTAGAAATTTTGTAAACGACCCATTATCAATCATTTCAATGACAAATATTTAGAATCGAGGATGCAAAATTTTAATAATAAAAGAACTTTTGATTTCACTAAAAGATAATGTGAAAAGTAGACAGTATAAAAATGCATATTTTTGAACCTGTAACTGATAAATGTCCAAATCATAAATTCTGAATTTCAATACATATGCAATAAGTGACAATAATCTTGATATAACAATTCTCTTACATCAAATGCTCTTGAAACGTTCATCTTTTGGTAGAATTTCAGATCAAGATGATCCAGAGTCAATTTTGGTGCAATTTTCAACCCGAGATGGTTTTTCCCTCCATCGCCTCTCAACACAGCTCGGTAGTGTTTGTTGTTTATTGAACCGTCTGGTGTCTGAAAATGTTATTAAATTCAAGTATTCGTACAAAAGATGTTAACAATCCAGATAAAGAAATCTACGTCAAAATACAGGGTGTCCAAGATAAACGTGAAATGCATGGGACTATCTATACGGTAATAAATACAAATGTGGTTAAATCAGATGAATTATTTGTAGGAGGGGGGGGGAGTATTACTACATCAAAAAATATTCATAATTCTATGTGGTTCAAGCGGTATACCCAAAAAAACTCAAAATTCTTATAATAACAAATAACATCGTCAATAGTCTATTACCACTATCGGCAAATAGAAATGGTTTGCCTCGGCGTAGCACAGTGGAGACGGGGGGGTTCGTTGTTCAGACAGGATAGGAAGGGGGTGTCGTGGTACCAAAAGGGCGCCACGTAATTTTGCTTAAAACTACGAAAATAATAATATAGTTTCAATAATAAAATATGTATATTAAAAATAATCAGAAAAATATATACAAAGTACTGCGTAACAGTAGTGAGCGATAGTCTGCATAAAATAAAAGAAATAGTCACTTATTGTCTACACCACACTATTGGGCTCCAACAAATACAAGCCACTATGACCCCAGCAACCAATACAATATATCCATTCATATTATAAAATGTAAAGACTTGATTATGAAAAAGTCTATAAATATATGTTAAACAAAATATGTAATCACTTTTATGTTACAAACAGAACTAAATGTATCTAAAGTAATATAATTGTCAAAGTAATTGTTTTTAAAAAGACCTTTTCCGGGAATCGACACGTAACTTGAGCGATAGTCTGCATAAAATAAAAGAAATAGTCACTTATTGTCTACACCACACTATTGGGCTCCAACAAATACAAGCCACTATGACCCCAGCAACCAAATCCTGGACCTCCAGAAAGCGGCCTAGGCGGAACACCACTCCTAAAGCCGTGCTTCGCGACGTCGGCAATCCCGAGCTGACTCGGACTCTTCTTCGGGTCGAAGACAGAGCGCACCCAACGTTGCGAAACGTAGTTCGCCGGTTGATCAGCAAAACTTGATTTTATCACCACCACAATAATATATAAATAAACAAATAAACAAAATGTACCTTATCACTTTGATGACTATTACAGACGATGACTGTTGTACTGCCAAACACTCACTGACTTTACTTCGTTTTTACACTACCTTATATACTAAGAATTATGTAATATTGTTCGTTAAAACTTATCATAGTTAAAATGTTTATGGTATTACAATTATATAAGTTACCTAACTACAGAAGTTATGCTTATACTAATCTGTACTGTAACAGATTCTCCCCCTCTTCTTCGGGGCGATTTTCATCGAAAATCGTGTCTGGTGGATGGGCCTTCAAATCCTTGACGTGCCAACTTCCCCTTGATCTACCTTCGCCATCCACTAGTTCGTAGGTCCACGTCGACACTTTCTTCTTAATGTAGAATGGACCACAAAACTTTGGAGCGAGTTTGGCTGAAAAGTTTCTGGCGGCGTCAGAGAGTACGTAATTCCGCTTCCAGACCCTGTCCCCGACAGAATAGTTGACTGGTCTTCTTCGTAGATTGTAACGGTTTGCTGCTTTGTTGTGAGCGGCTAGCAAACGTTGGTTAATGTTCTTGTATATGTTTTTAAACATTTGGTTTCGATCTTCGGGAGCATCTTCGCCAGCGGGAACCTTCAGCGAAAAACTACGGCCATCGGTCACAATCTCACGACCGAAATTGGTAAAATACGGCGTGTGACCTGTTACTTCGTGCTTAGAAGTTCGTAAGGCGCACGCGATCTTAGGGAGATGCTCATCCCACTTCTTTTGATCATCCTTGATGTAAGAAGCAATCATCGTTTTGATGACTCTGTTGACTCTTTCAGCAGGATTGGCTTGCGGGTGGTATGCGGCGTTGAACAGAATCGTGGACCCATGCTTCTTTGTCATGTTTAGGAACTCTTTACTTCGGTACTGGACTCCGTTGTCACAGATGATGTATTCTGGTACCCCAAACATCATAAAGACATCATCCTCGATTCTTTCGCAAACCTTCTTTGCCGTCGCATTCCGCAGCGCAAAGAGTAATGTGAATTTACTGAAACAGTCCGTCACGACTAGTATAAAACGATGACCCTTCGTGGACCTAGGTAAAGGTCCCATTAAGTCTGTACATATGGTACGCCAGGGTTGCGTTATGGTTTGTCGTTGTCCCATAAGTCCTGGTGGTGCTCTTTGCTCCACTTTATGGCTCATGCAAGTGCGACAGCCACGAACGTATCTCGTTACGTCTGCCCGCAACTTCGGCCAATAGTACTTCTGGGCTATACGTGCATGTGTTTTGTAAATGCCCATGTGTCCTGACGTTGGTGCATCGTGATTTTCCTTTAGAACCTGTGAACGACATTCTTTCGGAACGACCACTTTCCAGGAACTGTTCACATCGTCATTTCCATATGCGACATGTTTGAAAAGCCAACCATCTTCGATTCGCCAATCTTTCATCGATAGCGGCATTCTGTTGACCTTGTCGACGATCCTGACATACCACTTGTCTTTCACCTCAGCAGGTATCTCGACCAAATCTATGTCGACCGATCTCGACAATGCGTCCGGGACCACGTTGTCCTTACCCTTTCGATGAATGATGTCGAACGTATACTGTTGGAGACGAACTGCCCACCGTGCTAACCTTCCTGTTGGGTCTTTCAGGTTGTGAAGCCATATGAGAGAGTGATGGTCAGTGATTACCGTGAACCTGGAGCCTTCCAGATATGGTCTGAACTTTTCCACGGCCCATATCACTGCTAAGCATTCTCTCTCGGTGGTAGAGTAGTTTCGTTCGGCTCGATTGAGGGATCTGCTTGCGTAGCATATCACGTGTTCGCCATCCGCGTGATGTTGTGTCAATACAGCACCGATACCATATCCACTGGCATCGGTCTGTACCACAAACGGTATGTCGAAATCTGGGCAAGTTAAGATTGGTGCTGCAACCAATGCTTCTTTTATCTTGCGAAACGACGCCTCACATTCGGGAGACCACATCCACTTCTTATTCTTTTTCAGAAGATCGGTCATCGGAGCGATAATAGAAGAAAAGTTCGGTATAAACCTTCTATACCACGAAGCCATTCCAATTACCCTCCGGACTTCTGAAATGTTGCTTGGAGATTTCATGTCTAAAATGGCAGCCACTTTATCGGGATCCACATGTAGACCCTGTCGATTAACTATATACCCTAGGTAACGTAGCTCCGATCGACAGATCATACATTTATCCTTGCTCAATGACAAGCCTGCCTTTATGAGACGCTGGAAAATCTCTTCCAAGATCTTGAGATGTTCTTCGAATGTAGGTGTCACCACAATTATATCATCGAGATATACAAATACGTATGGCTCTAGCTCGGGGCCCAAGACAGTATCGATGAGACGTTGCCAGGTTGCCGGTGCATTATGGAGCCCGAATGGCATCCGACGAAACTGGAAAAGTCCTCTTCCTGGTACTGTGAATGCCGTTTTGTCCCTACTTGCTTCTACCACAGGTATTTGCCAATACGCAGATTTCAAATCTAATGAAGATAGAAATTACGCGTTCTTCAATTTGTCTAGGATGGCACTTACATATGGTAGAGGATAAGCATCCCGTCGTGTAACGCTGTTCACTTTCCGGTAATCGACACAGAATCGATAGCCACCGTCCTTCTTTTTAACCAACAAGATTGGTGACGACCATGCGCTGGTTGATGGTTCCACGATGCCGTTCTCGAGCATCTGCTGAAGTTCTAGGTCGATTTGCTGCTGGACCTTCGGTGACACAGGATAATATCTTTGTTTTATCGGAGGTGAGTTAACGACGATCTCATGTTCTACCAGTGACGTACATCCTAGTTTGCTGGATACTTGCGGAAAATAAGTTTCCAGTAACATATTCAATCGAGATTGATCAGACGCATCTAAATCCGTTGATCCTTGACACTTTGGAGCTGTATCGACCACGTCTACGTATTCGTTCCTTAGGAAACATATCCCCCTACGCACGTCCGGTACGATACCAATTACACGCCAAAAGTCTAGCCCAAGAATCAATGTTGGTTTTAGATTCGGAACAACCAAGATATCTATCAGCTTCGTCTGAAGTTGAACGGTAATTGGAGTCTGTACTACTCCAATGCTCTGTACTTGCTCTCCATTTGCGACTGTGCAGTTGGAAATACAACTCCCATCGATGCATAGACCAAGACCTTTAAGAATGGACCATCCTTTCTCGTTCACAATTGACCGTGACGCACCTGAGTCAAGGAGTCCATACATACTTCGACCAAGTACGTTGATCTTGAGATAAGGCCTATCATCACCGTTCACTTGAGATAGCAATAAATCAATTTTAGCTTTCGTTGATGTTTGTCTTTCAGCCGATTTATGGACAGATCTTGCGGTCATCATACGGCTGTCTAATGACCCGCACTGTCGTTTTTTGTTGTCGACGTACGACTCTTGCAGCGAGGACAGAAACCCTTCCTGACGTTCTTCCTCCCACAGTTGTTACAGAAAGTCGACCGAGGTAACGGACAGTCTCTATATAGATGGCCAGATTTTTGACAGTTCCAGCATGTTTTGGAAGATGGTTTGTCAGCCACGGCGGTGACTGTGTGTGACTTCCCTCGACTGGTACGATGGTAAGCCAGATCTGGTTCTAAGAAACTACCAGATGTACACGGCGTTCGAAACGACTCCACAGACGTCTTGGTACGTTCCAAGCGACGTCCGTACGACAGTAACTCATCAATGGTATTGACTGTCACCAGGCATAACCTCTCCTGGTAAAATGGTGAGATATTCTTCATAAGAATCTTGACTTTGGCGGATTCTGAAACTTCTCCACTCAGCCGATTGAACAAGTTGATCATGACCGCGATGTAGATGCCAATGGGTTCGTCCTGTCCTTGAGTCCTCTGCTTGATTTCGAGCCACAAGCGATCATCGTAATCGTAGGGTTGGAATTGCTCCTTCAACTTCTCTCGAAGTCCCGCCCACGATCGTATACTATGACGCATTGCTCGGAACCACACTAGCGCAGAACCCGTAAACAAATCTACGGCCGAACTCCACAGTTGCACATCATCAACACTTCGCGCGACTTTCAACTCGTCAACGCGTTCAAGAAATGCGCATACACTAATGCCACCAGAATCGCCACTGAACTTTAACTCCCACTTTGACACAGGCACAGACACAGATTTACAATTATTACTATACCTAAGCCTTACATCTAATTCTGTTGGATCTAGATCTAAGATGGTTGCGTTATGAACATTTTGACCGGCGGAGTTATTTAAATCTATGTGACTAACATTCAACACATCACTGACGTTGGGGACGGTTGCCACATTTGACTCAAGATCTGCACCCAATGCCAAGATCCTACTCAAAAGCTTTGACCGTCTTACCGCGTTAACCTGATTCGAATTGTCGAATCTATCAACCCTGTCAACCAGGTGTGCTAATTTAGTCTCGATTTTCTTATACTCGCCATCAGTTTTCTGTCCATGAAATTGATTAATCAAATCCGCGATTTCCTGGACTTTGCGATTGCAAGTCTCAGTTTCCTTATCGAGATCGATAGCGACTTGAGGGTAGGTTAGGGATTGACCACATTCTTCCCTTTGCAATACCTGCCGCAAACACTTGCGCATCTCATCCACCGTACCGACCTTAATTCATAAGACAACTCATCCTCAGCTAGTCTATCTATATGTAATTTATACGACATTATTGAAACTATATTTCAAACAAAAGCAATGCAAAAACAAATAACAAAATCAAAAAAAGAACTACCCGCGACACTACCTCCACCTGTCTGAACTGTTGAAGTCTCACGTGTTACCCCGTGTTGCCTCGTGTTGCCTCGTGTTGCCCCACGTTGGGCGCCAAAATTCTATTACCACTATCGGCAAATAGAAATGGTTTGCCTCGGCGTAGCACAGTGGAGACGGGGGGGTTCGTTGTTCAGACAGGATAGGAAGGGGGTGTCGTGGTACCAAAAGGGCGCCACGTAATTTTGCTTAAAACTACGAAAATAATAATATAGTTTCAATAATAAAATATGTATATTAAAAATAATCAGAAAAATATATACAAAGTACTGCGTAACAGTAGTGAGAGTTAAGACATCGATACCGGATGGTAAC
The DNA here is from genome assembly GCA_949319165.1 of Sialis lutaria. Taxonomy (NCBI): domain Eukaryota; kingdom Metazoa; phylum Arthropoda; class Insecta; order Megaloptera; family Sialidae; genus Sialis; species Sialis lutaria. Next base: position 25,993,448 of record OX439239.1, on the reverse strand, counting down.
CTGATGATTCATCACATATATATTTAATCTTTTATTTAATACAATATATCCATTCATATTATAAAATGTAAAGACTTGATTATGAAAAAGTCTATAAATATATGTTAAACAAAATATGTAATCACTTTTATGTTACAAACAGAACTAAATGTATCTAAAGTAATATAATTGTCAAAGTAATTGTTTTTAAAAAGACCTTTTCCGGGAATCGACACGTAACTGGCGCAGTCGGTAGGACTGACAAAAATCCAGGCAAGGACTTGACAAGTCCTAAAGCAAAAAGGATTGACAAAAATCCAGGCAAGGATAGTTTAACGAAAATCGACAAAAATCGCGAGTTTCGGTCTGTTTTAACAGTTTATAGACACGTCAATCGAACAAGTAAATATTACCTCACGGTTTTGACAAAAATCGCAAATCCGGTCTAAAACAATAGTTTAGTGGTGAGTTTACAACAAGTGTGGTTCCTGAGTAGAAACAATTACACGCCGTCATAGCAGAGGACAGCATCGCCAAAGCTTGACACCCGCAGAACCTAGGACAGCATCGCCGAAGTTCTACACACACCCAGAGCCGAGGACAAAATCGCCAAAGTTCAGGAAACTGGTGGAAGACAAAATAGCGGAAACCAGAACGCGTTAGATTTAAGAAAAAGCAACAAAGAAAGCAACAATGAAAATAAACATTTTAATGTAAGTCCAAAAATTTGAAATATCCTATCTTTAAATCCTAAAAAAATAATAATTTTCATTACAAAAAGAAATAAATAAGAAATAATTAGAAATAAGAAATATTATATATAACTGTAACAATAAGCAACATATATTTAAGAATACTGAATGTCAAATACTGAAGTAGATATAGAAGATTTAATCAATCAATTAATTAATACAACTATAACAAAAGAAAAACAAAATACTAAAATGGCAGTAACAAATCAAACAAATGTAAATTATCAACTTTTACGTTTATATGTAGACACAATCCCTAATTATGAAGGAAATCCACATACATTGAATATTTTTATAGAAAATTGCGAAACTTTAATATCACAATTTAGTAGTGACGACTCAACCTTAAATAATTTTATCATACGAGCTATTATAGGAAAACTTACAGGACGAGCTTTAAGTTTAATTGGTTCTAGATTAGAATTAAGAGATTGGTCAGAAATAAAAGACGCGTTAAGACTTAGTTTCGGGGATCAACGAGATATTGATTGCCTTATACAAGATCTAATTGCTTTGCGACCACATAAAAATGAAACACCATATAATTTCGGTATGCGTTGCCAAGACGCAAGAAGTCTTATTATATCTAAATTAAACTCTTCAAAAATGCTTTATCCAGAAAAAACAATTCATTTAAAGAACTATGATAACTTAGCATTAAGAACATTCATAAAAGGTCTCACGGGACAAATACAAAATAATATTAGATTAAGAAATCCAAATAGCCTCGAGAAAGCAATGTCACTAGTAATAGAAGAAGAAAACTTTCTCTATAGCCAAAACAGAAGTAATTTTCTTAATAATCAAAATTCATTTAAACCTTCAAATAGAATACAACCAGCTTTACCTAAAAATACATATAATCATAATAATTTTAAACCATCATATCAAACACCGCAATTTAATAATAATTATAATAAACCATTTAACTATCAATTCCAACAGCCTCAGAATTTTAATCGAAATCCTAACAATACTAATAACTTTAATCAATGGAAACCAAATAGTTTTCCACAACAAAGACACCCATTCTTTAACCAAAATTTAAGTCAGATTAGACGAAACGAACAGCGTTTCATGCATCCGAATCAAGCTAGAAATTTTTATAATCCTCAATCAACGCAAACTAGACATTTAAATTATCCGCAACAAAATCCATATACACCTGTACCTATGGATACATCATCTGGAAATACTAGACAACCTAATAAATTATATTTACAAGACATAAATAACGAATTTGAAAATCCTTTCGAAAATCAAGAAGAATTAAATTACGAACACCCTTATAATAATACGGAAGAACCATTAGATTATTATAATACTAACAACTATGATTATTATCCTGAAAATGACATTAACTATGAATCAGAATATTATTCTAATTCAGTACACTATAATACCGAACAATCAGACGAAAATTATGTAGAAGAAAACCCAAACGTAAATTTTCAACAGGACAATTTATCGAAACACCCACCGTAATTAACTTTAATTTTACAAAAATTAATTTACCCCATATTTATATACCACAACTAAATGCTAATTTTCTTATTGACACAGGCAGTACACGTAGTTTAATAAACCCTTCACTTGCTTATCAATTTTATCAAAATAATATTTATAAAGAAAAATTTACTATAGAAACAGCACACGGTAAAAGTTATCACGATGAAGTAATGATTATTCCAGTTTTTGAAATTTTTAAAGTTCCAGAAATACATAAATTCTATTTATTTAAATTTAGCAATAAATACGACGGATTAATAGGCATTGATCTTTTGAAACAATTAAAAATATCAGTAGATTTAAATAAGAAATTATTAATTTCTCCATACAGTAAAGTTCCAATAGTTTATGAACCAGAAGAACTGACTTCATTAAGAAACCAGTTAAAAGAAAAAAATTACATAATTACAATTCCTCCTAGAACTGAAAAAATTGTTAAATTACCAGTAAATATTAAAGAAGGAACAGTCATTTTAAATTATACAAATTTAGGAAACCAAGTTGAAATACCTCAATCTTTAGTAAATATAAAAAATTATTCTACAATCGCTACAATAGTAAACGCAGGAATAAATTTAGCAAGAATAATAATTGATAAACCCCTTGATGTCGAATCTTTAAATACAAACGAATTAAATTTTATTGAAAATCCTAAAAATACATTTTTATCTCAAACTGAAGATAATATTCAAAAATCTAATTTAAAAAACCTTCGTTTAGAACATTGTAATATCGAAGAAAGAAATTCAATCAGAAAACTATGTTACGAGTATAGAGATATATTTTATAACGAAAATATACCCTTATCCTTTACCAATGAAATAAGACATAAAATTAAAGTAACTGACGATACCCCAATTTTTACAAAAACGTATAGGTACCCTGAAGTACATAAACAAGAAGTCAAAGATCAAATAAAAAAATTATTAAAACAAAATATTATCCAACATAGCACATCACCTTGGTCGAGCCCTATATGGATAGTCCCTAAAAAATTAGACGCTTCTAATAAACAAAAATGGCGTATGGTTATTGATTATCGTAAATTAAATGACAAGACAGTAAATGATAAATACCCTTTACCAAATATAAATGACATCTTAGATAAACTAGGTAAAAGTCAATATTTCACAACATTAGACAGCAAACGGATTTCACCAAATTGAAATGGATCCAGACGATATTCAGAAAACAGCCTTTTCTACAGAAAACGGACATTACGAATTTAAACGTATGCCCTTCGGTCTTAAGAACAGCCCTTCCACTTTCCAAAGGGTCATGGACAATGTTTTACGCGGATTACAAAACGAAAGTTGTTTAGTTTATTTAGACGACATAGTAATTTTCAGTACATCACTTCAAGAACATATTGACAGGTTAAAATCAGTTTTTGAAAGACTAAGACAATCCAATTTTAAAATACAACTTGACAAGTCAGAATTTTTACGTAAAGAAACTAATTATTTAGGACATGTAATTACACCTAACGGAGTGAAACCCAACCCAGACAAAATATATGCAATTAAAAATTTTCCTATTCCTAACACACAAAAAGAAATAAAAAGTTTCTTAGGATTAGTAGGTTACTATAGAAAATTTATTAAAGACTTTGCTAAAATTACGAAACCCCTTACACAATGTTTAAAGAAAAATCACAAAGTAGTTCACGATCAAAATTTTATAAACGCCTTTAACACATGCAAACAATTATTAATGAACGCACCAATTTTACAATACCCTGATTATTCAAAAGAATTTATATTAACAACAGACGCCTCAAATGTTGCATTAGGTTCAGTCCTTTCGCAAGGATCTATAGGATCAGATAAACCAATAGCATTCGCCTCACGAACATTAAATGAATCAGAACAAAAATATAGCACTATCGAAAAAGAACTGTTAGCAATCGTATGGGCATGTAAATACTTTAGACCCTATTTATTCGGTAGAAAATTTACAATTTATACAGATTCAAGACCTCTAGTATGGCTTTACAAATTAAAAGAACCAAATTCAAAACTAGTAAGATGGCGCTTAAAACTTGAAGAATTCGATTATAATATCATTTATAAAAAAGGTAAATTAAATACAAATGCAGACGCCCTTTCCAGAGTAAAAATAAATGCAATCGAAAACGAATCATTAATAAATAATCCTGGCGAAATTAATCAAGAAACGTTAGAATATTTGCGTAACCTCGCAGAAAATGCTGCAAATCTTAACCCCACTCCATCGACAAGTTTTACAACTCAAAAACGTAAATCAAATATTGAAATAATCTCTGACGTACAATTAAGACCACCTGACACTCAAACAAATTATGATACACAACACTCTACCTCTAACGAAACTACAAATAACGGAATAAGAATATTAGACGAAATAATAAATAACAAAGTAAACCAAATATTAGTATACCCTCGATTATACAACAAATTAATTGTTAAACAAAAAATAGAGGAAGATCACAAAATAATAACTATAGAATTATCTGAAACGAACAATGAAGATCTTATATTGAACTTTCTGAAAGAATATACAATAATAAATAAAACTTATTTTATGTACTTTCGTACAGATAATTTATATAAAAAATTTAATAACGTCTACCTGAAACATTTCTCACAACAAGGACCTAAATTGATTAGATGCTTAAAAATAATTAATACAGTAACTGATAAAGAAGAACAATTGCTGTTAATAAAAAATCATCATAAAGGCAAAACTAATCATCGCGGAATAAACGAAACACTAGAATACCTCCAAAGAAACTATTATTGGAAAAATATGAAACTAACAATTACTAACTATATTAATTCATGCGACAATTGCCAAAGAGCAAAATATGCTAGAAAACTCCCATATACACCTTTAATGTTAACTGAAACTGCATCAAAACCATTTCAAATAGTACATGTAGATATTTTCACATATAATAATAAAAATTATCTAACACTAGTAGATTCCTTTTCAAAATTAGCACAAGCAATACACATTGTAGGAAAAACCGCAATACACATAAGTAATGCATTAATAAAATACTTTACCTCATTCGGAGTCCCTGAAAAATTAATTGTTGACAACGGAACGGAATTTAATAATGAAACAGTAAAAGAAATATTAAATTTACATAAAATAAAAATACATTTTACAACCCCTAAACATCACGAGTCAAATAGTATAGTAGAACGCTTTCATTCATCAATAATAGAACACCTAAGAATATTAAAAGAAAAATACCCAAAAGAAGATAATCTTATGAATTATGCTATAATAGGATATAATAACTCTATACACAGCGCAACTAATTATACACCCTTTGAACTAACATTCGGACATACAAATTCTAGAAACCCTAACGAAATATTTATACCTAAAACATTTTATACAGATTACGCGGAAAACCATAAACATAGATTAGAACACGTTTATAAACAAGTAAACAAAAAATTGAAAAATAAAAAAGAAAATAAAGAATATTATGTAGGCCAAATCGTTTTTAAACAAAATCCTAAAACAAGAAATAAAAAATTTAATAAATTTATCGGACCGTATAAAATAACAGAAATGTTAGAACATAATAAAGTTGAAATAACCGACATAAATAATAAAGATAAAAAAGAGATAATCCATATTAAAGAATTAAGAAAACCGTCTCTTGTTACAGATTCTTCACCTGCTGTAACGTCGGAATAGCATTCCCAACCTTTCATAAAATTAACGATAACCCCGGATTACTCCCATTAAAACTTGGTAATGTGCAAAATAAAATAGATCAATGGTCATTTATTCAAATATTTGATATAACATATATAGTAAAAGAATTCCAAATAATGAAAAAACATTCTAATAATATAAAAGACGCTTTAAATAATAATACAATAGACCCCTTTTATAAGAAAGAATTTTATAATTCATATCATTTAATTAATACACTTGAAAATAAAATTAGTACACAAATTTATCAACTTAACCCTTCACATAACAAAAGAAATAAACGCGGATTAATAAACGGTCTAGGTACAATAATTAATTCCATAACAGGTAATTTAGATCAGAATGACGCTAATAAATATGACAAATTAATATCTAATTTATCAAATAATCAAAATAAAATAAAAACATTAGTAAACGAGCAAATTACACTTCTTCAAACGTCTATTCAAAAATTTAATTAAACCACACAGACCTTAGCACATAATCAAAAAACCCTAGAATCTCACATTTTACGAATACAACATACCCTAATGACAATAAAACTTAGAGATGTTGAGGCACATCAATATTTTTCTATACAAATGATAATATCCCAAATAATTACTACATTTCAAATAATATGCGATATATTAGAAAAAATTGAAATAGCTATTACTTTTGCTAAATTAAACACATTTCATAATTCTATAATTGAACCAACTGAACTTTTAAATGAAATCCAATTAATAACAAAACAATTAAGTCAAAATAAATTACCATTTGACCCAGTACCAACAAATATATTGTTGTTTGAAAAAATCATGGAAATCAAAAGTTACAGTAAAGAAAATCAAATTGTATTTATAATAGAAATACCAATTGTTGAAAATGAAAATTATAATTACTACCATTTATATCCATTACCAACTCCAAATAATAAAAATGAATTCAAAACCATCCTTCCTCATTCAAACTATCTTATATTAAATGATCAAAAATAGGCGTTCTTCGATTCAAAATGTCAAGAAATAACCCCAAGAGAATTCATCTGTAATGAAGACAACCCAACAACAATCAGCGAAGAAGAACCCCCTTGTGAAATTCAATTGTTAAAATACTCTAAATCTATTAAAAATTGTATTCAAATCGAAACAAAAATTAAAAACGTTAAAATTAAGAAAGTTGAAAATAATAAGTGGATAGTAATATCACCTAAACTAATAATAGCTGTGCAAAAATGTGGAAATAATAAAGACAATATACCGATACAAGGAACATTCTTACTCGAACTAGACTCTCACTGTGAAATAATTATAAAAGACACAAAAATTAAAAGTTATCAAAATAATAAAAATAATTTCCAAAATATTGAACTTCCCAAATTAAATTTCGAAAATATAAACTCTAATAAACAAAGTGTTAATTATACACCTATTGTACTAAAAACAGTGAACCTCAAGGAATTAGACAATATACAAAATGCATTGGAAACACAGAAAAAGCAAATAAATTTAATCTCTGAAAATCCAGTACATTTTGATAATATCAGCATTTGGACAATATTATTATATATTTTAATTATATGTATAATTGTATATGTTTCTTATCAATATATAAAAAGGTATAGGAACAAACCAAAACTACAAAAAGATGCTGAGAACCCGGAAGAAATCAACATACGATTATCGAGTCCTGTAATAAACCCCAGAACTCTACTTTAACCAGGGGAGAGTTAAGACATCGATACCGGATGGTAACCTGATGATTCATCACATATATATTTAATCTTTTATTTAATACAATATATCCATTCATATTATAAAATGTAAAGACTTGATTATGAAAAAGTCTATAAATATATGTTAAACAAAATATGTAATCACTTTTATGTTACAAACAGAACTAAATGTATCTAAAGTAATATAATTGTCAAAGTAATTGTTTTTAAAAAGACCTTTTCCGGGAATCGACACGTAACTTGAGCGATAGTCTGCATAAAATAAAAGAAATAGTCACTTATTGTCTACACCACACTATTGGGCTCCAACAAATACAAGCCACTATGACCCCAGCAACCAAATCCTGGACCTCCAGAAAGCGGCCTAGGCGGAACACCACTCCTAAAGCCGTGCTTCGCGACGTCGGCAATCCCGAGCTGACTCGGACTCTTCTTCGGGTCGAAGACAGAGCGCACCCAACGTTGCGAAACGTAGTTCGCCGGTTGATCAGCAAAACTTGATTTTATCACCACCACAATAATATATAAATAAACAAATAAACAAAATGTACCTTATCACTTTGATGACTATTACAGACGATGACTGTTGTACTGCCAAACACTCACTGACTTTACTTCGTTTTTACACTACCTTATATACTAAGAATTATGTAATATTGTTCGTTAAAACTTATCATAGTTAAAATGTTTATGGTATTACAATTATATAAGTTACCTAACTACAGAAGTTATGCTTATACTAATCTGTACTGTAACAAGTCGACACCGTTTCAATTAATAGATCGCTTATTGAAGATAGCCGTACCTCACGAAAGTTTCGTTGCGTCGTCTATTGACGACACCCGTAGTTAAAGGGTTAATAACCAAGTCTCCCTGTAAACCGATCACTATTTCACTATCACAATCTGTTTTTAAAGGATCTTCGTTTTCTAGTTGTTTGTTTCTAGTTTCTGGTAAGTATTCATCTTTAACAGCCAAGTCTCCCTGAAATATGTAACACAATACAGTAATAAATTGAATTAGATGAAGGTTATGTTTTATAAATAATGCTAAAAATATGTGTATGTATTTCTTACCTCATATTCCTGTTTGTAATATTTAGATAATTCATCATAGGTTTCAATATCCTGAAGACAATCGATGTCTTCTATTTCTTGTTTTATATCTTCCTGTTTAATGTGAAACATTTCAACACAGTAATATTACAATACAAATTTACTAAATATGTATAATAGCACACAGTACATAAACTGTCATACAATAAATGGCTGCTTGTTCCGCACATGTGCTGTCTTCCGTTCTTTGACAGCTTGTGTCGACTAGAGCAGTGACACTCAACATTTTTAAATCGTCTCCTTTGTTTTTGCCTGATTGATTTTTCTTCTAAACTGGAGATGGAAATTAAACAATAAATTTGTATTAATAATTAATTATTATTTAAAAACTAGGTGCAGGATTATAAATGTGAAATTATGTTTACTTTATTTTATTTATTAGAATATTACAGCATCAAAATATGGCTACGAATATCGTTGATGGAAAAAGGAGGGAGCACTCCTTCTTTGGGATCGATTAAATTAATGCAATATTTTAAGGAATACAATTTAAAATAAAAATTTGTGAAAAAAAAAAAAAAATAACGAAAATATATATGAGTTTATTGATATTCAAATATAACTTACTTATAGGCAATATTTGTAATTTTTTCATATTTTTAAATAGTTTTTCTCATTCATATTTTTACTAAATTGGAGATTGCAGTCTCAATTTTTTATATAATTTTATTTTCAAAATTTTAGTGACTGATTGACTAACTAACTAACATAGTAACAAGTAAAGCTCATCAAACTCTTTCATTTGATACCCATATCAAGATGGTTATGAAGAAAAAGGTAATCCACCATCTTAGTGCGTCCGCGATATTGGATTTAGAACGATATTAGATATACTATATTGCATTGTCACCGGACTTATACATGAACTTAATTAGAACTAGTCGAAATTTTGGTTGCAATATTTGACCCTAACATACTAACAAGTGAAGTTAAATAAAAACTCTTAAAAAAGTTGTTTACAGTTGAGCAAAAAAATAGGTTAGAAGTGGTCAATTTAGGTCTTAACAATACTGCTTTGGGTCTACAGCTATATTCACATTGTTGGCATTTAAAGGGGTTTTCATTAGTATGTGTTCATAAAATTTGCTTCTTGTTTACAGCTATATTCACATCAGTTGCATATTAAAGGTCTTTTATTAGTATGCCATTAATTAATATTTTGCTAATTAATCTCTACTTTTAAATTTATTATCTGCACACTGGTCGCATTTAAATGATTTTTCATTGGTATGTGTTAATTTATGTGTTAATAAACTTTTTGATTACAGCTATATTCACAGTCGTCGCATTTAAATGGTCTTTCATTAGAATGTGTTACTTTATGTTGTACTAGAATAGTTTTACTTTTAAATTTATCGGCACACTGGTCACATTGAACGTGTTTTTAAATAGTATGTTTTAATTTATGTTTTAATAAATTATCTTTACGTTTATAACTACAATCACGAAATTCTTCAAAAAAGCTAATTTTGACATATCATAAAAATGGTCATATCTATAATAAACTTGACGTGGAATGTCATAAACTGTATATCCAGGATATATACATGTATGTATGTACATTATTATACATATATATTGTAAACAATGATTTTTACCGAAATTATAACATTTTTAAATTGTCAACTTGTGTACAGTTATAGGTTAGGTGGAACTAATAACTAAAATTTTACTAAAATATTACATTGACTAGGACTTTATAGTTTTTAGGTGATACTTAACGACTTATTTGAAAATTATAAATGTAAACTGTGAAAGTAAAAGAGATTGAGTGTTTGATAGATTCAAACTCGGTCCGCAAGATCGTCGGCGCAATATTTTTAGGTTATGCTGTCAATGTGAACGAATTAATTATTTTTCTATAAGTCATATTTGAAGAAAAAAAATACCCGAAATGAATAATTTTCACGTACCTTTCATATTTTGCTATTTACATTATATGCAAACAGCTAGATTAAATGATATTTGTTTTTTTTTTTTAATATTTATTAAATAAAAAACAATACTAATAAAATAGTTGAAAATTGTCTATATCGCCCGCTAGCAGCGCTAGTTGTCATCGTGCACACAGCCATAGACATAGAGATATAGACAGCGCATTCGTATTTAACATAATGGTGTAATATGGGTGTAACATATGTTCTGTAAGTGAGAGAGAGATGCATGTCGTTTGGAAAATAACATATATGATTTCCAAACATCTTCTGTCTCTCTCATTTGACACGGCTCTTTTGACGAGTCAGATGCGCTGTCCATTTCTTTATGTCTATGCACACAGCCTATTTGTCTGTCTCTGTTAATTAAATACACTCATCTCGCGATTTAACGACCTTCGATTTAATGACCGCTTGATTTAATGACATTCGATTTAATGACCGCTTGTTTACCGACATTTTGATTTAACGGCCTTCTATTTAATGACCGCTTGATTTAACGACATTCGCTTTAATGACCGCTTTTTATCTAGTATTTTTTGTTCTTTATTTTTTTTATAAAGTTGGGTACTTATTTAAGGTAATATGTCACAAAATACGCAAAAAATACTTTGCTTATTTGTCATAGGAATATAGGATAAACCGTTTTCGAGAAATTTCGATGGAAAAGAAAGCATGCAGAATTTAACTTAATACGGATGCTTCAAATTACAAATAATAAATTTATATTCTTGTTCTATGACGACAATTAAGACAAAAAGTATACCTAAAAAATGCAACCTTATCAACAAATAGCCATTTTTAATTTCGTTTTTTAGTATAAAAAAAAAGTCAACAAACCAGGATATCATTCACCAACAGCGCCATTTTTATTATTACCTGTCAACTTTTAGGCGTGGTGGTGGGGGCTCCTCTAGCCATCGTATAGTGGAATTATTGAATTACCGACCCCGTCGTATAGCAGAATGTTGAGTGTACTAATTGTAAGTATGTTTTGCTTTAATATGTATTAATAAATATCGCATTTGTTTACAACTATATTCACATTTGTCGCATTTAAATGGTTTTTCTTTAGAATGTGTTAATTTATGTTTTAATAAATATGATTTTTCTTTACAAGTATAAAAACATTGGTCACATTTAAAGGGTCTTTCATTAGAATGTGTTACTTTATGTTGTGCTAGAATAGCTTTACTTTTAAATTTATTATCACACTGGTCGCATTTAAAAGGTCTTTCATTAGTGTGTACTAAGAAATGTATTGATAAATCTGCTTTTTTTTTACACCTATATTCACATCGGTCGCATTTAAAAGGTCTTTCATTAGTGTGTATTAAAACATGTAATAATAAATTTGCTTTTTTTCTACAGCTAAATTCACATATGTCGCATTTAAATGGGTTTTCATTGGTATGTGTTAATTTATGTGTTAATAAACTGCCTTTTTGATTACAGCTATATTCACAGTCGTCGCATTTAAATGGTCTTTCATTAGAATGTCTTAATTTATGTTGTACTAGAATAGCATTTCTTTTAAATTTATTATCACACTGGTCGCAATTAAATGGTCTTTCATTTGTATGTGTTAATTTATGTGTTAATAAAGTGTCTTTTCGTTTACAGCTATATTCACAGTCGTCGCATTTAAATGGTCTTTCATTAGTATGTGTTATTTTATGTGTTAACACACTGTGTTTCGTTTCACTACTATACTCGCACTGATCACATTTATGTTTATGTAATTTTACACTAGTTTTATGAGAACGTTGTTTAGTTAAACTGGACTCGTTGTTAATTATTTCATTATTACAATATGTAGTAATAATAATATCTTCATTTTCTACTTGTTTATTTTTAATTTCTGGTACATTTTCTTCTTTAATAACCAAGTCTTCCTGAAAAGCGAAAATTTGTAAGTAAAAACAATTCTAAATTAAATGTGATGTAATATTTTACAGATAATGCTAAAATACTTTTTGTGTAAAAAATAAAACCGACTTAAAAAAAACAACTAAAAACACTGAAAACACTATTAAGTATGGGTTAATACGGAGTGTACGGGTGGCCGCTGTCAGAATTGTCGAAAATCGCGTGTATAGTTATTCAGAATAGAGTTGATGCGCATCTTTTGGGGCGAAATCGAGTTGTTTGTTTAGGGAAGGTTATTAACCTAGGTTAGGTAATACAATTATAAAGAAAACAATGAAAAATATATAACATATAAATATTGTGCATTCTAGTGTAAGAACTCTATTCTGAGTAACTATACACGTGATTTTTGACAATTCTGAAAGCGACCACCCGTACACTCCGTATTAACCTTAAGTATGTATCATATAATTAAAGGGTATAGCCGGATAAGCATTTAAAAACTGCCCCCAGCGATTTTTGAAAATCTATATGGCTGATTTTTTGTTGTAAATATAAACCTAAAAAATTAATAGTTATGCACGAAATTTTTGAAATAATGCATTATTTTCACCATTATTAATTATCTTGAATGTAATGAAAAATTGTGTATTTTGCATTATTATTTTCAAATCAATGCAGTAATGCACCCATATTTTCATTACCGATAGTTTTTGATAATGCATAATGTGCATTGTGAGATAATGCATTACTTTTAGTAATGCCATTACGAAAATAATGCATTATTTTACAGCGCTGTTTATAACTCATTGACAACTGATACAAATGTGAGATAAATATATAGCGAGCCGATATACTTGAAATACTGTTCTGTTATTGGTCAGAGTAATGACAATGGCAGGGATGCTAGCGGTCCTCTTTTTTCCTCTTTTCCTCTTTTTTTGGGAGGTCGGCCCTAAAGCACCCTTTTTTCAAAAAAACTCCTCTTTTTCCTCTTTTTTGACTAAGTTCAAGTTGACTTTGTTATTTGTTAGCTTATTATTTTTTAAAATTTAGTTTATTTTATTTTATTTTAGCTTATACAGGGTCCTCCAATAGTGTGTCCGGCATTGTTTTACGCCCAAACTATTGAAGATAGAGTTTTAGGATAAAAAATTTATTATATATATTGACCCTAAAGAATTTCAGGAAAATATTTTCAACCCCCTAAAACCACTCCTTGGGGGGTAGTTTGAGGGGTACATACCCGTTTCTCAGTTAAATCAAATGGAATGGTATATCAAAAAGTACATATTTGTAAAGATCATAAAAAAATAAGAAACTTTTGTAAAACAAAAATTTTCATACTTTCAATTGTTTAAAAAATATGGCGACTTGTTCTCAAATTTTAGGGTTTCACTAAAAGTGCTCTAATTTCGTTAAAAATTAATGGAATTTTATTATTTTTTCAAATTTAGAAAGTAGAAATAATGAACTTTGTAAAGTTGTATGACTATTTGTGATTTTGATAGTTTAAAGTGTCATACGCGATATATCAAAAATTCAAAAGTTCAATTAGGGATAATTCGAAATTTTCAAATACAACGGTATATCAATTAGTACTTTTTATTAAAAAGGATATGTAAATAAACAACTTTTGTTAAGAAAATTTAAAATTTAAAATTATAATTTTAAAATTGAAAACTGAAAATTAAAATTTTTAATTTTAATTTTTTTTTATCAAAAACTGTTTATTTACATATCTTCTTTAAGAAAAAGTACTAATTGATATACCATTGTATTTAAAAATTTTGAATTATCCCTAATTAAACTTTTCAATTTTTGGTATGTCGAGTATGACACTTTAAACTATTAAAATCTCAAATAATCATATATCTTTACAAAGTTCATTATTTCTACTTTCTAAATTTAAAATAATAATAAAATTCCATAAATATTTAACGAAATTAGAGCACTTTGAGTAAAACTCTAAAATTTGATAACAAGTCGCCATATTTTTTAAACAATTGAAAGTATGAAAATTTTTGTTTTACGAAAGTTTCTTATTTTTTCATTATCTTTACAAATATGTACTTTTTAATATACCATTCCATTTGATTTAACTAAGAAACGGGCATGTACCCCTCAAACTACCTCCTAAGGAGCGGTTTTAGGGGGTTGAAAATATTTTCCTGAAATTTTTTAGGGTCGATATATATAGTAAAATTTTTATCCTAACTCTCTATCTTCAATAGTTTGGGCGTAAAACAATGCCGGACGCACTATTGAAGGACCCTGTATATAGCTTATAATTTTATTTAAACAATAAAATTGTTCGATGTAAGAGAGACAAAGGCAGAAATGTAAAAAACGAGTTAAATTTTGATAATATTATGTATTTCTTAAACCTTGGCATCTTAAAACTTGCGCGCCGCGTTAGTTATTTATCTACTATACAATCATTAAAAAAATTAAAAGATAATTTTAAATAAACAAATTTTTTATCAATTTTCAAACAGTTATATTTCCGCGAAAAATGATTGGATTTGCATGATCTAAAGCTCATTCGAAAGCTTGTATTATCTAGTTTTTGAATCATGAGCCCAATTATTTTTATTATCCCCTGCTGCTCTGGGCCAAGGGTTAAAACAGTTCGAAAAATTTAAAAAAAACCTTGATCCATTAAATTTTAATCATTTTTTGCAGAGATACAAAATAATATTAAAAAATAAGTTTTTGAAGAGAAAATAACACTTTTCTAAATGATGTTATGCAATTTTTTTTTTCAATAATTGTTTTTGTACTCTACAGACACTCTCAAAGTCCTTTCAAAACAAAATCTTTTCAAAACAACTTTGTTTCACGCTTGGTGTGGAATAGTGGAGTATAATAAATTTTTATTTAGCTTATTTTCAAAAACTAGAAAGTATCAGCTTCAAAAAAGCCTTAGTTCATTAAAATTGAATCATTTTTGGCGGATTTACGGTAGTTTGAAAATGTTATGTTTCTTTGTTTTTCAACGCTAAAGAAGATGGAAAAATACCCTTTAATTAAATCATAAACATTTAACAGCTGTGAACATTAAGAAGAAATAAAAGAGGCAAGTGCATGTTGGGCACGCACATGATAGGGTTCCGAAGTCATTCTCACTACGATTTATGAAAAATGTTATTTCAAAATTTTCGAGACTGAAGGGTTAAAATCATAAAGTTATTGGACTTTTATTATTAGATTTTAGGAGACCTATCAAATGACACCCCACTCAATGGGGTAAGTGGGGAAAAAAAAGTGAGTTCACTTTTCAGTCTATGAAAGAGGGGCCCAAAATATTTTTGACAATGTTCGTTATAATTTTCAGTGAAAGTACTAATTAAAATCTACATTCTTGAATTTTTTCAGATTTTTCGAATTGATAGTTTAGAAAATATAGGAGGGGGGACGCTTTTATAACGACTTTAGAGGGAAAATACGTCGTGATTGGAGGGTTAAAATCAAAAGGTTCTGTTACATTTTTTGTTGCATTTTAGGAGACCTTTCTAACGACACCTCGCTCAATGGGGTACGTGAAATATTTTTTTTGAAAACACTTTTCATTTCGGGGTCAAAAAAATTTTTGTTTCCAAAAATCTTATCATATCTGTTTTTGGGTCATTAATCTACGACTGTATACCAAATTTCATCTTATTTCAAAATTTTTGAAAACGGTTGGACGGACATGGAGAAACTATAAGGGTTCCTAGTTTTCTACGGACCCCTAAAAATTGCGGCAACTTGCTATTCTAAATAATTTTTTGGGACACTATTAACTTAAAAAAACACGTTTGCTTTTAAGGTTTCGTTATTTTTGACAAAATACCGTTTTTTAACATGGATATACATGAGTTTAAAGTCAAAATTGTCGTTTTTACTTCGACAGTAAATAACGCGGTCAAAAAAATCGTACAGGGACGATAAAAACAAATTTTCAAGATAAAAGAACAAGCTTCCAAATGTTATTATTGAATTTCTGGTAAAAAAAAGTTTGCAAAAATTTTACGCTTTCAAAGTTTATAAAAAATTAAGAGATAACTTTTTCGAACTGTTTTAACCCTTGGCTCACAGCAGCAGGGGATGATAAAAATAATTGGGCTTTTGGTTTAAAAACTAGAAAACGCAAGCTTTCGAATGAGCTTTAGATCATGCAAATCCAATGATTTTTCGCGGAAATATAATTGTTTGAAATTGGTAAAAATTTTGCTTATTTAAAATTATCGTTTAATTTTTTTGATGAGTGTATGATAGAAAATATGTAAAACGCCATGGCGTTCGACGAAGGTAAAATGCCACTTATATGAATCACATATACCTAATAGATTTGCAAAGTCGTAAAGCAAACGTTAGTTTTAAGATGCCAAGGCTTTATGGTTTCATATATCGTACACCTAGATCTAAAGGGAGCTAACTCAAAAATTGAGATTTTTGAATTATGCACACCATCGAATTCCTTATCTCAATACCTACCGAAAAAAAAACAGATTTAAAAATTCCTACAATATCTTTCTTCTAGCTGCATATAAAAAGCATAAATCTATATAGTGCACAATGTAATTGTAATCAGTTTTTCGCCTGTACTGAAAAAAGTGTTTTTTGAGTTAATACCTGTTTAGATCTAGGTGTGCGATATAATACCCAGAATTTGTTGTCTTTTAGGTTCTTTATATTTTCTGGAATGTTTTTTGTCCTTAATAATAAGAAATAATAGCGCAAAAACGTAAAAAAATATATTTCTAGATTAAACGTTAAAAAATATATCTATAGATAACCTATTCAAGAGCTAGAAAATTCCTCTTTTTGGTCTCTTTTTTCAAGAAAAAATTCCTCTTTTTTGGAAAAAAAAGATACTTTCATCCCTGCAATGGGATATTCTCGAAATCAAACAAAGTCCGCGATACGAAGGATGGTGATATTTTTTTTATTTTCAGTAGTTTTCAATATTTTCAAAATGAAAATTGTAAAAATTATTATAAAATTAGAAAGCTTGAACAATTACCTATGTAACGGCTTTTTATTTTTTCCACATTTTTCAAGAATTTTGGTTATATATTGAGTTTTATCATATCAAGAAAAATACACACATTTTCAGCATTTTTTTATTAATATTTAAAAAAATAAAATTGAAAAATTTGGTATGCCGATACAAAGAAAAATTAATCTAGTTTATCACTGTATTTTTTCCTAAAGGATTTAATAATACTGGTCAGAGATGGTGTTGAATTACAAAACCGTAATTTCTCTATAGTAACGCTTATGGCAATTCAAACAGCACGTTCAGCCTTAAGGTGTAGGTGTTGTGGTTCACTGTGTACCACCGGTTCACTGTTGACCATGTTACCCTACCTACATTTAATGGAATACTTTACTTTGTTAATTGTTAAAAGTAATAAAAGTATAATTTAATTTGAAAATTGAAATAGTCAAAACGGTAAATAACATGTACTAATTTGCTGTAAAGGCAAAGCTATAGTTTTTCATTATTTTGAATAAATTACACGTGAATATATTTGTTTTATTATTATTACAGTATTTAAAAGGGTTGAAGTATCAAACAGTTTGTAAAATGTCTGTATATAGGTATATAACTATACAGGGTGTCCCATTTTAATCTATCACCCCCCTATTTTTTTTTATCTATCAATTAAATCAAAAAATGCTTCAAATAAAAGTTGTTTGGTTTTGAGGGGGACCCAAAATAACGTTATTAATTTTTTATTTTTTGGACGTCTTCATGGTCAGATAGGCCCAACTTTTTTTTTCAAATGGAAACCTATATTTTTTATTACAATATCTTATTGTTTGGAAAAAAACAAGTAGCTTTTGTTTCAAAAAAATTTTTGTATGACTTCATTTTTTTTAATATTAAACAAAAAAATTTTAGATTTTAGAATTTTACTAATTTTTTACTCGAAACCCATTAACTTTAGAGGAAAAATGTCAAAAACAAAAAATGTTTATTTTAATCTGATATAACTAGGAAAATTATATCAGGATTTTTTGTTAACTTTTGCTCTTCAAAATATTAAAGCAAATACAAAATAAAATAAAAAATCTGAAATAATTTTCCTAGTTATATCATATTAAAATAAACATTTTTTGTTTTTTACACATTTCCTCTAAAGTTAATGGGTTTCGAGTAAAAAGTTAGTAAAATTCTAAAATCTAAAATTATTTTGTTGAATATTAAAAAAAAATGAAGTCATACAAAAAAATTTTTAAAACAAAAGCTACTTGTTTTTTTCCAAACAATACGATATTGTAATAAAAAATACAGGTTTCCATTTGAAAAAAAAAGTTGGGCCTATTTGACCATGAAAAACCAAACAACTTTTATTTGAAGCATTTTTTGATTTAATTGATAGATAAAAAAAATTAGGGGGGTGATAGATTAAAATGGGACACCCTGTATAGCCACTAACCAATTGTGTAAAATTTCAATAAACAGAGCACTTTCGGCAAGTTATTTTTAATATCCAATTACTCAAAAACCATACGTCCAATATTTTAAATAAAAACTAGTAAATATTATATGATAGTTATCCATAAATAACATATTAAAATTTGTAACTTTTATCTATACATTGCTCTAATGATCGAATATCCTTAAGTTAAATTGTTCGATTTATAGAAAAACTTCAATAACTCGACGTTCCAAGCCTTCATAAAGGTATTTCTCCTTAAATACAAGTTATGAGATTTGACAATTTGTTGTTTAATGAAATGAAAATTTTACTTTTCAAAATATCTGAAAAAAATCAGAGTATTTTTATTTATTTAATACACTAATATCATTCAAAGATAGGATATAGAGATGTGTAAAGGTAAAAGGGGTGGGGATACTTTTTTCATTAATCTACTTGTGAAAAATCAAATAAATAAATTATATAAAAGTTTATTAATATAATTAATTTCTACAATGTTTGTATTTGTTGTGATATACAAATATGTATAATACTTTTATCATTATCGGAAATCTAAAAATAATTTAACACCCAATCTTCTACACCATAGATAAATACAAAGAATATGTGATATTGATGTAATTAAACCACAACCCCACCACTATCGCCGCGTGGTGGGGTTGTGGTTTCTATTAAAATTTTCTTAACAAAAGTTTCTTACTTTTTTATGATCCTTACAATTATGAACTTTTGGATAAATCGTTCCATTTGATTTTGCTGATAAAAAAGCATGTACCCCTCTAACTACTCCTCAAGGGAAGGTTGTTAGAGGGTTGAAAATATTTTCCTGAAATTCTGTGGGGTCGATATATTTATATATGTATAATTAATTTTATATCATAAAACAGTACCATCAATAGTTTGGGAATAAAACATAGTGAACGGGTGGTCTGGAACACCCTGTATGTATGCATGCTGGTGCGTCAAACTAGTGACCTAAGCCGACGAAAAAACATTATTATTGTGAAATTTCAATCATCAGATTAGGGAAAAAAGAATCAGACTAAAACAAATTAAACAATTTAAAAATGTTGAGTATCACTGCTCTAGTTGACACAAGATGTCACAGAACGGTAGACAGCGCATGCGCGGAATGTACAATAAGTAGCCATAATTATATTGTACGTTTGTTTATGTTCTCTGTGAAGTATTGTAATATTACTGTGTTGAAATGTTTCACATTAAACAAGAAGATATAAAACAAGAAATAGAAGACATCGATTGTCTTCAGGATATTGAAACCTACGATGAATTATCTAAATATTTTAAACAGGAATATGAGGTAAGAGTTGAATACACATGTTAATAAATATAATATGTAGGTTAAATGTAAAACAGAGGTTCCTAAAAAAATGTTTTATAAACTGTAATATTTTTTTTCTACAACCGTGTTAAAAAGTAGGTTTTTTCTTTGTCATTTCAGTGCGTAAAGTAGTACTTTTGCGCTCGCTGTGCGACAAAGTTACTTTTTACGCACGGCGAGCGTAAAAGTGTTTCTACCGGGTGCCCCAGATAACTTTTCCAGCATGGGGATCTCAGTATCTATAAGAGATACAGGTTTGGTTAAATGAGATGAATTATTTGTATGAAAGGGGTGAGTATTATTACACAAAAAAATATTCATAATTATATGTGGTTTAGACGGTATACCCAAAAAACTGAAAATTCGAAATTTCTTTAAATGGCTATAACTTTTTTGTTAAAGTAGATAGGTACTTTTTGTTTGCGGTTTCTTAAAGCACTTTTTTGTGGATAATTGATTGGTGTATATAGAATTTTTATATCACTTTTAGTTTCCGAGATACAAGCCCTAACTTTAGTTTTTCTTATAGACCGCTAAGTTGGCTATGGCATATTTGAACGTGTTTTTTATTCTACTTTATAACGATATGTCACTTGCCATATTTATTATCGAAAAAAAGTCGAAATACTAAATATCAGTGATATTTATGAAGTATTTTATTACTAAATTTTAAGTGAGCCATGAAAAACAAAAATTGTAAACAAAAATCACAATAACAACAATCAAAATAACAAATGAATATTTGAAACAATGAACTATTTGAAAAAATATATTATAATTTTTTTTCGATAATAAATATGGCAAGTGACACATCGTTGTAAAGTAGAGTAAAAAACACGTTCAAATATGCCATAGCCAACTTAGCGGTCCATAAGAAAAACTGAAGGTAGGGCTTGTATCTCAGAAACTAAAAGTGATATAAAAAATCTAAATACACCAATCAATTCTACACAGAAAAGTGCTTAAAGAAACCGCAAACAAAAAGTACCTATCTACTTTAACAAAAAAGTTATAGCCATTTAAAGAAATTCCAAATTTGTAGTTTTTTGGGTATACCGCCTAAACCACATAGAACTATGAATATTTTTTAGTGTAATAATACTCACCCCTTTTATACATATAATTCATCTCATTTAACCAAACCTGTATCTCTTATAGATAGTGAGATCCCCATGCTGGAAAAGTTATCTGGGACACCCGGTATAGTAACAGTAACACATACATTTTCATATATTAATTTGGATTTTGTCGGTAGTAGATTTGAAATTACCGATTTTGCAGCTTCCGATATTTCTGGCGGCATGCAATTTTCATTATCACTTTCCATATTATCCATATTATTATAAAATTACAATAATAAAATCACAGAATAAAATACGTGAGTGAAAATAATCCACAAATAATCTGAATATAAATGTCAAACAATAACAATATTCATTTGTTTTTTCAAAATTTAAGTACTTGATTTAAATTTCAATATTAATAATTAATATGACAAGTTATTATTATTTAATTAAAAAATCATATTACATTATTATTAATATTATAATAAGGTTTTAGAAAAAATATTGTGTGCACCTCGGGTGTAAAGTGCGTTTTTCGCACTCGTGTGATTGTTAATCTCGGCTAGCGCCTCGATTAACAAACATTCCCACTCGTGCGAAAAACAGCCACTTTACGCCCTAGATACACAAATATCTATAATATCACATATTTACGTATTTTTTGAAAAACTGTAATAGTAACAATTATTTTACACAAAAAATACTGACAATTTATCTGTAAAATGTTACATTAAATTCAATTTATAAATATTGTATAACTGGTAAATGTGTCTTATATGGTGTATCAACGTTTTTCACTTTAAATTTTTACCACTGAGAGATGCGTTGTAATACAGTTGATATATAATTATCCTCATGATTTACTACTTATTTTAATAGAAAATCTAAACTTTAAACCCTTAGAACACTATTATTTTCATAAAAATTCGATACGTTTGACATTTTTTCAAGCGCCATAATGAATATGAAGCATGCGCGCGCAACAGCGTGTTATTTAATTGTTATCAGAATGTGTATGAAACGGCAAAATGTTTGTTACAATAAAAATTTTATTTTCCCCGTATTTTATACTAGATTAATCCCCTTTCGCCCCAATAGATTGAATAGAAGGCGGAGATTGAATCCCCGTTTTTTATACTAGATTAATCCCCTTTCGCCCCAATAGATTGAATAGAAGGCGGAGATTGAATCCCCGTTTTTTATACTAGATTAATCCCCTTTCGCCCCAATAGATCGCCCTAACCAAGGCGGAGATTGAATTCCCGTTCATAACCTAACAGAGAAACTTACCTGTTTATTTATATGTTTTGCTATTTATTAATATCCAATGTGCCGCCTATCTCTAATAACGTACCCAAGTAGAAAAAATGGCATCTATTTTGTACTGTCAATCGCTTTAAATTTTTATTATTTTTTAATGAACAGTGAACTATCATGAAACCCTCCCCAAATTTTGATTATCTGTGTGTTCTAGTGAATCTTTTAAAGTTTATTCCAATAAAATCCGTTAACTAGAAGTCGTTCCACCTTATAAGAAACAATTACCGTATAACTTACTTATGAATGATCGCTTTTCAGGGAGAGTTGGTTATTAAAGAAGAAAACGTACCAGAAACTAGAAGCGAACAAGTAGAAAATGAAGATATTATTATTACTACATATTGTAATAATGAAATAATTAACGAGTCCAGTTTAACTAAACAACGTTCGCATAAAACTAGTGTAAAATTACATAAACATAAATGTGATCAGTGCGAGTATAGTAGTAAAAAGAAACACAATTTGTTAACACATAAATTAACACATTCTAATGAAAGACATTTTAAATGTGACCAATGTGAAAATAGCTTTAAACGAAAGCCAGATTTATTAAGACATAAATTCACACATACGAATGAAAGACCTTTTAAATGTGATAGATGTGAATATAGATGTAAACAAAAGGGAGAGTTATCAAAACATAAATTTATACATATTACTAATAAACCTTTTAAATGCCACCTATGTGAATATAGCTGTAGACAAAAGTCTATTTTATTAACACATAAAATAAAGCATTTTTATGGAAGATCTTTTAAATGCGACAGTTGTGAATATAGCTATACACGAAAGTCTGATTTATTAAGGCATAAATTAACACATTCTAATGAAACAATTGCCAAGCCATAAGCAACAACATACTAATGACAAAGGCTCTAGCCCATTAAGATGGTAAAAATCCCCCCTCAACGGATTTGGCTGAAATTTGGTACACTTATTTGTCATTATAAAAAAATAATTTTTCCCGAGTTACAAGACCTGAAGCGCCCTCTATCGTCCATAACCTCAAAAAATGTGTTTTTTCATTAATATTTTTTTTCTCTGCGAGTTTTTAACCGAATCACTTGAAATTTGGACTGGTAATAGATTTTATAAAGATGAATGACCACATATTATTAAAATTATTTTTGGCGCGAAATTTGAATTTTTATAGCAACAATAAATTTTAAAAGGGTCATATCTCGGCTCACAGGGCCCATGTAGGCTAGATACTGCAATTACATATGTATCTTATCAAAAACTAACATCTTGATTTTTTTCATAATTTTTGATTTGGTGCGCCATCCTCAAAAATTCAAAAAACCGTATTTTTCTGATTTTTTAGTTTTTAATTAATGTGATGAAATTATAAATAACATTTGTGTAATTATATTATTCCAAGAATGATTTGCTCCTAAAAAAGACCAAAAATATGATTGCCCCAAAAAAATTTCAAAAATCTCAAAAAAAGGTTTTCATCACTTACTTAAATAAGCATTTTTAATTAAATATGAGTTAATCGTCCAGCAAAAGTTCTGTTTTTATTTGTATGTATTAAGATGGGCCAATTTTCCAACCGACCCCGGTTACCCCCCTATGTAAAAGTACTCTCAATTCTAAGAAAAAACGCCCATGGAACTATACCTCTACATTCAACTTTAGTTCGCCACATTTTTGATTGAAAATTTTATGTTTGAGTCCCTTGAATTCAATATGTATACATGTTAATATACATGAAAAGTTACAATTTTTAAATTGATTTTTTTAAGCAAAACACCAACCCAAGGGTTTTTTTGGTACGAGGATTTCGTATTTCACATCCATTTTTTCATTTATTCTTGAGCGCCACCTGGTAGCCCAGGCAATAAACTTAAAAAGAGATCAAACTAAGAAAACATTTTCACCAAGCTGAATTTTGGAGGAGACTAATTTTAATTTTTTAAGCATACCCTAAAAAGTACCTCTAATTTAGGCCATGGGTTTTTGTTTTTTAGACGGTAAAGTAGGGCAAATTATATTTTAAAATATCAATATTTTAACCTATGAAAATCGCTAAAAAAACTTTCTTACACTTTAATATTAGCGATTTTCATTGGTTAAAATAGTAATACATAAAAAAATTATGGTTGATCATTATTTTTTGGAACCTCAGGAACAATTTGAGGCCAATCACGATTTTAATAAAAATTATTAATTTTTAAAATATTTTCTCCAAAATGAGCATCTTTACGTCTTTTAAACTATCTATAAAGAGTATTCCATTGTCAAATTCTATATAAGTGGTCCCAATTGATTCGTCAAAGTGACCCCAACAAATATCAACCATCGATTGAGATTTTGTGATAAATTGAAAAAAAGTTTGGAAATGTGGTTTTCATCCTTCAACCACTTTTTATCAGTCCGAGTTATTCTTTTCGAATTATACGGCCCAAACTCTATAATAATCAACCGTAAAATTGCTTGCCCCTAAAAATTTGGATTTTTCACTGCATTCTTAATTGGGCTAACCGTTTACTTAAAAATTATTGGTCATACGAAAAAAGTTAAATACCTTTTTTGTGTAGAATTTTATAAACAACATTTTTTTTCATAACTGTTTTCCTAAAAAAAATTGATAATTTTTGAGATATTTGCGAAAAAAATATTATTTGCCCCACTTTACCCTTTAAAAAACAAAAACCCATGGCCTAAATTAGGGGTACTTTTTAGGGTATGCTTAAAAAATTAAAATTAGTCTCCTCCAAAATTCAGCTTGGTGAAAATGTTTTCTTAGTTTGATCTCTTTTCTAAGTTTATTGCCTGGGCTACCAGGTGGCGCTCAAGAATAAATGAAAAAAATGGATATCAAATACGAAATCCTCGTACCAAAAAAACCCTTGGGTAGGTGTTTTGCTTAAAAAAATCAATTAAAAAATTGGAACTTTTCATGTATGTATATTAACATGTATACATATTGAATTCAAGGGACTCAAACATAAAATTTTCAATCAAAAATGTGGCGAACTAAAGTTGAATGTAGAGGTATAGTTCCATGGGCGTTTTTTCTTAGAATTGAGAGTACTTTTACATAGGGGGGTAACCGGGGTCGGTTGGAAAATTGGCCCATCTTAATACATACAAATAAAAACAGAACTTTTGCTGGACGATAAACTCATATTTATTTAAAAATTCTTATTTAAGTAAGTGATGAAAACCTTTTTTTGAGATTTTTGAAATTTTTTTGGGGTAATCATATTTTTTATGAGCAAATCATTCTTGGAATAATATAATTACACAAATGTTATTTATAATTTCATCACATTAATTAAAAACTAAAAAATCAGAAAAATACGGTTTTTTGAATTTTTGAGGATGGCGCACCAAATCAAAAATTATGAAAAAAATCAAGATGTTAGTTTTTGATAAGATACATATGTAATTGCAGTATCTAGCCTACATGGGTCCTGTGAGCCGAGATATGGCCCTTTTAAAATTTATTGTTGCTATAAAAATTAAAATTTCGCGCCAAAAATAATTTTAAAAATATGTGGTCATTCATCTTTATAAAATCTATTACCAGTCCAAATTTCAAGTGATTCGGTTAAAAACTCGCAGAGAAAAAAAATATTAATGAAAAACACATTTTTTGAGGTTATGGACGATAGAGGGCGCTTCAGGTCTTGTAACTCGGGAAAATTATTTTTTTATAATGACAAATAATTGTACTAAATTTCAGCCAAATCCGTTGAGGGGGGATTTTTACCATCTTAATGGGCTAGAGTCTAGAGCCTTTATCAATATCCACACGTGGGTGTTGCCGCGTAACCCACTTGATGGACACACCGAGTCCAACGAGGTACATGAAGCCATATATGAAAAAAATGATATAATAAAATAGTTTTTAAAATCAAGCTTTTATTAAAAATGCACTGAAAAGTAAAAAATAAATTTTCAGCTATCACAAAAAATCAGGTTTTTATTACTAAAAAGTGCGGGGCGCTTACGAAGGTAAATGTACAGCTTTTAATTAATGAATTAACTATTTCTTTATAGTGAAGTATTATTATTTATTTAATTTAATAGCAAATTTTCTACTCTTATCTTATATCAATTTATACTTAATTTCTTATTTTGCTGAAGAATTTTTATTCATACATTTGTCTTTATAGCGCCCCGTGCTTTTATTGGTTTTTAGTTTTTAGTTGTAAAAACTTGAGTTTTTTGTGATAACTGAAAATTTATTACTTTTTTATACATACATGAAATGTAATGTATAAATAAAGTATAGTGATCACGAAAAAATTTGAAGTCGAGATTTTAACGGAATTACATGTTTTGAGAGTCCCTGATAGTCGAGTCAATGAAGCTCGAAAATGGCTAAAACTTCGGAACCCTCAGAAACAGCACCGATTTTGATAATTTTTTTTTAAAATGTTCGTTATACCATACTATTTGAAATCAGAAACATTCTAGTCGTCGGATTTAACCCCTCCCCCCAAATTTTGAAAATTTGTATAATTTACTGGTTTCATATATTAAGTCCGATTTTCGACGAATTTTTTTTACCTGTAGGGGTGTTGAGGGTCGCTGAATAAGAATACTTTGTCAAAATAAGGATTTTCCGGGAATTTTCCCGAAATTTTCCAATTTTTTTTTAATTTTTGTCTAAATTTATTGAAAATTTTGATAGAAATGTGTATTCGCGGTGTTTCTTTTCACAAATAAAGTTGAATTATACAAAAATTTTCAGGAATTTTCCAGAAATTTCCCAATTTTTCCTCAAAAATTTGGAATTTGTAATAAATAACATTGTACCATTTAAAAAAATGAACCTAGAGGGCTAAAAATTTTAGAAACATTAGGTAAATGTATTTTAAATAAGCATAATATTTTTTGTCAAAATTGTTTGTTTATTAGCAAAACGGGAAACGTTTAATGTCTTATATGCGGCACGAGCGGATAGTAAATTTCGTAGCCTAACTAGTTGTAAAATAAAAAATATTGCTAGTGACGTGCTCGTAATTTTTTTACTGCTAAATTAAAGTATTTCAAACAATTATGTAAGATTTCATCAAAATTCAGTAAATATTTTTAACAGAGTAAAAGGATCTTGTCGACGAACGTGCCGCTGACGCGCTAAAAATCTGAGGAATATACTGCTATAGAATTGAAAATAATTAACCAAAAGGGCTAAAACTTTCAAAAACATTAGGTAAATACATCTCAAATAAGTACAATTTTTTTGGAAAAAATCGTTTGTTTATTTACAAAAAGGCAAACGTTTATTGTCTATACGCGACACGAGCGAATACTAAATTTCGTAGGAAAAAGTAGTTGTAAAAAATGATTAATAATGTTAGTGACGTGCTCTTAATTTGTGTACTGCTAAATTAAAGTAATTCGAACAATTATTCAAAATTTTATAAAAAATCAATAAATATTTTTTACAGAGTAAACGATCTTAGTGACGAACTTACCGCTGACGCGTGAAAAATCTAAAGAATAAACTGCTCTAGAGTTGAAAATAGTTAACCAAAAGGGTTAAAACTTTTAGGAACGTTAGATAAATACATCTCAAATAATTACAATTTTTTTGGACAAAATTGTTTGTTTATTTGCAAAACGGCAAACGTTTATTATTTTATTCGCGGCTGGAGCGGATACGAAATTTCGGAGCAAAACTTGCTGTAAAATGAATATTAATGCAAGTAACGTGCTCTAAAATTTACTACTATTAAATAAGGGTATTTCGAACGATTTTGCTAAATTTCATCAATATTCAATAAATTCTAAATATGTATATTAATTTATGAATTTTTGCGTCAAAATGTCAACGATAATTTATTAAGCAAATTATTTAAATAATTGAAAAGTAACGTTTGCCAATAAAAATAAAAAAAATATTTTTGCTCATTTCCTCAAATAATATTTATTCAACTAAGTTATAACAAAAAAACACACTTTTGCTCAGTTATCATCGAAAAATTTTTTATTTATATACATTTTTTTTGAGCAAAAAAAATATTTTTTTGAGTCCGACGGCTGGAATGTTTCTGATTTCAAATAGTATGGTATAACGAACATTTAAAAAAAATCATTAAAAGCGGTGCTGTTTCTGAGGGTTCCGAAGTAAAAACCTTCATTGACTCGACTATGAATCATATACAACCATTAACTCAATGACGTCTGTGTGTGTCTGCCTATGTGTATGTG
Organism: Sialis lutaria; assembly: GCA_949319165.1. Classification (NCBI taxonomy): domain Eukaryota; kingdom Metazoa; phylum Arthropoda; class Insecta; order Megaloptera; family Sialidae; genus Sialis; species Sialis lutaria. The sequence goes on along the minus strand of OX439239.1, from coordinate 25,964,525 downwards.
TGTCTGTGAACGCTCTACTGCCAAAACTGTAAGAATTACGAACATGAAATTTTGAACTTAAGGTTCTTGTATACTTTAGATGTGCACCTCCTATTTTTGAAAACCATCAGTAAACCGGAAACGGATGTTTACTAGAGGAATTTAGGAAATTTTCGAATTATTTTTGAAACGGTGCACAGTAGAAAAAATGTTTTAAATCAAAGTTGTAGTTAATTCATAAGATACAAAAAAAAAATAGAACATAAATTATAGAAAATAATACTCTCTACAACTTATATTTCAAATATTTTTTTCTAATACCTACTGCTTTCGCCTATGGCCTTCTTAGATGTTGTTAGTGGACTGTAATTTTTGCTGGTTCGAGAAACCACAAATCGGCTCCACATGGGATATTAAAATACAAAAAAGACTCACCTTTTGAAGTTCCACGGCGGGGTTTGCCCGGCCACGATCCCTGTAAAAGGATTGGTTAAAAGGGAACAAGGACGTCGCGGGGTTTACCTCCCAGTTTTAAGTTCCAGGTGTTTTCTTTTCTGTATACCGTTGTGGTACTCGGGATATTCACTCACTCACATGTATTTTCAATACGCATAATCTAATTTCACTTTCAGGTAACTTTTATAACTAACTTTTAATATTTGATAACTAACTTTTAATGTTTGATAACTAACTTTATCAATCGCGTTTATAAATACCACGTTTTTGGTAATTAAAACGTGGTATTTATATCCATATGATAAGCATCTATATATGTTGGTCTTACCACAGCCCTAGCGCGACTTTTTTTCTTAGCAACGATCGGTTGTGTCGTTGCATTTTTACTTTGGTCAGCTAAATTTTATCCTATTGTTAATCGGTGTTTGATTTCACGCCTACGGTAAAGTAAATCCGTGGCTCTAAATGCAGACAAAACAGGAACCGGCGTTAACACCTACCGTTTAAAAAATGAATCGAAAAATTTAATTTTTTTAGAAAATTGATTATTTCCTAAAACAAATTTGGGGGGGGGGGGAATGGATAGAACATAAATTATAGATAAAAGTACCTTTTACAACTTTGACCTAAAACATTTTTTTCTACTGTGCACCGTTTCAAAAATAATTCGAAAAGTTCCAAAACTTCTCTAGTAAACATCCGTTTCCGGTTTAGTGATGGTTTTCAAAAATAGGAGGTGCACATCTAGAGTATAAAAGAACCTTAAGTTTAAAATTTCGTGTTGGTAAGTCTTACAGTTTTGGCAGTAGAGCGTTCACAGACACACAAACATACATACGTCATTGAGTTAATGGTGGTATATGATTCAGGGACGCTCAAAACATGTAATTCCGTTAAAATCTCGAGTTCGAATTTTTTCGTGATCACTATACTTTATTTATACATTACATTTCATATATGTATAAATAAACTGCCTTGGCAGGCACGAGACTTTTTTATACATCATGACACCGAAGTAATTATATGTGATTACTTTTATAATTTAATATTTGATTTTTTAATTTTTTACTTACAAAATGATTTTCAGTGAATAAAATTGATACATTCTAGTTAATATTGACATTAAATATTAAACGAAATCAATTAAGATTAGTGATTATTGTATTAACAAGTATTTATTTTGTTAGATTTCAATTTTGACACTTTTAATAATAAATGCCAAAATTTTCATAGATAACTAGATTTTTTGTATTATTCAAATCATTTTTAAATTAAAACGATTAAAACTAAAATTATTTTTTTTTTGGTTAATTCATAAGATACAAAAAAAATCTGTCAAGACATACACTAGTGCAGTGGTTCCCAAACTCTTTTGGCCCACGAACCCCTTTTCATAGTCAAAACTTGCCCACGGACCCCCTTTCATAGTCAAAACTTTCCCACGAACCCCCTTTCATAGTCAAAACTTTCCCACGGACCCCCTTTCATAGTCAAAACTTGCCCACGGACCCCCTTTCATAGTCAAAACTTTCCCACGGATCCTGGGTGAAAAACTATATAAATGAATAATAGAAAAATTAAAAATTGTACTTTGATGTCTTGAATGGTAAATGGCGACGTAAAAATAAAATATAAATAAAACATTTTGTTGAAGACGTATTTATTGAAATTATAACTTTTGTTTTAAAATACAAAAAAAAAAATTAATGACTTGAATGAACCTGATGGGATGTTATGAGTCTATTTATGTCCGGCTCAATGTATGTGAGTAGCAACCGCAAATCTCCACGAGTACTAATTTCTAGTCGGTTTAATAATTTATTCATTGTTATTTATTTTAACTTCCATATTAATAAAAATGTTCGCGGAGCCCCTGACGTTGTTCAGGGACCCCCAAATCGATTTTAATATTCCACGGACCCCCTGATTGATGCCAGGGACCCCTTGGGGTCCGTAGGGACCACTTTGGGAACCACTGCACTAGTGTATGCCATAAGGGTTCCGAAGTACATATACATATACTACGTGGACTGATTAGAGCCATTTACAGTTGCATTTTTTAGTTAAAAATAAATATCAAAATAGGAACATATTCTATTAATTCAGATCTACATTTTGACACCCCACAAGCCTAGGTATGAAAATAAAAAAAATTCCATGACACCTCTCCTTATTTTTTCAAAATTTGAAATGATATTGTTGATTTTAGTATTTGTCGTTAGTAGTTTTATCAAAACCCCATTACCATTTTTTTTTCAGATTTTTTGAGCCAGTAGTTACTGAGCTAGAGAGGGGGTGGACCAATTTTTTTTTTCTTGAAGCCCTCTGCAGGCGCCATTTTTAATTTAGAAAAAAAATAAAAAATAGTGTCATATTCTACTCACTGAGATCTACATTTCGATACCCCACATGCTCAGATAAAAAAATACAAATAAAAAAATGTGTGACACACCTCCCCTTTTCTCCGAAATTTGAAGAGATATTGGTGACTTTAGTATTTGTCGTTGGTAGTCTCACCAAAACCTCATTACCATTTTTTTATCAGATTTTTCGAGCCAGTAGTTACCGAGTGAGAGGGGGGGGGGGGACAAAATTTTTTTTTGTTTGGAGCCCCCTACAGGCGCCATTTTTAATTTAGAAAAAAAATAAAAAATAGTGTCATATTCTATTAATTGAGATCTACATTTCGACACCCCACATGCCCAGATAAAAAAAAAAATGTGTGACACCCCTCCCCTTTTCTCCGAAATTTTAAATGATATTGATGACTTTAGTATTTGTCGTTGGTAGTCTCACCAATGCCTCGTTACTTAATTTTTTTCAGATTTTTTGAGCCAGTAGTTACAGAGTTAGAGGGGGGGGGGGGCAGACAAAATTTTTGCTTGGAGCCCCCTGCAGGCGCCATTTTTGATTTAGAAAAAAAAATAGTGTCATATTCTACTCACTGAGATCTACATTTTAAGACCCCACACGACTTGGAATACATTTTTTTTGTTTTTTAATTTGCTTTAAATCCCCCTGTAGGCGCCATTTTTGATTTATAAAAAAATAAGAATAAGGATCAAATTACACTAGCTTGGTTACACATTTTGATGTGCCACTTGTCTTGGTATAAAAATAAAATATTTTTTTGCCTGTCTTTAGCTTCTTAGCACCCTCCCTAAAAAAATTTTTTTCGAAAATATTTGTACATATTTTACTAGAGGGTTTGTTTAAAAAATAAATCGAAAAAATATTTTTTTTTTTAGAAAATCGATTATTTCCTAAAAACAAATTTGGGGGGGGGGGAATGAATAGAACATAAATTATAGTTAAAGTTCCTTCTACAACTTTAATCTAAAATATTTTTTTCTACTGCGGACCGTTTCAAAAATAATTCGAAAAGTTCAAAAATTGACTTCAGTAAATATCCGTTTCCGGTTTAGTGATGGTTTTCAAAAATAGGAGGTGCACATCTAGAATATACAAGAACCTTAAGTTTAAAATTTCATGTCCGTAAGTCTTACAGTTTTGGCTGTAGAGCGTTCACAGACACACAGTCAGACAGACACACATATATGATTCAGGGACCTCAAAACGTGTAATTCCGTTAAAATCTCGAGTTCGAATTTTTTCGTGATCACTATACCTACTTTATTATACATTACATTTCATGTATGTATAAAAAAGTAAAAAGTAAAAAGAATAATTTTAGTTTTAAGTTAAAAATGATTTGATTAATACAAAAAATCTAGTTATCTATGAAAATTTTGGAAACTGTCAAATTTGAAATCTAGTGTAAAATAAATGCATGTTAATACAATTATCATTAATCTAAATTGATTTCGTTTAATATTTAATGTCAATATTAAATAGAATGTATCAATTTCATTAACTGAAAATCATTTTGTAAGTAAAAATTTTTTAAATCAAATATTAAATTATAAAAGTAATCACATATTAATACTTCGGTGACATGAAGTATAAAAAAGTCTCGTGCCTGCCAAGGCAGTTTATTTTTTAATAATACCCATTGGTCATTGCTGGGTTGCGCTAAAAACCTTTATATTAATCTCATATAAGAGTTAAGTCTAGGCAAAAAAATATATACCATGGCATGTGCGATGTCAAAATGTATACCATAATGTCAAAATGTATACCAAAATGTATACCATACCAGTGGACTTTGGCCAAGGTAGTCAAATTACTTAGCGTGAGAGGGGGAAATACATCATCTGTGATGCCCAAATGAGGAAAGGGGAAATGTCGTGTCCAATCATAAAATCTAGCCTCGTAACACGTCATCTAGGTTGCCCAAGGTGATTGGTCAGGAGCTAATGAGCCAACCTGTGTATTTACTAACCTTGGACTTTGACACTGTATATTATTTTTTCGTCTAACTCAAAAATGGCGCCTGCAAGGAACTCCAAGTGGTAATTTATTTTGTCCCTCTCCTTTTAATTACAATTTTCGATGACATGGAACAATCATTTACTAAAATGTTTTTAATATTGTGTGTTTTACCTTATTGGTATATTTTATTATCGAAGATAAGAACGACATTCTTATGGTTAGTCTACATAGTACGAGTACTTGTCCCATGTAAACACAAAATACTGTACTGGGCCGAATGAAATGAAGCAAGCGAGTAAATAGAAACTGTTTTTATACGTAGGACCGAGTGCTACCCCCCACCACTTCGATGTACTGAACTCGACGTGTCTAAATAGCTAGCCGAGCGTCAAGTAGCGAGTAGTACTGGTGACTGCTAGTTACTCGACACTCAGCTGGTGGTTAGACATGTCGAGTACAGTACATCGAAGTGGTGGAAGGTAACACTCGGCCCTACGTATAGAATTACTTGGTCAATATTAGTGCTCGGCCGAGTACTCGTTCCATGTGAACTAGGCATTATTGCAATGTCGTTTTTTGTATGTCTGTAAATGTTTGTATTCTAAAATGTAGTATTTTTGTACATTATTTATAAGAATTTTTGTTTTTTTATGCATTATTGTAAATATTGAAAAAAATATAATAATAATAAATAATAAACAGAAATAAAATATTTTACAAGCGATTCTTATTTTCATTAAACTATACAGGGTGTCCCATTTTAATCTATCACCCCCCTAATTTTTTTTATCTATCAATTAAATCAAAAAATGCTTCAAATAAAAGTTGTTTGGTTTTGAGGGGGACCCAAAATGGCGTTATTAATTTTTTATTTTTTAGACATCTTCATGGTCAAATAGGCCCAACTTTTTTTTTCAAATAAAAACCTATATTTTTTATTACAATATCTTATTGTTTGGAAAAAAACAAGTAGCTTTTGTTTCAAAAAAATTTTTGTATTACTTTATTTTTTTTTTTAATATTGAACAAAAAATTTTAGATTTTAGAATTTTACTAATTTTTTACTCGAAACCCATTAACTTTAGAGGAAAAATGTCAAAAACAAAAAATGTTTATTTGAATATGATATAACTAGGAAAATTATTTCAGATTTTTTATTTTATTTTTTATTTGCTTTAATATTTTGAAGAGAAAAAGTTAACAAAAAATCCTGATATAATTTTCCTAGTTATATCAGATTAAAATAAACATTTTTTGTTTTTGACATTTTTCCTCTAAAGTTAATGGGTTTCGAGTAAAAAATTAGTAAAATTCTAAAATCTAAAATTTTTTTGTTTAATATTAAAAAAAATGAAGTCATACAAAAATTTTTTTGAAACAAAAGCTACTTGTTTTTTTCCAAACAATAAGATATTGTAATAAAAAATATAGGTTTCCATTTGAAAAAAAAAGTTGGGCCTATCTGACCATGAAGACGTCCAAAAAATAAAAAATTAATAACGTTATTTTGGGTCCCCCTCAAAACCAAACAACTTTTATTTGAAGCATTTTTTGATTTAATTGATAGATAAAAAAAATTAGGGGGGTGATAGATTAAAATGGGACATCCTGTATACCGGGTGGCCATTTTAACCTTTAATGGAGAATAACTCGACCGGTAAGTGAAATAATAAAAAAAGGTTTCAGATAAAAGTTGTACGGTTTGGAGGAGGACATAGACGTACTTGGATGAAATTTTTTTAGGTGGTGTTTTCAAGGTGGTATGAAGGTCAACATCATTTTTTTAAATAGGAACCTATAGTTTTTATCAAGTAATTTTATTTAACGTGAATAGACACGAATCCTTATTGAAAACTTTTTTTTAACAATTTAACCTTTCCAAGATATCTAACAAAATAATTCGAGATTTTAAACATTCAATATTTTTTACTCAGAAACCATCAGGCTTAGAGAAAAAGCATAAAATACAAAAAAATATTTATTTTGGTCTAATAAAACTTGAAGAATTATTTTTAACTTATTCTAAAAAATTTTAACAATGTTTTTTTTTGCTTGGATAAAATAATTTAAAGAAGTTTTAAAATTTTAAAAATAATTAGTTTTATTAGATCAAAATTAATATTATAGATAATACGTAGTAAAACAACGTACTAAAGTGGGGGAACATTCAGAAATAAGTTAAACTAATGCTGATTGCAGAACTCAATGAATTTTATCAATGTCAATTTTGACATTTGTACCCCCCTACATTACTTTTTCAAACTTGGAATAACTAATTTATTTAGGAATAATATTTTATTGTATCTTGGTGTTTTGCTATTTATTAGAAGCATTTTAATAAGGTCCTTTGAACACTATAATATACTTACTTTAATGACAGCATATTGTTAAGGAGACATCTAAAATTTTTATTTACAAAAATGATTGAAACTTTAAACAGAATAGAATATCATTATTTGAGTTATAGATGGTAAAATAGATATTTGTGTATCTAGGGCGTAAAGTGGCTGTTTTTCGCACGAGTGGGAATGTTTGTTAATCGAGGCGTTAGCCGAGATTAACAATCACACGAGTGCGAAAAACGCACTTTACACCCGAGGTGCACACAATATTTTTTCTAAAACCTTATGATAATATTAATAATAATGTAATATGATTTTTTAATTAAATAATAATAACTTGTCATATTAATTATTAATATTGAAATTTAAATCAAGTACTCAAATTTTGAAAAAACAAATGAATATTGTTATTGTTTGACATTTATATTCAGATTATTTGTGGATTATTTTCACTCACGTATTTTATTCTGTGATTTTATTATTGTAATTTTATAATAATATGGATAATATGGAAAGTGATAATGAAAATTGCATGCCGCCAAAAATATCGGAAGCTGCAAAATCGGTAATTTCAAATCTACTACCGACAAAATCCAAATTAATATATGAAAATGTATGTGTTACTGTTACTATAGAAACACTTTTACGCTCACCGTGCGTAAAAGTAACTTTGTCGCACAGCGAGCGCAAAAGTACTACTTTACGCACTGAAATGACAAAGAAAAAGCCTACTTTTTAACACGGTTGTAGAAAATAGATATTTGTGTATCTAGGGCGTAAAGTGGCTGTTTTTCGCACGAGTGGGAATGTTTGTTAATCGAGGCGCTAGCCGAGATTAACAATCACACGAGTGCGAAAAACGCACTTTACACCCGAGGTGCACACAATATTTTTTCTAAAACCTTATTATAATATTAATAATAATGTAATATGATTTTTTAATTAAATAATAATAACTTGTCATATTAATTATTAATATTGAAATTTAAATCAAGTACTTAAATTTTGAAAAAACAAATGAATCTTGTTATTGTTTGACATTTATATTCAGATTATTTTCACTCACGTATTTTATTCTGTGATTTTATTATTGTAATTTTATAATAATATGGATAATATGGAAAGTGATAATGAAAATTACACGCCGCCAGAAATATTGGAAGCTGCAAAATCGGTAATTTCAAATCTACTACCGACAAAATCCAAATTAATATATGAAAATGTATGTGTTACTGTTACTATAGAAACACTTTTACGCTCGCCGTGCGTAAAAGTAACTTTGTCGCACAGCGAGCGCAAAAGTACTACTTTACGCACTGAAATGACAAAGAAAAAGCCTACTTTTTAACACGGTTGTAGAAAAAAATATATTCGATTCGACTTCGATTTTACTGTAATGCCTGTGTATTTTTTTTCATTTAAATAATTAGGTGTGTATTTTGATTAAAATTAAAAGTTTGAAAATAGTTAACTTGGTAATTACTCTTTTCCAATATCCTACACTATAATTTAAACATGGACAAAAGGCAAACATGGAGAAAAGGTAGACAAAATATAAAATTAATAATATCTTTGAGGGGTGAGGTGCTTATATAATACCCCCTATACCATTCACTACTCCCATTCCTCCTTAAAAAATGAATAAAATTAAAAAAATAAAAAAACCTTTGTCATAAAATATGTATCTAATTTTAATAATGTATTTATTAAGAATAATTACAATTTATATTTGAATACCACAACAAATACAAAACCTGTACACAAATAATTACATCAATAAACTTATATTTTGTATCTGATTTTCCCACAACTAAATGAATGAACAAAGTATTGCATCAATTTACTAGATCCTTAGGGGGGTGTGCTACGCCTCGACCTCCGTCATTTCAGTCTGCAGACACCCATGTCCTTGGAAGGTGTAATATTTATTTAAAATTAAAATAAATAAAATTATATGTATAGGGGAGAGTGGGGTACATTCGGACATTTTTTAGATTTTACTTTATAAAAAATCCAAAATTGTATTATTAGTAAAACTTCGAGTATCACCTACATCTATATTCATTTATACATCATTTTCATTGTTTACAATTTTAATTTTTACATTTGTTTATTTTTACCAACACATTTAAAAAAAGTGTAAAATGGCCGAATGTACCCCACTCGCTTATGAATGTTTTATTCTAAATTGTTTAGTTTTTAAAACTTTAAAGCGTTTTTCTCACAACTCACGTTTTCAAAGTCGGTGCCCCTCATAATTTCAAAACTACTGCACCGATTCTTTTGAAATTTTAAACACTATTTCTGTACATAATTTACGAGGTAACGCTGGAGAGTTTTTTTTCAAATTTGTCAATATTATTTATTTTATAATAAAAAATTACCCGATTTTTTTTGCAAAAATCGCGTTTTTCACTTCTAGTCCAGTCAAGTTAAAAATTTTGTATATATGACAAATAGGATAAATATTCGCCAGGATAATTTTAATATCGATCGATGGGTAATGATGTCATTAATAAAATATTGAATTTGCAAGGTTGTGGGCCCCCGGGAAATACACCAAAAAAAATAAAAACAAAAAAACTTAACCTCCGCTTATGTTTAAATCATCGATGCAGCGAAAACGATGTGAGCTAGAGCAAAAATGAACAGAACCCGTTTGATAGAGAATGAAATTTCCAATAAAAAACAACAAAATTCATATTTCTAAAGTTAATAGTTTTTGTGTGATGATCGTCGAAAATCACATGACTTAAATGTAATTTTTGAAATATGTCGCTATATGCCCCGATCAGCTGTAAGAAGGAATATTGGTATTTAACGATTAATAAAAAATTTCAAAAAATTCACTGTTTAACTAGATACTATAAGGAAGCTATTTATGGATTCAAAAATGGTTTTCACCTTGAATTGTATTCATAGGGGCAACATCAAGAAAAATTTTTTTGTAAATTTTTTCCTTTTTTTGTTATTACGTATTTTAAAAACTATCCAACATAGAATAATACAATGCAATGCGTTTTATATGTGATTTTATTCTATACAAATTGAATCTCTTGATATGAAGTTGTAAGTATAACCGTTTGCCCACAATATTTAAATAAACACAAAATTATGCATTTTACAAGTTTAAAGTAATATGAAAATAAAGATTGCCATGGATTATTTTATTTCACAAGTATATTAACAGATATTTTCACTTGTATCTTTCAAAGTATATGTTAGATTACAAATTTTAATACACCATTGATTTTGTATTTTAAAAGGGCACAACTTGGGTAAAAAAATGGGTATCTTTTCTTCTATAAGCTTTCGTGGTCGTTGTCCATAAGACCTAACTTTTCGGGCTGTTTTCCACATTGTCATATTATTAGACATGGCGTTTCGACTCTCCTGTCGAGTTTCAGAATCACTTTTCAGAAGACTCCGACATGAGAGTCGAAACTCAAGTGTAATAACACAACAACATGGACAACAGCCCGAAAAGTTAGCTCTATAGAAGAAAATATACTCATTTTTTACCCAAGTTGTGCTCTTTTAAAATACAAAATCAATGGTGTAATAAAATTTGCAATCTAACATATACTTTGAAAGATACAAGTGAAAATATCTGTTAATATACTTGTGAAATAAAATAATCCATGGCAATCTTTATTTTCATATTACTTTAAACTTGTAAAATGCATAATTTTGTGTTTATTTAAATATTGTGGGCAAACGGTTATACTTACAACTTCATATCAAGAGATTCAATTTGTATAGAATAAAATCACATATAAAACGCATTGCATTGTATTATTCTATGTTGGATAGTTTTTAAAATACGTAATAACAAAAAAAGGAAAAAATTTACAAAAAAATTTTTCTTGATGTTGCCCCTATGAACACAATTCAAGGTGAAAACCATTTTTGAATCCATAAATAGCTTCCTTATAGTATCTAGTTAAACAGTGATTTTTTTGAAATTTTTTATTAATCGTTAAATACCAATATTCCTTCTTACAGCTGATCGGGGCATATAGCGACATATTTCAAAAATTACATTTAAGTCATGTGATTTTCGACGATCATCACACAAAAACTATTAACTTTAGAAATATGAATTTTGTTGTTTTTTATTGGAAATTTCATTCTCTATCAAACGGGTTCTGTTCATTTTTGCTCTAGCTCACATCGTTTTCGCTGCATCGATGATTTAAACATAAGCGGAGGTTAAGTTTTTTTGTTTTTATTTTTTTTGGTGTATTTCCCGGGGGCCCACAACCTTGCAAATTCAAAATTTTATTAAGGACATCATTACCCATCGATCGATACTAAAATTATCCTGGCGAATATTTATCCTATCTAAATATCTATTTTGATTGGTCTATTCAAAGTGTTCCCAAAAATTGAAAAATTGAAATTTCAAAAAACCCTCCCAGAGTTACCTGGGGAAAACGATTAGTTAACGAACAATTTTTTTTTTATTTCAGATGATCCAGCACCGAGTTATGAGGGGCACTGCAGTTCTACTTTTTTCCGAGACGCTTCCAAATAATTGCCGCCATTGCCGTATTTTTCAATTTTTTTACATGAAAATTTTACAAAATATTCTTGGAATGTTATACTTTGATGTACCATTAGTTTTAATAAATAGATATTAACTGTGTTGTCGGAAAAAATTCACAAAAATGTGCCTTTTTTTGTACGAATTAACGTTACCCTGCCCTTAAAGCACATAGACTTTATAAAGCAGCTCAAGACGTTCTTGTTGTAGTCCGTAAGTGGTCGCGTTTAGTCTAAAAATTAATTCAAATAAAGTAGGTCAGATATTTTTTGTTGTTTTGTTATGCGTAGGTAAATGTAAATAAAATTGTATTACATTTTAAATAATATATTTATTTTTATCCCTGAATTTGAATAAACATTTGTAAAATACATCAAATATTTCAATATTTGTATTTATATATTATATTAAATACATAATAACTGTTAATATATAAATAAACATAAATAAGTAAATAAAAAGTTTATTGTCGTGTATTAGTTTTTTGTAACACTTCAACTGTTCCGGTGTGTTTGTATTGTATTGCTATTTGTAGAGCTGTGCGATCTTTATTATCAGTAATGTTAACATCAGCACCGTGATCTATTAACTGTTGCACTATAACTGTGTAACCCTTATAAGCAGAATAGTGTAGAGCTGTCCAACCGTCTGTATCAGCTATGTCCACACTTGCGCCTTTAGCTAGTAACAAACTCACCACCTCTGTGTGACCCTCACCAGCAGCCATGTGTAGAGCTGTCTCACCTTCGTTATTAGTAATGTTAACATCAGCACCGTGATCTATTAACTGTTGCACTATAACTGTGTGACCCCTACTAGCAGCCCAGTGTAGAGCTGTCATACCGAATATACTAGCTATGTTCAGACTTGCACCTTTAGCGAGTAACAAACTCACCACCTCTGTGTGACCCTCACTAGCAGCCACCTGTAGAGCTGTCTTACACCTTACATAACCTTCACCTAATGTAAACTTGTATGCTTCACATTGTTTATTCATTTTATTTTTATCACAACAATTAATTATTTGTCTTGCTATTTCTATGTTACCTTTACCTATTGCATTGTATAGTGCTGTATACCCTCCATATGACATAATGCTGTCTAACATAATTTGATTTTGTTTAAAACACTCTAATATAAAAGTTGCTATTTCTGAGTTGTTCTCCTCCACAGCTGTTTGTAAAATACTCAATACAGGATTATTTTCTTCTATAGTTTTATAATTTTGATCAACATATTGTTTATATTTGTTTATTGTTTCATCATTATTTAATTTATCTCGTATGTAGTTGTTTATAAATTGTCTTAGTGTTGTTAAATCATTATAAACTAACACGTTTTCCAATAATAACTCAATTACACTGTATTTGTTAAAATGTTTCTGTATGTACGTGGCCACAAAATGTTCGGCAAAGGTTCTATGTAAAAATACAATACTTTCATTGGTTACTTGTATAACTAAACCTATTTTAGTTATTTGTACATAATCTTTTTCTGTGTAACTTCCCGTTTCTTTACTAAAAAGCAGTTTTAGAGCTAATTCTTCATGTTCTTCTTCATAACCTTTCTGTATTCTTTTATTATCGTCTTGACTTGGCACAATTGTATTGTCTTGTTTTTTCTTTTCTGTTGAGTATATTATAAATTTCTGATTAATGAAGTTTTTAAATAATTGAGATAAATTTAATAATGCATCAAAATTTATTTTGTCATCATTCTCATTTTTTAATGTTTCCGCTACGATTTTCAATAAAAGTGGAACACCAAGTAATTGTGTTAATTTTGATTTTTTATTAATTTTCTCCAACAATGATTTCGTATTTATATTTTTTGTTTCCAATAATTTATTCAAGTACGATAATTTGTCTTGTTCTGTGAAAGGTTGTATTGACAGCGCGGATGTTGACAAAACTCGTTGTAAAGTGTCTGTTTGTCCCGGTCTGGTCGTCACAAACAGTTTGCATTTTGTATATTTCATTAAGGATTGGATAAAATTAACAACGATATCATTATAATACGGACATATTTCATCAAAACCATCAAGAAACAGGAATATTGTATTTTTACTTTGAAGTGTATAATTAAGTACATTTTGTGTTAATTTAGAAAGTTTGGCTTTTGCCAGTAATTCATTTTTTATAAAATCTACCGTCTTTTCAAAACTATTGAATGTCAGGTCTTTTTTGTTAAATGAATTTGTATGATCATTGAAATTTAATCGAATTATAATTTGTGCCCGGGGTTTCTTCTGTAGCTCATTGAATAAGCTGCTAATAAGTGTAGATTTCCCCATACCAGGCATGTCGGAAATCAACACAGTGTTAACATCTACATCACACAGTTTATCTTCTGTTATTGTGTCATTGCTGGTTTTATATAACTCTTTAAATTGTTCTATATTACTATGTTCTGTGCAACGCAGTCGCCTCTTGATACAAACATCAATTTTGTTAATATTTTCACAGTTAAAATTTAATTTTAATGTTTCATATTCCTCATTAAAGAAACAAATTAAAATGTCTTCTGTAATTACGGTGTTCAACCATTCCACCTGTTGTTTTGTTAAACTGTTAAAATTTACTTGAAAAATCTCTCCGAAACTGAATTCCTGCCCGTTCAGTGAAATACATTTTATATCTAAGACATATTGTTTAGATTTATCTGTTAATAAGTCAAAACTGTGGTTTACATCTCTATACAGTGGATAAAAATTTTGAAATTCAGACAAGTATTGATCGTTTATAATAATAATAATATATTTTATATTATCATTTTTCATAGTTTTAAATATTTCTAATTGGTCACTGTTTTTAATAACTATTATAACAAGATTAGGTGATGATGCATTTTTTTTATCCTTCACACTGTACACATGTTTCATGGTGTATTTTCTTGCAAGTTTCTTTTCTCTCAGTGTCTTTATTGCCTTACCAACTTTAATAAGGGTCAGTTCAGGATTCGTGGAAACAATCGGCAGTGTTGAGTATTCTGAACTCAAGAATTGATATACTTCTGGCAAATCACTTTTAAATTCAATGTCGCAATCTTCATATTTATCTTCATGGCCATCTTGAATTTCTTCTTCTACAGTTTCAAACAAGTTTGATATTTGTTCTGAAGTTATCTCTGCACGAGTTTTCAAACCAGAATTCACTATTTTGTATAATCTATTCCATATTATCTCTGTTGATTTAGGTAGAATGTCTTCTATTGTATGTTCTATAGTTTTTTCAGCACGATCAAGATTCGATGGACCGGTAATAAATACTAATTTGATTAAAAATGTTTTCCATTCTTCTTCTTTATCAATACCAGAATATTTAATGAATATTGGAATATTTTCCGGGTCATTGAATTTGTAGTGTGAATCTTTGTCGAATACAGGAACACATGAAACTTCTGATGGTAGTAAACTAACACCATGCTTGTGCCATTGCTTCAATCTACCATCCTTTTCTAAATCAAGAGAAGCACTCGTAAAAATTATAAACAAACAATTCTCAGTGTCTTCGATTTCTTTAGTAGATTTTATAAACTTAGTTAAACTAAATGTCTCTTTTTTATCGTCGTACAAAAGATTGCCTGATTTAATTTTATTATCAGCTTGCTTGTATTTAACTTGTATGAGTAAACGGGTCCATTCTTCACTTTTGCTTTCTCTAGACTCGTAGACAATGTCATCGAACATTCCAACACCTTTACACTCTTGTTTGATTGTGAATTCATAGCTAGAATTGGATTGTTTGATTTTGTAACCGTTGAGACATGAGTACATCGCCATGAAGAAGTGATAGTCTATCCCTATTTTATTGTTGATGATCCCGCTGGCCCTATCGGCTCCTGTGTAAATAAGTTATCGATGTTTTTACATGTACATGTTCGAAATATTTATTTTATTTTGATAACAATTAATAGAGCCTGTATCACGGGGTTGGTTGCAATTTTTAAAAATGAAAATAAATATAACTTACCAGATGAAGTTGTTGAGTCATTTGGTTGTTTGTTCTTTTGTTTCCTCTGTTGAGTTTCATCTCGTAATTTTGTGAGTTCCGCTACTTCTTTATTATCTGAAATTTCATTTCAAAGTTACAACAATTGAAGAATGTATGGATACACAAAATCAAACTATAGTAATAATAATTAAACTATCATTATACAGGGTGATTCAGCACTGTCGTGCCAAACTTGAACAGTAGATTGAGAAAAATATTTTAAGCAAAAAACTTCTAATAAACATGTGTCCGGAAATTTTTCCTTGGGGAACTACAGGACTCCAAAAATTTTACTAAAAATGAGTTTTAATTTAATATCTAGAGAACCCGTTGTGATAGAATTATGAAATTTAGTACCTATTTGGTTTAGTAATAATATGTGTTATCGATTTCAAATATTAACCAATTATATTTTAGGCCAGGGCTGTATGGGGCCAGAGGGACCGTCGATTTTTATCTAGTAATTGTTTGTTCCTTATTTTTTTTCCTGAGTTGGTACTTTTATAAGATTATATGACACAAAATACACAAAAACATACTTAGCTTGTATATCATAGGATAAACCGTTTTCGAGAAATATCGATGGAATAGAAAGCATGCAGAATTAACCTTAATACGGATGCTTGAAATTATAAAAAAAAAAATTATATTCTTGTTCCATGATAAAAAATAAGACAAAAAGTTCATTTAAATATACCTCCGAAAATGCATCCATATCAACAAATAGCCATTTTTAGTTTGTTTTTTTAGTCATGAATAAAGTTCATGTAACAGTAAAAGAACTGGCTATAGATCTTACAGGATTCATATTAGGAGGTTTATTTAAATGAACTTTATTCTTACCTTTAATCATAGAAAAAGAATATAAATTTATTTTTTGCAATTTCAAACATCCGTATTAAGTTAAATTCTGCATGCTTTCTTTTCTATCGATATTTCTCTAAAACAGTTTATTCTATGATAAACAAGCAAAGTATGTTTTTGTGTATTTTGTGTCATATAATCTTACAAAAGTACCAACTCAGGAAAAAAATTAAGGAACAAACAATTACAAGATCAAAATCGATGGGCCCACTGGCCCCATACAGCCCTGGTCTAAAATATAATTGGTTAATATTAGAAATCGATAACACATATTATTACTAAACCAAATACTAAATTTCATAATTCTATCACAAAGGGTTCTCTAGATATTAAATTAAAACTAATTTTTAGTAAAATCTTTGGAAGCCTATAGTTCCCTAAGGAAAAATTTCCGGACACATGATTATTGGAAGTTTTTTGCTTAAAATATTTTTCTCAATCTATTGTTAAAGTTTGGCACGACAGTGCTGAATCACCCTGTATAGCATAAATTAATTTTAGTTTTCAAATCGGTTCAGTAGTTTTCGTGCGGTAATATTTTTACTATAAAAAAGTAAGTATAAATTTTCGTGAATATGGACCTGCCCAAATTTAATTATCATATAGACTAAACTGATTCTGTGATCCTAGGCTTTTGAACAGTGAAGGACCCATCAAAATCGTTTCGAATTCGCGCATCAATAAGTTTGTTATGTGCGTGCCGCGTGCGCCTAATAAAAATCTTTAAAATGAAGTGATCAAAGAACAAGGCAACTGCATTCCAGTAATTGTAGATTTATAAGTTGTTGACAAATATTTGTTTCCAAAGAAAATACTTTGGTTATAAATTGATGCGTCTCGGGAAAACGGTCCCGAGGTTGACCGAAATTGACCTATAAGTGAATATTGTCAATGATTTATAATCATATGATAAAAGAGAATAATGATTCGAAAAACATTCAAATGGACCTGCCCTTATTTAATTATTAAATAGCGTAAACTGATTCTGGGAGCCTACGCTTTTGAACATTGAAAGTTCCATCAAAATCGGTTCCAACAGAGAGTTTTCCGACCCCCCCCCCTCCTCAACCGCTGGTTACGCCACTGCATTCTAGTTATTTTAGATTTATAAGTTGTTGATAAATATTTAGAAATATTAAGAAACCTTATTAATCTCACTTTGTCGTCCGTCCGTCCTTTTCAGTTAAAGCGCAAATCAATCTACGACCGTATACCTTTCATCTTATTATGTCAAAATTTTTACAAGATAGACGGACGGACATGGAGAAACTATAAGGGTTCCTAGTTTTCTACGGAACCCTAAAAATGATATAACAGTAATTAAAAAAATATAACTCGAATTATTTATTAAGAAAGCTACTGTTTCCCATTGCCCGTTTAGCTTGGTGATCGTTATACATATTGTTTGAATGATAAAGTTGAAGTTAGTTACATTGACAATTGAATAATTTGTATTAATTGTGTCTGTATAAAGCAGTGGTACCCAACCACTGGTCCGCAAGAGCTAAAATATGGTCCCCGTAAAAGATTTCAAACTTTGAATGAACTTAGATTTTTATTTCAAATCTTTAAAAAATATAAAAATGAAATGTGACCAACTTTCGAAATTTATTTTCAGATTGACAGTTTATTTTTTAACCTTATGGTACCTGCTAATAATAATGAAATCAAAGTGATCCCTGGTTAAAAAAAGGTTGGGAACCACTGATATAAAGGGTTTGTTACTATTTATCAGAATGAAACTAAACATAACTTACCAGGTGAAGTTGTTGATTCATTTGGATTTTTGCTCTTTTGTTTAATCTTAGGGGAGTCATCTCGTGATGTTGGAGGTCTCGCTACTTCTTTAGTATCTGAAATTTAATTTCAAAGTTACAACGAATGTAGGGTCAATTCATATCAAGTGATCCAGAATTAAATTAAATGTTTACTTGACCATTCTTATAAAACATATTTTGTGTGCAGTTACCCTAATATGTTGGTACCATAGGCGCCGACTTTTCATTTAACCTGGGGGGGGCGAAATTTTCATAATTTTTTAAGAGGGGGGGGGGGGTGCAAAAAAATTCCTTAAAAAATGTGCAATATCGAACTTTCGTAATAACGACAAAAATTTCAGAAACGCAACTAATATTGTGAAAAAAAAAATGTTTTTTCATCAAATTATTGTAGTTTTAATAAAAATCGATCAAACTTTAATTATTTGAAATAATTGAAAAGTGGACATTTATATTTAATTTACAGAGGATCATGAAACGTAAAAGACGATTTTAGCTGAAAATATAGTAAAGTGTAGAAAAGTCGTAGAATTTTTTTTAAAGCTGTTGATCTAACTAAGCTTTGTAAAGGAAATAAAAGATGTTTTAGTATTAATTTCCTTTTTGAATAAATTTTTAGTGATCATTTTTACTCAAGTGACAAGTATTTGAATATTTACACCTTTTTTAAAGTAAAAATCTTATTGACAAAAGTATCTTTAAAAGAAACTAGAGTACAGCTGCACAGGGGGGGGCGAAGCCCCCCTGGTATAATATCTGGGGGGGCGATCGCCCCCCCGTAGTCGGCGCCGGTGGTTGGTACCTAGTTCAAAATGACCGTTATTTTAATTTTATTGTTTTTTATTTTCGCATTTTGTGTATCCATACATATATGGATACACAAAATCAAACTATAGTAATAATAAGTCAATTTATTATTTAGCCTTAATTAATTCTAGAGTCTTTAGATTTTAAATCGGTTCAATAGTTTTCATATACTTATGTAGGAAATGCCAACCTTGACGATATTGGTCCCAGTCTAGACCAACTTTAAGATACCGAGCTTCAGTCATCTATTTTTTACTCAAGATTGGTCCAACCTTTAGATTAGAACCAATAATAAATGTTAAAAAATACCAAAAAACGTTATAAAATATTATTATTGCTTAAAAAGATATTAGGCATAATAAAAGGGGCAAGTGCGTGTTGGGCACGCACATGATAGGGTTCCGTAGTCATTCTCACTACGATTTATAAAAAAGAGTTTTTTTTCAAAATTTTCGTGACCGAAGGGTTAAAATCAAAAAGTCATTTGACTTTTATTATTGAATTTTAGGAGACCTATCAAATGACACCCCACTCAATGGGGTAAATGAAAAAAATGTGAGTTCACTTTTCAATCTATGAAAAGGGGGTCCAAAATATTTTTGACAATGTTCGTTATAATTTTCAGTGAAAGTACTAATTAAAAGCTACATTCTGATTTTTTTTCAGATTTTTTGAATCGATAGTTTAGAAAATAGAGGGGGGGGACGCTCTGACAGCGACATTAAAAAGCAAATATATCGCGACTGAAGGGTTAAAATCAAAAAGTTATTTGACGTTTTTTATTGCATTTTACAAGACCTATTAAATGACACCCCAATCAATAGGGTAAGTGGGGAAAAAACGTAAGTTCAATTTTCAGTCTAAAAAAGGGGGGTTCAAAATATTTTTGACAATGTTCGTTATAATTTTCAGTGAAAGTACTAATTAAAAGCTACATTCTGGAATTTTTTCAGATTTTTTGTATTTGTAGTTTAGAAAATAGAGGGGGGGTGCTTTTTTTAATGACTTTGGAGAGCAAATACATCGTGATAAAAGGGTTAAAATCAGAAGGTTCTGTTACATTTTTTGTTGCATTTTAGGAGACCTTTCGAACGACACCTCACTCAATGGTGTAGGTGAAAATTTTTTTTGAAAACACTTTTCATTTTATGAAAGGGGGGTCAAAAAATTTTTAGTTTTCAAAAATCTTATCATTTTTGTTTTTGGGTCATTAATCTACGCCCGTCTACCAAATTTCATCTTATTATCTCAAAATTTTTGAAGACGGACGGACATGGAGAAACTATAAGGGTTCCTAGTTTTCTACGGAACCCTAATTAAAACTTGGAGGTGAAAAATTAAGAATTTATATAAAAACTGGAAAAACAACATCCCGTCGTGTAGAGTAGAAAACACGCGATTGTTAAGAAATAATTATAACATACAATTTTTACATTTTTGTTCATAACAAATCGGAAAATGCATAAAAAGCTTCTAATTATTGTTAATTATTTTATTGTTCGCCTTTGATGATATATGATTTGTTTCAGAAATTTTGGTAAATATTAAAATTGTTTATTTCAATTGTTTATTTAACAAGTACTCGATCTATTTCACGAGTCGCGTGAACATTGGCGTACCTACGATGGGGGTTTTAGAGGTTAAACGCCCCTATCCCTCGAATTTGTCAATATGTGTACATTATTTAGTTTAACAACTATGATAGATAAAATAATATAAATTATATATAATTACTTTAACTACGACAAAAATTGATCCTCCCCATTTTATTTTTTTCTGAGTATGCCACAGCGCACCGTTATTTTAATGCGAGCACTCGGGCGTTTAATTATTGTCAATTAGTACAGTAAAATTAGCTATAAATTTCCCTTAATAAGGAAAAAATGGAAAGATTAGAAATTCCTTCTGAAATGGCTTCAGGAACACTTAATTAATCTTTAAGAAACCGAAGAGTCCCTAGTCGGGACTGGGGAGCTTTAGCCGATATTTTGATTTAAAGTGGAGCGCACCAAATACGTGACGAAACTAGTCTAATTTTTTAATTATCGTGTTCTATAACCTAATTTTATAAAAATCGGATAATATATGTCCCATAGAATGTAACCATGCTATTTTTTTTAAATTTGAAAGAGGGGAACCCCTCCATAAAGAGTTTTGAAAATCTGTGTATTGCCGATGCTTTAAAAAATTGTTAGCTCTTTCTAGCGGGTTATATTTATTTTTAATCATATGGGGAAATGTTAAGGTGACACTGTCGCACTCATAAAAAAATATTTTGGTTATAAAAATCAGAGGTTCCCTGAATTATTCATTACTAAAGAGAGTTTTTGAGCTTTAGAAATTGTGTATCTCAGTACATTTGTTTATATTATTCAAAAACTAGGGGTTTTCAGACAAAAACATTTTTATAAAAATTGTAGCAGATAGTCTCCTTAAATAGTTTTGTATACATATAAAAAGTGGAATAACTCAATAGACAAAACGACTAACTCCATGACAAAAAGTCGTAAATATTTAAGTTTATATAAATAATGTTTTATGGGGTTAATTTATAGGTTCCCATTATGTTAGTGAGTATATTGTATATATGAAATATTATTAGATTTATAGTGATTTTTGAAAAGTTAGTAGTTTAGGCAAGTGAAATATTATAATATAATTTATTTATTTTTGTACACTAATAAAGACACAATAAAACGTAATAAAGGACTTATATTGCAGAATTGTTATAGATACTTTAATAGTCGATCATATAGTTTACAAATTAATTAGGCCAGGTCTGTATTAAGGAATATTTTATGCCTGAAACATATTTATAAAATTTTTATTATATGGTAACTCACAGATAAGTATGTATTT
Organism: Sialis lutaria; assembly: GCA_949319165.1. Lineage (NCBI taxonomy): Eukaryota > Metazoa > Arthropoda > Insecta > Megaloptera > Sialidae > Sialis > Sialis lutaria. The sequence goes on along the minus strand of OX439239.1, from coordinate 25,942,570 downwards.
TTCTTTAAAACTATATGCCCATTTTTTTTTAAGATTATGTACTTCTTAACCCATTTTAGAAGAGTTTACTAATCATACTAGCCCCATATATGTCACTTTAAATGCATTTAATTAAATATTATAATTTTATTTATCTAAAATATAATTAATTTTATAAATATGTTTCAGGTACCAAATATTCCTTAATACAGACCTGGCCTAAATAATTTGTAAACTATATGATCGACTATTAAAGTATCTATGACAATTCTGCAATATAAGTCCTTTATTACGTTTTATTGTATCTTTATTAGTGTACAAAAATAAATAAATTATATTATAATCGTTCACTTGCCTAAACGACTAACTTTTCCAAAATCACTATAAATCTAATAATATTTCATAATGACAACATTATTTTGTAAAATATACTCACTAACATAATGGGACCCTATAAATTAATCCCATAAAACATAATTTATATAAACTTAAATATTTACGACTTTTTGTCATGGAGTTAGTCGTTTTGTCTATTGAGTTATTCCACTTTTTATATGTATACAAAACTATTTAAGGAGACTATCTGCTACAATTTTTATAAAAATGTTTTTGTCTGAAAACAAATGTACTGAGATACACAATTTCTAAAGCTCAAAAACTCTCTTTAGTAATGAATAATTCAGGGAACCTCTGATTTTTATAACCAAAATATTTTTTTATGAGTGCGACAGTGTCACCTTAACATTTCCCCATATGATTTAAAATAAATATAACCCGCTAGAAAGAGCTAACAATTTTTTAAAGCATCGGCAATACACAGATTTTCAAAACTCTTTATGGAGGGGTTCCCCTCTTTCAAAATTAAAAAAAATAGCATGTTTATATTCTATGGGACATATATTATCCGACTTTTATAAAATTAGCTTATAGAATACGATAATTAAAAAACTAGACCAGCTTCGTCGCGTATTTGGCGCGCCCCACTTTAAATCAAAATACCGTCTAAAGCTCCACAGTCCCGACTAGGGACTCTTAGGTTTCTTAAAGATTAAGTGTTCCTGAAGCCATTTCAGAAGGAATTTCTAATCTTTCCATTTTTTCTTTATTAAAACCTAATTTTACTGTACTAAATGTGTTGTTATTAGAAACGATAATTTTAAGGTAAGCAATAATTAATAATTACCTCGGGATGTAGATGTTCTAGCCGCTAAGGTTGTAGATTGTTGGAATATTTCAAATAGTGACGTATAATCTGTAACATATTTATTACACTTCAAATAAAACTACTATAAAAAGTACTATTTGCTACTTGATATACTTTTCTTTAATATATTTAAAAATAGCTAAAAGTATTTTGTTCAGTATTTTCAAATGGGATTCAAATACCTACAAGTAGGTACAAGTAAAAGTCTCTATAAAATGATATTCAAGTACTTTGAATATGATTCAATATAGACCAATTTTTTTTCTAAAATATACTAAAATGCAAAATAAACGGAACATTAATAATTTTAAATTTTTTTTAGATATTTTTAAATAGCTGGATTTCCGCGAAAAATGGTCGTAGAAGAGTTTAAAAAAAACTGTTCTAAAAGCTTGAACGTTCTAGTTTTTGAATCATTTATTGAAAATAATTTAAAAACTACGAAGGGGGGAGCGTTTCCCCCGGGGGCAGATTCTCCCCCACAACTGGCATCGCTTTGATAGCTGGGAAAAAATGGTAACATTTTTGTCTGGATCATTTTTCCAGATTATTCCTTCCTGTCGACTTACGCAGGTGTATTTCAACATCCTGTATATGACAGTTATTATAATAATTTGTTGTACTTACCGTTTGTACTAATACTGTCTTTGTGTAATGGAAGACACAATTGACATTGTCTAGTAGGAGTACAATGTCTCCAATGGTTGATAAGTCTACGTGATGAACGACAATGTGAGAAGGTACAGACAATATCTCTACAAGTACATGTCTTCATGTGAGTTATAATGTTACTCGCAGTTTTACAATGGTTGTATTTACATTCCGCTCTTTGACATTTGTGTGCGTGGAGAATCAGTAACAGCTGTAGTTGGACTAGTTTCAGATTTTCTGAATCGGCTGAAAAATATTAATTACAACTCTGTGTTATGAAGCTTGGATATTTAATCAATATTTAATAAAACCAAATTTATGATTTTTAATTTTAAAAACAAAAAATAAAAATAAAAAACTTGCAATTTAAAATTTTTATCTTAAAAAATTTTTATGTAAAAAAATGTTTGCACGAGAAGCTTAATTAAAATGAACGAAAATATTATTGTACAAACATAAATATTATAATGCTATTATATAAAACAATGCTCGCTTATATACTGCCTATAATTATCATCAAAAAACACATTAAAAAGTATTCATTTTTAGTAGAAACTATTTATTCAAAGTGACATAATTTAGAAAAAAATAATTCAATAAAAGTTCAATATATTTCTAAAGTTTAATAAACTATTTTTTGTGCAGTATATTTGTTATAAGTGAAAACGATAAAAAAAGTATTTATCGTCGTTGTCATTTTAATATCTCCTATGTGACAATATTTTCAAAAATGATATTTTTTAATATTACGGTTGGTCTTTTTTTTCTCTATCTGTTCAATAATATATCAATAGTATAACAATCTCCGTTTCTTTCTAATAAGTAAATTTAATTTATCCTATGTGATATGCTCGTATAGCTGATCCTTAATTTCTCCTATGTGTCATCTACAGCACATAGGAGAAATTAAAAAAGTCAACTTCACTTTCAATTTATACACATAAGGGGGTTGTTTTCTACATAATTTACATCGTTTGCATATAACTGTGGCAATTAATTAATTAATAAAAACTAGTTTTACTATCTTACTATATCTATTATGTGAAAACAATTAACTTTTAATACCTCCTATGTACAGTTGAAAATACAAGAAAAAATTTTGTTTTTCAATTACGAAATAAAAGGTGAGCCATATTAAATAAAAAAAATAGATTAATAGAATATTTATGCTATGATAAAAGAATATTATAACGGATAAAATTGGTAAAAAAATTTTAAATAGTTTTTGTTAGTTTATTCAAAACTTTGTAATTTGCACATAGGAGATATTAAAATGACAACGACGTTATGATAAAAAGGTCATTAAAATACTAGCCATAAATAAAGAATTTCCGTTAATAATACCTTCTTTATATAAATAAAGAATTTGCTAACAAGCACCTCTCTAATCTAATATACAGGGTGTTGAAAAAAGATGGATACACCTGCGTAACTCGCCAGGGAGGAATTATCAGGAAAAATGATCCAGACAAAAATGTTACCATTTTTCCCAGCTATCACATGGCGATGCCAGTTGTGGGGGAGGATCTGCCCCGGGGTGGAACGTTCCCCCATTCGTATTTTTTTATATGGGAACCCCCTATTTTTATAACAGATTTCGATTTCCTGGCCTAAAATACCCTGGAAACCGCTAAAATAATTTTTTTGCACCCCCCCCTTTCCATATCAATTTTTTCTCCCAAAAACTTTCGAGAATCATCAGCGATGCTTTTTTGTCCCATCTTGACATAGTGGGAACTTCCCCCCACGGTCTCTATGTGGGGGGAAACATTTTTCAGACATTAGAATTCGTTGTTTTGTCATTTCCTACCGGGGTGGGGCAATTTCCCACTATGTCATGATTCTCGGAAGATTTTGGGAGGAAAAATCGAGAAAATTACATGGTGTATTTACAAAAAGTGGAAGTGGGGAGTGTAGCAAAAAAAAATATTTTAGCGGTTTCCGAGGTATTTTAGACCAGGGAATCGAAATCTGTTATAAAAATAGGGGGTTCCCATATAAAAAATACGAAAAGAGGAGCGTTCCACCCCGGGGGCAGATCCTCCCCCACAACTGGCATCGCCATGTGATAGCTGGTAAAAAATGCTAACATTTTTGTCTAGATAATTTTTCCTAATAATTCCTCCCTGGCGAGTTACGCAGGTGTATCCATCTTTTTTCAACATCCTGTATATAACCGAGTGTCCTCATTGATAATAATCATTTGTTGAACCATTTCCACTTATCGCAGAAGATTGAAATTTTTTATATACATAGACTCCAGGTATGATTATAAGAACAATTAGTGGGCCTTTTTTGAATAAGTTTATAAATGGGGTAACAAAATTCAAAGCGCTGTTACACACACAATTTTTGTCTAATTTTAATATTTACTAAACTAGCTTTATTTAACGAAAAAAACATTTTTTTTGCAATACCGTAAAGACAAGAGCTGATTGGACAAAATGTATGTCCAAATTTCCATTAAAAAGTTGTTGTATGTCCTGTAGCAAAGAGAAAAAAATTTGTCGGCCTGTGTTATAGAGGACATAGATATTCTATATAGAGTATTTAAACATAGCTCACCTGATGATGAAACTGCTTCGTCTGCCATTTTCTATAAAAGTAGTCTTCTTCTTCTTCTTCTGAAACTATCAATTTTATGAAGTAATGTTTTTTTGATAAGTTTTTATTTTTAACATAATTCAACAATTTTAAGAGATATAAATTTCACAAACTTTTTTTAACATTTCCCTATATATTTTGTACTATTTCCTATAAAGGGTGTATAAATACAGGAGTACAGAATAGAGACCTCACAAACTATAAGAAATAGAGATTCGATTAAATGAGACAGAAGTTACCTTTATAAATAAGAAAAAAAGCTTATGTTATTTATATACTTCCAAAAATGCATCCTTATCAACAGATAGCAATTTTTAGTTTCATTTTATATCCCGGGAAAAATTTTTAGATCTGAAGTGATCAAATTAGATCTTGTTAGATCTGCATTTTGAGACATATTTTTTTCACTGGTTTTTGATCTGTGGGACCTACAAAGATCTACAAAGATCTTTGAAGATCGTTGTAGATCGTGAAAGAGTTTCTAACGTTAAAAATTCATGAACGTTACAAAGATCATTGTAGGTTATTGTAGATTTTTGCAAGTCTCCACAAATCAAAAACCAGTGAACAATTGTTATGTCTCAAAATGCAGATTTATTAAGATCTAATTTGATCACTTCAGATCTAATTTTTCCCAGGATCCCACTTATTTACCACTAGGATGCGAAGTTTCATGTGTCGTCCCTTAGGGTCTGCCGTCGAGGTGCTGTGCAACCTTCGCACTTACGCTTAAGACGCATCTGTATATAATAGTAATATAGGTACTAAATATAAATACTCTGCCTTGTAAATGCACGGTGCTTCCTCGTGCTAAATTCATCAAAGGTAGTTAATTATTGAACAATTTAAATAAAAACCGATAAAGTATTCAGATCAACTGCCTGTCATTGGTTAACCATTTAATTTTCATACTATTTTAATAAAATATTTTAATTTTACATTTTTCTTAATACGCGCCTGCTTATTATGTCGTATATTTTGAATTTTTTGACAATTTCAATCAAAATCATTATTTTTCTGTTTTACGAATGTCAAAATGACATTTAAAACGTCAAAGTGACATTTAATATGTCAAAGTAAATAGCAATTTAAAAAAAAAAACAAATGACGATTCTTATAAAGCAAATTGAGATAAATCTTTGTAAGGGAATATTTTACAACAAACGTAGGTGACCTATATTATAGAAAATTGAATGCTTTACAAAAAAGGTTCTATACAATTTTCACGCAACATGTATCTTTCTTGAGATATCTTCAAAAAATAAATCTTTTGGGATGTCACCCCTCCCCCTTACACACAAATTTAATTATTTTGAAATGGGACCGTCCTCAAGCCAGACCCAACCAACCAACCAAGTTTCATCAATATCGGTTCAGTGGTTCATGAGTTAAGCGTGTGACAAGGATTGGGGGACAGACACACACACACACACACACAGACAGACAGACAGACACGGAACAAAAAGTGTTTGTCTTGACCTGAAACGGATAAATAAAGTAAAATTTTTGAAATCGGAGAACAAATTTTTTTTCTCGTTTTAAAACGATAACGAAGCTTCTCGTATCTTCGATATTGCGAGGAAGCAAAAATGTAATTTATTATTATTTAAAGTTTTCTACTTACAATATTTAGGGGCGCAGTTAATTTTTAAATTGTGAGATCCAATATATGTATCTTCAATAAATATTATAAATGGGCACATTCATTATAAAAACAATCATCTGTAAAAATAAATATGTATTATAAATAAAATAACTAAATAATGTAATAAATAATACTGTAATGATAACGATAACATAGTAATAAGTTATTGAATCTTGTGGACTAAAATAACTTACAAATAATTTACAAACTCATCTATGTGAAAAGTAACAATAGGACCCAAAACTGCTACAAGAGGAATTCCTCAGGGTTCCATTTTGAGTCCATTACTATTCAACCTATACCGGGTGTCCCAGATAACTTTTCCAGCATGGGGATCTCAGTATCTATAAGAGATACAGGTTTGGTTAAATCAGATTAATTATTTGTAAGAAAGGGGTGAGTATTATTACACAAAAAAATATTCATAATTCCATGCGGTTTAGGTGGTATACCAAAAAAATTTAAAATTCAGAAATTCTTTAAATGGCTATAACTTTTTTGTCAAAGTAGATAGGTACTTTTCGTAGATGGTTTCTTAAAGTACTTTTTTTATGTAGAATTGATTAGTGCATTTAGATTTTTTATGTCACTTTTAGTTTCCGAGTTATGAGCCCTAACTTTAGTTTTTCTTATGGGCCACTAAGTTGACTATGGCATATTTGAACGTGTTTTTTACTCTACTTTACAACGATATGTCACTTGCCATACTTATTGTCGAAAAAAAATTATATGGTATTTTTTTTAAATAGTTAATTGTTTTCAAATAGTCATTTGTTATTGTGATTTTTGTTTACAATTTTTGTTTTTCATGGCTCACTTAAATGTTTGTAATAAAATACTTAATAAATATCACTGGCGTTTAGTCCATCGCCTTATTTTCGAAAATAAATGTGACAAGTGACATATCGTTGTAAAGTAGAGTAAAAAACACGTTCAAATATGCCATAGCCAACTTAGCGGCCCATAAGAAAAACTAAAGTTAGGGCTCATGACTCGGAAACTAAAAGTGATATAAAAAATCTAAATGCACCAATCAATTGCTTTAAGAAACCATCTACGAAAAGTACCTATCTACTTTGACAAAAAAGTTATAGCCATTTAAAGAATTTCGGAATTTTCAATTTTTTTTGTGTACCACCTAAACCGCATGGAATTATGAATATTTTTTTGTGTAATAATACTCACCCCTTTCTTACAAATAATTCATCTCATTTAACCAAACCTGTATCTCTTATAGATACAGAGATCCCCATGCTGGAAAAGTTATCTGGGACACCCGGTATACTATTGGTATCCATAATAGTAAAACCGATTCAGTTAATATTTTACAATATGTAGATGACTTATGCATTTACACAAGATGTAAAAGCATACACGAAGGCGCAGAAATACTATCAAGTACTACAAAAATACTCAAAAAAATACCTCGAAATATGCGCAAGAATAATCAATATAGTAATCTTCACAAGACATAATATTCCAGACAACCTGAAAAATCTTCAAATAACCGATGATAAAATTCCGGTCGTAAAGGAAATAAGATTCTTGGGAGTATGGCTGGATCAAATGAAATGGAATGTTCACATTGAGAAAACGATTACCACTGCGGAGAAAAGATTAAATACAATCAAACCAAAATCAAAGATTTAATGGCTCCCTCATCCCCCCACTTCGGAAATGTACAGGTGGGTGTTTTTGTGGTTAAATAATAGACTTGGTGATTCCATTGTATCTCTATAAATTTCAATCTTATATTTCAAGTCATTCAAAAGTTATTTAGGTGGCCCCGAACTTTTAAAAGGCACTGTATAATGGATCGTATCATATTTAGTATATATTATACAATTATATAACATGAGAAGCAGCGCGTCACATGTTAAATTATCTGTATGATATTAAGCCGTCCTTGATGAGCACGCTACAACTTACTCACAATTAGCTACACAGAATAATAAATATAATTTACTAGCGTAATCCCGCGGCTTCGCTCGCGTACACTTCTAAACTAATTAGAATCATCCATACGTGATAGGGGATGACATATTTTTATATATATTTTTTATTCATTACCTATAAAAAAACGTAAATATCTCGGATCTTAGTTAAAAATTGTAAAATAACTAAACCCTACCTTCGCCATTAGGGGTTGAATATCGAATTTTTTTATTGAAGATTATTTTGCCAGACTCCACCATTATAACGTAAGCAGCTATGCAGATAAACATATCAAAAATACAGACCCTGTCTACCCCCGTCATTAGGGGTTGAATGTCTAAATTTTTATTTTAATAGATGACTATTTTACCCGAATTCACCTTTATAAGTTTTATAAGGTTGAATTTTCGTAACTGATATTTGTCTTGTAGAGTACCTACTTGTGCCATGTTTCATTCGGTGAATACAAAAAAACATATTTTACCAATTTTTCCACTCCTCTAACAACTTATGGGTTAAATTTTGGGAAATGCTGAAATGATTGTTTCATTATTTATATTGTATAGTATGTTCGATAAGTTTCAATTAAATGCAAACAAAAAAAAAATAAACTTTGACACCCTGTTTGAACCCCGTAGGGGTTGAATTTCAAAAAATTCTTTCTTAGTGGGTGCTTACATCATAAAAGGAAGGCACCTACGAAATTTCACGTTTATAGGTCCAGAGGTTTGGGCTGTACGTTGATATATGAGTGAGTGAGTGAGTGAGTGAATGGTTAAGGACAAACTCTTTTATATATATATATATATATATATAGATTATGAAGATTATATTAACTTAAAAATCGAGTATTTAATTAAAATTAAATAAAAAGTTTTAGCGATTTTCGAGTTTCACTGACTCGACTGAATATTTAATAAACCCTTGTTTTAAAAAAAAAAACACATTTTTAGGGTTCCGTAGAAAACTAGGAACCCTTATAGTTTCTCCATGTCAGTCCGTCCGTCTTCAAAAATTTTGAGATAATAAGATGAAATTTGGTATACGGTCGTAGATTGATGACCCAAAAACAGAAATAATAAGATTTTTGAAAATAACATTTTTTTATATAATTTTCATATAATGAAGTGTTTTGAAAAAAAAATTTCACCTACACCATTGAGTGGGGTGTCGTTAGAAAGGTCTCCTAAAATGCAACGAAAAATGTATCAGAACTTTTTGATTTTAACCCTATAATCACGATGTATTTGCTCTCTAAAGTCTATTTTCTAAACTATCAATTTAAAAAATTCCAGAATGTAGCTTTTAATTAGTACTTTCACTGAAAATTATAACGAACATTATCAAAAATATTTTGGACCCCCCTTCTATAGACTGAAAAGTGAACTCTCATTTTTTCCCCACTTACCCCATTGAGTGGGATGTCATTTAATAGGTCTCGTAAAATGCAATAAAAAATGTCAGATAACTTTTTGATTTCAACCCTTTAGTCACGAAATATTTGCTTTTTAATGTCGCTGTCAGAGCGCCCCCCCCCTCTCTTTTCTAAACTATCGATTCAAAAAATCTGAAAAAAATTCAGAATGTAGCTTTTAATTAGTACTTTCACTGAAAATTATAACAAACATTGTCAAAAATATTTTAATCATAGATTGAAAAGTTAGCTCACATTTTTTTCATTTACCCCATTGAGTGGGGTGTCATTTGATAGGTCTCCTAAAATTCAATAATAAAAGCCAAATGAAATTTTGATTTTAACCCTTTGGTCACGAAAATTTTGAAAAAACTCTTTTTTTATAAATCGTAGTGAGAATGACTACGGAACCCTATCATGTGCGTGCCCAACACGTACTTGCCCGTTTTATTTATTTGTTTTTATTGACAATATTTTTTGTAGTGTTGCCCTGAGATAAAATATGTGTCACTCTAACGATGACCTTGTTTTGAATTAAATTTTAAAAATTACTAACGTAATTATAATTGTTAATTATAATTATACATATATTATGTGTTAAAAAAATAATGTATTTGTTACTGTGTATGTATATCTAATTTAATATTTTTTATTTGATAATAAATAATAATAATTACAAACATATTAATGCATTTTAACTCACCTATATACAACCAATCACTAAAAATAATGTAAAAAGATTAACTTTATTTAACCACTTATTATACATACATATTATAGTTAATGTTACGTTGACCAACGCTAGTGAAAAATAAAACACATTCGTAATATTGCGGGCGTGGTTTTTTTCTGTGATTCATTTTTAATTTTGCACGTAGGCCAAAGCAATGAACGTGTTGAGTGGAGGTACCTAATGTAAAATAACCGTCATTTTATCAATGTCCAAAAAGTTAGCCCCCCTCACGCATATTTTTTGTTAATTTTATGTGCAATCGTATGAAATTCGTTTGATAGTCTAATTTTATTATTTGATAGTAATTAGTTTAATTAATGTTTTCTCTATAATAAGAAAACATTTGATTATTAAGTTGATTTTAGGTTAACAATATTCTTTTTTACTATAAAATGTTTGATAATACAATATTAACATTTAAATATTCAAAATCACGTGTTCCGTTTTTAAAATTCTTTTTTAGGGTTCCTGTGTCGGCCCATGTTGGCATTTCTGTATTTAGTTACATTTTTCTGATTGGTTGTATCGGCGCGCATGCGTGTTGCCTTCTTCTCGGCTCAGGCGTCTATACGGCCATCTTGAGTATTTATTCCACTGGCATACGGCATAAAGTACACACCTCACGAACTCTGTATATATTTATATCAATATTTAGTGCATTTAGTATTTTAGTTTGTAGTTAATTTGCTTATAGTATTGTAGTGCATGTTAGTTTAGTGTTGATTGGTGACTACAAGTGTTATATCGAATGTTTAACGTAATTAGTGATTTAATGCATTGCATGATTTTATGAAGATTGATTTGTTGGAGATTTGCTGGCTTGTTTGCAGTGGCAGTTGCAGATATCCGTGAACCATTACTGTTTACCTATCCTATATTATTTGTATACTTGCTGTATGTGTTTGCCGAGCTTCACAAAGGTAGGTCTTTATATTTTTTATGCAGTGTGTAAGCAACAATCATTTCAATATTATTTTATCAACCTACAGTCCACTATTTTATCGAATTTTGAGAATCGCGCAAGCATTGGTCAATCGACCCAGGATATATGTACCAAAATTTTGGGTATATTTTTCAAAATTTATTTTAAAAGTGATTGTTGCATTTTGTGTTCTAATTACGCGGCGGCCATATTGTGGCTTGGTTTTTATATTGGCGCTTGTAGTCATTAAGTTGAACGCTTGGGTCACGTGGTGTATGTTTATACCAGTGGTTTTAGAACAGTGGCCTGTCATGCAAAATTCAAACGGGTTATTATTGATGAATATTTTATGTATTTTTATATTGATATAAGAGTTTTGTTAGTGGTGATATTATTTTTTATAGACACCTATTGTTTAGTTTGTGTCTCTGTTAGGCTTGTGGTTTCATTTACGGCGTTTGTAACTGTTTCAATTTATTTTTTGTACGTTTGTCTTGCACGATAGTGTATTTAAAGCCCCCTTTGGTGTGCTGCGGCGTTTTATTGTTTCAGTTATTATTTTGTACGTCCGTTTATTCACAATTAGTGTACATATGAACTGCCCATTACTGGTAGTTTCATTTTTTCGGCTTTCTATTATATTTGCTGTATTTTTAGTTAAGTCCGTTGCACAATTGGTGTACATATGAACTGCCCATTACTGGTAGTTTCAGTTTTTCGGCTTTCTATTATATTTGCTGTATTTTTAGTTAAGTCCGTTGCACAATTAGTGTACATATGAACTGCCCATTACTGGTAGTTTCATTTTTTCGTCTTTCTATTATTTTTGCTGTATTTTTAGTTAAGTCTATTGCACAATTAGTGTTCTTATGAACTGCCCATTACTGGTAGTTTCACTTTTCGGCTTTAGTATAGTTTTGAACTGCCCATTACTGGTAGTTTCATTTTTTTGGCAGCTTTTTGTATATTGCAATCTATTTTATGCATTTATCCGTTTTTCACGTTTGTGTAGTTTGTACTGCCCATTACTGGTAGTTTCTTTTTGTTTACAGCGTTTTACTTGCAGTATTTGTTCCTTACAGCCGTTTTTGCACGATTGTGTATTTTTTGGTACTGCCCATTATTGGTAGTTTGTTTTTTACGGTGTTTTTAGGTATATTGCAGTATTGTTGTTTCACATCCGTTTTCTCATTTGTTTTTTTTGTATTGCCCATTATTGGCATGTTTTTAGAGTATTCCAGTATTATTTTTTGAGTCTTTAGATTTGTTGTAGTAAAAGTTAGAGTGTATTAAGGGTGTCCACCAGTGGTGTAGATCGTCTAGTTATTTTTTTTTTTTTTTGTATTGTTGTTGAGGCAGTCACTATGGCAGATAAGAAGGCGCTGAAGCGTAAGTTGAAGATGCAAAAGGCAAAAAAGGAGACATTATTTTCGGAGGTGCAAGAAATTTATGAGACAATCAACGAATTACATAATGAAGATTTTTTGAGATTTTTTAAGGGCCGATTGCTGAGGTTAGATAGGTTTGAAGATGAATTCAAGGAACTCCTGGACGACATTATTAGTTTGGAAATGCAATTAGATGAAGCATTTGAGCCTGGTTATCAGGATACAAAATCTTTGGGAAAATTGGTTGATTGTATTCGTCTTGCAGCTACAGATCCACGGGTCACACCGAAAATGGAAGTTGAACATCAAGATAATGTACTTCTTAATAAATGTAAACAATCTGTAGCTCCTCGTTTGCCTAAGATTACTCTCCCCTCCTTCTCCGGTCAGATTAAAGATTGGCCCGTCTTCTATGAAGTTTTCAAAAGTTTGATCCATGAGAATGATCAACTTGGAGACGTGGATAAGATACATTATTTGGTGGGCCAGTTGAGCGGTGCAGCGGCTAAAGTCTGTGCGGGTTTACCCCCGATTGGTGCTAATTATAAGGTACTGTGGAACGCGTTGGTGGAAAAATACGAAAATCCACGCGTGTTAGCCACCAATTATTTAGAACAGATAATAAACTTTAAGCCTGTGACGTCTGCAAGTGCGCAATCTTTGAGTACGGTGCTAGAGAGATGTGACACAGCCTACAATGCTTTAAAAAATTTAAAATTGGACGATCTATTAGATTATACTTACGCTTATTTGCTATGGAGCAAACTGGACATAGAAACGCGAGTTCTTTTCGAGAATCTCAGACGTAGTAGAGAAATTTGTAGTTATGAAGAGATATTAATATTTATAAGAGAGCAGATTCAGGTGTATACTATTAATCCTTTGCACCAGAATAGAGTAAGTACTTCTTCTTCAAATTTTAAGAACAAGACGCATTCGTTTTTCGTTAAACGTTCAGACAATGAGGAAAAGTGTATACTTTGCTCAGAACAGCATAATATAGTGAAATGTAAACGTTTTTTAAGTCAGTCGCCACATAATCGCTTTAAACTATTAAGGAAAAGGCGTGGGTGTATTAATTGTTTGGAACAACACCATGTCCGAGTTTGTAAAAAGGAGACGACCTGTAGCCTATGTCACAATAAACACCATGATTTATTGCATTTTCCAAAAAATCATGCTACAGCCGAAGGAATTATTAATTCGACAGGTCAGTCTACAGAAGCTCAGCCCAGTACTAGTGCCGATCCTTCAGGACATAAGTCTGGCATTTCCGCCTTCTGCAACACCACATCTGGAACGGAACGACGAATGACGGTTCTATTATCTACCATTGTGGTGAATAGTTATGATCCCAAGGGCAAGAGACATGATGTCCGTTTATTGTTGGATTCAGGTTCCCAAGCACACTTTTTAACGATCGAATGTGCGAAAAGACTTCAACTCAACATTACGCCATGGAAGCAGCAGATTTGCGGAATTGGGGAACGCGGTAATTCGAGCGTAGGCAAAGCACTTATCAAAGTATGTTCGAGGCATAATAAAGCGATTAAATTAGAATTCGAGGCACTTTTGATTGATCAGTTGACAAATCGTTTACCAGACTGCGAAATTTCTGAGAAATATTTTCCACATTGCGAGAATCTAAGATTGGCAGATGACAGTTTTAATCGGCCTGGTGCTATTGACGGGATTATAGGAGCGGCATTGTTCCCTACTGTATTCGGAGCGTGTAAAATTTTTGGAGGTTCGAATACTCCGACCGCTATGGAGACGAAATTTGGATTCGTCGTTATGGGATCTGTCCCGACGGATACTCCGACCGAAGTACAAGTAAAATCCTATTATACCCAAGTAGAACCACTGGATTCATTAGTAACGAAATTTTGGGAAGAGGAAGAATTACCACAACAGGGTTTCGAACACCCGGACGACTTGGCGTGCGAGAGATTATTTAAATCTACCATAAAGCGTGAGCCTTCGGGCCAATATTTTGTCCAGTTGCCTTTTAAATATTCTTCAGAAGAATTGGGCAATTCTTATGATACCGCTCTTAAATGTCTGTTGTCTTTGGAAAATAAATTTAAACAATCTCCTTCACTGCGTCAACAATATAATGCTGTCATGCAGGAACATTTGAATCGTAACTATATGTCGCTGACAGCGGAAAAGAATTTATCTGGTTGTCATTATTTTATCCCTCATCACGGCGTCGTAAAGAAAGACAGTCCGTCAACCCCGCTGCGTTGTGTTTACAATGCCTCGTGCAAGACATCCACGAAGGTTTCTTTAAATGATTTATTGTACACTGGCCCTAAATTACAAACCAATGTTGTGAGCATTTTTATAAACTTTAGGATCTTTCCGGTTGCTTTCACGGCCGAAATTAAACAGATGTACTTACGCATCGGTATTCAGGAACCGCACCGCCGTTTTCAACAACTCTTATGGCGATTTTCTGATGCAGATCCTGTTCAAATGTATCAATTAAATACGGTCACTTTTGGTGTTAAGTCATCCCCGTATTTGGCCATTCGTACACTCCATCAATTAGCAGAAGATGAAGAGAAAGAGTTTCCTGAAGCCGCCATCATCGTAAAGCGAGACTTCTATATAGATGACTTGGTCTGTAGTGTGCCAGATTTAGAAACCGCTCGGAATGTACATCAACAATTAGTAAATTTATTTGCGCGAGGGAATTTCACCTTGACTAAATGGGCGGTAAATGTAGAGGCAATGTTAAAGGACATACCAGAGAATGAGCGTTCTCCAAAAGTCGTGAGTTTTACCACGGATGGATTAAAAATATTAGGTTTACAGTAGTACCCTCACTCCGACGTTTTTTCTTTTACTGTTTGTAACGAAAGGCTTGCTTGCACTAAACGTAATGTGCTATCCACTGTTGCACGGCTATTTGATCCGTGTGGATTTTCGAGTCCTGTTACGTTGCGAATCAAATTAATTATACGTAAATTATGGGCTTTAAAGTTGGACTGGGATGAAACTCCTCCTCATGATATTATAACTGACTGGGATTCCTTACAACGTGAATTGAATCTTCTTACCAATTTTAGTATTCCACGTCATTTAGGCGTTAATCCTGACTCTCGAGTCACTTTGATTGGATTTTGTGACGCCTGTTTGAACTCTTATGGTGCTGTAGTATATATGAAGACAATAGATAAATTCGGTAATAGGAATGTTAGGTTAGTTTGTGCGAAAACTAAAGTAGCCCCGCTTAAAGTGCAGACCATCCCCAGATTAGAACTGGCTGCTGCGGTGTTATTGGCTCGACTCTTGAATTTCGTTCGCGATGCCGTTCATTTGCGGCTCTCTATCGACGAAATAGTAGCATTATCGGATTCTACGGTGGCATTGACTTGGCTTACTAACCCACCTTATCAATGGCAAACATATGTCGCAAATCGAGTAGCACAAATTCAGGCATTCGTCAAACCTGAATGTTGGTTCCATATAAACGGGACAGATAACATAAGTGACAGTCTTTCCCGCGGGCTTAACCCGTCGCAATTTATTTCCATGTCAGACTGGATTTCCGGTCCCGAATGGCTACTTCGAGATAAGGACGTGTGGCCTATACGTTCTATTTCTATAATGCAACCAGTAGAAGTTCCTGAGACCAAACTTGTAGTGTTAGCTGCTACTACCGAATTTTCTCATCCGTTGTATGAATTGATCTCCCGTTGTTCATCTTGGTCAAAATTAGTCCGCACTACTGTGTATGTGCTTCGTTTTTTGCGTATTTTAAAGACTAAAGGAACACTCACCTTTTCGGACCTGAATAAGGCCGAATTAATACTTATTAAATTGATACAGCATAAACATTTTTTCGAAGATGTTCATCTTTTGAGTAATAATAAAGTAGTGTCGCCATTGTTGCGACCTTTAGATCCCTTTTTACAGGATGGCGTGATTCGCGTTGGAGGGCGTCTCACTCAAGCCAAACTGGATTTCGATCAAAAACATCCATTGCTCCTTCCTCGTAAGGAACATTTTGTTAACTTGTTAATTGACAAATGTCATATTGAAAATTTGCACACTGGTCCTGCGTTGGTGTCTTCCATTTTGAGACAACGGTACTGGATTATTGGCGCTCGTAATGCGGTGCGCTACAGAGTGCAAAAATGTAACCGGTGTTTCCGACTGCACCCAACGAACACGTTCCCGAAAATGGCAGCCTTACCTGCCGTTAGAATAACGGAGGCCAAACCATTTCTTCATTGTGCCACCGATTTCGCAGGTCCTTTTCGCATAACGTTAGGGCGACGGCGAGGCGTAGTAAGCCAGAAGGCTTATTTATGCCTTTTTATATGCCTGGTCACGAAAGCCCTCCACTTGGAGCTTGTATCTGATTTGTCCACCACTTTATTTATAGCCGCGTTGAAAAGGTTTTTAGCCCGTCGCGGTGCTGTATCAGTTATCTACAGCGACAATGGGACAAACTATATCGGGGCCCGGAATGAATTGGATGCCTTGTATACGATGCTAAATTCCCCCGAATATCGCAATGATGTCAATCAGGAGCTGGAGTCCAAGGGAATTTCTTGGGTTTTCCAGCCCCCACTGAGCCCTCATTTCTCAGGAGTGTGGGAATCACAGATAAAGGCGGTAAAGACACATTTGTACAAAATTATTGGTCAGCAGGTTTTAACATTTGAAGAATTGTCGACTGTCTTCGCTCAAATTGAAGCTTTGCTCAACTCACGTCCGCTGTCTTGGTTGAGCACCGATCCTTCGGATCCTCTTCCCATCACCCCTGCTCATTTCCTTACTTTTACCCCTTTGACGTCTATTCCCGCTTTACCTTTACCTGATGTTGCAATCACCCTGGTAGAACGTAAGTGTTTACTTGATCAATTGGTGCAATCCTTCTGGCGTCGGTGGAGATTTGATTACTTATCGCAATTACCAAAAAGGCAAAAATGGCAAGTTAATAGCCCAGAGGTAAAGGTGGGCACCTTGGTCATCATGGTGCTTGATAATACTCCTCCGTTAAAATGGCCATTAGGGGTTATCGATAAGACATTCCCGGGTCCCAATGGAATCGTCCGAGTTGTGGGTGTCCGGACGAAAACTGGTAGTTATAAACGATCGGTCGTGCGCCTTTGCACACTTCCGACTCAGTAGTTAGTTAGGAGATTTTGTTAGCGTTCCTTTGTTCGCTTTTTTGCTACCAACTTCTTGGTTGTTTGGTAGTTTAGGTTAGTTATTGTTCTATTTTTTTATATAGTTCGTAGTTTTTTGATATTTTTTGATTTTAGCTTTTAGTTAAGATTTTTGTTTAGTGAATTTCGATTCACTTTTGTTTATTTATTGGGGTTCTGAAATAATCCTTCAGGTCGGGGGGTATGTGTCGGCCCATGTTGGCATTTCTGTATTTAGTTACATTTTTCTGATTGGTTGTATTGGCGCGCATGCGTGTTGCCTTCTTCTCGGCTCAGGCGTCTATACGGCCACCTCACGAACTCTGTATATATTTATGTCAATATTTAGTGCATTTAGTATTTTAGTTTGTAGTTAATTTGCTTATAGTATTGTAGTGCATGTTAGTTTAGTGTTGATTGGTGACTACAAGTGTTATATCGAGTGTTTAACGAAATTAGTGATTTAATGCATTGCATGATTTTATGAAGATTGATTTGTTGGAGATTTGCTGGCTTGTTTGCAGTGGCAGTTGCAGATATCCGTGAACTGTTTACCTATCCTATATTATTTGTATACTTGCTGTATGTGTTTGCCGAGCTTCACAAAGGTAGGTCTTTATATTTTTTATGCAGTGTGTAAGCAACAATCATTTCATTATTATTTTATCAACCTACAGTCCACTATTTTATCGAATTTTGAGAACCGCGCAAGCAGTTCCAAAGAAACCATATTAATTTCACTTTTTCGTCCGTCCGTCTGTCCTATAACTATATAAGCTAGAACCTTTAAATTTTTACTGAACATGTAAAATGACACTCTAGTAAAACATGTATAAATATTTTGAAAAAATATTTTTTTATGAGGGGTGCTAAGAAGCTAAAGCCAGGCAAAACAAATATTTTTTTATACCAAGGCATGTGACACACCAAAATGTGTAACCAAACTAGTGTAATTAGACCCTCATTATTATTTTTTCTAAATCAGGGGACTTTAAAGCAAATTAAAAAAAATATAAAATAAATGTATTCCAAGGCGTGTGGGGTATCAAAATGTAGATCTCAATTGATGGAATATGACCATATATTTTATTATTTTTTTAGGTCAAAAATGGCAGCAAGGGGCTGCAAGCAGTAATTTATTTTGCCCCACCCCCCTCTCTAACTTGGTAACTACTGACTCAAAAATTCTGAAAAAAGAACTTTAAAAACAAGAACGCGGGAATTTTCTATATTTGATTGTTGTTTAAATAAAATGTATAAAATCTGCGAAGATAACAACTATAACAACGATAGGCTTTTATTATCAAACATTTTAAAATAAAAAGGAACCTTGTAAACCTAAAATGAACTCAATAGTCAAATGTAGAGGGGGGGGGGGACTTTCTCATAAAATTTAATTAATAAAAATTAATTAAACTAATAACTATTGCACTTAAAATTAACAAAAGTATGCATTTGGGGAGGGGGGTCTCTTTTTGGACATGTTTGATCAAGGTCAAATTATATTTAGTTTACAAGGAATGGTCCCCAGGCGCTACACTCCGATTTTAATGAAACTTGGTTCATATATTTATCAGGTAAATATATTAACGACACCCATTTTTTAATAATTACCCAAACTTAAGTTTAGCGGGTAAAATCGACCCATGAAAATGTCTTTATATGAAACTTTAAATAAATCTTTTCACTAGTTTCAATTTGAACAATTTTTTCAGATGAAAAACTACATGTAGGTACAGTTATTTTCTAGACACTGGCTCACTTTTTGAAAAAGTGGAGTGTACAATTAAATGAATGTTTATATCAGGTTGTAACATATGTAAATTCTGTCCGAATTTTTTTTTACGTTTTTATGAATCAATAATTTTTACACCCATTAACACTTAATCTTCAACATATAGTTCATTGTTACATATAACCTAATAACCTGCTGCCACCTTTCAGGTAATTTTCCAATCTCTTGTCGAAAAAAATCCCTTGGTTTGAATTAAAAAAATAAGGACACTGTTTTTTGTATATCTTCGTGGGAATGTAATTTTTTTCCATCAAGAAAATTTTGCAGGTTTCGAAACAGATGATAATCCGAAAGTGTTAAGTCAAAGAGAAAAGAGCGGACGTATAAGTTTTTCCCATCCAAGCTCTTCCAGTTTCTGGTAGCTGAATGTAGACGAGCATTATCCTGGTGGAACACAACGCCCCGCGCGCCGATTAACTAAAGCTGGACGTTTTTCACTTAGATCTGTCATCGGACGGTCGAGTTTTCTGTCAACAACTGGACCCAATTTTCCATAGTGGGGGAATTGTGTGGTCAAATTTGGTATACCCTCAACACTCTATCATAGTTATTTGTAAAAAAGTAAAGGTAATAACATAGATTTATACAAGTATGTATTATAATAAAATCTTGCTTAATTTGGAAAAATAAAACCAATTGTATTTTGTAGAATATTATTGTCAAGCCGAACAAAGTAAAAAACACGTTTGCAAATTTAAAAAAAAAGGTTATGCCGACAAAAAAAAATTATTGTACTGTTTTGGATGGAACAAAAACGACAAATATATTTTTACCATAAAGTTTAAGAACTAATATATGTATACATTTATGCATTTGTTACAGTTCTAAAGTGTATATCAAACAAATGGAAAAATTTATAATAAAATACTACCCAATTACCCCTCACACCCATTTATTTAATAAAAAAATCTGCATAGGCTTAAAAATAAAATTAAAAATGAACTTTATGTAAAACTAATTGAACTCTTCAAAATTCCATGATAATTTCGTTGTATCTCTTATAGTTTACTGCCACTTTGACTTACGTAGCTAATTTATTGACTGCTCTGCTATTTTGAGCGATAGCGTGATGATATGTCAACTATAGAACTTCTTATATAACAAGGAACATTTTGGTACAAGTTACATCAAAGTGTTCGGGTAATTTTCAAGATTACCTCAAACAGATATGAAAAACAACTTGGGAAGTTTATTCACAGCTGAGCTTTTTGAGTGATAGCGTGATGATATTTATTCTACAGTACTTCTGAGATTTCAAGGAAAATAACCTCTAACCAGTGACGTCGCGAGGGGGGGTGACACCCGGGGTGATCCGCCCAGCCCCTTCCCCCTCCTCTAACTACGCCACTGCCTCTAACAAACACACAAAGTTTCTCTCTTTATAATAATTGAAGATAATTAAATTATTAATATAATATATGTAATAATATAATGATAGTGTTTATTCTCGATATTATTTTATTTTAAATAAAAATACCCGATCTATAAAACAAAGAATATCTGTACAAGAAACCAGTTTGATTAGAAAATTTAATAATATTTTTAATTTCGAAAATACATTCATAAAATTTACATAAACACGAATAGGAGATTTGGGTGATAAATAAGCTATTTAAAACATTTCCTAAAATCTTAATAATAATAATAACTATATAGCTTTACTGAAGTTTGGAAATAAATTATACATTTTATGTATTAAGCGGCAAATGTGGCGCAACTAAGAATAGATATTAATGAATAGAAAAAATGGAAAAATTACAAAAAGAATCAGTAGTTTGAATATTTGCAATATATCTCATAAATTGGCAATATTAGTTAATATTTTTTTGATAATGTAAATATGTAAACTTATCATAATTGTGAAACGCTAGTGTGCGTCACATTACCTTGACTAATGTTGGCGCATTCGATTTAAGTCCTACAGATTTTCATAAGATGAAAATGATCTTAACCAAATTTTGTAATCGGATGGGAGTATGACCCTAAAACGATGTTTTTGAGTCATTATCCCCCCCTCCCCCTTACTCCCGTCATTTTTACATTATTATTACTTGATATAAATAACATATTATAATAAACGTACATTTAAAAGGCCATTTGAATATATGTGGTATAAAGACATTCTAATAATAATATGTATAATTGACATTTTAAATGCGACCAGTGAGAATACAGTTGTCAATTTAATGATAATATTAATAGATATAACGAGCCCTAACTGTCGAATTTTCTTAGGTGGCAAAAAGTTAATTTTACATAGGAGAGGTAATTTTTAGAAATATTTTCAGATACTTTAATGAAGTTGATATTTCAAATACAAAAAATACAAAATTAGTAGGTACATAGAGTGAAAATAGATTTTTCGAGCACGATAATCCCTTCATCAACGAAATTTGATGCAGATATATACATAATAAATTGGTTCCTACATTTTAAGAAACCGATGAACTAAGTCGACCAAGGGGTGCAGAGTTAGTTTTGCAAGGGGTGAAAAACTGTTTTTTCGCGATTAACTTCAAAATTTCAAATTATTAACAATTTATAAGAAATACTGCTTAACATTGTAAGATATACTGCTTGTCACAATTAGTGGGACATTTTTTCAATGTAGTACAGTTCTGTTAAAAATTATCATATTAATTTGAAAATTCAGATAAATCATTAATGCTGATGTATTTCAAAACCTAAAGAGTTACAGCTTTGTCCGTTTATCAGTTGGGGGTGTGCAATCCTTAGAGTTGTGAAAAATTAAAAATGGCATTTTCAAGTATTAAAAAAAAAGTTTAAAAACCGATTATTCCTAGACTAGCCATATGACCCGGTGTTACCCGGGGATATTAAATTAAAATATATTTGACAGGATGACCAGTATTTCTCTGGAACAAATTACCCTGACTTTTCCCGATTTTCCAGGAGAATTTTTTCCCGTTTTTTCATGTTGTTTATGAAAAAAAATATATATATAAAAAACCTAAAAAAAAGTCACTCTTTAAATATTTGCGAGAACTTGTGTGATTTTGCATTTTTATAAAAATTCCCTGACTTTTCCCTGTATAGCAAAATTCTCTGACATTTCCCGGTTTTCCAGAAACTGACCACCCTATTTAACATACAATCATATTATAATATTTTTTTTAGTTAAATTATTTCTATATTCGAAAATAATATTTTCTAGGTTTTAGTAATAACTTGAACGACAATCGGTGACAGAAGTAGCTAAATTTTAAAATTCATTAATATCTGTGCTTTAGATTTTATATAGAAGTTATAAATGTCACAAATTAGTGTTAGTCGTTGACTTATCTGAAACTCCCTCCCTTTTGACTATTTTGATGAAAATAAAGATTTTGTGATAATGTATTATTATGTATCCTGTCTGCAATTATCAATTCTTATTAGCAACATATTTTATCATAACTATGACAAACTTCTTTTAATTCTTATTTTTCATACGCCATCACAACATGATTCCCTATGTAATTTCTGTAAATATTTCAAAATTCAACCACAATTTTTTTTGTACAGCTAACATTATTATTAGTAATGAATCGAATAAAAAAAACTTTATATAGTATAATAAAAACAAAGAATTTTAAAAATGCAGAATATGTATATAAAAAATTTTAAAACCAAAAACTAATACATTTAGTCCGCTTGGAAAAGCAAGGTATATCAGACCCCGTATAATGCTACATCACATTATCACATAACATTGATTCAATTTAATGCAGTTTTAATACATCTATATGTGCATATGTTACAATATGTAAAAAAAGGATGAGGCTACTTGCACATACAGTATGTGCATGCAATTGACTATTTGTACATACAGTATATGTATGATATTGGCTATTTGGACATATCACTAACCTAACGTAAACTAACCTATCTTAACAACCTAACTTAATTTGGTGCATATACAGTGTATGCATATACAAATTACATACTGCAAGTGCAAATAGTCACTTTTGTAAAAAAATATAAGTATGCATTGTCAGCGTTAACCCTTTCACAGCGCAATACACTTTGAGATTTCGTGATCGCTGTGTGCACGTATTTCGATGATTGCAAGTTTATTCGTGAAAAGTAGTTAACAATTTTCGGTCCCGTGTATATTCAGTTTATTTTTATAATAAAAATGTGTATAACATGTGTACAACGTGACTCAAAAGTACGTAAAGACAGAGCAAATAGTTGTATTAAGCGTATGGGATACATTTTAATTTTACGAATATATACGGTTTGAGCAGCGAAAGGGTTAAGGTTCTCTCAAACCTGAGCGTTACAGGTAGCGATAGTGATACTGCGATATTTATTAACTTAAGAGATATTGAAGTACGTATCTTAACAAATTATAATATATCAAAATTATAGAAATGTTTCTGTCAGTTCATCAAAATATTCCAAATAAGTATTATGAACCTAGAGATAGCGCACACCAAAGGCAAAATTTAATCCATTATCTAATACATATACCTACCTATACATTTTTAACTAAGGTATGATTTCGTTTAACGAAAAATGGACACATTGCACAAATTATTTATACCAAAGTTTACGTAACGTTAATTTTAATCTAAGAATTTATTCCAACGTTGTCGGAACCTTATATGTGGTTCCGACAACAATTAAATGTTCCCGTGGCTCCAAATCACAATACAATTGTAAGAAACGCAAGGCTAAAGAAATAGACAGAATTTGATTTACTGGTTTGCCGAAAACCTTCAAGTTATATTCGAAAAAGAGCTACATAACTTTGTAATATTTGGTTCGTAATTCGTAATATTAAGCGTCATGTTACAAACCTTTAAGTTTGAATAGTTGAATTGTTGGTTATAAATAAAATCTTTACATAAACAATTCATCGATTAATCAGCCAGCCAATATTCCATTTTTGGTATTCAAAAAGGCAAGACATACATATGATCATATGAACAACGGCCACAAAACTTTAACGTAGACACCAGTTCTTTGGTTTTTCTGCTCGTGTATTTCCAAAACACATCTCCATCAATACCTCTATATATGTAAATATATTGATATTTTCAAATAACATTTATCATAACTTTAAATAGGTACTTCACATTAATAATTCTGAAATTGAATTGACTTTTATCAGAAACATCGTTTAAATATTACAAATTATATACTACATATTACAAACCTGCGATACACATATATGTGCTAATTAATTAAAAACCTTATATTCGTACAGTTATACTAAGGATTTTAAACATAGGTAGGTATAAACATGTTTCTTCAACTTGCAATTAGTTACAATTGACAGCTCTCTCTTAAATGCAACAATTATGTATATATTTTTAAATTTGAACTGTATTGATGTATATTAACAATTAACTTTATTAGTTCAATCGTTTACAATATTTACATGTATTTGGAAAAAAAATATTAGCTACATATTTAAAACTAATAGAAAATACCACAAACGGAATTTTAATCTGAAATTTTTTGACAGTTTTAATTTTACTAACCTGAATCTCGATTATAACAGTTTAAAATGATTTACACTATTTGTATTGATATTGTATCTTGTATTTCTATATTATAATAATGTACTTAAAACATACAAAAAATGGCGACGTGTCAAAAAAAAATTGAATACGAATCAATAAAAATATATGTTTCCATAGTTACGACATGACATTTGAATTTAATTTAGTAGGCGTTAAAATTTAGAGGGGCCCTTTTAACCCCCCTACTGAACTTTTTTCAAAAAAACTCGACGTCACATTTACCACCGCTGACCAAGGAATATATATTCCAAATTTGAGCTTTCTATGAACAGTGGAAGATACCGTACGGTTGATTGTTAATTTCGATCAGTGAGTGAGTGAGGGCACTTCCTTTTATATATTTAGATAATGAAAAATTCACATTAATTTTTATATGTAGAAATTATTTGAACCTTAAATGTATAAAGTATTTTTTAAACAATATTTAATTCTACTTACCTTCTGTTATCATCCACTATGTTGGTTTAAGTCAACGGATATATAGGAAAATAAAGAAATAAATTTAAAAAGTATTGATGGGTTGTTAGAAATATTCACAATAAAAGCAAAAAAATTTCAATAAAATTTGTTGTTTTTAACCCACTCTTTAATATTCATTTATTTCTAACGACACAGGTAAAAAGTTACAAAATTAAACTCTATATACAAACAAGTTATAAAGGTAGGTATCAATCCTTAAAAACTAAACAACCCGCGATAATAGGGTTGAACCCGTTTAAGATTAAATTCAATTGTGATTTTATTAAAAATCAATGAAATCAGTTATTGAAGATTTTTGTACACCAAAATTAATCCATACGGATGTGGTTACCATTTATTTTAAAAAATATACACTTTTTTAAAATATCGTATTTAGAAATTCAGTGGATTTTTTTCATCCTTTGTTAAAATAAAATACCAACATTTGATCTTCTA
Organism: Sialis lutaria; assembly: GCA_949319165.1. Lineage (NCBI taxonomy): Eukaryota > Metazoa > Arthropoda > Insecta > Megaloptera > Sialidae > Sialis > Sialis lutaria. The sequence goes on along the minus strand of OX439239.1, from coordinate 25,916,686 downwards.
TTACCGCGGGTAAAATTAAAAGAATACAATATCATAAAGTAACCTTAGACGCATATATCTTAAAAATAAAACAATTTTTATTTCAATTTGTATTGAAAATATACGTATCTATGGACATTACAGGACAATTTGCTATTTGTTCATAAGTTTTACTCAAATTAATTCAATCGTTCTGAAATATTTATGATTCTGTATTCTTTTATCGGCGATGAAACACCAAATGTGGGCGCTTTTATATTACGTAATGATTAAAAAAATTAGACTGAACTACGAGAGACAATGTTTTAAAAAAAAACGGTGACAATTAGACAAACATAATCATGTTAAAATCTGTAGGTAATATTTTTATCAATAATATAATTTGTTTTACTCAATTTTCAAAAAACAAAAGAGAAGAAATATCTGTCATGAGTGTCATAGAACTATCTTATACGTAATATTGAGAGTGAAAAGTGTTGATGAATCTAATTAATTTTATAAAAAAATATTTCTGGTTAGATCATAAATCGATAGAAAATAAACTGCCTTGGCAGGCACGAGACTTTTTTATACATCATGACACCGAAGTATTAATATGTGATTACTTTTATAATTTAATATTTGATTTAAAATTTTTTTACTTACTAAATGATTTTCAGTGAAGGAAATTGATACATTGTATTTAATATTGAAATTAAATATTAAACGAAATAAATTAAGATTAGTGATTATTGTATTTATAACAAGTATTTATTTTGCTAGATTTCAATTTTGACACTTCTAATAATAAATGCCAAAATTTTCATAGATAACTAGATTTTTTGTATTATTCAAATCATTTTTAAATTAAAACCATTAAAACTAAAATTATTATTTTTTTGGTTAATTCATAAGATACAAAAAAAAGAATAGAACATAAATTATAGAAAATAATATTCTTTACAACTTGTATCTCAAACATTTTTTTTTTTTTAGAAAATCGATTATTTCCTAAAAACAAATTTTGGGGGGAAAATGAATAGAACATAAATTATAGATAAAAGTCCCTTCTACAACTTTAATCTAAAATATTTTTTTCTACTGCGCACCGTTTCAAAAATAATTCGAAAAGTTCAAAAATTGACACCAGTAAACTTCCGTTTCCGGTTTAGTGATGGTTTTCAAAAATAGGAGGTGCACATCTAGAGTATCCAAGAACCTTAAGTTTAAAATTTCATGTTCGTAAGTCTTACAGTTTTGGCTGTAGAGCGTTCACAGACACACACACACACACACAGAAGTGTCAAAATTGAAATCTAGCAAAATAAATACTTGTTAATACAATAATCACTAATCTTAATTGATTTCGTTTAATATTTAATGTCAATATTAAATAGAATGTATCAATTTCATTAACTGAAAATCATTTTGTAAGTAAAAAATTTTAAAATCAAATATTAAATTATAAAAGTAATCACATATTAATACTTCGGTGTCATGATGTATAAAAAAGTCTCGTGCCTGCCAAGGCAGTTTATTATTCTTAAAATACAGTGAAATAATACAACAAAGCATGCACGACGACGTTTAAACATCGGTCGAAATACTCAAAATACACAAAATAATGCCCGGTATCAAGCAGCAGCTAGCAAAATTTCATAGCTAGTAAGCACTCTCAGATGGGGTATCAAACTTATATGACAGTTTTCTTGGAGTTTATTGACAGATAATTTCATGCATAATAATAAAAAACAAAGGTATGTAAAGTATATTTACTAAAGTGTATTTGGTAACGTTGAGTAAAAACGGTAAAAAACAACTTACTGCGCATTCAAATATATGTTATAAACTCTAAGAGAACTTTCATATAAGTTTGATACCTCATTGGAGAGTGCTTACTAGCTAGCAAATTAGCTAGCTCCTTTATTATTCCGGGCATTCCCTAGCAAATTTAACACCATACCATAAGTACAAACACGAGAAAGAGCACGCAAATAATCTTTTGGCAAAACAACGTTTGCCGGGGCAGCTAGTAATCTATAATTTACATACTATTTTATAACATACGTTTTTATGATATGTCATTATTATTCATATATATTTTCAGTGATTTTTTTAACTTGACCTTTATTATCTACAGCCACTTGAAATAATTATATTATTATTTGACCTTATTACAAAACCGTAAACTTTCTTTGATGATTTCATCCCAAAAGCTCATTCCCAAAACTCCAGGTATAAAGTTTCATTAGTAAGTAGATACCTAACTTGTTTCTCTGTTAGTTTTATCGCATGATTCATTAACCAGAAATCAGGTGGATATCCGTTATTATGTTATCAAGTAACTTTACAAGTACATACGTTAATTAGCAGTTTTAATATTAAATTATATTGTTTATATTTGTACGTATAAATAGCAGTATTTCCAAGAAATTTATGGAAACGTTAAAGATTTTGAACCGGATTTAATCTGTCTTATCATTTGTTTCAAAAAGCAATACAACTATGAATCATTTAATATTTACTTTCGAAATTTTTATTTGTTTTCAATTCGTCTTCTCGCAATCTAAAGGTACGTATAAATATTAATCAAATTATTCCGTAATCTTAATTTACATTAGTGTAAATAATTTTTAGTATAAAAAAATTAACAAACTTTAGTTGGAGACCGTTGTGCAATAAGAATTAATGGAAAACGGGGTGTATGCACACTCGATTGTAAAATAACAAGCGACAATGAGTTTGTAGGAATACGACCAGGGCTCTGTGGATACATGGGTACCATTCAAATTCTATGCTGTCCAGGTACTCAATATTAGTTTTAATTCTATCAAATTGCAAACGTAATGATTGTCATTATTTAACAGACAACTATCGAGAAACAACACTAGTAAGACATGAACTACCTGATAGGAACTCTCAGGGACCCATTGTCTTTCCAAATGAAACGGGTGGTCTAAGAAAAAGCGAGCAAAGTAAATACATTATGACATAATAATAATCAATTTGTTAATAATACGAACGTATTTTGTAGTGTGCGAAGAATATAAGAAGCATGTAACCCGTGTGATACAAGCGGGACCATTGATACATGGCTCATCCACGATCAGTATCAGCGTGACAAAATGTGACTACACAGGATTGCCTTTAATTATCGGAGGAACTCAAACGTTACCTGGAGAATTTCCTCACATGGTACATATCTAACAACTGATATTATAATTCTTGGATTTAAGGGGGCAGACCCAGTTAGAATTTTGAAAAAATCTATTTTTTTTGCATTTTATCAAAGCAGAATATTTCAAAAGTATTTTCTAAAAACTTCATACAAATCGGACCGTTATTTATGGAGATATATAACTTTGAACGGAGCCGTCTCTAATGTATTCAAGTAGGCAGGTAACGGTAACTGTGCGCTTTTTCTCGAAACCATGTTTTCGATGTAGGTGATCACTGTAACTTGAGAACGCCTTTGCCGATCGGTTTGAAAATTTTCTGACTTATTCTATACATAATTGTCCTCCGGATGAACGAAGGATTTATATTTTGGACGATTATTTTTATTTTTATAGCCGAAAATGCGAATGAAATTTTAGTCAAATAAAGAAATTTGACTTTCAACATCCGTCATTTTGTGAAAATTCAAAATTTTTTAAATCCCTTCGTCCATCCAAAGCATTATGTCATTAACTAATGATCCTTTTTTTGTATTTCCGATGATCCAGTGACGAACAGCAGTGATCACGGCTAAACACATTTTTTACCCCTCCCAAATTTGCTGTACCCCACTTATTTTTTTATATTTGCCATAAAAAAATTATAACATTTTCTGTAAACACATATCTTTCATATGGAAAACATTTGTTATTAATTATTTTAATGCGTGGCCAATAAAAATCCTAAAAATAGTTTTTTTTGGAAGTTGAAACTGAGTAAGCCCCCTTAACATAATTAATCTATTCTAGGCTGCAATAGGATACAATAACAACGGTGTTATAGATTACGACTGTGGTGGATCATTGATCAGTGATGAATATATTCTAACAGCAGCACATTGCGTACTTACACTTAAGTAAATCAAATAATACAATAGAAACAGGTTATAACGACATCGATGGGACCGATTATTTTAGGTCGTTATAACCGGTTTCTACTGTATATTCTTTAAACAGTAGAATATGAATAATATCGAGTATATATTTTAGAGGAGCACCTATTACAGTACGCTTAGGAGAACAGAATATGAATCGAGATGACGATGGAGCAGAACCACGAGAATTTACAGTCAGACGAGTGTTACACCATCCTGAATACAGTCCATGGAGAAAGTATCACGACATCGGCTTGATACAACTTGACCAACGCGTCACTTTCAATAAGTTCATGCGGCCTGCTTGTCTTTGGACACAACCACAGATAGAAACTTCAAAAGCAGTCGCAACTGGATGGGGTATGATAGATTGGGGTATGTTATTATATTTGATCCGTCAAATTAACATATTAACGTAAAATATTCCACTTTCAGCGGAAACGAAGAGTGACGAATTATTGAAAGTTGTTCTCGACATCATCGACTTTAACCAATGTCAGGAACTTTATAACTCACAACAACAACAACGTGCATTGCGTAACGGGATATCAAATGAGATGTTATGTGCAGGAGTATTGAGTGGAGGGCACGATACTTGTCACGGTGATTCCGGCGGCCCCCTTGTAGTAACTAAACGCTCTAACCAGTGCCTGTTCTATGTGATTGGTGTTACTTCGTTTGGCAAGCAATGCGCTGCAGCCGATTCTTCAGGCGTATACACTAGGGTTTCATCATATTTATCCTGGATAGAAGATAATGTCTGGCCATAAAATTCAATAGAATAAGTCATATACTTAAACTAAATATATACCACGTTAACCACAATATGTCTTGGAACTGTGAAGTCGAAACAAATATCGAGTGAGGTTCTAGGTAAATTATTCGAAAGTAATTTGTTCGAAGGAATTTTCTTTGAATGGAAATTTGTTCGAAAGAAATTTTGTTCGAACAACATTTGATCGAATTTTTAAACTATATTTTAAACTGTTTTTAAATAATTCTGTCAAATAAAATAAACGTTATAATTACTATAGTTCGTTGCGGTGGAGATTGAATCCATGATAACCTCAACCTAACTAAGACTAACCAAATGTCTTTCAACCTAATAGATTGCCTTAACCAAAGCGGAGATTGAATTTCTGCTATTAAATGAAACACACCTCTTTTCGCCCCAATATATTGCCATTATATAATCTTTACACTTCCTATCGTTATCTTTTCATTTCCATGTATATTTTAATTATATATTTTTTTTAATTTACACGTGTCAAATATATAATATTTACCTACTCTACATTTTGTCACTTAAATTATTTTAAAAATTCAAACAAATTTCCGTTCGATCGAATGTTGTTCGAACAAATTTCCGTTAGAACAAATTACTTTCGAACAACTTTCCGGATACATTTATATGATATAGTTTTATTGTGGTTAAGGTGTGTATATTTATTATAAGTGACTAAGAAACCACAGTTTCTAAGTTTTCCTGTAATAAGCCATGCAGTTTAATTTTAAAATTTCAAATTATAGTTTTATGAGTGCTTAAATATTATTTAAAATGCTTTTCATTATTTCTCATTCAAGAAAATAGGTTTGAGTGTCATCCCCTTGTTGAAAAATAGGAGTCATTTTTAGATCTCCGATAATGATAAAAGTATTATACATATTTGTATATCACAACAAATACAAACATTGTAGAAATTAATTATATTAATAAACTTTTATATTATTTATTTATTTGATTTTTCACAAGAAGATTAACGAAAAAAGTATCCCCACCCCCTCCTCCGTTACACATCTATTTATAGCCATCTTTGAATGATATTAGTGTATTAAATAAATAAAAATACTCTGATTTTTTTCAGATATTTTGAAAAGTAAAATTCTTATATCATTAAACAACCAGTTATCAAATCTCATAACTTGTATTTAAGGAGAAATACCTTTATAAAGGCTTGGAACGTCGAGTTATTGAAGTTTTTATATAAATCGGAGAATTTAACTTAAGGATATTCGATCATTAGAGCAATGTATAGATAAAAGTTACAAATTTTAATGTTATTTATGGATAACTCATATAATATTTACTAGTTTTTATTTAAAATATTGGACGTATGGTTTTTGAGTAATTGGATATTAAAAATAACTTGCCGAAAGTGCTTTGTTTATTCAAATTCTACACAATTGGCTAATGGCTATACAGGGTGTTTGGTTCGGCGATACGAATATTTTGAAGGAAGGTATAATGAGTCATTTGGAAGTGATTTAAGCAAATATACCTATATACAAAGTGTTACAGTTTTTTTATATCGGCCTTTTTAGTAAATTTAAAAAAAAAAAACAGATTTATACATGTTAACGGCACTACTTCAAATGTTAGAGTGCCCATATTTTTCAAACATGATTTTTATATTACTTAAATGTCTATGCTACACTATCAAATCAAAATAAAATTGATGAATAACAAAAACAAAAAATGGCTGCAGGTTAACATTTGAAAACTTTTAAAACTTGGATAAAATTAATTCTTTAAAAAATTATTTTATAAAATCTAGCACACTTACAGATCTTCAAATGATTTTAAGAACTGCTCTATTTAATACCCTTTCGAAAAACCTACCGTATTACCTACATGAACGGGCTATTTTTGTAAAAAAAACATACATTTATGTGAAAATAAGTAAGATTTTTACATTTTTCCAGTGAGTTGATCCAAGTATGCTAATCTTAATAAGTCGTAAAAAAACATGATGCGGGTACTTTTCAAACATTTTTTTATACTCATTGGACAAAGTAACACTTAATTACTCTTGTACAAATGCTTGAAAATGATGACCCTTCAGACTAATGATGATTTTTTTTCGGTGTTTGGTAAATTTTGGTAAATTAAGCACACTAGGATCAACTCACTGGAAAAATGTAAAAATCTTACTTAATCTCAGATAAATGTAAGTTTTTTTCACAAAAGTAGCCCGTTCATGTAGGTAATACGGTAGGTTTTTCGAAAAGGTATGAAATAGAGCAGTTTTTAAGACCATTTGAACATCTGTAAGTGTGCTAGATTTTATAAAATAATTTTTTAAAGAAATAATTTTATTAAAGTTTTATAAATTTTCAAATGTTAACCTGCAGCCATTCTTTGTTTTTGTTATTCATAAATTTTATTTTGATCTGAAAGTGTAGCATAGACATTTAAGTAATATAAAAATCTTGTTTGAAAAATATGGGCTCTTTAACTTTTGGACTTTCGCCATTAATATCTATAAATCTGGGTTTTCTCAAAAATTTACTAAAAAGGCTGATATAAAAAAACTGTAGCACTTTGTATATAGGTATATTTGCTTAAATCACATCCAAATGATTCATTCTACCTTCCTTCAAAATATTCGTATCGCCGAACCAAACACCCTGTATATAATAATTTTTTTATCCTAAAACTCTATCTTCAATAGTTTGGGCGTAAAACAATGCCGGACACACTATTGGAGGACCCTGTATTTTGAAACTGCAGTTATATACATATAAGTAAATTCAGAGCTGCGCATAAGTTCAAAAAAATGTACTTAAGTACTTGTACTCGAGTACTGCACAGCTCTGAGTATATTTCATTATTAATATTTAGTAATTGGTTTACTTAAATTTTATTGAGATATTTATTTTGTGGTATTTGCAATAATATTTATATTAATTTTTTTATGTAATACATATCAGTGTTATTCAACTTCTATTTAATGACTGACATAATAAGCTCTACAGAGCTTATATTATTATACATAATATTATATAACGTTTATGTATTTATAGTAGCATTATTAATAAAAATTATAACTAAATCTGAAAATATTGTTTCATTTTAAATTATTTTCATGCATTTATAACTTATATTGCTTCCTCGCAATATCGAAGATACGAGAAGCTTCGTTATCGTTTTAAAACGAGAAAAAAAATTTGTTCTCCGATTTCAAAAATTTTACTTTCTTTATCCGTTTCAGGTCAAGACAAACACTTTTTGTTCCGTGTCTGTCTGTCTGTGTGTGTGTGTGTGTGTGTCTGTCTGTCCCCCAATCCTTGTCACACGCTTAACTCATGAACCACTGAACCGATATTGATGAAACTTGGTTGGTTGGTTTGGTCTGGCTTGAGGACGGTCCCATTCCAAAATAATTAAAATTGTGTGTAAGGGGGAGGGGTGACATCCAAAAACATTTATTTTTTGAAGATATCTCAAGAAAGACACATGTTACGTGAAAATTTTATAGAACCTTTTTTGTAGAGCATTCAATTCTCTATAATACAGGTCACCTACTTTTGTTGTAAAATATTCCCTTACAAAGATCTATCTCAATTTGACTTAAGAAAATCGTCATTTGTTTTTTAAAACTGCTATTTACTTTGACATATTAAATGTCACTTTGACGTTTTAAATGTCATTTTGTATGTTCCGTGTCTCTGTGTGTGTGTGTGTGTGTGTGTGTCTGTGTGTCCCCTAATCCTTGTCACACGCTCATGAACCACTGAACCGATATTGATGAAACTTGGTTGGTTGGTTGGGTCTGGCTTGAGGACGGTCCCATTTCAAAATAATTAAATTTGTGTGTAAGGGGGAGGGGTGACATCCCAAAAGATTTATTTTTTGAAGATATCTCAAGAAAGATACATGTTGCGTGAAAATTGTATAGAACCTTTTTTGTAGAGCATTTAATTTTCTATAAGGTCACCTACGTTTGTTGTAACAAAGATTTATTTCAATTTGCTTTATAAAAATCGTCATTTGTTTTTTTAAATTGCTATTTACTTTGACATATTAAATGTCACTTTGACGTTTTAAATGTCATTTTGACATTCGTATAGCAGAAAAATAATGATTTTGATTGAAATTGTCAAAAAATTCAAAATATATGACATAATAACCAGGCGCGTATTAAGAAAAATGTAAAATTAAATTTTTTTATTAAAATCTTATGAAAATTAAAAGGTTAACCAATGACAGGCAGTTCATCTGAATACTTTATCGGTTTTTATTTAAATTGTTCAATAATTAACTACCTTTGATGAATTTAGCACGAGGAAGCACCGTGCATTTACAAGGCAGAGTATTTTCTATATATTATATTATGTTCTATAATATAACTTTATATAAGTTATAATTGTCTGAAAATAATTATATTCAATTAAAATATATGAATAAAAACAATATATATATATATACGCCGCCAGTGGCGTACGCAGGGAGGTGTTAGGGGGGGGGGGGTCAGAACCCCCCCCCATGGCATCTGTGATCTTTATTTTTAAACCAATATTAATATTATTCCCAACAAAATTTGCAACATTTATTTTGGAGACCTTTTTTTAGTCATTACCAATCTTTAAAAAAATAATCTGCCGTGTGCCACAGGACTTTCTTATACGTAATAATGACAGTGAACAGTGTACGTGATTTTTATTTTAGTGAAGGATATTTCTGACAAACTAATAAAAGATAGAGTAAAATGAATGAGACATAAACTATAGAAATATTATTTTATACATTATGTATCGAACGAATTTTGTTTAACATAATTACTAACAATAAGATGGAAACGGATGTTTACTCATGTAATTTTTTTAATTTTTTGAAATAAGACAAAAATGTTTTAGATAAAAAATGTCGAGTATGTTATTATCTATAATTTATTCCCCATACATTTTTTTCCAACACTTATGATTTAGCCAGAAAGAATTTTTAAAAATAATTATTTAGATTATGTATACTGGTTGTCGGGTGATTTGACGGTACAGATCACGACTTATACGGTCAAGGCACCCGGCAATCACTGCAAACTAAATGAAATAGAGTGTACAGTGTTTATTCTCAATATTACGTATAAGAAAGACCCATGGTACCTATGGCAAACACGTACAGTCTCTGTAATACGTATAAGAAAGTCCCATGACACTCATGGCAGATATTTCTTCTCTGTTATGAACCATTTGAAATGTACTTAAAATCGAATACTTGGTAAAAAAAAAAAAAATAAATAAATTTGTTTTTTTCGAAAAAATGAATAGAACATAAATTATAGATAATAATATTACCTACAATTTTTAACTCGGCCATTTTTCTCTAATTCGCACTGTTTCAGTGTAATTCGAAAAATTCAAAAATCGATGTAGGTAAACATCCGTTTCCGGTTGAATGATCGTTTTCAAAAATAGGAGGTTTTCTTCCCAGGCAAAAATCAATCTTAAGTATAAAATTCCACCTTTCTACGATTTGTCGTATTTGAGTTACAGCGTCTACAGACAGACCGACAGACAGACCGACAGACCGACAGACACACAGACATCATGGCGAAAATAGTCAGAATGGATTCAGGGAAGGTCAAAATTGATAATTCCATCAAAAACCGGATTTCGAAAAAAATCGCGTTTACTATACTTACTTATACTATATGTATATTTCATATACATTGGTATAAGAAAGTAAAAACATGACACAATCCTGCGTACGCCACTGTACGCCGCTGTTGTAATGGTTAGTTGCTGCGTTTTTCGAGAGATGGCGACACCATATTTTTGTACATACCACGTTTTTAACATGGGATTGTCCGTTCTTGAGAGTATATTCTGTGGTTTGTATTGTAATATTACTGTGTTGAAATGTTTCAAGTAAAACAAGAAGATATAAAACAAGAAATACAAGACATCGATTGTCTTCAGAATATTGAAACCTATGACGAATTTTCTAAATATTACAAACAGGAATATGAGGTAAGAGTTGAATCACGTGTTAGTAAATACAGGTTACGTATGTTTGACAGTTGCTCAAATGTAAAACAGAGGTTCCTAAACAATTGTTTTATAAACTGTAATATTTTTAATATCACATATTTATGTATTTATTGAAAAGTTGTAATAGTCAATAGTAACAATTATTTTACACAAAAAGTACATAAACATTTATCTGTAAAATATTACATCAAATTTAATTTATAAATATTGTATTACTTACGGTACTTGTCAATTATGGTCCCAATTTTTGAAAAAACTAAAATCACTAGGAACGAAACAAAATTCATGCGTAGATAGGCATATGTCATGATGAAATTAGCGCCAATGTGACAAAAGTTTGCACTATTAATTTTAATACGACAATTAAATTTTTAAATAATAATTGAGGTAGGAAGTGAAATATATATAACCCTACTAACCCACCTAACCCCTAACCGTATTAATAACCTACCCTAAGTAAACAACACGATTTCGCCCCAAAATTATAATAATTACCTTAATTACCTATTTAAAAATATTGAAATTAATAGTACAAACTTTAGTCACATTGGCGCTGATTTCATCATACGTGTATATATAATACATGACATTTACCTATCTATAGATGAATTTTGTTTCGTTCCTAGTGATTTTAGTTTTTTCAAAAATTGGGACCATAATTGACAAGTACCTTACTTACTTACGAATGATCGCTTTTCAGGGAGAGTTGGTTATTAAAGAAGAAAACGTACCAGAAACTAGAAGCGAACAACTAGAAAATGAAGATCTTATTATAACAACATATTGTAATAATGAAATAATTAACAACGAGTCCAGTTTAACTAAACAACGTTCTCATAAAACTTGTGTAAAATTACATAAACATAAATGTGATCAGTGCGAGTATAGTAGTAAAAAGAAAGATCATTTATTAACACATAAATTAACACATACTAATGAAAGACCTTTTAAATGCGACCAATGTGAATATAGCTGTAAACGAAAGCGAGGTTTATTAAGACATAAATTAACACATACAAATGAAAGACCTTTTAAATGCGATCGATGTGAATATAGCTGTAATCGCAAATAAAATTTATTAAGACATAATTTAATACATACTAATGAAAATCCCTTTAAATGTGACCGATGTAAATATAGCTGTAGACAAAAAACACTTTTATTAAAACATAAATTAACACATACAAATGAAAGATTTGTCAAGCAACAACATACTAAATAAAAAATTATCAAATCCACACGTGGGTGTTGCCGCGTAACCCACTTGATGGACACACCGAGTATAACGAGGTACATGAAGACATACATAAAAAATAATGTATGAAAAATGAACATTATGCCTGTTCGTGGCCGGATGGAGGGTCATGACCGGAAAAATTCCTAAAATGGGCTAAACTAGAACTACAGACCTACCATTTACCGAAAACCCGAGGTCTCTAGGTGGTCAGGGGGCCGAGATCTCGCGGTGGAAGACAGACGGACGGACATGCTTATGGGGAGTTTACATTTGCTGTTTACAATATTCGGTCGAGTACTCGTAATAGTGCCAGTCTGCTCGCATGCGTTCCGACTCGGCTTAGGGCAGTGATGGGCAACCTACTTATGTCACGCGTGTCAGAGGTGACACGCCAAGATATTTTGGGTGACACGTATCTTTAAAATTTTGGTATATTTTTTTAATCCGTTCGGTAGAAGCTGAGTCTATAAAAAAATGCAAAAATTATTAATATTCCCAGATGTGACACGGCACCCGAGTTATGTTAGTTTTCTTCAAAATTTTGTCACGTCAAGTTAAAAATGTTGGCCATCACTGGCCTAGGGTCTACATTTTCGTGCGAGTGGCTTAATGGTGCGAGTAAATAGCATATCTAAACATTCATATGATGTCTACCATAGGCGCCGACTTTTCATTTAACCTGGGGGGACGAGATTTTTAAAAATTTTTTTGGGGGGTGGAGTGCAAAAAATTTCCTTGTGCAATATCCAACTTTCGTAATAACGACAAAAATTTCAGAAACGCAACTAATAATGTGAAAAAAAAAATTTTTTTCATCAAATTATTGTACTTTCGATAAAAATCGATCAAACAGCAGAGGCTCATGAAACGTTAACGACGATTTTAGCTGAAAATATAGTAAAGTGTAGAAAAGTCATAGAATTTTTTTTAAAGCTGTTGATCTATAACTAAGCTTTGTAAAGGAAATAAAAGATGTTTTAGTATTAATTTCCTTTTTGAAGAAATTTTTAGTGATCATTTTTACTCAAGTGACAAGTATTTGAATATTTACACCTTTTTTTAAAGTAAAAATCTTATTGACAAAAGTATCTTTAATTTAAAAGAAACTAGATTTCAGCTGCACAGGGGGGCAAAGCCCCCCTGGTATAATATCTGGGGGGGTGATCGCCCCCCTCCCCCCCCCCGTAGTCGGCGCCGGTGATGTCTACAATGTTATATTAAAGTTATTATATATTATATTATATTTATTATTTTATAACAATTTAAAAAATAGTAAGTGAAATGAAAATAAATCTATTGAGTTTGTTCAAGATTTACGGCCTATACAAAAATATTGGAGAGTTGTGAAAGTGGATTTACCATTTACGATGTTAAAAATAAAATAAATACTTATTACAGCTTATTACAATAGCTGATGTAACTTGAAAAACGGAGAAACTGTGGTTTCTTAATCAAATTACACCTTAACCACAAATATGTAATGTCACTCGACACGTGTTTCGACTTCACAAGAAATTTTCATCAGAAGCCTAACGATTCTAGACTCAGTCTGGTTAAGGTGTAATTTTTAGTTTAAGTGATTAGCTGATGTGTTTATTACCGCATCTGTAACAATTTGGTGTAGAGTACATATGTAGTAGTTACATTTTGAACTGAAGTTAAAAGCAATTGTTTGTCATAAATATTTCACTAATAATGTTTTATTCTTGCATTTTAGTATATTTTATTTTCGATGATTTCAGTGACATTCTTATTGCAATGTTGTCTAATTTTGTATGTCTGTGAATTTTTGAATTATATTGTATATTATATAAAATGTCGTGTTTTTGTACATTATTTTTAAGAATATGTTTTTTATATGCATTATTGTAAAAATAAATAGAACTATAAATATTATAGGAGCGATTCTTATTTTCATTAAACTATATTTATTGTAGATTAATACATAGTAAAATAATTCAAGTTAAATATCATCTATACTCGTATATATACCATTTAAATACCAAATGAGTGTAAGCAGGAGTATGAAAAAATAAAGCAGTTATAAACGTTTCAATAAATTGTTGAGAAACACTGGTATGTATAGGTAGATGTCCGCCATTGAATCTTCACTGACAGCTAAAGAGTGATAATAAACAACTAATTCAGCTAGCTCACATTATTGTATTCTAGTGATTGTGTTAATACTTTATAAGAGTTCTCGAACGTAGTCCACAGTTGTAGTTTAAATTATTTAATTTATTTATATTGTAAGATTGAACCAAGTGTATAAAAATGTTTCCCGTGAAACAAGAAGATATTAAAGAAGAAATCGATGAAACCGATCTACTGCAAGATATTGAAATTTATGATGAATTTTCAATATATTATAAACAAGAACACCAGGTAATCAAAGACAATGTTAATATTGAGTCATTAGAATAATATATAGTTTTACAATAAATAAAAGTGTTCAGTACTTACATATGTATGTATGTATGTATGTATGTATGTATGTATGTATGTATGTATGTATGTATGTATATATGTATGTATGTATGTATGTATGTATTTATTGCCTTGTTTGCAGTGGCGTATTTTAAAATTTGGCGCCCTGGGCCTATAAAGTTTGCCGCCCCATAATTTAACGAAAAAAAATAAACAATTTTTAATAATGAAAGACAGGGTATTTTTATGGTTGTTATTTGTTTGGGACACTTAGACGAATCCATTGGGACCACAAATAATGAATTTGACAATAAAAACTCTTTCTAAAGGGTATCAATAAAAGGCGTAACAAATTTCGAGGAAAATAGTTTAAGAAATGATAATAAGTGCACTTTAAGAAGAGCCACTGCAATGTGTGACGAAACTTCGGCCGATAACACCAAATAGACGCGTTATTTTTAGTGAATTTCATTGTTTAATTTTTTTTAGTTGTAATTATGGTTGATCATTATTCAATAATTTGAGGCCAATTACGATTAAAAATTATTAAATTTTAAACTATTTTCCCCCGACTATTTTTACACTTTTTAAATTCTCTAGAAAAAGTTTTTTTTGTCAAATGCCCTTAACACTGATTATGTCAAGTGCCTTTTTTATTTTGGTAACATTTTTTTAGGCATTGCCAATCACTTTTTAAGACCTTTTTTTTAGTCATAACCAATCACTTTTCATTTTTCACTCTTCAACCCCTTTTTAAGAGTGTTGAACCACTTTTTGCCGATACAATATCTTTTTTCGAATTCTATGCCCCAAAATCTATAATAATCAACCTAAAAATTGCTTGCCCCTAAAAGATTGGATTTTGACACTGCATCCTTGACTAGGCTAACCGTTTACTTAAAAAGTATTAATTATAAGAAAAAAGTAGAGAATTCCCCCTCTAAAAACAAAAATCCATGGCTCAAATTAAATGTACTTTTTAGGGTATGCTTAGGATATCAAAATAAAATTCAGCTTTGACAGAATTTTTATAATAAAATTTTAAATAAAGTTAAAACCTTTATTTCATGTGCTAATTATTATCAAAGGCGCCCAAAGCTAAGCGCGAGGAGCGGCGTAAGCCGCCCCTCCCAGCCTGCCGCCCCGGGTCATGGCCCCCATGGCCCTATGGTAAATACGCCCCTGCTTGTTTGACATATAACGCGCATGCGTAAATATCAAAACGAAATAATACAGCGGTTCCGAAACAATGGTATTGAATTTAACTCTGATAAACAACGTGGTCATCTTGATATGTATCTTGGCTTTTGGGTGCACCTTCGGCCAACGTTTCGTCACACATTGCAGTGAACATCTACAGTCAATGTCCGCTGCAGCCCAAAACCCCTACATTTCGTTTGAACATATTACAATATCGCCAACGTTTATAATTTATATATTTTTTTAAACCGTAAAATATTTGAAAGCCGAACAATCGAACAAAAAGTTTATCGAATTTAAGCAAACTATTATCAAAACATATTTTAATATGGAAATTAGCATTTTTTAATTTAGCGCAGGTGCTAAGAAACATTCCGTTTCAAAAACCATTAGGATTCATAAGAGTTAATGATTTATATTCAGAAAGATGTAAATTATGAAGGTTGTCAAAAATAGTTTTCGGATTTTTTTTATCTACATTATAACAGTCATTCCATTTATAATAAAATTTATAAAAAAGTAAGAGTTGCACTATTTTTAATTTTGATGAAAGTTTAGTCAATAGTTATTATACTGTTATTAGAATTTTTTAATGAACATAAATTGGGGATTGTGAGTGTTTTACCCTCGTAAGATATGAAAATTTCGTCGATTCTCAATGTTTTCTCAATTCGCTATAGCACATGTTCTAATTAAGGAATTATAATGGGCTTGGTGACATTTGAAAGCCTAAAGGGTCTAGTTTAAATAAATTAGCTCAATTTTGAGTTTAAATCATTTTTGTTGTAGATAGAGGCATTTATATTCCAGTCAATTATTACGTTTCTTACAATCACTAATGCAGTATTTTCAATGAACGTTCAATATGATCATTGTCTATGCATATGCGTTAATTGCTATCAAAACTAAGTAAAGTACCTATTATGAGATAATCTACATTGTTAATATATGTCTTTTTGCAGGGAAACTTGGAAGTTAAAGAAGAACAGTTGACAGACACCGACATTCAAAATGAACAAAAAGATAATCAAGATATCAGTGAAGAAACAAAAAACGCTGATAAATATTTAAGTTCAAGCAATGAAAATAAAACTGATTACAAATACGAAACAAATAATTGTAAATCAAGGTCAAAACATTCGAGAAAAGGACATTTTAAATGCGACCAGTGTGATTATAGGTCTAAAACTATAAGTAGTTTGAATATACATAAAATAAAACATTCTAACAAACGACCTTTTAAATGCGACCAGTGTGAACATAGGTCTAAATCTTTAGCTCACTTGAAAATACATAAATTAATACATTCTAAAAATCGACCATTTAAATGCGACCTGTGTGAATACAGCAGTATACAAGAATGTAATTTGAATGCACATAAAATAAAACATTCTAACAAACGACCTTTTAAATGCGACCAGTGTAAACATAGGTCTAAATGTTTAGGTCACTTGAAAATACATAAATTAATACATTCCAATAAACGACCTTTTAAATGCGACCAGTGTGAATACAGTACTATACTAAAGAGTTATTTGACTGCACATAAATTAACTCATTCTAAGAATCGAACATTTAAATGCGACCAGTGTAAATACAGGTCTAAAACTAAAAGCCATTTGAATAGACATAAATTAACACATTCTGAAATACGACCTTTTAAATGTTTTAAATGTGACCAGTGTGATTACAGTTGTAGAGACAAAAGAACTTTAAATAAACATATATTTAAACATTCTAATAATTGACATTTCAAATGCAACCAGTGTGAATACGGTTGTAAATTGAATGGTAATATGGTTAGATCATGAAGTTACAATAAGGAGGCTAAACATTAGTGGAAGGGGTAAGCCAAAAAACGGACCCTAGAAGTGGCCGCATTTTTCGAGTCTGTGCAGAAGTAAGACATTTACTTTGTACGCAGGTTCCCTTCAGGATGACGTATTTCCGGCCGCTGATTGGTTAAATGTTATGTGACGGGGTACGCACACAGCTATACACGGATGCGCAGTCAACTACTGCGCACCGACTCAAACACGAGAAACTACTCAGTCATATTTTGACTCAACAAATTGTATTACAGAGGTACATTGTTCATACTCCTTACTTATTCTATGTTTCATGGGTTAGATATAAACTCACAAAATTAACGTTTTTTTAACAATTTACTCCTCAAGCGTGACGTCACAATCGCCATTTTGGTTGAGGCAGGTCCAGGTCCGCGTTCCAAACAAACCATGTTCCACACGTGAATCTAGCGAAGCCGATTTTTAAAAGTGATTATTTTATTAAAGTTTACGTTTTTTTGTTAAGGTAAATACATTTATTTATTCCTTTAGCTATGAGTTATCGATTCCAATAATAATTTCTAAAGTTTTTGCCTACTTTATGTGAAGAAAAAGGATTTTAAATGAAGTGAGGTTATGTAACGCTTTGACTAACGCATGTTTTATTTATTTTTAGATAAAAGTGTTTGTTGTGACTCATTGTTATGGTTTAGAAGCCGACAAAACAAGAAATGTTGATTCTAAGAACAAAACAAAGTATTAGATGAGTATTTACATAACCTTACTATTTAATTTCCACATTTTACTATTTACAATAATCAATTTGTTTGAAAATTATATTTGTAATACATACCTTATAGCTATATGAACCTATAATATTGTTCATAAACTCAAACGCCAAAGAAAATATTAATAAAACTGTGAAATCATATCAGCTAAGCTAGATTAACGTGTGGAAATTAGTTTATTTGGAACGCGGACCTGGACCTACCTCAACAAAAATGGCGATTGTGACGTCACGACTTGTGGAGTGAATTGTATAAAGACCTACATATATCATCATTTACTAATTGTAAGATTCTTGAAAGCCTAGTGTCTATTGCAGTGATGGCCAACCTTTTTAGCTCAGCGTGTCAGAATTCTGAAAAAACCTAGCATAACTCGGGTGCCGTGTCATATCATGAGAAACTCAATAATATAGTTATTTTTTGTACTTTTTATTTAGTTTTATTATTAAAAAGGAAAAACAAATAATGATTTACATTAATTACTTCTTTGGGATGCGTGTCATCCATAATGTTTTGGCGTGTCACCTCTGACACACGTGCCATAGGTTACCCATCACTGGTATATTGTATAATATATAATACACTACTAAAATGTATTGTGGAATATGTCACATTGTTTTCGTCCAAATTATTCAAATTGTTGAGCTTGTATTGAATAGGTACATGCTTAAGAACATTGATGTTAGATGATAAGATATTGCAGTATTTGATACTATTTAATTTAACCCCAGTTTTTGATACCGTAAAATAAGTACGTATATGTTTTATTGACAAAATTACCTCAGAGTTCAGGTTAGTTTAAGGATAGTATTGAAGTGCGCATTATTTTAGACAGTTTGACTACTAATCACATTCTTTTTGAGCAATAACGTTTTACGTTTTGAGCACTATAGCCCACGGTATTTAGATTAAAATTTGCCAAATAGAAGAAAAAAATCATAAAGTGTTGATATTTTGTACACGTACTCTCAGAAGGGTTCGGAATAAGAGCCCGAAAAGTTCCCACCTAAATCGTGGATGGAACATCCCCTTTTACGTGAAAAACTACCCCTGGAGTGAATTTTATTCCAGTTTTTCCCATTTTTTATCCGAACTACCGCTCGGAGAAAAAAATATTAAAGGAATTAAAGATTAAACATGAAATTTTACGTAAAAAATGTAATATGCACTATTCAGCTAATCCTCAGCCTACTCTCGCATTCAGTGCTCAAAGTGAAGGGTAGTTTTTGGAGCGCAAGGAAAAATCGGTATGATAAGGTTTTTCACCGTAAATATTTCCATAACGGTTAATTTTACCAAAAAGTTGATAAGAGTAAAAATTGTAGAACTGAATCTCCTTCTCCTCTATAAGATCTAAATATCAGAATTTTGTTTCAAACGTTTTTTTATTGATTTTTTACCTTTTTACACAAACGTAAATTACATTATTTTGAGATATTTTCCATAGAACCCATTGAGACAACATTTTCGCGCGTTTTTTTTTAGTGATTTACCATCGTATGTCTATTCTACTAAAGTCTTGTATATTTTTGTAAATTTATTCCTGTTTTTGGTGTAGAAGTAGAAGTATGAACTACATGTTTATTCATTCAGAATTTAATTATTTTATAGAGGATATCCGTTAAAAGGACTTAAGGGACAAGTACATACACACACAAATTGGAAACATAGTTTTTTTTTAATATAAATTGGAGTTGCCCCACTTTTTTTTGTTATAAAATTATATTCGTGTAAAATTATGGTATATGCATTTGTGAAAAATGAGAAAAATCAATAAAAAAACGTTCGAAAAAAAATTGTGTTACATGAATCTCATAGAGGAGATTCAGTTCTATAATTTTCATTGTAATCATTTTTTTGGTAAAATTAGCCATTATGGAAATATTTACGGTGTAAAATCTCGTTATACCGATTTTTCGTTGCGTTCCAAAAACTACTCTTTACTTTGAGCATCGAACGCGATAGTAGGCTGAAGATTAGCCGAATAGTGCACATGACATTTTTTACGTATAATAATTTAATCAGGTATATTTAATTCTTATTATATATTTTTCTCAAAACGACGGTTCGAAAACAAAATACTGTATAAGACTTTACGAAAGGAAATATTTTTAAATCTATAAAAAAATAGTTCGTTTCATAAGTTGGTTGTCCAATAGAAACACGCCGCCATTTTATTAAAACATATATGCAGTATGTCGACAACATTACTATTGAGTATTACACTAAAGCAAATCTTAACAGACAGTTCTCATAGGTGCTACAAAATTTGGTTTAAAAAAATGTGGAACATTTTGATATTTATTTTCAACGCAGAGGCACAATTTATAACTTCCATCCTCAAAATTTTATATCACAACTGCCAAATGGGTTGCAGGAAACAATACAAATGTGTTAAAATTGGGTTGCGCTGCTGAACTATGTGTTTCAAATACCACAGAGAAGGTTGCCTTAATTCACCAACTGAAGAGAAATTAATTCAAGAAACCACCACTGACCAATAAAAATATACAAGACTTATGTGGAATAGACTTACGAAGGTCAGCCACTAATTGAAAAATGCACGAAAAGCTTAACTCAATGGGTTTCAGAAAATATCTGAAAATAATGTAATTTACGTTTGTGTAAAAAGGTAAAAAATCAATAAAAAAACGTTTGAAACAAAATTCTGATATTTAAATCTTATAGAGGAGAAGGAGATTCAGTTCTACAATTTTTACTCTTATCAACTTTTTGGTAAAATTAACCGTTATGGAAATATTTACGATGAAAAATCTTGTCATACCGATTTTTCCTTGCGCTCCAAAAACTACCCTTCACTTTGAGCACTGAATGCGAGAGTAGGCTGAGGATTAGCTGAATAGTGCATATTACATTTTTTACGTAAAATTTCATGTTTAATCTTTAATTCCTATAATATTTTTTTCTCCGAGCGGTAGTTCGGATGAAAAATGGGAAAAACTGGAATAAAATTCACTCCAGGGGTAGTTTTTCACGTAAAAGGGGATGTTTTTTTCGGGCTCTTATACCGAACCCTTTTGAGAGTACGTGTACAAAATATCAAAACTTTATGATTTTCTTCTTCTTAAATATCTAATTTACTTGGACTACTATACTGAACATTAATTGTGACATTGGAAATAGTTTTTTGATCATTAAAATATTGTTTTCATATCACATGCATTGAAACAGCGAGTTTTGATCTCTGTTTTGCCAGTCGAAATAAGACAATTTCAGACCAATGCGACTGTGTCAGTCCGAAACAACGTTGTTTCTGACCGGCACATTCATTTATTTATTATTTATGTCTTTATATCAAGTCTGTCAGAATCGCATTTGTAATATACAAAAGCGAATTATTCTATTATTAAAATAGTATAAGATATTACTGCGCTATTTGTCTGAAATATTCTTACTTCGACTGGCTACAGAAATCAAAACTCGTTGTTTCATTACATGTGATATGAAAAATATAGTGTGTGGCACGGGATGAAACAAAGACGATTTCAGACCAAGGCGATGACAGTCCTCGCTTCGCTCGGGCAGTCAACTCTCGCTCTCGTCAGAAATCGTCTTGTTTCACCCCTTTGTTACACAATATACTATTTGTGCAATATTTGCGTTTATTTTAACCATCACATTCTTACTTTTTTAACAAAAATAAAATGTTTAAATTGCTTTTTTATATAGTCACTAAACGTTACAGAATAAATTGCTAATTCAAAAATTTCAACGTGTTTTTTTTTTTAAATTACAAGTACAAGTACATTGCCAAAAAATATTATTAGGTAAGTACAAATACAAGTTCTTTGAAAAAAGTACCCACTTAAAGACATTTACAATGTAGAATGTGACTATTTGCACATACAGTATGTGCAAGCAATTGACTATTTGCACATACTGAATATGAGCCGAAACCCCTAAACCTAATAAACGTGCAATTTCAGGGGTGTATTTCTTTTATGACGTAAGTACCCACTAAGAAAATATTTTTCGAATTTCAATCCCTATGGGGGTAAAGGGGGTGTACATTTTTTATGGTTGGATTTACTTGAAAGTAAAATACACACTCTACATTACCAATAATGAAACACGTATGTCAGCATATCCTAAAATTCAATCCCTGAGGGGTTGCAAGGGGATGTTAATTCTATAAAATTTTGGAATATTAATCTAGATAACTGTTTAAGATATTGAGGTAAATATGGACAAAGAAAGTAATATTCAATAAAAATAAAAATTTCAAAATTCAACCCTTAATGGCAGGTGTAGTAAGGGAGTAGGTTTTTGTTATTTTTAACTATGCGCCGTGATATTAACAGTTTTGTATAATGAATAAAGAGCAAAAAAATAAAAATTCAATATTTCACCCCCTGTCACGTAATATTATTTTTTATTCATTACATATAAAATTGCAAATATCTCGTTTCTCATGCGAGATAGGGGGTTGTTTTTCCCCATAAAACCCCCACCCTTATGGTATTTTTTCCGCCGCATCGAATTCAACTAATTGTAACCCTCCATACGTGACAGGGGGTGAAATATATCTATTTTTTGCTCTTTATTTAGTAGATGTACAAAATCTTAAATATCACTGGTCCTACTTAAAAATTGCAAAAACCCTAATTCAACATTCAACCCTTAATGGTGGAGGTAGTCAGCGGCTAGGCTTTCAACTTTTGTAGCTATTTGTTTACACTCTGTTAGTTAATAAGTGAACATGATTACACTGGGCGAGTTAACTAGCAGCTAGTGAATTCACTGGCAAGTAGCTGTGTAGTAAACTCGCTCAATGTAATCGACTCTTTACGAATTATCGGTTTTCAGAGAGAGTTGGTTGTTAAAGAAGAAAACGTACCAGAAATTAAACATGAACAAGTAGAAAGTGAAGATATTATTATTACTGCATATTGTAATAATGAAATAATTAACAATGAGTCCAGTTTAACTAAACAACGTTCTCATAAAACTAGTGTAAAATTACATAAACATAAATGTGATCAGTGCGAGTATAGTAGTAAAAAGAAATTTAATTTGTTAGAACATAATTTAATACATATTAATGAAAAACCTTTTAAATGCGATCGATGTGAATATAGCTGTAAACAGAAAGGACATTTATTAACACATAAATTAACACATTCTAATGAAAGACCTTTTAAATGCGATCGATGTGAATATAGCTGTAAACAGAAAGGACATTTATTAACACATAAATTAACACATTCTAATGAAAGACCTTTTAAATGCGATCGATGTGAATATAGCTGTAAACAGAAAGGACATTTATTAACACATAAATTAACACATTCTAATGAAAGACCTTTTAAATGCGATCGATGTGAATATAGCTGTAAACAGAAAGGACATTTATTAACACATAAATTAACACATTCTAATGAAAGACCTTTTAAATGCGATCGATGTGAATATAGCTGTAAACAGAAAGGACATTTATTAACACATAAATTAACACATTCTAATGAAAGACCTTTCAAATGCGATCGATGTGAATATAGCTGTAAACAGAAAGGACATTTATTAACACATAAATTAACACATTCTAATGAAAGACCTTTTAAATGCGATCGATGTGAATATAGCTGTAAACAGAAAGGACATTTATTAACACATAAATTAACACATTCTAATGAAAGACCTTTTAAATGCGATCGATGTGAATATAGCTGTAAACAGAAAGGACATTTATTAACACATAAATTAACACATTCTAATGAAAGACCTTTCAAATGCGATCGATGTGAATATAGCTGTAAACAGAAAGGACATTTATTAACACATAAATTAACACATTCTAATGAAAGACCTTTTAAATGCGATCGATGTGAATATAGCTGTAAACAGAAAGGACATTTATTAACACATAAATTAACACATTCTAATGAAAGACCTTTTAAATGCGATCGATGTGAATATAGCTGTAAACAGAAAGGACATTTATTAACACATAAATTAACACATTCTAATGAAAGACCTTTCAAATGCGATCGATGTGAATATAGCTGTAAACAGAAAGGACATTTATTAACACATAAATTAACACATTCTAATGAAAGACCTTTTAAATGCGATCGATGTGAATATAGCTGTAAACAGAAAGGACATTTATTAACACATAAATTAACACATTCTAATGAAAGACCTTTTAAATGCGATCGATGTGAATATAGCTGTAAACAGAAAGGACATTTATTAACACATAAATTAACACATTCTAATGAAAGACCTTTTAAATGCGATCGATGTGAATATAGCTGTAAACAGAAAGGACATTTATTAACACATAAATTAACACATTCTAATGAAAGACCTTTTAAATGCGATCGATGTGAATATAGCTGTAAACAGAAAGGACATTTATTAACACATAAATTAACACATTCTAATGAAAGACCTTTCAAATGCGATCAATGTGAATATAGCTGTAAACAAAAAGCAAGGTTATTATCAAAACATAAACTAACACATAATTAGTAATGAAATATCTTTGTAATGTGACTCATTCTCATATGTAATTAGTACACAGTAGAGATTAAAATAATAAAGCTTTTTTTAGTAACTCTAAACATTTTAGTTAATTCAGTAAAACCATTTGTTCTGTTTCTAAAAAATATATGTATAAGATAATACTTATTATTTTTAAACTCATATTGATGATATTTGTGAATTTTCAAATTAATATCACAACATAATAGCTCCACACTACTTTGAAAAATGTTTCACTAGGTTTGACCGGTGCGCGGTGCGGCATGCAATATACTTTATACACTGTATAAAGTATATAGCGGACTAGAAAATTGCCGATATGTCCGAATTTGAAAACACGTTATTAACTTCCCAATAGGGAGTTATTGTAATTGGTCCGAAAATCGAAATCAAAAATTGTAACATATTTTCATGTTTCAAGGGCGTTAGAGTATATTGACACTATTTTCAGAAAAATGTGTGTGTGTGTGTGTGTGTGTGTGTGTGTGTGTGTGTGTGTGTGTGTGTGTGTGTGTGTGTGTATGTACGTACGTACGTGTCATTTTTTTCCGGGACGAAATCTCGCGAACAAAAAATGCTATTGACTTCGTTGGGGTGCTAATCGAAGCGTCTTGACGTGAATATGATCTGAAAGAAAGGATTTTTCGAAATTCAACCCCTACGGGGGTAAAAAGGGTGTTTTTTTCATTTTTATTTTTTTTCTTGGTCGAATTTAGTCGGAACTTAGAATAAATACTATACAATACAAATAATGAAACGTGTATTTCAGTATTTATTTTTTATATGGGTCCAAACAGCCATTAAAGGGATGAAAACCACCATCAAAATTCGAATTTCATACTAATAAATACATCTAATAATTCATGTTGCCTTGGAAACAACACAATTCAAAATTCAAACTGTCAGATTAGTTTTTCTAAAAATGTGCATTATATTATTGACATTATTAGGATATTAGAAAACTAATATTCATAATACAAAGGATGAGTTTTATTTCTGATAAATTCCATTAAAATTTTTCATATACATATTAAAAAAAATATTTACAAACTATAACATAGTAATATTAATTATGGAAACAATAAGTAATCAGTATTCAAGTATTGTAAGTCATACCATGTTGGGAAGTTGATTGTGTGGACCTAAAGGATCGCACCCCACAGCATTATACGTTATATAGTTTAAATTTATATCCCCGGGTAAAATTGGATCCGACAGCTAGTTTTGATATTTGATATCATTGTATTCAGAATACTACACTCTATTAATTTATGAAAGAAAAAAATAATCATTTTTGAAAAAATTTGAGGGGTGTCTATTATACCCCCAAATAAAAATTTTAGGGGGTACCACATTTATGCTATTTTATAGCGCTTGTAATACTAAACAAATGCTGCATTATACACAAGTCACTATTTCAAGTGATTAACGAGCTATTTACAAATTAAAAATTTTACCTTCATTTTCAAGGGTCGATTTCACCCCCTAAATATTAAAAGGGGCAGGTATAAAAAAATAGTTGTCCTTAATTTTTACCTGATTAACATTATTACCAAGTTTCATTCAAATCCGAGAGTGACACCTGGGGATCTTTCCTTGTAAGAACAATTTTGAGTTTTCCAAGATGTCTGACTTTTGTTTTACTTAAATAAATTACTGAATCATGCACATTTTGTTTTTTTTTTCGTATTACACGATTTTACTTAGCACAATCCAAGATTTCTGTTTACACGGTTTTATGCAGAACGTATCTACCGTGTAAATCGGGGGATAGGTGTATTGTGATTTTTTTACTACGTGCATAGTTAATACTATTTAATATGTGGTGCAATTAAATATAACCCTTATATTTAGTAAGTTTGTATTGTAATATTACTGTGTTGAAATATTTTACGTTACCCAAGAAGATATAAAACAAGAAATAGAAGACATCAAGATATTGAAAACTACAATGAATGTTCTAAGGTCTTTCATTAGAATGTGTTAATTTAGTTTATTAACACATAAATTAACACATTCTAATGCAAGACCTTTTATATCCGACTGATGTGAATATAGCTGTAACCAAAAATAATAATTCATTAAAATATGAATTGATATATTATTTAAATGTTGAGTATCACTGCTCTAGTCGACACAAACTGTGGTACACTCACCGCTTGATAAACCGACGTAGTAAGTAATTGAACCGCTTGAATTGCCGACGTCGAGAGGGGTCCCCACCACCGTGCCAACCTCGACGTTGATTGGTGAATTTAAATTACGCGCAGAGATAGCAGGGGATTGGAGAAGGTCGGCAAATCGCGCGTTTGGCCCGTCGGTCATTCAAGCTGCCGGTCAATCAAAAGTCGGTTAATCAAGCGATGAGTGTATGTTTCTTTGTTTTTGTTAAAGCCGGGTAAGTATGTAAATACGGCATTTGCCTAGATTTGAGTGATTCACATAATATCATATATTAAGCATACTAGTTGTTTAATATATGACCAAATATTAGGTATAGCTTTTCCAAAAATTTATAGTTTTCGAAAAAAAAATTATAGCTCTTAAATAGTTTATTATAGAGGTACTTATGACTCAAGGCAATTTTATTATGATCCACAGTACAAAGTTAAAAAACTAAAAAATAAAAATAAACTTTGTCATAAAATATGTATCTATGTATGTAGTTTTAAGAGTAATTACACTTTATATTTGAATACCATAACAAATACAAAACCTGTACACAAATAATTACATCAATAAATTTTATATAAATTTGTATCTGATTTTCCCACAACTAAATGAATCAAATGAATGAACAAAGTAATGCATCGATTTAGTAGATCCTTAGGGGAGGGGGGGGGGGCTATGCCTCGACCCCTGTCATTTCAGTCTGCAGACACCCATGTCTTTGGAAGGTGTAATATTTATTTAAAATTAAAATAAATAAAATTATGTATATACATGCAACCAATTAAAATGTTGAGTATCACTGCTCTAGTTGACACAAGCAGCCACACAACGGGATTCGCCGCATGCGCAAAACGTATAATATTGTAGCAGATCGTGTGTTAAATTCGTTAAAATGTTTCAAGTAAAACAGGAAGATATAAAAAACAAGAAATATAAGACATCGATTGTCTTCAGGATATTGAAACCTATGATGAATTTTCTAAATATTACAAACAGGAATATGAGGTAAGTAATACAAGTGAAATACATGTTAGTAAATACAGGTTATGTTGCATATTGTATGTTTGACAGTTGCTCAAATGTAAAACAGAGGTTCCAAAACAATTGTCGGTTTAAACTAGAGATTACGCGTGCATGACGTCATTATTGTCAAAATATTTATAAAACATTACCTACAACTAATTCAATTTATTACTGTAAACACAGTTGGCGACTCTGACTGTATAAAATAATTTTCGTAATACGACTCACCACTGTTTTAACACCGTTGTTGGTGTTTACTTAAAACGCTTGCACGAAATATGACAAAGTCTTCAGAAAACTCCAAGAGAATTGTCCTATTATATTGATATATCATTTGAGAGTGCTCCCTAGCTAGCCCCTTTATAATACCAGACATAAATAAAACAAAAATATTAAACTTAAGTCATTATTCATATTAGCGACTTTTGCTAAAAATGGCCTGACAAAAAAGTCAAAATAGGCGTATCTTTTACGTAGATCATGGATCAATCGGCATTTAAAAAAATAATTCAATCTTATTTATATATTTTTTATTTTATAAACAAATGAAGATTGAATCCTCGTTTTTAACTAACCTCAATTTGACATATTATTCAAACAATTATTGATCAGAATTTACATAATTTTTCTCGCCCTTCCTTTTCATTATAAACATAACATGTTACTTTTGATATACTCGAGCCATATTTTCATTTCCAGAACGTGAAAAACATTTTTTTTCTACTCTTTGTTTAAAAAAAAAGTAATTGTTTTAAAACAAAAAAAAGTTAAGAGCAAAGCAGTCTGCTCTCTGCTCAGTACAAAAAAGAAACTGTTCTTAATAGCAGCTCTCGCAGTAGCAGTCCCATCTCTACAAATATCTTGTTCCCATGTCAGAATCTGACCATGAACTTCAAAGATACGCTACTCAAAATGGGAAAAAAAATTCTTAAAATGTTTTTCTTAACTTGACTCGTACATTAAAAACTATTAAATTTAATTATACTTAAAATACATACTTAATAGTGTTTTCAGTGTTTTTTTTTTTTTTTTTTTACATTTTTAGCATTAACTTGAAAACATTACGTCAGATTTATTTACTTACAAATTATCTGTTTTCAGGAAGACTTGGTTATTAAAGAAGAAAATGTACCAGAAATTAAAAATAAACAAATAGAAAATGAAGATATTATTATTACTACATATTGTAATAATGAAATAATTAACAACGAGTCCAGTTTAACTAAACAACGTTCTCATAAAACTAGTGTAAAATTACATAAACATAAATGTGATCAGTGCGAGTATAGTTGTAAAAGGAAACAACATTTATTACATCATAAAATAACACATACTAATAAAAAACCTTTTAAATGCGACCAGTGTGGTAATAGATTTAAAAGTAAAGCTAATTTAGCAGAGCATAAAATAATACATACTAATAAAAGACCATTTAAATGCGACCAATGTGATTGTAGTTATAAACGTAAAGAACATTTATTAAGACATAAAACAACACATACTAATGAAAGACCATTTAAATGCGACGAATGTGACAGTAGTTACAAACGTAAAGATAAATTATTAAAACATAAATTAAAACATACTATTTAAAAACTCGTTAAATGCGACCAGTGTGCAAATAATAAATTTAAAAGTAGAGAATAATTAGAAAAATATTAATTAAGACATACTAATAAAAGACCTTTAATATGCAACTGATGTGAATATAGCTGTAAACAAGAAGCAAATTTATTAACATATACTAATGAAAACCCCTTTAAATGCCAACAATGTGAATATAGCTGTAGACCCAAAGCAGTATTGTTAATACCTAAATTGACCACTTCAAACCTGTTTTTTTGCTCAACTGTAAACAACTTTTTTAAGAGCTTTTATTTAAATTCACTTGTTAGTATGTTCGGGTCTAATATTGCAATCAAAATTTCGATTAGTTCTAATTAAGTTAGAACTTTGAAATTTTGTGTACGTGTATAAGTCCTGTGACAATGCAATATAGTATATCTAATATCGTTCTAAATTCAATATCGCGGACGCACTAAGATGGTGGATTACCTTTTTCTTCATAACCATCTTGATATGGGTATCAAATGAAAGAGTTTGATGAGCTTTACTTGTTACTATGTTAGTTAGTTAATCAATCAGTCACTAAAAATTTGAAAATAAAATTATTAAACAAACTTTTATTAAAAATGCACTAAATAAAAAAAAATCAGCTATCACAAAAATGTCAGGTTTTTATGACTAAAACAAATCAAAGTGCGGGGTGCTATAAAGTTATGTTGTACCTCGGATTAGATTTTTATTGCAAATCACGTCAAAATTATTGTTGATAAGAAATAAAAATTCTAAAAAATGCCCCTGGATTTTTTGGCACTTAATAAAGTTCTCGCCGCTTGACGCGCGATGTTAAAAACCTTCATGTCAGTCCAGGGGCATTTTTTTTTAATTTTTATTTCTATTGTAGGTATGTTATTATATTTGTAAATACCTACAATTTAATACCCATATAAAGTTGGAGCATTAAGTTTTACAATTGACTTAGCGGTTTTTATCATCGCGTGTCGAGCGTTCAGAACTTTATTAAGTGCCACATCAAGGAGCATTTTTTTAGAATTTTTTTTTCTTATCAACAATAATTTTGAGTTGATATGCAATAAATTTAGCCATGCCAGAATTCAGAGCAAAGAATTTTACGATTTTCGTATCAATTTAAACATCAAATCAAACCTATTTTATAAATAAATAGACTATTACAGGCCGAAGCATTTTTTTGGAATTTTTATTTCTATTGTATGTTATTACAATTATAAATACCTAAAATTTAATACACATATAAAGTGGGACAAATGATTTTTACAGTTGTTTTAACACTTTAATTCTACAAAGTGGCTACTGTGGCTTGGCCGCTAGCTTCAGTGTCATGTAATTTTGACGACCTTTTTTAACGTAGATAAACTTCTTAAAAACCCCGGACACATTTGAGAAATCCCCCCGGACGCTCTTAAAAAGAGTGGAAAAGAGAATTCCTGATACTATGTCCTATGAGTCTGATAAAAATCCTTTTATAAAAACTTGTTACTTTCTGTTTTTAAGATATGACTTTGTCTAGGAAAGATATTATGTAATTAAAAAAAGATGTAGCAAACTGAGTTACTTTTATTTGTTGCATTTTTCTGTGAGCAGTTCAGTTTTGAAAATATAATTACGTACCGTCTTCTTTAGAAGTAATTTATGACATTTAACAAATAACAATATTGTTATAATGATTTAAATAAAAAAAAAGTATATTTATAATATTGAATTTGTGTATTAGTTTCATAGAAACCTTTGTAATATGTTCCTAGTTATAAGAATGTATTTATTATGAATAAATTAAAATAAACATAATTAAGTGTTATCATTTCACTTATAATCCTGCACCTATTTTTTTAGAATAATAAATTATTAATATAAATTTGTGAGACCGCAATCTCCAATTTAGAAAAAATATGAATCAGAAAAACTATTTAAAAATATGAAAAAATCACAAATATTGCCTATAAGTAAGTTATAAGTTATATTTGAATACCACAACAAATACAAAACTAGTACACAAATAATTATATCAATATACTCATATGGTATATTTTCGTTATTTTTTATTTATTTTTTCCACAAGTTTTTATTTTTGATTTTATTCCTTAAAATATTGTAATAATTTAATCGATCTCAAAGAAGGAGTGCCCCCTCCTCTTTCCGTCAGTGAATGCTTATATTTGTAGCCATCTTTCGACGCTATAATATTCTAATAAATAAATTAAAATAAACATAATTTCACATTTATAATCCTGCACCTAATTTTTAAAGAATAAATAATTATTGATACAAATTTATTGTGAAATTTCAATCTCCAGTTTAGAAAAAATATCAATCAGGCCAAAACAAAGGAGACGATTTAAAAATGTTGAGTATCACTGCTCTAGTTCACACAAACCGTCATAGAACCATACAGGGCCGGCCTTTGCAAGCTCGGCGCCCCGGGCGAAATATTTTTTGCCGCCCCTCCCCCTCCCCTTTGAAGACCTTTTTTTTTGTTGACTCAAATATAGGTTTTTTACTCCTAATTCAAGTTTTTTCATTTCAAATTAAATTTTTTCCATTTCAAATTCAATTTTTTTCATTTTAAATTCAATATTTGAAAATAAATTGATATATTTATTTTTTTATTTTTTAAACAGAAGAAACTAAGTATTTTTAATCAAAAGAAGAAAGATAAAGCAATTGCAGTTGGCTTTAGCAATATATTTAACATTATATAATTAATTTCTACCGCAAAAAAATCTGATGAGCTTTTTTTTGCGTTGTTGCATCTTTCTTTTCTCATTATTTTTAGGTTTTTCATTCTTTTGCGCTTCTTCGCCGCCCCTACTAGCTTGGCGCCCCGGGCGGTCGCCCAGGGTCGCCCCCCCCTAAAGCCGCCACTGGAACCATATACATACATACATAGAACAGAGCGGAACAAGCAGCCATTTATTGTATGGTTGTTTATACGTAGGTACTGTGTGCTATTAATTATATTAATAAATATGTTTAAATTGTAATATTACTGTTTTGAAATGTTTCATATTAAACAGGAAGATATAAAACAAGAAATAGAAGACATCGATTGTCTTCAGGATATTGAAATTGAAACCTATGATGAATATTCTAAATATTACAAACAGGAATATCAGGTAAGAAATACATACCGTCGTTGTCATTTTAATATCTCCTATGTGCAAATTACAAAGTTTTGAATAAACTAACAAAAACTATTTAAAAATTATTTACCAATTTTATCCGTTATAATATTCTTTTATCATAGCATAAATATTCTTTTAATCTATTTTTTTTTATTTAATATGACTCACCTTTTATTTCGTAATTGAAAAAAATTTTTTTTTGTATTTTCAACTGTACATAGGAGGTATTAAAAGTTAATTGTTTTCACATAAGATAAGATAAGATAAGATATAATTTTATTCAAAAAATATACAAATTTGTACATAGAATACGTCAAAAGAGAAAACACAATAAAAGAACACACATTATATAATAATTAAAACTTAATAATATCAATAATTTAAACGACAGGTTTTTTTAAAAGAGAACAGCCATAAAGTTCATATACAACTTCCTCGCACAGCATTTTTTTTAGATTTTTTTTATAGGTTGTTCTTTAATCGAATTAGGTAGGTTGTTGAAAATTTCAATCATGTTGTTGCATGATGAATTTTTCACTAATTGAAGCCTGGATTGATCATATATTAGATTATTTTTGTTTCTGGTATCATAAATATGTTGCTTTTCAAATTTTTTAAATAGATCATAATTTTCTTTTATGAAGCACGCACTTTCATATATGTATAAACCGAAGACAGTTAATATATTGTATTTTTTAAATGTTTGGTGTAAGTGTTCTCTTGGAGACATGCCCATTATTATCCTTATGCATTTTTTTTGTAGAACGAAAACTTTTTTTGCGAGAGGAGCCATGCCCCAGAATATAATTCCATATTTTAGTAGAGAGTACACTAATCCATAGTATATATTTATTAAATATTCTATTGGCATATCATTTTTTAGCACTCTAAAAAGATAGCAGAATTTTATTATTTTTTTACATAATTCATTTATATGTTGTTGCCAATTTAATTTGCTGTCAATACGGATACCAAGAAAGTTGATGCTATTTTTAAGTTTTATAGATTCATGATTATTTAGGTTTATTTCATTTATGGTCTCACCAAAGTTTCCAAATTTAATAGCTTGCGTTTTTTTAATGTTTAGATTCAAGTTATTGTTAACAAACCAATCTGTTAGAGTATTTATAGATGACAGTATATCAGGTATAATACCTTCTTTATTTTTCCCAGTGAATACAATTGAAATATCGTCAGCGTATATAAGCATTTTTTTTTGTGTAATGTAACTAACGTCATTTAGATAAATAATGAATAGAAAAGGTCCTAGAATGCTCCCTTGTGGAACTCCTCTTTTAACAATCATATTATTAGATTGTACTTTAGTAATGATATTATTTGTGTGGTTTATTATTTGGGTTTTTTGTGTTCTGTTTGTTAGATATGATTTTATTATATCATTTGCTTTTCCTCTTATTCCATATTTTTCTAACTTACTTATTAAGATTTCTATGTCTAGGCAGTCGAAGGCTTTAGACAGATCATAGTACATGCCTATAGCTATTTGTTTTTTGTTCCATGATTCTAGTATATAGGATATTTCTTTAAAAATTAATTGATTTATAGATTTACCTTTCACAAAACCATGTTGTTGATTTGATAGTATCTTGTTTTTTTCAAAAAAGTTAGTTAATCTATTTATAATGGCGCGTTCAAAAATCTTTGAAAAAGTTGTAAGTAGTGATATAGGCCTGTAATTGTTTAATTTGTTTTTATCTTCATTTTTATGTATTGGAATAATTATTGCATTTTTTAATTTATCAGGGAATATTCCGTCCTCAAAACAAATGTTTATAATATAGGATAAAATGTCAGCTATAAAAGGAGCACACTCCTTAACAATATATGAGGGTACTTCGTCCCAACCAGTAGATGTTTTATTTTTTAATTGTTGACATATGTTATATATTTCTACACTATCAGTGAATAATAGAGCCATAGTATTTTTTTCATTTTTACGTAATGTTATTTCATTGGATATTTTAGATTGAATTCTGTCAGCTGTATTTATAAAAAAATTGTTAAATTCATTAGCAATATCTTTAGGATCATTTAAAGTTTGTTTGTTTTCAGAGTCTACCATGCTACTAATATTTTGTTTGTTTTTGTTACTGTGTTTAAGTTTTGAGTTAGCTATCTGCCATAAAGTTCTGGTTTTATTATCAGAGTTTTCTATTATTTTACTATTAAAATCAATTTTGCATGTGCGTGCCACTTTTCTAGTTATTTTGCAAATGTTTTTATATTTTGCGGTTAGATTTTCATCATCAATATTTAGTCTGTGTTTGTTTTTTAATTCTATATGTAATATTTTTTTCTGATTGCTAAGCTCTTTTAATTCATTAGAGACCCATGACTTGCTCTCATTTCCAGTTTTATTTATTGTGCATTTTTTTATTTTTGGAAAACATATGTTAAAACCATGTAAAAATACTTCTAGAAATTCATTAAATATTGTATTTCCTTGAGTATATTTGTATAACGTAGTCCAGTCCACATTTTTTAAATACCATTTAAATTCATTTATTTGGCTGTCACTGAAATTTCTACTTTCATATATAATATTTTCAGCATTGTTTATTAGTATATAATTGTAATGTCTTCACGGTGTAAAATAAATACAACAATGTATCAATGATATCTTTATTTATTATTAATATTGTATACAATAATTGCTAGCCGATACATGACTGTCTGTGGCTGTACACACAAGTTAACAACATTATTATTTGTTAATACGTAGTACGTTTATATGCGTACCACGTTTACAATGTCTTTATTTTAATATATGACACCTTCCCCCTTACAATCCGGCCTGAAAACGTTCTGGCTCTCTTACATTTCTTCGAGGGCGAGTGTCACTATTTACATCTGTATTATTTTGTATGTTTTCAGAAATTTGATTATTACTTACACTATCTAATTCTATATTACACTCATCGTTATTTTCTGAGAACATATATGTTTTAATTTTTGTTTGATTTTCATTTAAGCGTCTAATTTGATTTACGTGTCGTTTCCATGTTAAATCATCGCTTGTCTTAATCAAATAAACTGTACCTCCTAATCTTTTTATTATTTTTCCTTTAATCCACGATACTTTATTTAAAACTCGATAATCTTTAACTAATACTGTATCACCTATTTTAAAATACCTCGTATCCTCCCCTCTATAATTTTTTATTTGTATATTTTGTTTTCTCGATACGATTTCTTCAGTTTTTGGTAGTAACAAATCAAATCTACTGCGCAACTGTCTGCCTATTAATAATTTTGCAGGAGACTCCTGAGTAGTAGAATGTTTAGTATTTCTATAATCAAACAAAAATCGATTTATAATTGTATTTAAATCTATTGAACTTGAACTCATTGCATTTAAAATACAATTTTTTATTTGTTTAACTGCATTTTCTGCAGCTCCATTCGATGATGGATTATACGGTGGTGTAGTGATGTGTTGTATACCATTCATTTTTAAATAATGTTGAAACTCATCCGACGTAAAAACCGTTGCATTATCCGATACAATCTGTTTTGGTAACCCAAAACGCGCAAAAATTTCTCTAAGTTTACTTATTGTTTCGAATGAAGTGACATTTCTTACAACACAACACTCCAACCACTTGCTATGAGCATCAATTAACACTAAAAAATTTCGTCCTAAAAATGGACCTAAATAATCTATATGTATACGATGCCATGGCTCTTTTGGCCATTGCCAAGGATGTAATTTTGATCGTGGTGGGGAATTTTTATATTTATTGCACGTTACACAATTTGCTGCTATATTTTCAATATCTTTATTCATATTTGGCCACCAAAAATATGATCGTGCTAAATGTTTCATTTTAACCATGCCCATATGGCTGGTATGTAATTCATTTAATATATTTTCCCTCAACCTGTTAGGAATTATAATCCTATAGCCCCACATAAGACATCCCTGTTCTACTGTAATTTCTTGCTTTCTTAAAGCATATGGTTGTATTATATCTTCATACTTTTTAATTTTTATTTCTGGCCAACCATGTTTTACAAATTTCAATACTTTACTTAATTCTATGTCTTTACTTATTTCATTTTTAATTTGCTTAAAATTTACAACTAAATTATTATTTTCTTTAATATAGTTTACATAACAACTTTCATGTTCATTTTTCTCATAATAACAATTTACTTTAACATTACATCTAGATAAAAAATCTGCTTTGTTCCTTTTAGAATCAATAAACTCAATATCATAATCATATGCAGACAATTTATATGCCCAACGCTGTAAACGCGAAGCTGCCATTTGAGGTATACCTTTATTTTTACCTAATATTGAAAGTAACGGTTTATGATCTGTAACTAAAATAAATTTGTTTCCGTACAAATATTGATGAAACTTTTCTACTGACCATATTATCGCTAAAGCTTCTTTATCTATTTGCGAATAATTTGTTTCAGCTTTATTTAATACTCGAGAAATATATGCTATTGGTTTTTCCGATTTATCAGGAAAAACGTGCGATAAAATTCCACTTAAACCTGTGGACGATGCGTCAACCGTTAATTTCAATGGCAGGTTCGGGTTATAATGCACTAATACAGGTGCAGTTAATAACATTTCTTTAACCTTCTCAAACGCCAAACTACAATCTTTAGACCACACATATTTAATATTTTGTTTAGTTAAATTATATAAAGGGTGTAATATTGTAGCTAAGTTTGGAATAAATTTACAATAATAATTTACCATACCCAGAAATGACCGTAACTGCGTAACATTTAAGGGTTTAGTAATATTTTTAATGGCTAATAACTTTTCTTCATCTGTATGCAACCCTATAGCATCAATTTTATGCCCTAAATAAGTTACAGAATCCTTTATAAATTCACACTTCTCTTTTTTTACTGTCAATCCATAATTTGACAAACGCTTAAAAACTTCTTCTAACCTTTTTAAATGCTCTTCGCGAGTCTCTGCGGTAACCAATATATCATCCAAAAAACAAATAACCCCCTCTAAACCAGCTAAAACTGATTCAATAGTTTTTTGAAATAATGCAGGAGCAGATACTATTCCATATGGTAATCTATTAAATTTAAATAATCCTTTATGGGTAGAAATTGTGCATATTTTACTACTTTCTTCATCCAATACAAGTTGATTATACGCTTGTGACAGATCAATTTTACTAAACTTTGTACCGCCCTGTAATTTTGTAAATAATTCTTGAATTCGCGGTATTGGATGTTTATACACATTTAAACCTGGATTTACTGTAATTTTGTAATCCCCACATATTCTTATTTTACCATTAGGTTTCCATACCGGAACTATCGGTGTACCCCATTCCGAAAATTCAATGGGTGATAATATTCCCTCCTCTACCATTCTGTTTACCTCGTCTCCTACAATTTCTTTTATTTTAAAAGGTAAAGGTCGTGCATTATAAAATTTTGGTTCTACATTTTCCTTTAATTTTAATGAAACTTGACCCCCTTTAAATGTACCTAACTTTTTTTCAAATAATTTTGAATATTTTTGGCATAAACTATTGATATCACTGGTCATTGTTAAATTATTTATAATTCCCTCATTATTTGTGATATTAAAATTTAACTTTTTAAACCACATTCTGCCCATAAGCGGACAGCCTCCATTTTTAATAACATAAGCCTCCAAATTATATAGTTTATTTTGATAAACTACCCTTACTACTATTAACCCTATCGGCTTAATTTTATTTCCCACATAATCATGTAATATATCATTACAATTATTTAACTTAACATGTGGAAACTCCTGTTGCCATGTATCAACTGAAATTGCTGTCACTGCAGCCCCCGTATCGATTTCGAAATCAATTTGCTTACTCTCTACCGTTAATGTTACTTTAAAAGGATCATACACTTTATCCTTATTTTTAAAGTTAACAACAAAAAACGGAATATCATTATCATTACTATTTTTACTTAAATAATAATTATTATTAACATTAGTTTTGTATTTAATATTCCCCCTATAACACACCGCAGACGTGTGTCCAATCTTACCACACTTTGCACATTTAAAATGTTTATACTTGCACGTCGTTGAGATGTGACCTTTGACCCCGCATGCATAACAGCTGATTTGTTCGCCGCTCTTCGGCTGCATCCGATGCACTTTACTCGGCAATGCAGTGTTGCGCGTGCGTCCCCCACTCAGCTTGTTCATCGGTTCTGTCTTGATCACCACCCTTGATGACGTAGATGCTCCGGCCTGCGCCAACTCGTCCATCTGCCTTCTCGAAGATTCTTTGCTTTGCGCCAACTTGATCGCTGACTCCAAATTCAAATTCGTCGCATTTTCTTCGAAAAGTCGATCCCTTATCGGCCCAGGATTCATACCGACGATAAAAATGTCTCTTATTACCACTGGCAATTCTGTAGCCGAAAAATCGCAAGGAATAGCCAAACTTCGAACACGTGCTAACCAGTCGATCACTGATTCATTTTCGTCTTTTTTCGAGTTATAAAATTTATACCGGGACGGAAAATGTACCTTTATTTCTCTAAATTGGTCACTGAAAATCGATACCAGTTGTTGGTATGATTTTTGCTCCGGCCTCTGCGGATTACACAACTCGTACATCAGTTTGTACGCTTCCTCCGCTAATGAATTTAATAAAATAGCACGTTTTATTTCTTCGTCGTTAATATTGTTGGCCACAAAATAGTTATTCAATCTTGCGTTGAATATCTCCCAGTTTGTTGATTTTGGGTCAAACGACACCAACTGCCCAATTGTTGAAGCCATTTTTTTTTTCTTTTATTTTATATAATATAATATATAATATAATACTCGTACTTCACACAAAAAACTTTAACCTCGTCGCCAATGTAATGTCTTCACGGTGTAAAATAAATACAACAATGTATCAATGATATCTTTATTTATTATTAATATTGTATACAATAATTGCTAGCCGATACATGACTGTCTGTGGCTGTACACACAAGTTAACAACATTATTATTTGTTAATACGTAGTACGTTTATATGCGTACCACGTTTACAATGTCTTTATTTTAATATATGACAATAATCAAAGCTCAATATTTGTGAGGTATGATCAGAGATAAGATTATCTATTATTTTGACTTCACAATTTGTAATGTTTGTAGCAAAGTTATCAATACAGGTTTTTGAAGTGAGGGTTATCCTAGTTGGTTCATTTATTTTTAGTTCTAAATTAAAAGTAACTAAGATTTCAAGAAATCTTTCTTTTTTGCAATCGTTTAGTAGGATATTTATATTAAAATCCCCACATAAAATTATTCGTTTAAATTTATTTTTTGTTAATTCATATAGGGTGGTTTCCAGTTTGTCTAAAAAAGTATCAATATTACTTACAGCTGACGATCTATAGACACATAAGATTACAGTTTGCATATCCACTAGTTCGATACCCGTACATTCGAAGTGAAATTCTACGTTATGTTTTGTAATGGATTTAAGTTCTTTATAGTTCAAATTGTTATTTACAAAAATAGAGACACCACCACGCAATGATGTAGATCTACAAAAACAAGCAGCCAATTTGTAATTTTCTAGTTTCACTAAATCAGCCTCTTGAGGACACAACCAATGTTCAGAGAAACAAATAATATTTACATTATAACCACTGTCATATTAAAAGTTATTATGTATTTAATATAATATATAAATACAAATATTGAAATATTTGATGTATTTTACAAATGTTTATTCAGGGATAAAAATAAACGTATTATTTTAAATGTAATATAATTTTATTTACATTTACCTACGCATAACAAATCAACAAAAAAATAACCTGACCTACTTTATTTGAATTAATTTTTAGACTAAACGCGACCACTTACGGACTACAACAAGAACGTCTTGAGCTGTGCTTTAAGGGCAGGGTAACGTTAATTCGTACAAAAAAAGGCACATTTTTGTGAATTTTTTCCGACAACACAGTTAATATCTATTTATTAAAACTAATGTTACATCAAAGTATAACATTCCAAGAATATTTTGTAAAATTTTCATGTAAAAAAATTGAAAAATACGGCAATGGCGGCAATTATTTGGAAGCGTCTCGGAAAAAAGTATAATTGCGGTGCACCTCATAACTCGGTGCTGGATCATCTGAAATAAAAAAAAAAAAATTGTTCGTTAACTAATCGCTTTCCCCAGGTAACGCTGGGAGGGTTTTTTGAAATTTCAATTTTTCAATTTTTGGGAACACTTTGAAGTGAAAAACGCGATTTTTGCACACAAAAAAATCGGGTAATTTTTTATTATAAAATAAAAAATATTGACAAATTTGAAAAAAACACTCCAGCGTTACCTCGTAAATTATGTACAGAAATAGTATTTAAAATTTCAAAAGAATTGGCGCAGTAGTTTTTGAAATTATGAGGGGCACCGACTTTGAAAACGTGAGTTGTGGGAAAAACGTTTTAAAGTTTTAAACACTAAAAAATTTAGAATAAAACGTTCATAAGCGAGTTTTACTGGCTTACCTCACACTGAATCATCGATGCCAGGTCCATAAAGGATGTTGCTATCGTCCATAATGTCTAACGCATCTTTTTGCTCCTGTCTCCGACGAATTCTGCCTTCTTTTGTTTTTTTTTTCAGCGTCCTGCTCCACTTTACTTATACGCATGAAGTCAGTTGATCGCGCCCATTCATGAGCGCTCGGTTCACTTTAAACTGCTGTAACTTCGTTAGTTTGCTCCGATCCGTGTAAAATTTTCACACAATATTCTTGAAAAGTTTTTCATTCAGAAAATCGAACTAAAAAAAAAATGGAAAAAAAATAATTTAAATACGTTAGTCTGCCCTTAAATCAGATGAAATATTTGTAGGAGGGGGGTGAGTATTACTACATCAAAAAATATTAATCATTTTATGTGGTTTAGGCGGTATACCAAAAAAACTCAAAATTCGGAATTTCTTTAAATGCCTATATAATTCTTTTGTCAAAGTTGATAGGTACTTTTTGTTTGCGGTTTCTTAAAGCACTTTTTTGTTTAGAATTGATTAGTGTATTCAGAATTGTTATATTACTTTTAGTTTTCAAGTTACAAGCTCTAACTTTAGTTTTTCTTATGGGCCGCTAAGTTAGCTATATCATATTTGAACGTGTTTTTTACTCTACTTTACAACGATATGTCACATGTCATATTTATTATCGAAAAAAATTGAAAACATTATTTTTGTAATAGTTTATTGTATACACATATACAGGGTGTTCCAGACCACTTGTCCACTATGTTTTACGCCCAAACTATTGAAGATAGAGTTTTATGAAAAAAAATTTACTATGTATATCGACCCTAAAGAATTTCAGGAAAATATTTTCAACCCCCTTGGGAGGTAGTTTGGGGGGTACATGTCCGTTTCTCAGTAAAATCAAATGGAATGGTATGTTCAAAATTACATAATTGTAAAGACCATAAAAAAGTAAGAAACTTTTGTAAAACAAAAATTTTCATACTTTCAATTGTATAGAAAATATGGCGACTTGATCTCAAATTTTGGGGTTTTACTAAAAGTGCTCTAATTTCGTTAAATATTAATGGAATTTTATTCTTTTTTTAAATTTAGAAAGCAGAAATAACGACCTTTGTAATGATTTATGAATATTTAAGATTTGGATAGTTTAAAGTGTCATACGCGACATATCAAAAATACAAAAGTTCAATTAGGGATAATTCAAAATGTTTAAATACAATGATATATCAATTAGTACTTTGTCTTAAAGAAGATACGTAAGTAAACAACTTTTGTATTTTTGATATGTCGCGTATGACACTTTAAACTATCCAAATCTTAAATATTCATAAATCATTACAAAGGTCGTTATTTCTGCTTTCTAAATTTTAAAAAATAATAAAATTCCATTAATATTTAACGAAATTAGAGCACTTTTAGTAAAACCCCAAAATTTGAGATCAAGTCGCCATATTTTCTAAACAATTGAAAGTATGAAAATTTTTGCTTTACAAAAGTTTCTTACTTTTTTATGGTCTTTACAATTATGTACTTTTGAATATACCGTTCCATTTGATTTTACTGAGAAACTGACATGTACCCCCCAAACTACCCCCCAAGGAGCGGTTTTAGGGGGTTGAAAATATTTTCCTGAAATTCTTTAGGGTCGATAGTAAAATTTTTGTCATAAAACTCTATCTTCAATAGTTTGGGCATAAAACATAGTGGACGGGTGGTCTGGAACACCTTGTATATATTGACTTTGAAATAATATACAATTAAATTTTAATTTGATTAAATAGTATCGTGAAATAATGTTACCAATTATTAAATAAAATATTAGTGTTCTTTAAAAATTTATATGCATTACATTATTTTATTCATTTAATCAAGTTAAAATTGAGATTATTTGTAGTCGTTTTTCAATCACGTCAAAGAAGTATAACTTCTAACGCATGTACATAAGTACACACACTCAATGTTTTTTTATTTTTTTATAAATTTGGAATAAAAAACCTAAAAAAAAGTCTTCAAATTGCATTTTTATGTTTTTTTATGAATTAAAATACCTATTAAAAAAAAGTGACCAAATTTAACCCCTTGCGGACCATTGGTTGGGAACCACTGGTTTAGATAATGAGATAATTGTGACTGTCACTGTCACAATTACAATTTAAATAATGAAAAATTAGAAATTTTGTAAACAACCCATTATCGATCATTTCAATGACAAATATTTAGAATCGAGGATGCAAAATTTTAATAATAAAAGAACTTTTGATTTCACTAAAAGATAATGTGAAAAGTAGACAGTGAAAAAATGCATATTTTTGAACCTGTATCTGATAAATGTCCAAATCATAAATTTTGAATTTCAATACATATGCAATAAATGATAATAATCTTGATATAACAATTCTCTTACATCAAATGCTCTTGAAACGTTCATCTTTTGGTAGAATTTCAGATAAAGATGATCCGGAGTCAATTTTGGTGCAATTTTCAACCCGAGATGGTTTTTCCCTCCATCGCCTCTCAACACAGCTCGGTAGTGTTGCTTCATTATTGAACCGTCTGGTGTCTGAAAATGTTATTTAATTCAAGTAAGTATTCGTACAAAAGATGTTAACAATCCAGATAAAGAAATCTACGTCAAAATACAGGGTGTCCAAGATAAACGTGAAATGCATGGGGGTATCCTATACGGTAATAAATACAAATGTGGTTAAATCAGATTAATTATTTGTAGGAGGGGGGGGGGGGGGGGGGGGTGACTATTACTACATCAAAAATATTCATAATTTTATGTGTTTCAAGCGGTAAACCC
Source organism: Sialis lutaria (assembly GCA_949319165.1). Classification (NCBI taxonomy): domain Eukaryota; kingdom Metazoa; phylum Arthropoda; class Insecta; order Megaloptera; family Sialidae; genus Sialis; species Sialis lutaria. Next base: position 25,872,676 of record OX439239.1, on the reverse strand, counting down.
AAAAAACTCAAAATTATTTTAATAACAAATATCATCGTCAATAGTCGACACCTGTTTCAACTAATAGATTGCTTATTGACGATAGCCGTACCTCACGAAAGTTTCGTTGCGTCTTCTATTGACGACACCCGTAGTTAAAGGGTTAATAACCAAGTCTCCCTGTAAACCGATCACTATTTCACTATCACAATCTGTTTTTAAAGGATCTTCTTTTTCTAGTTGTTTGTTTCTAGTTTCTGTTAAGTATTCTTCTTTAACAGCCAAGTCTCCCTGAAAAACGTAACGCAATACAGTAATAAATTGAATTAGATGAAGGTTATGTTTTATAAAAAATGCTAAAAATATGTGTATGTATTACCTATTTACCTCATATTTCTGTTTGTAATATTTAGTATATTGATATGTTTCAATATCCTGAAGACAATCGATTTCTTCTATTTCTTGTTTTATATCTTCCTGTTTAATGTGAAACATTTCAACACAGTAATATTACAATATAAACTTACTTATTAATATAATTAATAGCACACAGTACATAAACTGTCATACAATAAATGGTTGCTTGTTCTGCGCATGCGCAGTCCACCGTTCTATGACAGCTTGTGTTAACTAGAGCAGTGATACTCAACATTTTCAAACCATCTCCTTTGTTTTAGCCTGATTGAATTTTTTTTAAAAATTACGAAAATATATATGAGTTTATTGATATAATTATTTGTGTACAAGTTTTGTATTTGTTGTGGTATTCAAATATAACTTATAACTTACTTATAGGCAATATTTGTGATTTTTTCATATTTTTAAATCGTGTGTTTTGTTCTGATTCATATTTTTACTTTGAGATTGCTCACAAATTTATATTAATAATGTATTATTCTTAAAAATGGGGGCAGGATTATAAGTAAAATGATAACACTTAATTATGTTTATTTTAATTTAATAATAATAAATACATTCTTATAACTAGGAACATATTACAAAGGTTTCTATGAAACTAATACACAAATTCAATATTATAAATATACTTTTAAGTGCTTTTTTATTTATTTTTATTTAAATCTTTATAACAATATTGTTATTGGTTAAAGGTCGTAAAACAGTTCTAAAGAAAACGATACGTATTTATATTTTCAAAACTGAACTGCTTACAGAAAAATGCAACAAATAAAAGTAACTCAGTTTTCTATATCTTTTTTTAATTACATAACATCTTTCCTAGATAAAGTCATATCTTAAAAACAGAATGTAACAAGTGTTTATAAAAGGATTTTTATCAGACTCATAGGACATAGTATCAGGAATTCTCTTTTCCCCTCTTTTTAAGGGCGTCCGGGGACATCCGGGAGGATTTTTCAAATGTGTCCGGGGTTTTTAAGAAGTTTGCCTACGTTAAAAAAGGTCGTCAGAATTACACGACACTGATGTGCGGTATTATAAACGACCTAGCAAAGGCTGTAGCCGGCTAAGCATGCAAAATCGGCCTTTGCAACGATTTGGCTGATTTTTTTTTTGAAAGTCACATTCTATGTAACATTCAATCTGACCAAATATTAGCTTCCAAAAATTTGTTATTTTCGAAAAAAACTTTTTTTTTTGATTTTCAAAAAAAAATATTTTTGTTATAATCCATCAATCGAATTTGATGGCGCTTGTGGTATATTATAGAGGTACTTATGACTCATCAGAGGTAATTTTATTATGGTTCTATGTACATAGTAAACCAGAAAATAATTAATACAATTTAAAAAATTAAAAAAAAAATGTTGTTTTCGGAGGGCAATCACCATTTTTTTATAAAATATACCTTGTACGTACCCAAACAACATATCAAAATCCCAAACTGATATGAAGGATATAACATACTCGTATAAATTCGCATACGGACGTATTGGCGCGGCGCGGGAATTATAACTGTCGTGTCGAATAGTTATAATAAAATTTATTTATTTTACAACAAATACAAATATAATTTTTATATAAAGCAAAATACAGTGTTACAATAATGTGACAAGCATAACTTCTATGTCGAAACAATCTACTATTCGTATGAACAGTGGGCTTATATACATACTAATTTGGGTTAATTATTGTAAATATTGTAATCACTTCTACCTTAATGAATATTAGTTAATGTTAATGTTCAACTTTCACATATAGGTATTTTAGGTATTTATTCCTTAATGAATATACTGGAATCCATAACTCGGGCGTGACGCGGGTGAACTGTATGGAGTGCAAGTGTCTTAATACTGTTAAAATATCTCTAATTTGTTGCTAAACAACAGGACTGAACAAGCCCGGAGGGGTCGGGGGAATTTAATGGGGCCCATGGCCTGACAAAAATAAAATATAGAGGCCGTAGTCGGGAATGTATGGGAACTGCTATTGAAACAATTATGCTAATTTTTTATCATAGGTTGCTTTTTAAGAAACATAAAATCGCCTCAAATCGCTTTTGAAATGTTATAATCGTCTTAAGTAGCAATAAATTACATTGCCGCTGCGAACTAACGACTCTTCTTGTATTATAAGTTATAGATAGGATTTTTTTTTAAATAAAAATGTTCTCAGCAAACAAAAATTTTGAAGCACATATACAATTAGGGTGATTTTATTTTTCTTAAAAAGTAACCTATGAGAAAAAATTAGCATAATTGATTTAACGGTCTCTATATTTTATCTTTGTCCGACCATGGGCCCCGTCAAATTCCCCGGATTCCTCCAGGCTTGTTAAGCCCTGTTATTTAGCAACAAATTAGAGATATTTTAACAGTATTAAGACACTTGCACTCCATACAGTTCACCCGCGTCACGCGCGCGCCGCGCCAATACGACTGTATGCGAATTTATACGAGTATGTTATACCCTTCATATCAGATTGGGATTTTGATATGTTGTTTGGGTACGTACAAGGTATATTTTATAAAAAAATGGTGATTGCCCTCCGAAAACAACATAGTATTTTTTATTTTTTTAAATTTTATTAATTTTTTTTTCTGGTTTACTATGTACAGAGGACCATAATAAAATTACCTCTGATGAGTCATAAGTACCTCTATAATAGACCACAAGCGCCATCAAATTCGATTGATGGATTATCAAAAAAAAATATTTTTTTTTAAATAAAAAAAAATTTTTTTTTCGAAAACTACAAATTTTTGGAAGCTAATATTTGGTCAGGTTGAATGTTACATAGAATGTAACTTAAAAAAAAAATCAGCCAAATCCATGCAAAGGCCGATTTTGCATGCTTACCCGGCTACACCCTTTGCTAGGTAGCCAGCACTCTCAAATGAGATATCAAACATATGACAGTTCTCAGTAAGTTGGTTTTTATCGTTTTTTACGCAGGGTTAGTAAATATACTTTACATGCCTTTTTTTACTTCCTATGTATGAAACTATCTATCTAAAACGCTAAAAACCAACTTACTGAGAACTGTCATATAAGTTTGATATCCCATTTGAGAGTGCTTGCAAGCTTGCAAATTTGCTAGGTCCTTTATAATACCGGACATGAAGCTAGCGACCAGACCACAGTAGTCACTTTGTAGAATTAAACGGTTAAAACAATTGTAAAAATCATTTCTCCCACTTTATATAGATATTAAATTGTAGGTATTTACACTTGTAATAACATACAATAGAAATAAAAATTCCAAAAATTTGCTTCCGCTTGAAATAGTCTATTTAATTAGCAAATAGGTTTGATTTGATGTTTAAATTGATACGAAAATCGTAAAATTCTTTGCTCTGAAATCTGGCATGGCTAAATTTATTGCAAATCACGTCAAAATTATTGTTGATAAGAAAAAAAAATTCCCCCTGAACTGACATGAAGATTTTTAACATCGCACGTCGAGCGACAAGAACTTTATTAAGTGCCAAAAAATCCAGGGGCATTTTTTATAATTTTTTTTCATATCAACAATAATTTTGACGTGATTTGCAATAAAAATATAATTCGCGGTACAACATAACTTTATACTACTTTATAGCACCCAGCATTTTGTTTTAGTCATAAAAACCTGAATTTTTTGTGATAGCTGATTTTTTTTTATTTAGTGCATTTTTAATAAAAGTTTGTTTTTAAAAAGTATTTTTTATATAATTTTATTTTCAGATTTTTAGTCACTGATTGACTAACTAACTAACAAAGTAACAAGTAAAGCTCATCAAACTCTTTCATTTGATATCCATATCAAGATGGTTATGAAGAAAAAGGCTACGATATTAGATATACTATATTGCATTTTTCACAGGACTTATACACGTACACAAAATTTCAAAGTTCTAACTCAATAAGAACTAGACGAAATTTTGATTGCAATATTTGACCCTTAAATAAAAGTTGTTTACAATTGAGCAAAAAAATTAGGTTTGAAGTGGTCAATTTAGGTCTTAACAATACTGCTTTGGGTCTACAGCTATATTCACATTGTTGGCATTTAAAGGGGCTTCATTAGTATATGTTAATAAAATTTGCTTCTTGTTTACAGCTATATTCACATCAGTTGCATATAAAAGGTATTTTATAAGTTTGTCTTCATTCATGTTTTGCTAAATAATCTCTACTTTTAAATTTATTATCTACACACTGGTCGCATTTAAGGCCTTTCATCAGTATGAGATAATTTATGTTTTAATAAACTGACTTTTTGTTTACAGCTATATCCACATTTGTCACATTTAAATGATCTTTTATTGGTATGTGCTAATTTGTGTCTTAATAAATGTGGTTTTTGTCTACAGCTATATACACATATGTCGCATTTAAAGGGTCTTTCATTGGTATGTGTTAATTTATGGCTTAATAGACTTGATTTTCGTTTACACCTATATTCACATTTGTCACATTTAAATGATCTTTCATTGGTATGTGCTAATTTATGGCTTAATAAATGTGGTTTTTGTCTACAGCTATATTCACATATGTCGCATTTAAAGGGTCTTTCAATGGTATGTGTTAATTTATGTGTTAATAGACTAACTTTATGTTTACAGCTATATTCACAGTCGTCGCATTTAAATGGTCTTTCATTAGTATGTGTTAATTTATGTGTTAATAAACTGCCTTTTTGATTACAGCTATATTCACATATGTCGCATTTAAATGGTCTTTCATTAGTATGTGTTAATGTATGTCTTGAAAAACTATATTTATGTATAAAACTACAATCACATTGGTCGCATTTAAAAGGTCTTTCATTAGTGTGTATTAAAATATGTTTTGATAAATTTGCTTTTAGTCTACAGCTATATTCACATACGTCGCATTTAAATGGTCTTTCATTAGTATGTGTTAATGTATGTGTTAGTAAACTACCTTTTTGATTAGAGCTATATTCACATATGTCGCATTTAAAGGGTCTTTCATTGGTGTGTGTTAATTTATGTCTTAATAGACTTGATTTATGTTTACAGCTATATTCACATCGGTCGCATTTAAATGGTCTCTCATTGGTATGTGTTAATTTATGTGTTAATAAACTGCCTTTTTGATTACAGCTATATTCACATATGTCGCATTTAAATGATCTTTCATTGGTGTGTGTTAATTTATGTGTTAATAAACTGCCTTTTTGTTTACAGCTATATTCACATATGTCACATTTAAAAGGTCTTTCATTAGAATGTATTAATTTATGTTTTAATAAACTGCCTTTTTGTTTACAGCTATATTCACAGTCGTCGCATTTAAATGGTCTTTCATTAGTATGTGTTAACTTATGTTCTAACAAATGTTGTTTCGTTTTACTACTATACTCGCACTGATCACATTTATGTTTATGTAATTTTACACTAGTTTTATGAGAACGTTGTTTAGTTAAACTGGACTCGTTAATTATTTCATTATTACAATATGTAGTAATAATAATATCTTCATTTTCTACTTGTTCATGTTTAATTTCTGGTACATTTTCTTCTTTAATAACCAAGTCTCCCTGAAAACCGATAAATGTGTAAGTAAATTAATTCTTATGGATTGTTTTACAGGAAAATAAAACCAACTTTAAATAAGCTGCCATAGGTGCCACGGGACTTTCTTATACGTATTACTGACAGTGAACAGTGTACATAATTATTATTTTATTGAAACATATTACTAACAAACTAATAAAAGGTAGAATAAAATGAATGGGACATAAACTATAGAAATATATTATTATATACATTATGTATCGAATGAATTTTGTTCATTCTAATAAAATTCATTCATAATCCACACTGTTTAATCTCAGTATTACGTATAAGAAAGACCCATGGTAGCTATGGCAAACACGTACACTGGTTCAGTCTCTGTAATATAGGTTAATATGTCAAAAGGTTGATTTTCGGTAGGTTAAAAACGGGGATTCAATCTTTATTCGTTTATAAAATAAAAAATATTTAAATAAGATTGAATTATTTTTTAAGTGCCGATTTATTCACGATCTACGTAAGAAATACGCCTATTTTGACATTTGTCAGGCAATTTCTAGCAAAATTCGCTAAACTGAACAATGACTAGAATTTTAATATTTTTGTTTTAGTCCCGAAGCACCTTAAAGAAGTTAAATAAAACTATTGTTTAGGAACCTCCGTTTTCTATTTAAGAATCTTTCTAAAATACTATATGTAACCTAACCTATATTTACTAACATGTGATTCAATTTTAACGGTCACTACAGTGGCGTAGTTATGGGGGGGGGAGATTAAGGGGATTAATACCCCCCCCCCCTCCATGAGTCTACGAAAATTATAATTTTTCAATAATGAATACATCTAAAAGTAAAGAATATAACCAATTTTTATATTTTGCACCTAAAAAGATGATTTTCATAATAAAAAATATAACTTTGTGATATTTAATACTGTCATATCCACCCCCATCGCAAAAAGCTATCTACGCCACTGGTTCTCTATGTATTTCTTACCTCATCTTCCTGTTTGTAATATTTAGAAAATTCATCATAGGTTTCAATATCCTGAAGACAATCGATGTCTTCTATTTCTTGTTTTATATCTTCCTGTTTAATGTGAAACATTTCAACACAGTAATATTACAATACAAATTTACTAAATATGTATAATAGCACACAGTACATAAACTGTCATACAAAGAATGGCTGCTTATTCCGCGCATGTAACAGCTTGTGTCGACTAGAGCAGTGACACTCAACATTTTTAAATCGTTTCCTTTGTTTTGGTTTGATTGATTTTTTTTCTAAACAGGTGATTGAAATTTCACAATAAATTTGTATTAATAATTAATTATTCTTTAGAAATTGGTTGCAGGATTATAAGTGAAATGACATAACTTAATTATATTTATTTTAATTTTGATTTAATTAAGTAATTTTATTTATGTATTACAATAAAATACCATATATGGTGTCACGTGACTAAAACTTAAGTAAATTTTATTCGTTTCGAATAGGTAGGAGTAAATTTACTTGGTTCATCTGGGGTTTTTTATAGTGATTTTGTTATTTTTATTCAGTATTTAGTAATTTTTTGTTGATAATGTTGAACTTGTCGACATCAGAATGAGATAAACTTATCTGTAGCAAGTGAAACAGCGATATTATTTTTGGTACCTAGCACTGTCGCTATTTAATAGTCTAGTAAACTTATCTGTCTTTTATAATACCGGCCCTAAGGAGATTAAATTCTGCGTAGAAGTAAGAAATTTACTTAGCGTCTACAAGTACTTGAGGAAAGAATCAAACGGAATAAAAAACCATTCTGTTTTATTTCGGAATCTGAATGTAAAAGATATAGCTATCAGACATAAAAAATAATAACTAAAAATTAGGTTGGTAGCTCTACAAACTTATTCAGACTGCTTGTACGTAATAAGCAACAATTGAACTTAATGAAGTTATTGACGGTGAATACGGATTTTTACAGAAACCGGAATGAAACGTCAAAGTTTGATTCTATTTTTTATTTACTGGGTTTTATACAGTGTGTTCCAAAAGTCGTGAAATTATTAAATATTAAATAAAAAGAGGTTGAATTTTTGGTAAAAATAATTTTTACAATTTTTCTAAGAGTTTTTAATTACTTCTTCAGTTACTGGGCTCGTAGTACATAACCCTTATAAGGGTATTCTTGTCCGATATATTTTTGCTTTTTATTTTTATTTTTTATTTTCGCTACTGTCTCATGTTAATAAACTTCAAACATTTTTTGGATGAAAAAAAAAACTAGATAACTCGCCCCTCATATACGAAATCTGAAAAAATAAGCCCTAAGGGTCAGTCCGCGGTGACGGGTGTGACATTTCAACTCGGATTGGAGTTCATAATTTCTAATTAATACTAGTTAATAACATGGTTTTACCATTTTTCTGTAGATCTTAATGTAATACATGTATATTGAAAGGTCTACGATTATTTTACAAAAAAATGTCAGCGTTCAAAGCCCTGTGACGGGTGTGACGCCAACTATTGCAAGTCTTTCATTAGTTGATTTAATTTTAAAAATATCTTTATAATATTAAATTTGTATATAATTTTTTTCAATATGTATCTAGTTATTGGGATCCGTCAGATGGGAGGAGTCTAAAAAAACATGGCGCTGATAAGGGCAAATTAATTACCGTGAAATTGTTTGATTTTAAAAATCACATATTTTAAAGTTACTCATTATAATTACAGATAATATCACACAATAACATCAAATACAATACGCATACGATATTTATTTTTGATTGTTTACAATTTTTCAACAAACAAATCTTTTAAATACATATTTATATTATAATAAATCAATTATACATAAGCAAATTGTAAAATTCTTTCTTGGTATTTACTGTCCTTTCATTCATTTTATTTTTGGATGATTTAAATTAGAGATGCCACGAATATTCGGCCACTATTCGGTATTCGGCCTGTTCGGCTACTTTTTTTACTATTCGGTATTCGGCCGAATAGTTCTCAATATTCGGCCGAATACCAAATTGTGAAAAAAGCACATAATAAATATTACTCACAATTTTTTTTTACAAAAACTCACCATATTTAATACATAAAATCTATCAGTGGTCAGTTATGATGAATGAACAAAATTGTTTTAGCATTTGTTGTTACACAGATCTTGCTGTTACACAACAAACAAACTGCCAGTTTATTATCTTCACTACAAATTTCATTATATTCCCAAATAGGTGATTTTTTATTAAATAGTGCCATTTCGTAAAACTTTTCACGAACAAACAGTAATATTTTTTAAGATATACCTACAGTGAATTATATTAAGGACTCTGTCCTCTTTTTTTATTTTTCGAAACTTTTGTCCTCTTTTTTTGTTATTTGGTATAATAACGATGTTATCCATAAAATTAAAAAATATATATATTTTATTTTTCTCAAAAATAATAATAATTATTGACTCAAAATTTTCGTCAATAATGATTATTAATTATATATTAATATTTTTAACTGTCTGGAATTGAACAAAATAAACCCGAATTAATTATAAATTATAATTTCATTTTAATTTATAAAAATTATTTATACAAATTCTGTTTTTGTATATTGTACAATACATACGAGTAAAAATTTGCAAAAAAAAGTCCAATCAATTAAATTTTAAATTTTTATAAAATGTTCAAGGTCCAAAAATAATGTGACCTTTTTCCGAGGAGTTTTCTGAATGGTAGGGAGGGTACTCCTATTTTGTTCTCTTTTTATAATTCTAGTCACCTTAATTATATCTTAAAAAAACAATCAATATGTGTATCTACACTTTTGTTGTAACAATCAACAAATAAATAATGCGTGTTGTGACGCAAATGAAACAAATATGCCCACGAAATGCACTAAGTATCACCGAATATTCGGCGCTTCGGCCGAGGCCCTAGCCGAATATTCGGTATTCGGCAAAATCACTATTCGTGGCATCTCTAATTTAAATTTAAAACTGAATATTGTGATTTAATCGTAAGTTTTACTATAAACCGTTAGTTTATCTGTCAGTTTTATGATTATCATTATTAATAGAAAATTTTACGATTCACATACAATGTTACCATAGAAATTTTACCCTTACTGTAGTTACAAGTTTTGCCACCAGGTGGTGTATGCTTATTTGACGGATCCCAATAAGAATGTATATATTAAGAATAGTTATAAGTTATATTTGAATACAACAAAAAATACAATACTTGTACACAAATAAATACATCAATAAATTTTAATATATTTTTGCTATTGGATTTTATTCACAAGTAGTTTCTACAAATTTTTTATCCCCTGACATACCTTTTGAGTTAATTTTGAGTAAAAGCTTGTAAAAAAGTCAATTTCACTCCTTAAATCGAAATTAAAACAAGTGTTGAAATTTAACTTATAATCATGTACCCAATTTCTGAAGAATCATTACGTATTAATATAAATTTATTGTGATATTTCAATCAACAGTTTAGAAAAAAATCAGAACAAACAAAAGGAGACGATTTAAAAATGTTGAGTATCACTGCTCAGTTCACAAATGCAGCCACAGAACGGAGGACTGCGCATGCGCGGAACAAGCGGCCATACATTGTAGGTATGACAGTACTGTGTGCTATTATACATATTTAATAAGTTTGTATTGTAATATTACTGTGTTGAAATGTTTCACGTTACCCAGGAAGATATAAAACAAGAAATAGAAGACATTGATTGTCTTCAGGATATTGAAACCTATGATGAATTTTCTAAATATTACAAACAGAAAGATGAGGTAAGAAATATACATTAATCCAGTGGCGTCTCTACAGAAATGGAGGCCCTAGACAATTTTGCAGAAGGAGAATTTTTTTTACAATATTTCACCCCCCCCCCCCACCACAGTTAAAAAAAAGTGTAAAGTTATGTAAAAAAAATATTTTGATGGTACAATATTAAAATGAAAAACAGCCAATAACACGCTAAATTTTCAAGTTTTCCGAGAATTGGATATACAATTTTAGTATTATAAAATAAAATAAAAACAGAAATATGAAAACCTGATAAAAGAATATGAATAAATGAAAAATCAATTTTTATCGCTTCGATTTAAAAAAAAAAATTCTTCACCACTTTTAGGGGCCCTCTGATGCTCGGGACCCCGGACAAAATAACCCGCCAGACCGGCGGTAGTTACGCCACTGCATAAATATTTTAAGCATTATCTATAAATAACTCGCTCAATGTAGTCGACTCTTTACGAATTATCGGTTTTCAGAGAGAATTGGTTGTTAAAGAAGAAAACGTACCAGAAACTAGAAGCAAACAACTAGAAAATGAAGATATTATTATTACTACTGTAATGACTTGGATAAATAAATAATTAAATCGGTTTAAAGTTATTTATTATTACACTATACAATAGATATTATTATTAAATTAAATATAAATTCGATATATACTCAACATACAAAGATCTCGTTATAACTGATTCATTTTTGCATAAAGTAATTTGTAATTACTTATTTTAAGTACAGCTGCCCAGTGCTGTCATCTACCGCCAATCACACTACTTAGTCGGGTTACAGATTTCTGTAATTTGTTCATTCCCATCGTTACTAAGTAGTTATTTGATTATCTTATAGATGTCATTACAGCACCCCCGGCTTAATTTGCTGCAATCAGAAAGAAAACATAATATTATAATATACATTTAAACAACTAAAAAAATTAAAAAATATATATAAAATGTTCCTGATTAACAATCGCGTCTACATCGACTTCTTAAATTGTAACCCGTTTCTGCTTCCGCTGTTAAAGGTTCGACTTGTACTTTTTCAGGATAGCTGTCGTGTAAGCTAACTTTCTCTGCAGGATTTCTTAACAATGACGGTACATACAGATCACTGTCGTCCCGTAGTTTAGTACACATTATTATCTGACTGGCGTGTCGTTTCCACGACTTTCCCGTGTCTAGTACGTCCACGTTATATGTTTGCTTTCCTAAACACTTTGAGATTCTCCCTCGTGTCCATGATATTTTTCCAGGTACACTGTAGTCCTTCACTATGACGTAATCGCCCGAAGCAAAATTGCGATTGCTTTTCCCTTTATAATAATGTTTTTGCTTACTCTGTTCTTTTAACACTTTAGTATGTATTTTTTTGTCTACCCTTTCACATTGTACAGTTCCCCCCTTTAGCAGGTCCATTCTATTTCGAAGTTTTCTTTTTAATAGAAGCATTGCTGGCGAGCTTCCGGTTGTGCCATGGTCGTTGTTTCTATAGTCTAAAAGAAAATTGGACAAAAAACGGTTTAAATTTTTGTTTGACTGTTGGCCATGCATCGCACGTTTTAATGCATTTTTTACCAACTTTACTCCACTCTCGGCAAGACCGTTCGTTTCAGGGTGACCCACCGGTATAGTTTTGTGAACTATTCCGTTATTATTCAAAAAGGTTTCAAACTCATGAGACACCAAGGATCTGCCATTATCGGAAACTAATTGTTTTGGCAACCCAAATCTAGCGAAAATCGTCCTTAAAGCGTCGATTGTTCGCTCTGAAGTGATGGATGCACCCATATCTATACATTCTACCCACTTACTGTAAGCATCAACTACAATTAAAAAATATTTATTGAATATGGGACCAAAAAAATCAACATGAATTCTACTCCACGGTTCTGAGGGCCAAGGCCAAGTCTTTAATTTCGATTTAGGTGGACTGTTTCTAAATGCTAAGCAATTTTCGCAACCCTTTGCCAAAGCCTCTAATTCCTGATCGAGTTTTGGCCACCACACATAATTTCTTGCCCTTGCCTTCATTTTTGAAATTCCCATATGTGTTTTATGTAGTTCGCCTAATATTTTTTGCTGTTGATTTTTGGGTATCACTAAACGATGCCCCCAGAATATGCAATCCTTTTCGATTGATAATTCTAATTGCCTTCGTTGATACGGTATATACTTTTCATCTACTTTGTTTGGCCAACCTTCCCTTACATACTTTTGAACCTGTTTTAAAATTGTGTCAGTTTCTGTGGCTGACTTTATTTCATCCAAAGATAATGGAAAGTCGTCGGCTGAAGATAAAAAATTTATAAATACATCGCTCTCGTCGGAATTGTCTGTTTCCGTGTTTTCTAGAGGATAACGTGATAAAAAATCGGCCGTATTATTTTGCGATTTTATGTATCTTATTTCAAAAGTACTATCTTTTTTTAATAATTGATATAAAGGTGAACATTGTTCACTCGCTTTAGGTACAAAGTTTCTATAATAATTGACTAAACCTAAAAATGACTGAACCCCCTTTACATCTTTGGGTGGTGGTGCATCAATAATTGCCTGTATTTTTTCTTTACACATATGTAAACCCTCTTTATCTATTATGTGCCCCAAATATTTAACTGACTTGGTTAAAAAAATACATTTATCCTTGCAAACTTTTAACCCTGCGTCCCTTAAGGTTTCTAAAACCTTACCTAATCTTGCGATGTGATCGCTCCTATTTTTTGCTGTTATCAGGATGTCATCCATGAATACTACTACCCCCGGGAAACCTGTAAATAACGAGTCCATTGTCCTCTGAAAAATAGCTGGACTTGACGCTACACCAAATACTAATCTGGTATATTGAAATAACCCTTTTGATGTAGAAATGGTCGTTATTTTTTGCGATTCTTCGTCGAGTACTAATTGTTGATAGGCCATACTTAAATCAATTTTTGAGAATTCTTCTCCCCCATGTAATTTAGCAAACATTTCTTCTATTTTAGGAAGCGGATATTGTTCGACTAACAACTGAGGATTTACTGTTATTTTATAGTCGCCACATATCCTAACATCCCCTGATTTTTTTAGAATTGGCACTATCGGAGTGCCCCATGCGCTATATTTTACTCTTTTAAGTACTCCTAAAGCCACTAATTTATCTATTTCAGCTTCTACTTTTTCTTTAATAGCTAAGGGCACTGGCCTAGGTTTGCAAAATTTGGGCGTAGCTGATGGCTTTAATTTTAAATTTACTTAGCCCTTATTAAACGTTCCCAAATCGCCATTAAAAACCTCTCCAAAACTTTCTAACAGTGGAGTTAAAATTTCATTTTTGCAAAAATTAAATTGCCTAATCTCCATTTTAAATGCGTGCATCCAATCCCTTCCTAATATAGGTGGCCCCCCATTTTCAATCACATAAATATTGAGTAGTTTGCAACAATTATTAAAAGTTACCTTTAATCTGCAGACACCTTTGGGTCTCATGTAGCTACCATTATAACCTATGAAACCTTTTTGTGTTGGAAGTAGTGGACAATCCTTGAAATACTTAGTGTACACCTGCCACGATATTGCCGAAATTGGAGCACCGCTGTCCACTTCCATTTTAAACCATACGCCATTGATACTCACATCTACACAAATCGGTTGCAAGCCAGCGTCAGCCCTAAAATGAAATAATGACAGATCAGCGTTATCAATATAATTATCGATATAGTTATGGGTTAGGTCCTTATTTTTTCTTGTGCACATTTTTTTTAAATGTCCTTTACTTTTGCACTTTTTGCACCTATAGTTTTTATAACGGCACTGCGCTTCCACGTGGTTTGCGTAACCACATACTGCGCATTTTTTCTTCTGACTTCCGTTACCAGTTGAGTTATCACCTCTGTGTTGAGTTTTTTGCTTCTGCGCAACTCGATGAAATCCGGACGTTCCTGGCTCCTCTTTGACTTGCGCAGTCGGGACATCGTATTGATGCCGGATGCAGTCTACTGCGTTTGCCATGTGCATGGCGCGGTCGAAGGTGAGTGACGTCACGTCCTCGAGAAATAACTTATCTTTTATAGGCCCTTTCTCGAATCCCATTACGAATTTATCTCTTAATAACTCGTTAAGATGTTGACCGAATTCACATGTCGTAGCCAATGCTCGAACTCTTGCCCCCCATTCTGCCACTGTTTCGCCATTTTCTCTTACCGCTTCGTAGAATTTTTTCCTCTCGGCAAAACCTTGCTGAGGCGGCCTAAAATGGTTGTCGAACAGCTCAATTAGTTGCTCGAATGGTGTGTCTTCCGGTTGACCCGGATGGCATAAGTTTATGAGTAGCTGGAACGCTTGCTGAGTCAAACAATTGATTAATATCGCCCTCTTCTTAATGCTCTTGTCAGCACCCAGTTCATTCATAATAAAAAATTGGTTTATTTGTTTTTTAAATATTTGCCAATCGTCGCTTTGACTGAATGTAGGCATTTTACCCCATATTGCTCCTGTATTGCTGTTCACCAGCTGAGGTGTCGTTGCTGTCGGAGTTGACGGCATTTTTTAAAATAAAATTTTACCGTTGCACGTGTTTTTTAAAAACTTGAATTTTCTTGCTTTAACTCGTCGCCACTGTAATGACTTGGATAAATAAATAATTAAATCGGTTTAAAGTTATTTATTATTACACTATACAATAGATATTATTATTAAATTAAATATAAATTCGATATATACTCAACATACAAAGATCTCGTTATAACTGATTCATTTTTGCATAAAGTAATTTGTAATTACTTATTTTAAGTACAGCTGCCCAGTGCTGTCATCTACCGCCAATCACACTACTTAGTCGGGTTACAGATTTCTGTAATTTGTTCATTCCCATCGTTACTAAGTAGTTATTTGATTATCTTATAGATGTCATTACAACTACATATTGTAATAATGAAATAATTAACAACGAGTCCAGTTTAACTAAACAACGTTCTTATAAAACTAGTGTAAAATTACATAAACATAAATGTGATCAGTGCGAGTATAGTAGTAAAACGAAACAACATTTGTTAGAACATAAGTTAACACATTCTAATGAAAGACCATTTAAATGCGACGACTGTGAATATAGCTGTAAACAAAAAGGCAGTTTATTAAAACATAAATTAATACATTCTAATGAAAGACCTTTTAAATGTGACATATGTGAATATAGCTGTAAACAAAAAGGCAGTTTATTAACACATAAATTAACACACACCAATGAAAGATCATTTAAATGCGACATATGTGAATATAGCTGCAATCAAAAAGGCAGTTTATTAACACATAAATTAACACATACCAATGAGAGACCATTTAAATGCGACCGATGTGAATATAGCTGTAAACATAAATCAAGTCTATTAACAAATAAATTAACACACACCAATGAAAGACCCTTTAAATGCGACATATGTGAATATAGCTGTAATCAAAAAGGTAGTTTACTAACACATACATTAACACATACTAATGAAAGACCATTTAAATGCGACGTATGTGAATATAGCTGTAGACTAAAAGCAAATTTATCAAAACTTATTTTAATACACACTAATGAAAGACCTTTTAAATGCGACCAATGTGATTGTAGTTTTATACATAAATATAGTTTTTCAAGACATACATTAACACATACTAATGAAAGACCATTTAAATGCGACATATGTGAATATAGCTGTAATCAAAAAGGCAGTTTATTAACACATAAATTAACACATACTAATGAAAGACCATTTAAATGCGACGACTGTGAATATAGCTGTAAACATAAAGTTAGTCTATTAACACATAAATTAACACATACCAATGAAAGACCCTTTAAATGCGACATATGTGAATATAGCTGTAGACAAAAACCACATTTATTAAGCCATAAATTAGCACATACCAATGAAAGATCATTTAAATGTGACAAATGTGAATATAGGTGTAAACGAAAATCAAGTCTATTAAGCCATAAATTAACACATACCAATGAAAGACCCTTTAAATGCGACATATGTGAATATAGCTGTAGACAAAAACCACATTTATTAAGACACAAATTAGCACATACCAATAAAAGATCATTTAAATGTGACAAATGTGGATATAGCTGTAAACAAAAAGTCAGTTTATTAAAACATAAATTATCTCATACTGATGAAAGGCCTTAAATGCGACCAGTGTGTAGATAATAAATTTAAAAGTAGAGATTATTTAGCAAAACATGAATGAAGACAAACTTATAAAATACCTTTTATATGCAACTGATGTGAATATAGCTGTAAACAAGAAGCAAATTTTATTAACACATACTAATGAAGCCCCTTTAAATTCCAACAATGTGAATATAGCTGTAGACCCAAAGCAGTATTGTTAAGACCTAAATTGACCACTTCAAACCTAATTTTTTTGCTCAATTGTAAACAACTTTTATTTAAGGGTCAAATATTGCAATCAAAATTTCGTCTAGTTCTTATTGAGTTAGAACTTTGAAATTTTGCGTACGTGTATAAGTCCTGTGAAAAATGCAATATAGTATATCTAATACCGTAGCCTTTTTCTTCATAACCATCTTGATATGGATATCAAATGAAAGAGTTTGATGAGCTTTACTTGTTACTTTGTTAGTTAGTTAGTCAATCAGTGACTAAAAATCTGAAAATAAAATTATATAAAAAATACTTTTTAAAAACAAACTTTTATTAAAAATGCACTAAATAAAAAAAAATCAGCTATCACAAAAAATTCAGGTTTTTATGACTAAAACAAAATGCTGGGTGCTATAAAGTTATGTTGTACCGCGAATTATATTTTTATTGCAAATCACGTCAAAATTATTGTTGATATGAAAAAAATTATAAAAAATGCCCCTGGATTTTTTGGTACTTAATAAAGTTCTTGTCGCTCGACGCGCGATGTTAAAAACCTTCATGTCAGTTCAAGGGGAATTTTTTTTTCTTATCAACAATAATTTTGACGTGATTTGCAATAAATTTAGCCATGCCAGATTTCAGAGCAAAGAATTTTACGATTTTCGTATCAATTTAAACATCAAATCAAACCTATTTGCTAATTAAATAGACTATTTCAAGCGGAAGCAAATTTTTGGAATTTGTATTTCTATTGTATGTTATTACAAGTGTAAATACCTACAATTTAATATCTATATAAAGTTCGTTTAGCTGATCCAAACTTTAACATCTCTGGTGAAATAGATATGCTCATTGGATCAGAAATGTTTTATAAAATTTTACACAAAGGCAAAATTGAATTAGGTAATAGTGCCCCTGTTTTACAAAACACTGCATTCGGTTGGATTTTTGGTGGTGTTTTGAATGTCAAAAATCAGGGTAACACTAATGGTGCCGTCACATTACTTTCACGTGTAACGGAAAATGTTATAGAATTACCTAAACCAATGACAACTTTATTTAAAACTAATGATAATAAATACGATTCTTTTCCATTAGAAAAAGTTGATCGTTTTTCGTCTTTTAATTACTTACAAAAAGCTTTTGAGTTTGGGTTTCGTTTCATGTATAATACTACATCTAAAAATGTACATCGCCTGTCTCAGTGGAATCAAATTCAAAGACTTCGTCAATTGTTTTGGCGTCGTTATAGCTCAGATTATCTTAATTCTCTGCAGCAAAGAACCAAATGGGTTCATGTGAAGGATGATATTACTCCTGGTACTATGGTACTAGTCAAGGAAGATAACATTCCTCCTCTTAACTGGTGCTTGGCCAGTATGCGTTTTAAATGATATTTAATGAGTTTGATACCCGATTCCCACAATCCTCCCCAATGGGGAGAAGCGGGTGGTATAAAATTCCATTCCACTGCATCCTGAGTCATACTGTTATAAATATTAGCGATACTTAATTTATCATTGAGCATTTTATATAAATCATTGAGCTCATTTCGAGCACCTTTAAAATTAGTCCCATTATCACTATATATTCTTTTGGGTTTCCCACGACGTGACATAAATCTACGTAAAGCACTTATAAAGGTAGAAGTCGACATGTCGGAAACAAGTTCCAAATGAACTGCCTTAGTAGACATACAAATAAAAAGACAAATATAACCTTTAGTAATAAGGGTTTTACGTAAACGCGATTGTTTAATATCAATAGCTCCACTATAATCTAATCCTACATAAAGGAAAGGTCTGTGGGGTGTAACACGCACAGATGGTAGATCCGACATGATCTGTTCAGTAGGTTTAGCTACAAAACGAAAACATTTAATACATTTATGAATAATATATCGTATTTTATTTCTGCCGTTAATGATCCAGAAACGCAAACGTAAATTGGCTAAAGTAGACTGAGCACCTGCATGCAACAGTCTTTCATGCTCATTCAAAATAATCAATTTAGTAATATGATCTTCCGCTGGAAGAATCATAGGATGACGTTGTGATTCAGAAACAGATGAATAATTCAGTCTGCCACCTACACGTATAATTCCATTTTGATCAAAAAATGGATGAAGATATTTTAATTTACTAAAACTTAAATCTACATTATTAGGAGATGCTTCATTTCTAGTAAGTAACAATATTTCCTTTGAAAAATAATGTTGTTGTAACTCACGAACTATTAATTTCAATGAGTTATCTAATTCGATAATAGATAAAAATTCTTTTGGTTTGATTACATTTTTAGATGTAGTATTATACATGAAACGAAACCCAAACTCAAAAGCTTTTTGTAAGTAATTAAAAGACGAAAAACGATCAACTTTTTCTAATGGATAAAAATCATATTTATTATTATCATTAGTTTTAATTAAAGTTGTCATTGGTTTAGGTAATTCTATAACATTTTCCGTTACACGTGAAAGTAATGTGACGGCACAATTAGTGTTACCCTGATTTTTGACATTCAAAACACCACCAAAAATCCAACCGAATGCAGTGTTTTGTAAAACAGGGGCACTATTACCTAATTCAATTTTACCTTTGTGTAAAATTTTATAAAACATTTCTGATCCAATGAGCATATCTATTTCATCAGAGATGTTAAAGTTTGGATCAGCTAAACGAACAAAAGATGGCCAACGTATTTCATTTTTATTGAAACTACGCAAGGGTAAATTATCGGTTATTTTATTAATAACCCCAAATTGTATTTTAATTTTATAATTTGACACTCTGGATTGTAATTCGAGGTTAACTATTTCTGAAACAGAAGATGTCTTTCCCCCGAACCCTGAAACACACCAGTTAGATTTACATCCAGAAATGTTTAAACGTTTTAAACATGTACTAGTGATAAAGTTACGATCACTTGCACTATCCAAAAGCACTCGACAATTCTGATGAGCACCATTGGCATCGACTACTTTAACAATAGCAGTTGATAACAATATAATTTTGTGATTACTATTAATCACATGTTTTTGACAACTAATATTTGAAATTACATTTTCACCTACACAATTGAGCGATTCACTTTCATTATTGTTAGATATTATACATGAAGTGCCTTTAGTAGAAGAGTTAACATTTTCTTCTCCTGGAGAAATGTCTTTATGAAGTAGTTCATGATGATTTTTATTTTGACATTTGGGACAACCCGTATATGCACTATTACATTTAGAGAATTGGTGCTTATCACTTAGA
The DNA here is from genome assembly GCA_949319165.1 of Sialis lutaria. Taxonomy (NCBI): domain Eukaryota; kingdom Metazoa; phylum Arthropoda; class Insecta; order Megaloptera; family Sialidae; genus Sialis; species Sialis lutaria. Next base: position 25,852,342 of record OX439239.1, on the reverse strand, counting down.
CAAAAATAACAAAGCTGTAATTTATTTACAAATGAACGACGTTCGTCAAGTTTTAATTTTTGAAACTGATAACAACGATATAAGAAATGAGAAACTCCTTTACAATAAAGACACCTTTGTTGTAAGTTCTTTGAAGCAAAGCAAGAAATAGATTTTTTACTAAAACTCGAAGTAGAAACAGATTCTCCGCGAGTAACAGTTTCAAGAGCTCGACATTTATTGTTTAAATATTTTTTGAATGTCTCTAATGTTGGGAACTCGTTATCGTTTCTTTGAATTTCAAATTCTCTAATAGTTTCGAAATCAACCTTTTCCGACAAAATATGAATAAGGAATAAATCATGCATATTTGGAATTTTTAAAGCTTCCAAACTATCATGATGCTGTGTAAATTCATTCAATAAATTTCTTAAACTGGTAGATGAATTTTTGGTTGCCTTTGTTAAATTAAATGTGTATTTGCTATTAATATTTTGTTGTCATATCGCTCTAATAGCGTTTCCCAAGCTCTAATATAATTAGCATCTGTACATTCAATGCTGGAGATAAGTGACAATGCATTACCTTTTATACATGTTTTGAGATAGTAAAATTTTTTAATATTTGATAACTGTGTGTTATCGTGTACCAAACTGGCATACAAATCCTTAAAATTCATCCATTTCTCATAATCACCCGCAAAAATTGGCAAATGAATAGTAGGTAACGAAATTGAATGATTATTACCTGTTGATGTACTTGAATGAGATTTTACATCCTTTATAACTTTTAGATTAGCAAGAGCTATACTTATATTTTCATGTAGTTCATAGCGTTTGTCAAAAGTAAGTTTTCCTTCAGGAGCATATTTTTTTTCGTCATGTATTTCCAATTCCATTTGTACATTTTCAAACCTACTGAATACATCAGTCAAAATGTCCAAACCACATTGCAATTTGGTAGAATCGGTGATAAAATGTACATCACCTAATTGATTTTCTATATCAGTTATCCTACCCCTAAGGTACCTCCTCTTTGCTACCAAAGCTTTAATACTGTCAGTCATTTTTAGTGAAGTAAAAACAATATAGTATGTAGCAAATGAAATTAATTAAAATAGAAAAGAATGCTCAATGTAAAATAAATTATCAAGTAGATGACTTTAAATATCCAATATACACGAAAATCACTGCAGCTGTCAAAATTACAACAATTAATATTTTTTGAAAAATATTTTCGACAACAATCAGTTAACCTCAAATACCAAATATCGTATAAAAAATCATCTATTTGACAACTACGAAAATTAAATATAAAAAACAACTTACAGTCTCAAAAATTAAAGGTATTTAAACATAAATCATACCTTAAAATATCGGTATGGAGAACCATACATGACTTCCATGTTCTATAATATCTTTTAAAATAGATAAATGTTAATATAAAACTCACCTTTGTATTATAAATATTAGTTTTCTAATATTCTAATGTCAGTTGTAGAATAGACATTTTTGTAAAATAATAGTTATCTGACATTTGAATTTAACTGCGCTTGTTTCCATGGCAACATGAATTTATTAGTATTTAAAATTAAAATTTTGAGGGTGGTTTTCACCCCTTCAGTGGCTATCTAAGCACGTTTATGAAATAAGTGCCCCTTAGATTGGATTGAACTACAAGTGTACCAAGTCTTATCAAAATTGGTGAGATAATACTCACTTTTCAGACGATAATAGGTACAAAATTTCGAATATTTCGGAAACCCCTAATCCGATTAGCACCAAAATCAATAGGTCTGGAGTACTCACTGAGGCAAACATTTTCCCCAAAAATAATTCAAATCGGTGCATATCTACAGTAGTTATCGTACACGGAAGAAAATTCTACATCCAGACACACGCGCAGACACACACACAGACACACACACAGACACACGCACAGCCGCCATGCGGAAATTAACTTTTCTTTACGTTTTGAAGTTAGTACAATCAGAATTTGCTTTTTTTTCGGACATGATTTTTTGACGGTATTACAATACTTCCATTTCTTCGAACATGGAAGTAAAAACACAAGTGACATATAAAATTTGTCACAAACAATCAAAGGTAAACACAATGCACAATGCACCAAACTTATCTTGACGCCGGCGCTATCTTCGAATTGTTTATGTCCAAATGATGTCCTTGCTTCAATCCACCTTTATAAACACATCTGACATATGAAATTTGACACAAACAATCAAAGCTAACCACTCAACACAATGCAGCCAACTTAACTTGACTCCGGTGCTAACTTCGCTATTGTCTATGATATCCAAATGAATGTCCAGTATAGTATAGTATACATGGGCGTACCCAGCATTTTGTCCAGGGGGGGGCAGATTTTTTTTTTTTTATAAACCGATTTAGTCAGTGTGTTTCGCCTAGAAACCCGTGATAAGAGGGGTTAGAACAGATGGGTTATTAACCTTTTTAGGTATTGAAGTGCAAAAAAATGTTGTGTAATGTCCTTATAAATGGGCATTATTGTAAATAAACATTGGGTAATTTTTCCTTTTTTTCTTAAATATTCTATCTTTTCTGTGCTACGCTGTTGCAACTTTGAATTTTGGCTACAAACTTTTTTTCAATCGTAAATTTATTTTTATCATATAGAAGACAAAATATCTACAAAAATGTACTCTACCTGTACATGAGGATGGGCCAATTTTTTAACCTACCTCGGCTACCCCCCGACATGAAAGTACTCGCAATTCTAAGAAAAAACGCCAATGGAACTATACCTCTACATTCAACTTTAGTTCGGCGCATTTTTGATTGAAAATTTTAAATTTGAGTCCCTTGAATTCAAATAGGTTAAACTAGGAAAAAATTCCCATCAATTAAAAATATCAACTTTTCGAGGACAATAGTTATGAAGAAAATTGTAGCTTATAAAATTCTACACAAAAAGGTAACTATACTTTTTTCGTATAATCAATACTTTTCAAGTAAAAAGTTTGGAAACGGGGTTTTCATCCTTCAACCATTTTTTAAGGGTGTTGCACCACTTTTCGCTAGTCTGGGCTATTTTTTTCGAATTTTACGCCTAAAAATCAATAATAATCAACCATAAAATTGATTGCCACTAAAATTTGGGATTTTGGCACTTTTCACGACACTTTTGACTGGGCACTTAAAAAATTAAGTTTACTTAAAATGTATAGATTATACGAAAAAAGTATAGTTTTCTTTTTTGTGTAGAATTTTATAAGCTACAATTTTCTTCATAACTATTGTCCTCGAAAAGTTGATATTTTTTTAGATATTTGCAAGTTTAACCTATTTGAATTCAAGGGACTCAAATTTAAAATTTTCAGTCAAAAAAAACTAAAGTTGAATGTAGAGGTATAGTTCTATGGGAGTTTTTTCTTAGAATTGAGAGTACTTTCACATAGGGGGGTAGTCGAGGTCGGTTAAATTTTGTCAATTCAATTTGGCCCACCCTACTATACATATACATATGTATGTATTAGTTGTCGATTTTAGTGGGTTTTATTCATTCTATTTTTTCTATTTTAGGTAAAAAATCGATTTTATTTGACTGCTTTATAACTTAATAAATACATAAATATGATAGTTTAAATGTAAAAAAATAAAATTAACATTTTTTTGCCTTATATAAAAAGGAAAATTACAATAGTTTTAACAAGAGATTGTAATTTTAAAAATGGTGTTTTTTCTGGATCAAAATTTTAAATTAAAAATCAAATGCACATCATATAATAATAATATAATAACTACCTAATTCACTATCGCGCGTAGCGCGACTTTTTTAAAAATTAACTCATAACGTGACTCAAAAGTGAGTTTTCAGAAGTAAAATACCTATAAATTTTATAGGTATTTTGCATATGCAAATAATTAACCAGCTAAATGTATAGTAAGACAGGTCCAGGGGGGGGCAGCTGCCCCCCCCCCCTGCCCCCCCCTCGGTACGCCCATGATAGTATAGTATAGTATAGTATAGATATAGTAGAGATGGCTGTTATCAACAAACAGACGAAATATTGATGTCGGAATCTGTGATTTTCCTAAAAATCTTCGTTAATTATAATGTTCCATATACGCTTGATCGTATCCGGGTCGAAGTGGACCAAAATGTTCGATGATAGACCAAAAATGTAAACGCCTTAGGACCAGTTAACTCGAAACACAATGTTAACACTATTTAAATTAAATTCCTTCGATATTAGCGGTTAAATATTAGAAAAAATTATAATTAATTAGATGAAGAAATTACACTTGTTTAATGGCATCAAATACCACGCCTCGGAATCACAAACAATATATTTTAATAATATGTATATTGATATAATAAAGTTACATATCTTTACACACAACAATTTTCTGAATATATTTTTCCAACTTGTTATTTAAACAAAACAACACATAACTACTAACAAAATGGCAAAGCCATCTTTAAATTAACAATCAAAAACAATAAATATAAAACGTACATAGTACAGAGGTACTCAACAATGACGTACATAGTACAGAGGTACTCAACAATTACTGTTTTGAAATGTTTCATATTAAACAGGAAGATATAAAACAAGAAATAGAAGACATCGATTGTCTTCAGGATATTGAAACCTATGATGAATATTCTAAATATTACAAACAGGAATATCAGGTAAGAAATACATACCGTCGTTGTCATTTTAATATCTCCTATGTGCAAATTACAAAGTTTTGAATAAACTAACAAAAACTATTTAAACATTATTTACCAATTTTATCCGTTATAATATTCTTTTATCATAGCATAAATATTCTTTTAATCTATTGTTTTTTATTTAATATGACTCACCTTTTATTTCGTAATTGAAAAAAAAAATGTTTTTGTATTTTCAACTGTACATAGGAGATATTAAAAGTTAATTGTTTTCACATAGTAGATATAGTTAGATAGTAAAACTAATTTTTATTAATTAATTAATTGCCACAGTTATATGCAAACGATGTAAATTATCTAGAAAACAACTCCCTTATGTGTATAAATTGAAAGTGAAGTTGACTTTTTTAATTTCTCTTATGTGCTGTAGATCACACATAGGAGAAATTAAATTTACTTATATGAAAGAAACGGAGATTGTTATACTGTTGATATATTATGGAACAGATAGAGAAAAATTATATAAAAAAATACTTTTTAAAAACAAGCTTTTATTAAAAATGTACTAAAAAGGAAAAAAACAAATTTTCAGCTATCACAAAAAATTCAGGTTTTTTATGACTAAAACCAATTAAAGCGCGGGGTGCTCATGAAGGCAAATGTATAGTTTTTAATTAATTAATTATTTCATTATAGTGAAGTATTATTATAGTTTATCAAAAATTCTACTGTATTTATTTGATTTAATGTGCAAATTTTCCACTGTTATCTTATATTAATTTATATTTCATTTCTTATTCTGCATAAGAATTTTTATTCATACATTTGTCTTTATAGCGCCCCGCGCTTTTATTGGTTTTAGTCATAAAAAACCTGAATTTTTTGTGATAGCTGAAAATTTATTTTTTTACTTTTTAGTACATTTTTAATAAAAGCTTGTTTTTAAAAAGTATTTTTTTATATAATTTTATTTTTAAATTTTTAGTTACTGATTGACTAACTAAATAACATACTAACAGGTAAAGCTCGACAAACTCATTGATACCCATATCAAGATGATTAAGAGAGAAATGTAATCCGCCATCTTGGGGCGCCCGCCATATTGAATTTAGAACGATATTAGATATACTATATTGCATTGTCACCGGACTCATATATGTATACAAAATTTCAAAGTTCTATCTTAATTAGAACTAGTCGAAATTTTGATTGCAAAATTTGATCTTAACTAACTAACAAACAAACAAGTGAAGTTAAATAAAAGCTTTTAAAAAAAAGACCAACCGTAATATTAAAAAATATCATTTTTGAAAATATTGTCACATAGGAGATATTAAAATGACAAAGACGATTACACATATTTTTAGCATTATTTATAAAACATTACCTACATCTAATTCAATTTATTACTGTATTGTGTTACATATTTCAGGGAGACTTGGCTGTTAAAGATGAATACTTACCAGAAACTAGAAACAAACAACTAGAAAACGAAGATCCTTTAACAACAGATTGTGATAGTGAAATAGTGATTGGTTTACAGGGAGACTTGGTTATTAAACAAGAAAATGTACCAGAAATTAAACATGAACAAGTAGAAAATGAAGATATTATTATTACTACATATTGTAATAATGAAATAATTAACAACGAGTCCAGTTTAACTAAACAACGTTCTCATAAAACTAGTGTGAAATTACATAAACATAAATGTGATCAGTGCGAGTATAGTAGTGAAACGAAACACAGTTTGATAAAACATAAAATAACACATACAAATGAAAGACCATTTAAATGTGACCAGTGTGATTGTAGTTATAAACGTAAAGATAAATTATCATGCCATAAATTAACACATACTAATGAAAGACCATTTAAATGTGATAACTGTGAATATAGCTCTAGACAGAAAGCAAATTTATTAAAACATATTTTAATACATACTAATGAAAGACCATTTAAATGCGATGAATGTGAACATAGCTGTAGACTAAAAGAAAGTTTATTGAAACACAAATTAACACATACTATTAACAAACCTTTTAAATGCGACCAGTGTGATAATAAATTTAAAAGTAAAACTTATTTAGCAAAACATAAATTAACACATACAAATGAAAGACCATTTAAATGCGATGAATGTGAATATAGCTGTATGCGAAAAGACAGTTTATTAACACATAAATTATCACATACTAATGAAAGACCATTTAAATGCGACCAATGTGAATATAGCTGTAAACAAAAAGTCCATTTATTAACCCATAAATTAACACATTCTAATGAAAACCCCTTTAAATGCGACCGATGTGAATATAGCTGTAAACAAAAAGTCCATTTATTAACCCATAAATTAACACATACTAATGAAAGACCATTTAAATGCGACCAGTGTGAATATAGCTGTAGAGGAAAAAGCAATTTACTAACCCACAAGTTAACACATACTAATGAAAGACCATTTAAATGCGACCAGTGTGATATTAAATTTAAAAGTAAAGCTTATTTAGCAAAACATAAACATTCTAATGAAAAACCCTTCAAATGTAAAAAAATGTGATTATAGCTCTAGACAAAAAGCAAATTTATTAAGGCGGCCCATAGACGATCAATTTTATTGTGCAATATAACGGATTGTCCAATATTATTGACCGTTTAGGAATCATATTATTGAAGATTGCACAATACTTTTAGAAAAGTTTGAGCGAGTTTAATTTTATTGCGCCATATTTTTTCATTGTGTCGTCTGTAGGGATTATTGTACAATATTTTTTAGTCTACTGTTCGGAGCGGACCGTACGCACGCACAAATATTTATAAATTTATTTTCAAAGACGTTCATGAGTGTACACTGGCCTTCTTTCGTTTTTTTTTGTTTTGCCAGCAAAATTATCAGCATAGCTGCAGCCAAATCTTCATCATCACACATGTTGCTCCGACGAAAATATTGACGCGAATAATTCAAGATTCAATATTATTGAACGTGTAGGCGTAACGTATATTTCAATATAACTGTGCAATAATAGTATTGCACAGTTATATTGTAGGTGTATGGGGGGCCTAAGACATATTTTAACACATACTAATAAATGACCATTTAAATGCGACCAGTGTGATTATAGCTGCCCAGGAATAAAATGGTTAGATCCAATTGGATCTGATCTGAATTAGAGAATTATTTGTTGTTTCTATTGAACAACTCATCATTTAATATTAACCCTTATCGATCGCGAGTTTTATAATATCTTAATATATAAAACTCTTGGTGCGTATGTATGTACCACGGATCATCAGGCCTAAACCACTGGACGTATCGAAGCCATATTCACACCATATATTTGTTTGGTCTTCGGGAAGGTTTATAGATTTTTTGAACCCGGTAAGCGGGTAGGTGATTGTGGGGTCGAGATATTTACATATTTATGAAAATGAGAAAAAACCGTTCAATGGCTACTATGTTTTTATATAAATAACAGTGACATTATCAAAACAAAACACGGCTTTAAAATAAAATATTTTGCTTCCTCGCAATATCGAAGATACGAGAAGCTTCGTTATCGTTTTAAAACGAGAAAAAAAATTTGTTCTCCGATTTTAAAAATTTTACCGGATCTATCCGTTTTAGGTCAAGACAAACACTTTTTGTTCCGTGTCTGTCTGTCTGTGTGTGTGTGTGTGTGTGTGTGTGTGTGTGTGTGTCTGTCTGTCTGTGTGTGTGTCTGTCCCCCAATCCTTGTCACACGCTTAACTCATGAACCACTGAACCGATATTGATGAAACTTGGTTGGTTGGTTGGGTCTGGCTTGAGGACGGTCCCATTTCAAAATAATTAAATTTGTGTGTAAGGGGGAGGGGTGACATCACAAAAGATTTATTTTTTGAAGATATCTCAAGAAAGACACATGTTACGTGAAAATTTTATAGAACCTTTTTTGTAGAGCATTCAATTCTCTATAATATAGATCACCTACTTTTGTTGTAAAATATTCCCTTACAAAGATCTATCTCAATTTGACTTAAGAAAATCGTCATTTGTTTTTTTAAAACTGCTATTTACTTTGACATATTAAATGTCACTTTGACGTTTTAGATGTCATTTTGACATTCGTATAGCAGAAAAATAATGATTTTGATTGAAATTGTCAAAAAATACGACATAATAACCAGGCGCGTATTAAGAAAAATGTCAAATTAAATTTTTTTATTAAAATCGTATGAAAATTAAATGGTTAACCAATGACAGGCAGTTCATCTAATTAACTTCCTTTGATGAATTAACACGAGGAAGCACCGTGCATTTACAAGGCAGAGTATTTTAGTATTTTGACGTTTTATCAAATATTAATAGCTACGTACCATGATACAATTATTAAAGATATGGCTTTCCCGAGTTTCATTTTTTCACTTTACTGCGCATGACGTCACACGTGATTCACTTTGTTTATATGTGTTTATATGCATGATACGTTTATATGGATACATAACACAGCGTTTTTTATATCTAAATTAAATTATTTATATAATTAATCCTTTTATAAATAAGTATTTGTTTTACTGATAACTGATATAATTTTGCATTTCATTATTGAATACCTTAAAATATATTTAAATAAATTCTCCATCAACTGAAAATAAGGAAATGCCTAGACTTTATTTCATTTTTGATCTTCTATATGTGGAAATGTATCTATTTACTCAGATATATTTCCAGATGTGACGGGACTTCAGTATGAGTTCTAGTTATAAAAGTTTCCCACTTATCCAAGTCCCACATAACCAAGTTTCACCGTATATATACATTAAATGTCAAACTGACGTTTATAATTATTGTGAATTATTAATTAAACATTTGACTACTTTCATGAACTACTATAATATTAATTTGGGCGAGTCACGTGTGACGTCACAGCGAACAGAGTGAAGTTAGGTGATATGCGCAATGCCATATCTGTATTAATTGTATCATGGCTACGTACCACAGAACACAAGTATAAAGAAGCGACATATAACGTTAAATCTAGCTGTCACGTCCCTCTCGTGGTCGTTCATATGAAATAAAAAATAAAAGAAGGGCTTTTCAAAAAAATATAATTTTGTCCATCTAGCGTTCAATATTAAAACTAAATTCATTGGCGGGATTTATAAATAATATTATTTAATTTATTTACTTATATATTTATTATATAATTATTTTATTTATTATCAGTAGTAAGTTAGTTCTCATGTTTTTATAAACATGTAAAGACTTTCTATGTTGAATATTGAAATCAGGAACATGATTTACAATCAAACCTCTATTTTCTGAAAATGTTTAAATGCATTTAAAAATAATAAGTTATATTAATATTATCTGATTTTATTTAAAGAAAAGTATTTATACAGTTCAAAAATATTATATGCATATCTACATATTACGAGTATATTCTATATAATATACAGGTAAACTAACTAATTTTATGACAGAACATTAAAAACTTTTTTTGAACGTAGACTTTCAAGGTTGTTTGATTGTATATATTATTTATTTTTGGGTTTCATTCCGCGTTGCAATGTAACACCACTTGATGTTTCGACCAACATCTCGTAGTCTTCTACAGAAGTGAAGTGTCGAGTCCAGAAGGTGTAGCTGCTTATAAAAGCGTTGACATTTGCTAGAATGAGTTTAGATATTAATGCCGTCAGTTTTTAAAATTAAAGCTAAAAAAATATGTTAAATTTTGTTTTATTTTAACAGGACTCACAATTGGAACCTTGCCTAAGACCCTATTTGCTCCTGGATTTACGCAGATTTTATTTGGTCCCTGTTTTTCCCGGATGGTATCATCTTATATCATTTTACAATAATTCACAATGAACAATAGGTAGCAAGAGACTTTTTTGAATAAATATTAATTGTACTTACCTTTTAAATAATAATTTAATACACAAAAAACTGCAATGGAATAGAAAATTCACAATGAGAATCGGAAATGTCAGAAAACAAAAAATAAATATTATAATTTTAAATCTACGTAACCTACGAAACGCAGTGGATCAGTTTTAAACCTTAATAATGTACAAGTGGCGCCTCTGGGGGTCGTTCAGATGAACTAAAATTTTTTGACCATGGCCATTGTATCCAAATAACGCTTCTGCTTATTAGTATATTCTGTGCTACGTACTGAAATAACGGTATGGAGAACCATACATGATTTCCATGTTCTGTAATATATTTTACAATAATTTGTAATATAAAACTCATCTTTGTATTATAAATATTAGTTTTCTAATATTCTAATGTCAGTTGTATAATACACATTTATGTAGAATAATAATTATCTGACATTTGAATTCACTTGAATTTAACTGCGCTTGTTTCCATGGCAACATGAATTTAATAGTATTTAAGACATAAATTAACTCATACAAATGAAAGACCTTTTAAATGCAACAGTTGTGAATATAGCTGTAAACTAAAATCTGTTTTATTAAAACATAAATTAACACATTCTAATGAAACAATTGCCAAGCCATAAGCAACAACATACTAAATAAAAATTTATCAAAATCCACACGTGGGTGTTGCCGCGTAACCCACTTGATGGACACACCGAGTACAACGAGGTACATGAAGCTATATATGAAAAATTGACAGTATGATAAGAAAAATTCCTAAAATGGGCTAAACTAGAACCACAGACCTACCATTTAGCGAAAACCCGAGGTCTCTAGGTGGTCAGGGCGCCGAGATCTCGCGGTGTAAGACAGACAGACGGACAGACGGAAAATCGAGCATATAAGCAGTAGCACCCTTGGTGGGTTGCGCTTATAACCGCTCCGGGGCAGGTCAACTCGGCAATAATAATAATTATTAGTAAATATATATTTTAACTAGAATTTGCCCGCGGCTTCACACGCGTGTATTATGTATTAAATAGTTTTATTAGTTCGTATTTTAACAGGGGGAATGGGGATATAATTGGAAAAAAATGAATGTTTATTTTTTAAATAAAAAAAAATACCCCCCCCCCCCCTAAAAAAACAATATTTGACCATTTTATTTTTAATTTATATTTAATAATAAAATAAAATTTATAAATTTTAATACTAATCATTTATTAATTGGAACAATAGCAATTCTAAACATATAAATTAAAAAAATACTCTGCCTTGTAAATGCACGGTGCTTCCTCGTGCTAAATTCATCAAAGGTAGTTAATTATTGAACAATTTAAATAAAAACCGATAATGTATTCAGATGAACTGCCTGTCAGTGGCGCGCCAACGAAATTTGCCGCCCGGGTGCAAGACTTTATTTGCCGCCCCTATGTATTTCGACAATAAAACAATAAAAAAAACCTTCACATCGTTTCTTGGGGATTCCTCACAAAACGATGGTGAAAAATTGGTGATGGGACTGACCGAATCGTCGGGAAAGAACTCAATTTCATGGCATTATCGGGAAAGATCCGTGTTTTATACGGTTCTAGGAAAGAAGCCCACAGGAAAAAAGCTCATAGGAAAAATACCCACAGGAAAAAAGCCCACAGGAATAATACCCACAAAAAAAAGCCCACACGGAAAAATGCTCACACGGAAAAATGCTCACACGGAAAAAAGCTCACACGGAAAAAAGCCCACATGGAAAAATGCTCACACAGAAAAATGCTCACACGGAAAAATGCTCACACGGAAAAAAGCTCACACGGAAAAAAGCCCACACGGAAAAATGCTCACACGGAAAAATGCTCACATTAAGAAATAAATAGGATACAGATGTTTAACATATTTCATGTATGTTAGCTACTGTATTGACCTTATATATTTACAATATAAATACCTGTTCAGCTTGTTACATTATCAATCAATTATTCAATCTAAAAATATATTTATTTAATAATTTCCCAGAAAGGATTCAATCTCCGGTTTGTTTATAATTAACAAAGGCGGAGATTGAATTTTCGTATTTTATACTAGATTAATCCCCTTTCGCCCCAATAGATTGCCCTAACCAAGGTGGAGATTGAATCCCCGTTTCTTATACTAGATTAATCTCCTTTCGCCACAATAGATTGCCCTAACCAAGGCGGAGATTGAATCCCGGTATTTTATACTAGATTAATCCCCTTTCGCCACAATAGATTGCCCTAACCAAGGCGGAGATTGAATCCCCGTATTTTATACTAGATTAATCCCCATTCGCCCGAATATTTTGTTAGCAAAATTAAATATTTGTGATTTTCTATATATTTTTTTTAACATATTTTTGATACCTACTCTATTTTTCAACATTTACCGTGTCTCTTGATAAAACCTAGGTTTTACCTCAGTTCGGGCTTTTACAGTAACATATATATACATATCTAAAATAAGAATAAATAAAGTTGTGACAGTACAGAAGTTTGGCATATATGAAATCATAAAAAATGACATACAATACAAATAAATAACAATAATGTGCCGTCTTGAATTAGTACATCTGTATCCTATTTATTTATTAATGTGAGCATTTTTCCGTGTGAGCATTTTTCCGTGTGGGCTTTTTTCCGTGTGAGCTTTTTTCCGTGTGAGCATTTTTCCGTGTGAGCATTTTTCCGTGTGGGCTTTTTTCCGTGTGAGCATTTTTCCGTGTGAGCATTTTTCCGTGTGAGCATTTTTCCGCGTGAGCATTTTTCTGTGTGGGCTTTTTTCTGTGGGTATTTTTCCTGTGGGTATTTTTCCTGTGGGCTTTTTTCCTGTGGGTATTTTTCCTATGGGCTTTTTTCCTGTGGGCTTCTTTCCGGTCACCGTTTTATACAGTCCATTTGTTTTTAAAATTTATGCGCAAATTTGGACTTTAGAAATTATTAATTTATTGTAGGTAGGTACTCGTTCTAAAATACCACCTGCATTTTCGATAATTATCTAACATTACCTACATTATTTATTTTCGTCATTTAAACAAAAATATATTTTTTACAATCCACAAATATTTAATTAACATGATAAACGTTTTTTATGATTAATATTAATTATTATTAAACAACGACTGACGAGACGACTTTTTGCCGCCCCTGAAATTTGCCGCCCGTGTGCGGTGCACTCCCTGCACTCTCGGGTTGGCGCGCCACTGCTGCCTGTCATTGGTTAACCATTTAATTTTCATACTATTTTAATAAAAAAAATTAATTTTACATTTTTCTTAATACGCGCCTGGTTATTATGTCGTATATTTTGAATTTTTTGACAATTTCAATCAAAATCATTATTTTTCTGCTATACGAATGTCAAAATGACATTTAAAATATGTCAAAGTAAATAGCAATTTAAAAAAACAAATGACGATTTTTATAAAGCAAATTGAGATAAATCTTTGTAAGGGAATATTTTACAACAAACGTAGGGGACCTATATTATAGAAAATTGAATGCTCTACAAAAAAAGGTTCTATAAAATTTTCACGCAACATGTATCTTTCTTGAGATATCTTCAAAATATAAATCTTTTGGGATGTCACCCCTCCCCCTTACACACAAATTTAATTATTTTGAAATGGGACTGTCCTCAAGCCAGACTAAACCAACCAACCAAGTTTCATCAATATCGGTTCAGTGGTTCATGAGTTAAGCGTGTGACAAGGATTGGGGGACAGACACACAGACACGGAACAAATTTTCTGCTAAACAAATGTGAAAATGACATTTAAAACGTCAAAATGACATTTATTATGTCAAAGTAAATAGCAGTTTTAAAAAACAAATGACGATTTTCTTAAATCAAATTCAGATAGATCTTTGTAAGGGAATATTTTACAACAAAAGTAGGTGACCTATATTATAGAGAATTGAATGCTCTATAAAAAAGGTTCTATAAAATTTTCACGTAACATGTGTCTTTCTTGAGATATCTTCAAAAAATAAATCTTTTTGGATGTCACCCCTCCCCCTTACACACAATTTTAATTATTTTGAAATGGGACCGTCCTCAAGCCAGACCAAACCAACCAACCAAGTTTCATCAATATCGGTTTAGTGGTTCATGAGTTAAGCGTGTGACAAGGATTGGGGGACAGACACACAGACAGACAGACAGACACGAAACAAAAAGTGTTTGTCTTGACCTGAAACGGATAAATAAAGTAAAATTTTTGAAATCGGAGAACAAATTTTTTTTCTCGTTTAAAAACGATAACGAAGCTTCTCGTATCTTCGATATTGCGAGGAAGCAAAAATACAATATAAATTGTACATGAACATATTAATAAGAATAAAAAAATATAGTTTTTTTAAATAATAAATTTCACTTATTTTTTTATGCACAGAAACTCTACAAAACATTTTTTTTTATTCTCTGTTCTCAAAAAATATTGTTATATATTAATACAAATTATTATTTAACATTTAAATTATTAAAACTCACAGTAAAACTTATAAATCCGCATGTCTAGCAGTGCCCTTGATAATATTTGGACGTAGTAGCCTGGAGACGATATTTTGACAATTTACAAAATAAATATCGTCTATAACAAGAAAAACAAATCATCGGACTCCTTTTTGCGCATGAATTTTTGCGAACTATTTTCTACCACTATTGCGGGGTATGTCCGAATATGCCCCAGTCTACTTGTCCGAAAGTACCCCACATGCACATTTTTCATCTAACTAGATAAAATTAATTCCCTGAGCAACAGGTGAAGTAAAATTTATATGAAATTATAGGTCATGTAATGGCATTTGGTGAACTGCAATTGCCAAATAGCTAAGTGAAAAAATAAAAACGCGAAAGCTTATGATATTTGCCTCAAATATTATTACAACATCTCAAAAAACAGGTTTTTGCTTATAAAAACTTTGTTTGTTACGCTGAAAAACTGGATGTTTGTCACACAATAACGCTTTGTTCTGCGGCTACCTATCGTAAACCTCAGTTGTCAACTAGCACGTCATTTAGGCGGAAATTTCAAGAAGTCCGAACGTGCCCCATGTCCGAACGTACCCCACTCTCCCCTATCCATTATTCAACAGAATTTTGTAAACTCTGAAATATGAGTTTAATTTCAAAAAATGGTTATTGCTAATTATAATATTTAGATTTTAAATTAAAAAAAATCGTCACAAATTGTAGATGAAAAAAATAAGGATTAACTTTTTTATCCATACCCCATCCCTCCCGTTCAAATACGGACCGATTAAAAAATGTATACATAATACACGCGGGTGAAGCCGCCAGTAAATTCTAGTTAAAAATATATTTACTAATAAATATTATTATCGCCGAGTTGACGCGTATCCAAAACCTTTATATTATTAATCTCATTTATACAGGGTGGTCCGGTTTGGGATAGAGATATTTTAGGAACTGATTTCCTGGCTGATTGTGAGTAAAAAATTCTACGGGAAGGACGGTGTATCTTCAACACCCTCTGAGTTACAGGTTGTTTAAAAAAAATCCTTCAGGGTAATACTTAAGGTTGTTGTTCACTAAAATCGATCACTACAGAATTTGTTAAAATTTTAATATTGTTTTAAGTAAGCTAGTTCGCATTTGTAAAAAAAAATTCAGGTCAGTTTACCATTTCGTTTATTAATTATAAACGTGCAAAGTTGGCCTCTTATACATTGCAAGCATAGGGATCCACTTAGAATTCGATATTCGTTTAATTCGTGTATTAAAACTAAACGTCAGATTTTAACCAAAAACAGATATGTTATAGATTGGTAATTAAGGAATGTGTATATAAAATTTTAGAATGATTTACCATCTCCTTAAATAATTATTAATTTTTAACTTTGATAAATTCCCGAACACATGACGTAAATATACGATATGGCAACAGTGCATTCGGCGCGATCTTTGAAATATAAAAACGTGGTATTGACAACTGACGCGCGTTGTGAATATCAAGTGATTATTGATTACATTTAATGTTTTTATTTATAATAATAATAGTTACTATTGTTATTATAATTATTACTATTGTCAGCAACAGTAATAATTATAATATTGTTAAAAATGAATCTTCTATTCTTGTCTAATATTGTAAATTGTTGCCAGATCTATTTGTTCTTTTTTACCGACATATCAAAACCCTGTGGTTCATGCTAAATTTCGCTAGATGCCACGACTTTCAGTGAACAACTAGGGACACTTAAATAAGGGATGCGCCAACGACTAGTCAAGATGCGGATTGGTCGAACACTGTTTCCTTTATAATTCTATATCCGATTTCCGTAATTTAAAAATTACGACTTCCGGCATTTCCGTTTTAAAATGTCAGTTTTTTTCAAATACGAAAATTTACGTCAAATTTATTTTAAAATAAGTAATTTGAAGTTAACTTATCAAATTTACTCATAAGTTAGTATTACCTACGAATATTTACATTATACAAGTAAGTATTTTTATTTAGGTACCTTATTAATGCCTACAAAAATCCAACAATCATAAAAATATAAGTATAACATATAACATATAACCTAAAATTTAAATTTTCCAATTTAATACATAATTATGATTCTATAATAAAAAAATAGCGTGTTTGTCTACGAATATTATTTCTCATAAGGTTCTCAATGTATTTATCTTTTTTTAGGTAACTCATCATCGCGAAATCGATATTATGTTTAATTTTAACAACTGTCAAAATCTACAAATTGAAAAAATATTACTTACTGTAAAAATATATTTATTATCATTATATGATTGTGGATTTGCATTTAATGAAAATTAATATTTGCATTATATAAATTTTGAACTGTAATATAATAATAAATTAAACATTTTATATTATTTTGTATTCTAAACTAAATTAGAAGTCCGTTTTTATTTTAAAAAAAACATCTTTATAACTAGGTGCGCATCAATGGTATTTTTATAGGGCTTAAGTACCTGCTGTAAACATAATCTGGAATAGAAAAGGTAAATTAGATATAACGAAATTAAAAAATAATTTATCATACATAACCTGATTTATAAAATAATTAATGTGTAGAATATAATGTATTTTAATTATAAATACTGTACCCAGATGAATGCTTTCATTGATAAGTATAATAGTAACTTAATACTATTAACATTTCAGTTTGAATTATTATTTTTCGTCAAATGTAAATATTCAGTAACTGTCAAAATAATTATTTTTTTGATTTTTGTCTTCTAACGCCATCTATAAAATACCGTTATTTTTGCACAATTTCCGTGTCCGTTTTTAATATTGTCGGCGGAAGTTTCAAAAATTTGTATTATTTCCATAGTTATATTATAATTTCCGGAACATTGACTTATCCCTTATTAAAGTGTCCCTATGAACAACAACCTTAAAGCAAACTTCATCTTATAACTTCCAAAGTAATGTACCTAGAGCAACCACAATAGGTCACTTTCATAGGTAATTAACTAACATATTTTTTTAATATTACAATTATTTCTAGCCGTGTTTCCAGTCTAGAGTTATTGTTCAGCAAAGTCAAAAAAAGTGCCTAATTATTTTTTTGAAATATTTTATGAAAATGACATTTTTCTACAAAAGTACCTATAATAAGTAGTATTTTTAATAATTATTTTGGATCATAATCTCCGGAATTCACTCATAAAGAATTTATCCGAAAACGGAATTATTTAAAAAAAAATTGTAGAGTAAAGAGTCGGAATCGTAGTCGAACATTAGAAAAATAAAGGAGTCAGAGTCGTAGGTAGTTGTACCGACTCCACAGCCCTGGTTTAGACATACCGAGTACAATACATCCTAGTGGTGGAAGGTAACACTCGGCCCTACGTATAGAATGCGTGTAGACGTTTACTCGGTCAATATTAGTGCTCGGCCGAGTACTCGTCCCATGTAAACTAGGCATTATTGCGATGTCGTTTTTTGTATGTCTGTAAATGTTTGTATTCTAAAATGTAGTATTTTTGTACATTATTTATAAGAATTTTTGTTTTTTTTATGCATTATTGTAAATATTGAAAAATATAATAATAAATAATAATAAACAGTAATAAAATATTTTACAAGCGATTCTTATTTTCATTAAACTTATATTTATTATAGATAATACGTAGTAAAACAACGTACTAAAGTGGGGGAACATTCAGAAATAAGTTAAACTAATGCTGATTACAGAACTCAATAAATTTTATCAATGTCAATTTTGACTTTTGTACCCCCCTCAGGGCCGGATTTAAAAATTTGCCGCCCATAGGCAGTTGCGAAAATTGCCGCCCCTTCCGATTGAAAAGTGAATAATTTTTCATCAATCAAAAAACTTAGCTTTTTTAATAAAAAAATGTCACTGATAATTCTGAAGAGCTTTTTTTTAGCTCTTTTAGTCAGAAAATGTTACTACTACGCAGAATTTTTTTTTCATACCAAAATTTGCCGCCCCTAAAAATTGCCGCTATAGGCAGCTGCCTACATTGCCTGAATGGTAAATCTGGGCCTGACCCCCCTACATTACTTTTTCAAACTTGGAATAACTAATTTATTTAAGAATAGTATTTTATTGTATCTTAGTGTTTTGCTATTTATTAGAAGCATTTTAATAAGGTCCTTTGAACACTATAATATACTTACTTTAATGACAGCATATTGTTAAGGAGACCCCTAAAATATTTATTTACAAAAATTATTGAAACTTTAAACAATAGAATATCAATATTTGAGTTATAGATGGTAAAAAAATATATTCGATTCGACTTATAATGGTTCTACTGTAATGCGTGTGTATTTTTTTCATTCTAATAATTAGGTGTGTTGATTAAAATTAAAAGTTTGAAAATAGTTAACTTGGTAATTACTCTTTTCCAATATCCTACACTATAATATAAACATGGTCAAAAGGCAGACATGGACAAAAGGTAGACAAAATATAAAATTAATAATATCTTTGAGGGGTGAGGTGCTTATATAATACCCCCTACCTTCTCAAAAAATATATCGTTAAAGTAAATTAAATAATACAATATTATTTTTAGGAGGGAGCATAATGCATAAACCGTTCCGCCTCAAATATATTATTAATTTATATAAAAATGTCTGCCTTTTCTTGTCTCCTTGTCTACAAATTGTACACAACTATAAATTAAGGGTAATTAATATATAAAAACGTATTTTTATTTTTAAAATTACAGTTAAATATTCTCTATGTGCCATTTACAAACCAATTGAAAGTGAACAGGATTATGAAAACATAAAGTACCTAGATAATGCTAAAAACGTTTCAATAAATTGTTGAGAAACACTGGTATGTATAGGTAGATGTCCGCCATTGAATCTTCACTGACAGCTAAAAAGTAATAAGACAACCAATTTAGTATATTCTTTGATGTTCTCTGTGAAGTATTGTAATATTACTGTGTTGAAATGTTTCACATTAAACAGGAAGATATAAAACAAGAAATAGAAGACATCGATTGTCTTCAGGATATTGAAACCTATGATGAATTATCTAAATATTACAAACAGGAATATGAGGTAAGAATTGAATCACGTGTTAGTAAATACAGGCTAGGTATGTTTGACAGTTGTTCAAATGTAAAACAGAGGTTCCTAAACAATTGTTTTATAAACTGTAATATTTATAATATTACATTTTTACGTTATTATTAAAATTAAATTATTTTACACAAAAAGTACTAACCATTTATCTGTAAAATATTACATCAAATTCAATTTATAAATATTATATAACTTACTTACGAATGATCGCTTTTCAGGAAGAGTTGGTTGTTAAAGAAGAAAATGTACCAGAAATTAGAAGCGAACAACTAGAAAATGAAGATATTATTATTACTACATATTGTAATAATGAAATAATTAACAACGAGTCCAGTTTAACTAAACAACGTTCTCATAAAACTAGTGTAAAATTACATAAACATAAATGTGATCAGTGCGAGTATAGTAGTAAAACAATACAACATTTGTTAACACATAAATTAATACATTCTAATGAAAGACCTTTTAAATGCGATCGATGTGAATATAGCTGTAAACAAAAAGTCAGTTTATTAACACATAAATTAACTCATACAAATAAAAAACCTTTTAACTGCGATCGATGTGAATATAGCTGTAAACGAAAGAGAGAGTTATTAAGACATAAATTAACACATACAAATGAAAAACCTTTTAAATGCGATCGATGAGAATATAGCTGTAAACGAAAAGCAGATTTGTTAAAACATAAATTTATACATACAAATGAAAAACCTTTTAAATGCGACCGATGTGAATATAGCTGTATACAAAAGGGAGATTTATTAACACATAAATTAACACATACAAATGAAAGACCTTTTAAATGCGATCGATGTGAATATAGCTGTCAACGAAAAAGAAATTTATTAAGGCATAATTTAACACATATAAATGAAAAACCTTTTAAATGCGACCGATGTGAATATAGCTGTACACAAAAATCAAATTTACTAAAACATAATTTTACACATACAAATGAAAAACCTTTTAAATGTGACCAATGTGAATATAGCTGTATACAAAAAACAAATTTATTAAGACATAATTTAACACATACCAATGAAAGACCTTTTAAATGCGATCGATGTGAATATAGCTGTATACAAAAAACATATTTATTAACACATAAATTAGAACATAATAATGAAAGGCCTTTTCAATGCGACCAATGTGAATATAGCTGTAAACAAAAAACACATTTATTAAGACATAAATTAGAACATAATAATGAAAGGCCTTTTAAATGCAACCAATGTAAATATAGCTGTAAACAAAAAACATATTTATTACGACATAAATTAACACATACTAATGAAAGACCTTTTAAATGCGACCGATGTGAATATAGCTGTAAACGAAAATCACATTTATCTGCCCATGCATTAACACATACTAATAAAAAACCTTTTAAATGCGATTGATGTGAATATAGCCGTAAACGAAAGGTAGATTTAATAACACATAAATATAATACATACACTTAACGTTCTACATAACGTCGCCATTGATAATTCAATAATTCCACATAACGCCGGCTAGAGGAGCCCCCACCACCACGCCTAAAAGTTGACAGATACATACAAAAAATAGCGCTGTTAATTTTCTTTTGCAACTTTGATACTCTAGAACTCTAGACAATTGTTATTCGTCGCCACAGACCTACCATTTAGCGAAAACCAGAGGTCTCTAGGTGGTCAGGGGGCCGAGATCTCGCGGTGTAAGACAGACAGACGGACGGACATTCATATGGGGAGTTTACATTTGGTGTTTTTTTCGGTCGAGTACTCGTAAGTGTCAACACCCGTCATCTTGTAATAGTGCCAGTCTGCTCGCATGCGTTCCGACTAGGCCTCGGGTCTACATTTTCGTGCGAGTGGCTTACTGGTGCGAGCAAATAGCATGTCTGAACATTCATATGCTGTCAACAATGTTATATTAAATTTATTATAACAATTAAAAAAATAGTAAGTGGAATGAAAATAAATCTAATGAATTTGTTTAAGATTTACGGCCTATAAAAAAATATTGGAGATTTGTGAAAGTGGATTTACCATTTACGTTATTAAAAATAAAATAAATACTTATTTTAGCTTATTACATTAGCTGATGTAACTTGAAACGGAGAAACTGTGGTTTCTTAGTCAAATTACACCTTAACCACAAATATGTAATGTCACTCGACACGTGTTTCGACTTCGCAAAAAATCTTCATTAGAAGCCTAACGATTCCAGACTCAGTCTGGTTAAGGTGTAATTTTTAGTTTAAGTGATTAGCTGATGTGTTTATTACCGCATCTGTAACAATTTAGTGTAGAGTACATTTGTAATAGTTCCATTTTGATCTGAAGACAAAAGTAATTGTTTGTCATAAATAATTCACTAATAATGTTTCATTCTTGCATTTGTTATCTTATAAGTATATTTTATTTTCGATGATTTCAGTGACATTCTTATTGCAATGTTGTCTAATTTTGTATGTCTGTGAATGTTTAAATTCTATTGTATATTATATAAAATGTCGTGTTTTTGTACATTATTTTTAAGAATATGTTTTTTATATGCATTATTGTAAAAATAAATAGAACTATAATAGTATATTATACCACGAGTCAATAATGATAGCCATTATTGCGAGTAGTATACTGTACTTTATCTACGACTATTTCAATTACTTTAATAAAACACAACTGAATACAAGAAATGCAAACACAAGCATTTTGGTTATAATTTCAAATTAATATAAATTAAACTATACCATGGAAACAAAATACACAAACTCTGTGGTGTCCAAAAATATTAAAATTAGTAATATTACAGTTAATAAACTGAACAAGTTTTGTACTATCAACAACTTTACTAGAATTTTTATCCATTTCAATACAAATACACAAACACTATAGGTGTTTTATTTGACAGTCGTAAATAAATTTTTTAGACTTAAAGTTTGTGTATTTTGTTTCCATGGTATTATTTAATTTGAGGAATTTTCTGATTGGTGCATTAGAGGGCAATAATGACCATTATTGCCCTCCAATGCACCAATCAGAAAATTTCTCTTTCGTCATGTTTCCCTCTGGGAATAATATATCGCATTATATAGTAAAAACTACGTATGTAATGTATGTATTATATATAAGTCGTGGATAAAATATTATACGAGCGATTCTTATTTTCATTAAACTATATTTATTATAGATTAATACATAGTAAAATAATTCAAGTTAAATATCATCTATACTCGTATACAGGGTGTTTGGTTCGGCGATACGAATATTTTGAAGAAAGTTAGAATGAATCATTTGGAA
Organism: Sialis lutaria; assembly: GCA_949319165.1. Taxonomy (NCBI): domain Eukaryota; kingdom Metazoa; phylum Arthropoda; class Insecta; order Megaloptera; family Sialidae; genus Sialis; species Sialis lutaria. The sequence goes on along the minus strand of OX439239.1, from coordinate 25,828,969 downwards.
GTGATTTAAGCAAATATACCTATATACAAAGTGCTACAGTTTCTTTATATCGGCCTTTTTAGTAAATTTTTGAAAAACCCCAGATTTATACATGTTAACGGCAATAGTTCAAATGTTAGAGTGCTCATATTTTTCAAACATGATTTTTATATTACTTAAATGTCTATGCTACACTATCAGATCAAAATAAAATTGATGAATAACAAAAACAAAAAATGGCTGCAGGTTAACATTTGAAAACTTTTAAAACTTGGAAAAAATTAATTCTTTAAAAAATTATTTTATAAAATCTAGCGCACTTACAGATCTTCAAATGATTTTAAGAACTGCTCTATTTAATACCCTTTCGAAAAACCTACCGTATTACCTACATAAACGGGCTATTTTTGTGAAAAAAACATACATTTATATGAAAATAAGTAAGATTTTTACATTTTTCCAGTGAGTTGATCCAAGTATGCTAATCTTAATAAGTCGTAAAAAAACATGATGCGGGTACTTTTCAAACATTTTTTTATACTCATTGGACAGAGTAACACTTACTCCTGTACAAATGCTTGAAAATAATGACCCTTCAGACTAATGACGATTTTTTTCGATTTTTGATAAATTTTGGTAAATTAAGCACACTAGGATCAACTCACTGGAAAAATGTAAAAATCTTACTTATTCTCAGATAAATAAAAGTTTTTTTCACAAAAGTAGCCCGTTCATGTAGGTAATACGGTAGGTTTTTCGAAAGGGTATTAAATAGAGCAGTTCTTAAAATCATTTGAAGATCTGTAAGTGTACTAGATTTTATAAAATAATTTTTTAAAGAAATATTTTTATTAAAGTTTTATAAATTTTATTTTGATCTGAAAGTGTAGCATAGACATTTAAGTAATATAAAAATCTTGTTTGAAAAATATGGGCTCTTTAACTTTTGAACTTTCGCCATTAATATGTATAAATCTGGGTTTTTTCAAAAATTTACTAAAAAGGCCGATATAAAAAAACTAGCACTTTGTATATAGGTATATTTGCTTAAATCACATCCAAATGATTCATTCTACCTTCCTTCAAAATATTCGTATCGCCGAACCAAACACCCTGTATATACCATTTAAATACCAAATGAAAGTAAGCAGGAGTATGAAAAAATAAAGCAGTTAAAAACGTTTCAATAAACTGTTGAGAAACACTGGTATGTATAGGTAGATGTCCGCCATTGAATCTTCACTGACAGCTAAACAGTGATATTAAACAACTAATTCAGCTAGCTCCCATTATTGTATTCTAGTGATTGTGTTAATACTTTATAAGAGTTCTTGAACGTAGTACAGAGTTGCAGTTTAAATTATTTAATTTATTTATATTGTAAGATTGAACCAAGTGTATAAAAATGTTTCCCGTGAAACAAGAAGATATTAAAGAAGAAATCGATGAAACCGATCTACTGCAAGATATTGAAATTTATGATGAATTTTCAATATATTATAAACAAGAACACCAGGTAATGAAAGACAATGTTAATATTGAGTGATTAGAATAATATATAGTTTTACAATAAATAAAGGTTAAGTGTTCAGTACCTACATACATACTTACATATTGTTTGACATATAACGCGCATGCGTAAATATCAAAACGAAATAATACAGCGGTTCCGAAACAATGGTATTGAATTTAAATCTGATAAACAACGTGGTCAACTTGATATGTATCTTGGCTTTTGGGTGTAACAGAGTCATTCCATTTATAATCAAATTTATAAAAAAGTAGAAGTGTCACCATTTTTAATTTTGATGAAAGTTTAGTCAATTGTTATTGTACATTAGGGTGGGCCGAATTTTTTTTTGCAATTTCAAGTGGGGGTAGTAGGGAAAAGTTGTCACATGTGAACAGTGTATTCCACGAAAAAAAATTTTTTTTTAAATATCTAGCCGGGCCATGGGGACCCAAAAAAATTTTATTTTTATTTTTGAGGACAAAAAACAGTACTACTGTATTAGTTCATATGTAAAAAAAATTATTACTGATATATTTCAACTTTTTACCGCGCACCTGATCACTTAAACATACTTAAGCAAGCAAAGAGCTGCACAATAACTACACATTGTAAATTATTAGATAGTAAAACAACATATTTTTTATCTATTTGGGTGCTAAGGGCCCTTGTTAAATGTTGAAATATATTAATATTATAAATTTTTTTACATGTATATTAAACACAGTGGTAGTATTTTTTGCGACATCATATGAAATAAAAATTGCATTTTTTTATTATTTGGGCCCGGCTAGATATTTAAACATAAATCAATTTTTTTGTATAATACACTGTTTACATAAAACAACTTTTCCCCACTACCCCCATTTGAAATTCTAAAAAAAAATTTTTTGCCGTTTTCAGCCAACCCTATTGTACATATTACGTTTTTTTTAATTCTCTATAGAACGCGTTCTAATAGGCTTGGTGACATTTGAAAGCCTAAATGGTCTAGTTGAAATAATGTAGCTCAATTTTGAGTTTAAATCATTTTTGTTGTGTAGATAGAGGCTTTTATATTTCAGTCAATTATTACGTTTCTTACATTCACTAATGCAGTATTATCAATGCACGTTCAATATGATCATTGTCTATTCATATGCGTTAATTTCTATCCTCACTAAGTAAAGTACCGATTATGAGATAATCTACATTGTTAATATATGTCTTTTTACAGGGAAACGTGGAAGTTAAAGAAGAAAAGTTGACAGACACCGACATTCAAAATGAACAAAAAGAAAATCAAGCTCTCAGTGAAGAAACAAAAAACACTGATAAATATTTAAATTCAAGCAATGAAAATAAAACTGATTACAAATACGAAACAAATAATTGTAAATCAAGATCAAAACATTCGAGAAAAGGACATTTTAAATGCGACCAGTGTGAAGATAGGTCTAAATCTTTAGCTCACTTGAAAATACATAAATTAATACATTCTAACAATCGACCATTTAAATGCGACCTGTGTGAATACAGCAGTATACAAGAATGTAATTTGAATGCACATAAAATAAAACATTCTAACAATCGACCTTTTAAATGCGACCAGTGCGAATACAGTAGTACACAAAAGAGTTATTTAACTGCACATAAATTAGTTCATTCTAATAAACGACCTTTTAAATGCAACCAGTGTGGATATGGGTGTAAAAGTAAAAGTAATATGAATAGACATCAATTAAAACATTCTGATCAGCGACCTTTTAAATGCGACCAGTGCGAATATAGGAGTAACACTAAACGTAATTTGAATAGTCATAAATTAATACATTCTAAAAAACTACCTTTTAAATGCGAAGAGTGTGAATACAGTACTAAATTAAAAAGTAATTTGATTACACACAAATTAATTCATTCTAATAAACGACCTTTTAAATGCGATCAGTGTGAATACAGGTCTAAAACTAAAAGCTATTTGAATAGACATAAATTAACACATTCTAATAAACGACCTTTTAAATGTGACCAGTGTGAATACAGTTGTAGAGATAAAAAAAACTTTAAATAAACATACATTAAAACATTCTAATAATTGACATTTCAAATGCCACCAGTGTGAATACGGTTGTAAATAGAATGATAATATGCGGTTAGATCATGAAGTTACAATAAGGAGGCTAAACATTAGTGGAAGGGGTAAGCCAAAAAACGGACCCTAGAAGATGCGGCCGCATTTTTGAAGTCTTTGTGCAGAAGTAAGAAATTTACTTTGTACGCAGGTTCCTCAGGATGACGTATTACCAAGCGGCCGCTGATTGGTCTAATGTTATGTGGCGGGGTACGCACACAGCTATACACGGATGCGCAGTCAACTACTGCGCACCGACTCAAACACGAGAGACTACTCAGTCATATTTTGACTCAACAAGTTGTATTACAGAGATACATTGTTCCTACTCGACTCCTTACTTATTCTATGTTTCATGGGTTAGATATAAACTCACACAACTTAACGTTTTTTAACAAATGTATAAATACCTACATATATCAATTATATCATAATTTACTAATTGTAAGATTCTTGAAAGTCTAGTGTCTATTGCAGTGATGGCCAACCTTTTTAGCTCAGCGTGTCAGAATTCTGAAAAAAACTAGCATAACTGGGGTGCCGCGCCGTGTCATATCTGAATTGAATCTAGGTTGATTCTCTTGTTATTCTTTACTCAATGATGCAACCAATGCGAGTATAGCTAAACATAAATATCCTGGCTTGGTCATAAAATGCACACCCCTTATAAATATAATGATTTAATTTTATGTTGGGACATAATAATAATTCAAGGAATATCTTATGCTCTCTTATGCATTCGAAGTTAATTTTATGTTAAAGCATAATTTTAAATATATTTTATTATGCTGTGACATAATAAAAATGGTTACAAATAATTTCGTATTTTTTTGTATTGAATAACATGTTTTTTTTATTTTATACATAAAATTCTTACTATTAAAAAGTAAAACGGCGTGCCATATCCCTTAAACTTTTTAAAATGCATTAACTTATACCAGCGGTCGACAGACCGCGGCTCGCTAGCCGCATGCGGCTCTTTGCACAGGCGTTTGCGGCTCTTCAGCGATTTATTCAATTCCCTTAAAAGTCTTATCTTGTATCAATAATTTCTCTTTTTACTCTGATGACCTTTTTTAGGTATTGCGAACAGTTTTGTATTCTGATGGCCGTTTTTTTTAGTTATTTGCCAAACAGTTTTTTTATGAATGTCTAAAAAAATAAAGGTTATAACAATTTATACCTATGGCTCTCTGATACCTTTGTAATTCTGTTTCCTTAACAACTTGGCTCTTCTAACTTAAAAGACTGTCAACCCCTGACTTATACTATCAATAATATGGTACAAAAAATTTGGTGAAACCATTATTATTTTTAAATACATTTTTAATTATGTTTTGAAGTTATAAATGTTTTGAAATTAAAAATTGTAAGAGTTTAGACTTACACGTGTTTCAATAGCAATGCTATCATCATCAGAGTCCTGAAGACACTCACTTAATTCTAAAATAACTACGACTATTTATAGGTCTAAAAAATCACTGAACTAGAACTTATTCAAATGGCAAATTATATTTCTTTGGCACTTTAGTTATCAGAAAGGATAATAAATTAGAAATTGATATATTTAGAAAAAACACCTCAACTAAGAGATGTATATCTTATAAGTCAAATCATTGAATGCAACATAAACTGACAGACTTTAATTCAATGGTTTATAGATTAGTTAATTTTCCACTATCAACAAAAAATTATCAAAAAGAATTAAATTACATTTTAAACATGGCAATATTCAATGATTTTTCTAAAGATATAATATTTAATCCAATCAGGAAACACAAACTGAGATCTAATATAAATAACATAACAACTCTATGAACCATGATGGAAAACAGAAATATGTCAAGATTCCTTATTTTCCTAGATACACCAAAGGTCTTCCAAAATTTTTTAGTGAGATGGACTTTAAAATAGTATGTAGTTTTAATAATATCATCAAAAACCTATTAGGCAACCCCAACGACAAGGATGAACCTACGGACAAATCAGGAATCTACAAAATAAATTTTAAAGATTGTGATATATATTACATTGGCCAGAGTAAAAGAGCCATCAATGTAAGATTTAAAGAACATATAGCCGATGTAAAATATATAACATAAAATTAAATAAATCCAGTGTAGCTAGTCATAGTTTGAAAATCAGCACAGAATTCCAGGATCTTAATTTTGTTAAATCGGTTTCTAATAGTAAAGACTTACTTTGGGTTGCAGAAAGCAAAATTAACCACGATTAGTTAACCGGTTGTTTTTCAATCCATGATAATTGTTAATTCTAAACTAAATATCAATTTGTAAATGAACAATTCACTGAATATGATAATTGTTTACCTTATAAAATGTATCATAACTATAATTGTTTTTTAGAATTGTCGTAATAATGCTTTTAAAACAACTGATTAACTAATCGTAATTCATTTTGCTTTGTGTAACCCGAGGTTAGACTGCTTTGTAAGCAATATCGTTATAAACAGTATATTATAAAATGCAATTATATGGGATTCAGTCGTATTAACCGATGTCTTTATAAACAGTTTCTATTATATTTTGTATTATTAATGTTGTGTTTTGTACATTGTTTAAAAGAATATGTAATGTTATATCGTATATGAATTATTGTAAATATTTTTTTAGAATAAACATAACTATGAAATATTATATGATCGATTCTTATTTTCATTAAAATAATTTAATAGGTTTATTAATACAATAATAATAATCTAATATTAATAATACCTAGTTAATAATTTGTAAATTTATCTACATTTTATAGATTGAGAGGGGTGGCGCCAGTATCTCAGGGTTAAATACTTTATGAAATACATAATATATACTACGTGCATGTTGTATGCATCTTTGGATTGTGGTTGATCTTAAACTTATTTACTGCATACTGTACGACAATAATAACGATTAAAAATTTTGAGTATCACTGCTTTAGTTGACAAAAGTAGCCACAGAACGGTAGACAGCGCATGCGCAGAACGTTAAATAAGTAGCCATATTTATATTGTACGTTTGTTTATGTTCTCTGCGAAGTATTGTAATATTACTGTGTTGAAATGTTTCAAGTTAAACAGGAAGATATAAAACAAGAAATAGAAGACATCGATTGTCTTCAGGATATTGAAACCTATGATGAATTTTCCAAATATTACAAACAGGAATATGAGGTAAGAGTTTAATCACATGTTAGTAAATATTGCTCAAATGTAAAACAGAGGTTCCGAAACAATTGTTTTATAACTGTAATATTATTAATGTTACATATCTACGTATTTATTGATATTAATCTTCTTTAATCTGTTTCGGCACTAAAATGAAAATATTAAAATTTTAAACTGACCAGTGTCGTCTGAACTGTTTTCGAAAAAAATAAAGTTAGTTTTTCGCTTATAATTCAGAAACGAAAGGCAATTGAAGAATACGTTTAGAACAAAAGTTATAGTATTATTAATAGCTGAGGTGTGAAACACATTGTTATCAAAGTGGAACCGAGACAGATAATTATATCGCGCACTCTGACTGTCTCTGTTCCACTTCAGTAGTCATTGTCGCATTGCAATGTGTTTTCAATTTAAATAAAACGGGCAAGTGCGTGTTGGGCACGCACATGATAGGGTTCTGTAGTGATTCTCACTACAATTTATAAAAAAAATAGTATTTTTCAAAATTTTCGTGACTGAAGGGTTAAAATCAAAAAGTCATTTGACTTTTATTATTGCATTTTAGGAGACCTATCAAATGACACCCCACTCAATGGGGTAAATGAAAAAAAATTGAGTTCACTTTTCAATCTATGAAAAGGGGGTCCAAAATATTTTTGACAATGTTCGTTATAATTTTCAGTGAAAGTACTAATTAAAAGCTACATTCTGAATTTTTTTCAGATTTTTTGAATCGATAGTTTAGAAAACAGAGGGGGGGGACGCTCTGACAGCGACATTAAAAAGCAAATATATCGCGACTAAAGGGTTGAAATCAAAAAGTTATTTGACATTTTTTATAGCATTTTAGGAGATCTATTAAAGGACACCCCATTCAAGGGGCTAAGTGGGGAAAAAAATGTAAGTTCACTTTTCAGTCTAAAAAAGGGGGGTTCAAAATATTTTTGACAATGTTCTTTATAATTTTCAGTGAAAGTACTAATTAAAAGCTACATTCTGGAATTTTTTCAGATTTTTGTATTGATAGTTTAGAAAATAGAGGGGGGGGGGGCGCTTTTTTAATGACTTTGAGCAAATACATCGTGATAAAAGGGTTAAAATCAAAAGGTTCTGTTACATTTTTTGTTGCATTTTAGGAGACCTTTCTAACGACACCCCACTGAATGGTGCAGGTGAAAATTTTTTTTTGAAAACACTTTTAATTTTATGAAATGAGGGTCAAAAAATTTTTAGTTTTCAAAAATCTTATCATTTCTGTTTTTGGGTCATTAATCTACGCCCGTATACCAAATTTCATCTTATTATCTCAAAATTTTTGAAGACGGATGGACGGACGGACGGATCGACGACGGACGGACATGGAGAAACTATAAGGGTTCCTAGTTTTCTACGGAACCCTAAAATGTGGAGGTCATAGGGATGTAGGGTCTTGACCTCCCTACTAAAAAAATATAAATTTAAAGCTATAGTTTTATAATCTTCTTAGCATATTCTGTAAAACTAAATTACTAATATTGTATTGAATAAAGGGTCGATTACATTGAGCGAGTTAACTAGCTACAAACCGGCGAGTTTAGAAGCGGGCGAGTCAGCTAGTACGATAGTGATTATGACACACTAAACATTTCAGGGAGCATGAAGCATATAATAAGGAGGGTGAACTCTGTATCTCTGTAATACAATTTCTTGTGTCAAAATAAGAGCCGCAGTAGTTGACTGCGCAACCGTATAGTTGAATTAATAGAGCGTTGACTGCACTAAAAGTAAATTTCTTACTTTTGCGTAGATATCCGACAAATGCTCTAGGTTCCGTTTTTGGCCTACCCTTTCCACTCAAGTTTAACCTCCTTATTGTATGCTGCATGTTAGCAAGTAAAGTAGCCCGGCTTTTAACTTTTGTAGCAGATTGCTTACACTGGGCGAGTTTACTAACGGCTAGTGAATTCCCCGTCTAGTAGCTATGTAGTAAACTCGCTCAATATAATCTTTGAAACCGTCCGAATAGTTTCGGAGATTAAATGTACGCCACTTGAAAAAAGTAGTTGCCACGTGACTAACAGCTGCCTGCAAGTATGGAGTAGTGGAAGCGCGCGAACACTTTCACTATGTTAGAAATCGAATTTAAAAAACAAAATTTGGGGGATGATTTCTAAAAGTATAAGTATTGAGAAAATGTAAAAAAATCGATTTTTTGAAAATTAGAAGGTGGTCAAGTACCTTAAGCTGTAATAGTAATATATATTTTACACAAAAAGTACCTAACCATTTATCTGTAAAATACTCGTATTATATTAAATTCAATTTATAAATATTGTATAACTTACTTACGAATGATCGCTTTTCAGGAAGAGTTGGTTGTTAAAGAAGAAAACGTACCAGAAACTAGAAGCGAACAACTAGAAAATGAAGATATTATTATTACTACATATTGTAATAATGAAATAATTAACGAGTCCAGTTTAACTAAACAACGTTCTCATAAAACTAGTGTAAAATTACATAAACATAAATGTGATCAGTGCGAGTATAGTAGTAAAAATAAACAACATTTGTTAACACATAAATTAATACATACTAATGAAAGACCTTTTAAATGCGACCGATGTGAATATAGCTGTAGAGAAAAAAGAACATTGTTAAGACATAATTTAATACATACAAATGAAAGACCTTTTAAATGCGACCGATGTGAATATAGCTGTAAACAAAAAGTAAATTTATTAACACATCATTTAACTCATACTAATGAAAAACCTTTTAAATGCGACAAATGTGAATATAGCTGTAAACAAAAAGGAAATTTATATACACATAATTTAACACATACTAATGAAAAACCTTTTAAATGCGACCGATGTGAATATAGCTGTAAACGAAAGTCTGTTTTATCAACACATAATTTAACACATACTAATGAAAAACCTTTTAAATGCGACCGATGTGAATATAGCTGTAGAGAAAAAAGAAGTTTATTAATACATAATTTAACACATACAAATGAAAGACCTTTTAAATGCGACCGATGTGAATATAGCTGTATACAAAAATCAAATTTATTAACACATTATTTAACACATACTAATGAAAAACGTTTTAAATGCGACCGATGTGAATATAGCTGTAAACAAAAATCAATTTTATTAAGACATAATTTAACACATACTAATGAAAGACCTTTTAAATGCGACCGATGTGAATATAGCTTTAAACGAAAGTCTGATTTATTAAGACATAATTCAACACATACATATGAAAAACCTTTTAAATGCGACCGATGTGAATATAGCTCTAAACGAAAGTATGCTTTATTAATACATAATTTAACACATTCTAATGAAAGACTTTTTAAATGTGATCAATGTGAATATAGTAGTAAACTGAAACAACAGTTGTCAAGCCATAAGCAACAACATACTAAATAAACATTTATCAAAATCCACACGTTAGTCACTCCACGTCATGCGGGACACTTTTTGACCTCATGTTTTCTGATTTGGCTATAATTTTTTTGACAGGTTCTTTGGACCCAATTTATATGTCAAACAATTTTTATTTATTTTTTATCGCTCCTAGTTTAGAAGTACAAGGGGTTGAAATTTCGGAAAAACGGCAAAAAATCGAAAACATGCTCTCCTTTCACTGCTTATATCTCCGGTTCTATTCATCCTACTGACTTCAGCAAAAAAACATTTCGAAACTCTTTAATGCTACTTTAATGACTTATTTATTTTAATTTATTTATTATAAACAATTATATTATTTAAACGTGGTTTTCAAGGCGAGAACACGCTTTGAAAATTAAAAAAAAAATATGTCAGCGTCTTCCTTGATCAATTCTCTACAAAACTCCCGAGTTATAGAATGGAACTCCGATGGGAACTGTGTCAAAAAAAGTGATTTATATGAAAAACCGCGCGCATGCGCTTATCCACACGGTTTGTGTCGCGGGCAATGTCATGGTTAATTATTATAAATTTTGGCGCGAAGAATTCGAAAAAAAATAACTTGATCTGGCGAAAAATTGGGTTGAAGGAGGATAACTCAGTTTTCAAGTAATTTGCAATTTATCTCAAAATCCAAAGCGACAACGGGTTTTTTTATGGTTGATATTTATAGAGGACACTGTTTCAAACCGATTTAGACCACATATACTGAGTTTGACCAAAAATTACCCCCAATAATTATCTTTAATTGAATTTGAAAAAATTCGGTGAACTTTAAATTGCTATTGCATTCGTTCTAGTGATTGAATATTTTTTAGGAGGGGCTCAATTTGTTTGTATATACAAATAGAAGATATTCAGGATGGTTTTACTAACAAATATTCAACCCTAATGTTTTTATTAAAATTTTACTAAAAAAGCAGTTTTCTAAAAATTTATATCACTTAACGATTTTTAATTGGTTAAACTTAATTATTTTTTTTTTAATTATGGTGATAGTTATTTTTTTGAAACTTATTTTTTTGGCAAAACTAAGTACATGCGATTTATCTTAGTGTCCCCAATAAATATCAACCATAAAAATACACCATTATTGCATTGGATTTTGAGATAAATTGAAAATTTCTTGGAAACGGAGTTATCCCCCTTCAACCCTATTTTTAAGGGTGTTGCACCACTTTTCGCCAGTCCAAATTATTTTTTTAGAAATCTCCGCACCAAAATCTATAATAATCAACCATGTCATTGTCAAAATTCTTCCTTTACTAGTCTATACCGCGACACAAGCCGTGTGGATAAATCACTCTTATAAATCACTTTTTTTGACACAGTTCCCATCGGAGTTCCATTCTATTGATATTTTTTTTCAAAATTTTCAAAGCGTGTTGTCGTATTGAAAACCACATTTAAATAATATAATTGTTTAAAACAAATAAATAAAATTATTAATAAACAATAAAATAAATACGTCATTAAAGTAGCGTTAAGGTAGTTGGTCCATCACATTAGGCCATGAGTACATATTTTTAATTTAGAGAAATGATCATGGCAACGCTGTACATTATCTACTATTATTAACTAGTTGTCAAATGATTATATTTTATCATCTAAACTACCAGAGAATATATTAATAATTAATGAAATCGATTATAATTCCCTTCAATCCACTTATCATATTTTGTAAAAAATTATTTCATTATTTCGTGTATTTTTTACTATAATCAAATGAATACGTTGTTGCCACATTGTCAACAATACTGTAATTTATGTGATGGTTTGGTAGTTAAATCTGGTTAAATATTAATAACGGGATGGTCAATAATTCCAATTTTTTGTATACTGTTTTCTTTCATATAAATATACAACATGTCAGTTTTTTATGAAAATCTGACGCTACGTTTAAATTTTATCTAATAAACCGTTACGTTAGTGTACGGTTAGTCCATATAAGCTGTGTTAAAAATATAAACTTTGAGATCGTTTTTCATGACTTTGAGATGGTCAATTTTAATAAAAATAGGCTATTTTTCAGATATTAATCTAAGGAATATTCATGTGCAATTTAAACAAAATCTGACGAAAACATGTTTACGGACCAACTGTTTTCGATTTTTTGCCATTTTTCCGATATTTCAACCTCTTGTAACTTCTAAACTAGGGGTGATAAAAATAAAATAAAAATTGTTTGACATATAAATTGGGTCCAAAGAAGCTGTAAAAAAATTATAGCCAAATCAGAAAACTGTCAAAAACTGTCCCGCTTGAAATGACTCATATAGATGATGGAAGATCTCTAATAATAATCGCCGCAGTAGCTTTTACTACCCGTAACCGTTGTTCTTCAGGATCGAATTTTTTTTATCCTTATACCAAAATTTTGATAATACATATATTAGCCTGTGTATCGCAAAAAAATCTTTGCCGTAATTATTATATCAGTAAAATATTTTTTTCTTCATTTAGATATGATTGTCTTATTATTTGGTACATACACCATTGGTACATTTGTTAGCTCTGTAAATGTAAATTGTGAATCTACATTATTTTCTATATAAAAACTAGTAATGTTAATATACAAAGCTTTTCATGAGTTTACACTTATCAAAAAAAAAATTTAATTTCTTTCTATAAAATATAAACCAAGTGCAAAAGAGTTGGCAGCAGTATCACATGTATCCCATCTACATATATAGTATATGAAAAGCCAGTTGTACCTGGATTTAGCAGAATTCAAGTCCAAAACTATTTAATATAATATAATATTAAGCTACATGCTAGCTATTAATAATATTAATAATGAAAATAACAGACCCCCCCCCACATTTAAATGAATTGTAATAGATTTACGATAAACTGTTGGTAACTGCTAAACGCTCTCCACTCTTTGCGCTCTATCTCAAGAATGGTTAAATCTATAAAATATTACTCAGTACCAAATTTGTAGAGAATTTTATGCTCTACAACTTTTCTAATAACTCAAAATGTCATTTAGAGCAATAGGGTAAAACCAGGATAGATGCCCCACTTTTTGAAAAGGCCTCCTCATTTTAAAATTATTAATTTACCATGAATAATTCCTATGAATATATCTACTTTAGTCTTTTATATTACATTATTACTTGTTTTTGTTGACCTAACAATAACTGATTTTGCAGAAATTGAGTTTTTGCAGAACTATTTTTTTGAGGATAGATTCCTACCTATATGGATAGATGCCCCATCATGAAATTGCTAAGAAGGATAGATGCCTTATGAAATAAAATAAGTAAAATAAATACCTATAGTTTTTAAATGTTTTATTTGTAATTTTAATGAGATAATTGTAATATGGCATTGATTTTAAAATGATTATTGTAAAAAAAGTAAGGTCGCTAACAATAACATTAAATTTGACAACAATAACATTAAACATACCTACCGCGCAAAAATTTTATAGCGTAAATATCATAAGAACAAATCATATGAAGGTACACATAAAGCAACGTATAAACATTTATCCATTATCATAATGGTTAAGACATACTAATACAAGAATACAACATAATATTTTCGATAAGTAGGGTCAACAGATTGGCGGGTTTCAAATGCAAAAATTTTAGGTTAGGTAAACATATGAATAACCGCGAATGTTTTGGCTTTACCGATAAGTACCTAATAACATACTTTTTTTAATACACGCTAGGCACTATCAGGATATATGTAAATGCCCCGTAGAACATTAAAATCTGTCAATATGAAACAACTAAAAGAAAAATATAACATTTCAAAATAAGTCATGTGTATGTATGGGGATAGATGCCCCAAAGGCACCTATACCGCGAAAAATCGGGGCGACTATCCTTTTCGATATGGATAGATGTTTTTTTTATTTTTTAAGTAAAATAAAGATAAAAGAGCGATTATTAACACCTAGGTGTGTACTTAATAAACCAGTGTATTGATATAATAAAAATAGAACGGAATTTATTACTACTTATAAAGATATGTAGCAGTAAATACTTAACTCTCAAAATTTGAAGCATTTGTCGCGTCCGCTGCGGAAATAATAACACGCACAAGCGAGACATTTTTGTTTCGCACGACGGTTTGCGGGGGACTGAGATATGTGGGGCTGACGCTTCTTATTTAAACTATTAATTCGATGTTGCGACTTTAGGGGGCTTGGATCTCGGAAACGAGGCACCTATCCCACTGCGGCATCTATCCTGGTTTTACCCTAGTCCAGACATTTGGTAGTTTTACCTTGAAAGTTTTCCGGGAGTTTTGAAAATTGGTAATTTTATAGATTTTGATGCGTTCTTTCCGAATTTCAACTTTGTCACCTCGTATCTTTGCCGCTCGCGCCGCCATATTGGAAAAATTGGGCCTAATAGTAGTTTTTTGACAATATCTCCTTTCCAACTCATTTTACGATATAAACATTCAATACAAAATTAAACTAGAGAAAATTTCCTACAATTTATGTAATAACAATTTTTTTTTATAAAATCAATAGTTTTGGCGCACGAGCGCAGCAAACTATTATTCATCTACACATACACGTGTTTTGCGTATCACGATGCTCTGGAAACCAACTTTAATAAAAAAATGATTACCTCTGTTTTTTTTTGTACAGTTCAATTAGTATTCAAGGAACATTTTAAGACCAAAAAGAAAAAAATCACCTCGGCGCTTTTTAAATAATTTATAAAACAAAAATACATAAATCGTGCACGGTCCTCTGGATGCCATGCACCTTTAATAAAAAATTGATTAGGTACCTATGATTTCTGGTTCAGTTCAATTCTATAGTATTCAAGGAACATTTTAAGACAAAAATTTTATAGATTTCAATGTGCTCTTTCCGAATTTCAACTTTGCCACCTCGTATCTTTGCCGCTCGCGACGCCATATTGAAAAAATGGTGCCGAATAGTAGTTTTATCGTAAAATGAGTTGGAAAGAAGATATTGTCAAAAAAGGCGCCATTTTTTCAATATGGCGTCGCGAGCGGCAAAGATACGAGGTGGCAAAGTTGAAATTCGGAAAGAGCAGATCGAAATCTATAAAATTACCAATTTTCAAAACTCCCGGAAAACAGGTAACCCCTTCATTTCGAACCAAATGACTGTACTACAAAGGAAACGAGATATTTACAAAAAACCGTTTTTCGTGACCTTGAATATCTTGACTCGCGTACACGAGATCATATGTGACTTTTGAGACAACTTTTAAAATGCTAAAACAAAGA
Organism: Sialis lutaria; assembly: GCA_949319165.1. Taxonomy (NCBI): domain Eukaryota; kingdom Metazoa; phylum Arthropoda; class Insecta; order Megaloptera; family Sialidae; genus Sialis; species Sialis lutaria. The sequence continues at coordinate 25,813,532 of OX439239.1, read as the reverse complement.
TGTATACAAGCTTATTATCTTTCATTACGAGGTTTACCACATTTTTCTCCTTGAATGACTTTTCTAATTGATACATTAGAAATCGATAACACTTATTAAAACTTAACAAACTATCAAATTTCATAACTCTATCATATTGGGTTAAACCTTTGTGGGGGGAGGGGTGTAGCTCCTACACGAAACATTTGCAGACACATGTTTATTATGAACTGTTTCTTTAAATAAACAAAAGAATACCCCCATTGAGTATGACTGGGTACTTAAGGAACAACCTGTATAGTAGGTATTGTATTATAGATATACTAGGGGCTGTGCCCCTGGGCGCTTCGCGCCCCAACCCCCTTTCACGCCATATTTTTTACACAAATTTACTCGGGTCTGCGACCCTCGTATGTGTATATATCATACTCGTTCCACTATTTATTGATAGTTAATTTTTTCATTTGGCGGAGATAATCAATATTACAATTTTCAGTAATTTTACATGTACAAATTACCTAATCACAAATTTACTCAGGTCTGAGCCTTCGGCTGCGACCCTCGTATGTGTATATTATAATAATTTTCCAATCTTTTTGCTGATACTCATTTTATTTATTAAATTGGCGATGATAATCACATATCAATATTACAATTTTCAATAATATTACATGTATAAATTACCCAACCTAAAATGTACTGTTATTTATTAAATGGTTAACTTTTTATTTTTATATATTCCTGAAGTTTTTAATTTTTGTTCAATTTTAATCAAAATTAATTTGTCTACGTCACTTTTAAAAAATAGCAATTTTAATTATTTTCATGCGCGCCCCTGACTAAATTATAATTAAAAAAAAAAAGATTCAAAAAAATAATAATTCATAAATAATTTTTTTGGGGCGCTACTGATCTATATTATAATTTTCATATTTTTTTGAAATTTCTAATTTTTGAACAATTAAAAAAAAATTTTGAGACGCTACTGACTTATTTATTTTTAAATGTGAACTTTTGGATAAATTGCATCAATCACCTACAACAAAACTATTTAAAATTATATTTATATACAATTTCATTAAAAAACACACAAATTTAAAATTATTTGAAACGCCGTCCCTGATTTAAATGAAACATGTATAAATTACACAACCTAAAATGTACTGTTATTTATTAAATAATTTTAAAAACATTGCACTTTTAAAAAATAACAAATTGAACTATTTTCATGCAACGCCCCTGACTAAATTATAATTAAAAAAATAATATATCAATCTCAAAACTTTCAAAAAAATAATAATTCATAAACAATTTTTTATAGGCGCTACTGATCTATATTATAATTTTCATATTTTTATGAAATTTATATTTTTGAACTATAAAAAATGTTTTTTTAAGTTTTTACAAACGTTACGAAATGTGACAGTTCCCAAAAATTTCATATATTTAAAACGACACCAGCCCCTGACTTAATTATTATTTTTAAATGTGAAATTTTGAATAAATTACATCAACAAAACTATTAAAAATTATATTTTTATACAATTTCATTAAAAAAACACAAATTTAAAAATATTTTAAACACCGTCCCTGATTTAAATGAATAATTTCAACAATTAAAAAAAATTTAACAATTTCACTCAAAATAATTTTCTTACAAACATAAAAAATATGTCACATGTAAAAAACCACGTAATTTTGGAACTATCAAATTTAACGTCATCAAAAATTTTCTCACTCCTAATAGAAAACGATAGAAAACCTTCTAGAACATTCCCTGTCATCTGTTATCTGTCAAATTTAAACTAATTAGAAAAAAAGATTTTAAATATTTTTTAATTCGCCGCTCCTGACATTATACTTTTTAATATTATCTATAGATAATTATACTAATTACATCAAATTACCAATCTATTTTGTTTAAAATTTAATTTATAAGCAATTTAATCAAAATGTACAAAATAACATTTCTTTCCACGCTCCTGACGTATATAAGATAAAAAACAGCTGTTTATAATTTCTTCGTTTAACAATTTCAATCAAAATCTATTTTACGTAGAAATTATAATTGATTCACAAATCTAACATTTTAAAATTAATCAAGTAATTTATCAGTGTGTTTTTTATGAAAATGTCAATAAAAATCCATGTGTTTTCTTCTTTATAAATGTCATATTTTGACAGATATAAACAAAATACAACAGTGATATCTTGTAATTTAGCAAATTATCGTAAAAATAGTATTTTTCAAACGACAATCACACTGTCTGAAAAACAAAAGCCGACACTCGAACCAGCTAATTCAACGTTTTTTCAGTAAAATTTCGATGTACTTTTTCGGAAAAAAATCACAGCTCAGAGACCTTTCATAGCTAAGAAATGAAATCTAGCCTATTGACTGGAAAAAGAGTCAAGCTACATGACGAAAAAAAAATTATTAAAATCGGCCGGGTAATTCCAGAGTCTATAAAGCTATAGTTTCGTGCGGATATATAAATAAATAAATAAATAAATAAATATATATATATTCATACACGTTTATATTATAGTGTGATTGTTTTTGTTATTCTTGTATTTTATTTCAGGGCTTCAGCTGTCAAAATAATCAACTAAATTATTGTAAAACTGAATGTACCTATGAATTTTAATAGAAAATGATTTAGACCTATGACGTGTAAAAACGTCATAAAACAGGTAATTTTATACAATGGGGTATTTTGCTTAAATCATTGAAAATAATAATATTTAAATTTTTATACATAATATTAAATTATTTAAATTTTCGTACACCCACCAAAATTTTACCCTTTTTAGGGTTCCGTAGAAAACTAGGAACCCTTATAGTTTCTCCATGTCCGTCCGTCCGTCCGTCCGTCCGTCCGTCCGTCCGTCCGTCCGTCCGTCCGTCCGTCCGTCTTCAAAAATTTTGAGATAATAAGATGAAATTTGGTATACGGCCGTAGATTGATGACCCAAAAACAGAAATGAAAATATTTTTGAAAATAAAAATTTTTTAGACCCCCCTTTCATAAAATGAAAAGTGTTTTCAAAACAAAAAATTCACCTACACCATTGAGTGGGGTGTCGTTAGAAAGGTCTCCTAAAATGCAACAAAAAATGTAACAGAAATTTTTAATTTTAACCCTTCAATCACGATGTATTTTCTCTCCAAAGTCATTAAAAAAGCGTCCCCCCCCCTCTATTTTCTAAACTATCAATTTAAAAAATCTGAAAAAATTCCAGAATGTAGCTTTTAATTAGTACTTTCACTGAAAATTATAACGAACATTGTCAAAAATATTTTGGACCCCCCTTTCATAGACTGAAAATTGAACTTACATTTTTTTCCCCACTTACCCTATTGAGTGGGGTGTCATTTAATAGGTCTCGTAAAATGCAATAAAAAACGTCAAATGACTTTTTGATTTTAACCCTTCAGTCGCGATATATTTGCTTTTTAATGTCGCTGTCAGAGCGTCCCCCCCCCTCTATTTTCTAAACTATCGATTCAAAAAATCTGAAAAAAAATCAGAATGTAGCTTTTAATTAGTACTTTCACTGAAAATTATAACGAACATTGTCAAAAATATTTTGGACCCCCTTTTCATAGATTGAAAAGTGAACTCACATTTTTTTCATTAACCCCATTGAGTGGGGTGTCATTTGATAGGTCTCCTAAAATGCAATAATAAAAGTCAAATGACTTTTTGATTTTAACCCTTCGGTCACGAAAATTTTGAAAAAAACTCTTTTTTTTATAAATCGTAGTGGGAATGACTACGGAACCCTATCATGTGCGTGCCCAACAAGCACTTGCCCGTTTTATTAAATTTTTTTCTTGAAAAAGATAACGTATTGAATATAATTTTATATATTTTTAAATCAATAAATAATTCAAACATAAATTGGCTCAGTAATGCACCTACAGACACCGGCGCCGACTACGGGAGGGCGAGGGGGGCGATCGTCCCCCCCCCCAGATATTATACCAGGGGGGCTTAGCCCCCCCTGTGCAGCTGAATTCTAGTTTCTTTTAAATTAAAGATACCTAGTTTTAAAAAAGGTGTAAATATTCAAATACTGGTCACTTAGGTAAAAATGATCACTAAAAATTTATTCAAAAAGGAAATTAATACTAAAACATCTTTTATTTCCTTTACAAAGCTTAGTTGGATCAACAGCTTTAAAAAAAATTCTACTTTCTTTTTTTTTATTTTCAGCTAAAATCGTCGTTTACGTTTCATGAGCCTCTGTAAATTAAAAAAAAACTAGTACAAATAAGAAAAAAGATTTCAAAGATATAAAAATGTCCACTTTTCAATTATTTCAAATAATTAAAGTTTGATCGATTTTTATCGAAACTACAATAATTTGATGAAAAAAAATTTTTTTTTTTCACATTATTAGTTGCGTTTCTGAAATTTTTGTCGTTATTACGAAAGTTGGATATTGCACATTTTTTAAGGAAATTTTTTGCACCCCCCCCCCCCCCACCCCCCCAAAAAAACTTATGAAAATCTCGCCCCCCCAGGTTAAATGAAAAGTCGGCGCCTATGCCTACAGATATCTTTAGTTGAGTATTTTTTAGAATTTGTCGTATTTTTGATAAGATAAGTGTATAAATTCAGTTACTTTGTGCCAAAGTGTTTTATATCAAATTATTGAAAGGTGTGTTATAATTTGTTCTTAAATAAAGTTAATTTTTTCAAATTGTTTTTAGTGATCAGTGATTTTGTGTCTTTGAAAATAGGTGAGTAAAATGCATTCAATATTATTTTTGTAATTATAATTATTATATAAATATTAGGTAATAATTAAATAGTTATAATTTTATAATAATAAATATAATATGCAAATGGCTTAGAGTCTTTAGAGATTTTTAAAATTAAGTTTAAAACAGAGGTCAGCGTTATAGATAAATATATATGTACATTTATTTGAACTCGACGCAATTAACATTAAATATGTAACAATTTATTTTCAAATATTATAAATAAATTATCTTCTTAAAATATATTTCAGTGAAAAATAAAGGGGTGTGAAAATTATTTTCTTAGAAGGGGAGATGGTAATTTTTAATTAAAAGAACATATTTTTATTGCAAATATTTATGTAATTTTTATGTTAGACTTCAAAATACAAATTAAATAATTCAAGTCACTGTCGATAAAAAATCAAGAATTTTATTGAATACCTAATAAATTATAATGATTTTCTATTTTGATTTTATATATTTTTTGTATTTTGTAATATTATATTTTTTATGTGATTATTATTATTATTATTGATAATAATCACTTGAATTAAAATTCATGTGAACCATAGACATAGAGACATGGACTGCGCATTCTCTATTACCGTAATGTTTAAAATATGGTTCACAAAGTAAAGATAGATATATAACCCAAACAATACTCTATCTTTCTTACACTCATGTTTATAGATAGATAGACTAGGGGCTGTGCCCCTGGGCGCTTCGCGCCCCAACCCCCTTTCACGCCATATTTTTTTCACAAATTTACTCGGGTCTGGGACCCTCGTATATGTAAATATCATACTCTTACCACTATTTTTTGATAGTTAAATTTTGAATTTGGCGGAGATAATCAATATTAAAATTTTCAGTAATCTTACATGTACACATTACCTAATTACAAATTTACTCGGGTCTGCGACCCTCGTATGTGTATATTATAATAATTTTCCATTCTTTTTGCTGATACTCATTTTTTTCTCAAATTGGCGGTGATAATCACATATCATTATTACATTTTTTAGTAATATTACATGTACAAATTACCCAACCTCAAATGTACTCGGGTCGCAGCCTTTGGCTGCGACCCTCGTATGCATGAGTACACTCAGCGTTCTATAATACGCCCATCCACAAGACGTCCGATCCATAAGACAATGTTCTAACAGCTCTATTAGGGTGGTCCTTATTTATAGGTGAAGGAAATTTTTTTGGATATTTTAAACTCCGTACCCCCCAAATTTGTTCGTTATCATGAGACTTGAATTCCTGTTAAATTTGGTCATGATCAACCAACCCCTTCCCGTGCCGACTTAGGGTTGAAAAAAGTCCAAATAGGGTTGTTTTATTGTTTTTTGCGTTTAATTAAAAAATAAAGCAATTAGCATAAATATGTATATAACATTTATTGTAGAGCGTAAAATTGTCTATAAAAAATGTTCCCATAGTATACCACGAATATCTATTATTTTCCATGAAAAATAATAAATTTTATTTGAAAAAAGTTATTTGTTTACGGTAACGTAAATATATGATATTAATGGTAGTCCAGTTAAAGAAGCATTTTGACAAGAAATTTTAAGGGACAAGCAATGTTATTGTTGATTATTATAGATTCTGGTGCGGAAAATTCGAAAAAAATAACCCGGACTAGAAAAAAGTTGTGCAACACCCTTAAAAATGGGGTTGACGGGTGAAATCCCATTTCTATGTGTATTTTCAATTTATTTCAAAATCTAAAGAGACAATAAGGTATTTTTATGGTTGATATTTGTTGGGGACACTGAGATGAATCGATTGAGACCACATGTACTGAATTTGACCCAAAATTACCTCTTCTAAAATGTTTAATATAGGTAAAAATGCTTATTTTTAGTGAAAATAGTTTAAAAATTAATAACTTCTGTTAAATTCATCCAAGTAACTCGAAATTGGTCTCAAATAGTTCCTGAAATTCCAAAGAATAATGATCAACTATAATTTAAAAAAAATTTAATAGTTTAAACAATGAAAATTGTTAATATTTAAGGGTAAGTAACGTAATTTTTTAAATTATTGTCATTTTACTAAAATTTAATTAAAAACATAAGGGTTAAATATTATTTTTGTAAAATCAAGGTGAATATCTTCGATTTGTAATTACAAACAAAATGAGACACCCCCTCTCCCCAAAAAAATATTTAATCACTTGAACGGATGTAATTCCACACTAAAATGCACTGCATTTGTTGTATATAATTTAAATAAAATACATTTTTTTAAATAAAACTGTAAATTATGATTAAAACATACTTTTATGTATGCTTTAACGTAAATTACAAGTTTATGCAATAATAAAGGCTCATATGAGTGCACAATAATGTATGCGAAAGTGCATAAAAATATATTATTTCAATAAAACAAAAAAATTCGGTGAATTTTTGTGTGGAATTGTATCCGTTCAAGTGATTAAATATTTTTTGGGAGGGGCTCATTTTGTTTGTATATACAATGCGAAGATATTCACGTTAGTTTTACAAAAGAAAATATTTAACAATTATGTTTGTATTATTTTAGTAAAATGACAATTTTTCAAAAATTAACGTCACTTACCCTAATATTAACAATTTTCATTGTTTAAACTATTAATATTTTTTTTAAATTATAGTTTCTCATTATTCTTTGGAATTTTAGGAACAATTTGAGACCAATTTCGAGTCATTTGGATGATTTTAACGGAAGTTATTAATTTTTAAACTATTTTCACCAAAAATAAACATTTTTACCTATATTAAATATTTTAGAAGGGGTAATTTTGGGTCAAATTCAGTACATGTGGTCTCAATCGATTCATCTCAGTGTCCCCAACAAATATCAACCATAAAAATAACTTATTGTCTCTTTAGATTTTGAAATAAATTGAAAATACACATAGAAATGGGATTTCACCCTTCAACCCCATTTTTAAGGGTGTTGCACAACTTTATTCTAGTCCGGGTTATTTTTTTCAAATTCTCCGCACCAGAATCTATAATAATCAAAAATAACATTGCTTGTCCCTTAAAATTTCTTGTCAAAATGCTTCTTTAACTGGACTACCATTAATATCATATATTTACGTTACCGTAAACAAATAACTTTTTTCAAATAAAATTTATTATTTTTCATAGAAAATAATAGATATTCGTGGTATATTATGAGAACATTTTTTATAGACAATTTTACGCTCTACAATAAATGTTATATACATATTTATGCTAATTGCTTTATTTTTTTAATTAAACGCAAAAAACAATAAAACAACCCTATTTGGACTTTTTTCAACCCTAAGTCGGCACGGGAAGGGGTTGGTTGATCATGACCAAATTTAACAGGAATTCAAGTCTCATGATAACGAACAAATTTGGGGGGTACGGAGTTCAAAATTCAAATGTTCAAAAATAAGGACCACCCTAAGCTCTATAGTACGTCTTTCCCGAACCCCCACCATAATACCATTGTGACAGCTATATTTCAGCGCGAAATTTAAATTAACAAATTGACGTAAGTCTTCTATGTAGTTATAGATTTTATAAACAAAACTTGTGTTTCGGTGTGACTCAATGTGGAAAAAAAATGAAATTCAATACAAATTTTCCTTAAAATTGAAATATAATAAATACATAGTATAAAAAAATGTGTAAGGTACATTTTATTTGATTTGATAATTCGAAAAAGATTAAAAAAGGAAATAACAAAAATAAATTATTGGCATATGATTGTATAGAAATCTATACATTTTTCATCCAGTATTAAAGCAATGAATAACAATTGTCTAGAGTTCTAGATAGTATGTAATTGAAAAAGCCAACAAATGAACAAACTACATATTATGTACATATGATCTCGTTCACCAACAGCGCCATTTTTATTATTATTATGTATGTATCTGTCAACTTTTAGGCGTGGTGGTGGGGGCCCCTCTAGCCGGCGTCTTGTGGAATTATTGAATTACCGATGGCTACGTATTATAGAACGCTGAGTGTATATACACCTAAAAATGATAATTGAAAACATTTATTAAAATTTACACATGTTTTTCATATTCAAAGAGTACGTTATTTGTATCAAAAAATGGTTAATATAAGTTTTTTTACTTTTAATTTTTATATATTCCTGAAGTTTTTAATTTTTGTTCACTTTCAATCAAAATGAATTTGTCTACGTCACTTTTAAAAAAATTCAATTTTAATTATTTTTATGCGATGCCCGTGACTTAATTATTATTAATTTTTTTTTATTAATATATCAGTCTCAAAACTTAAAAAAAAATAATAATTCATTAAATAGTTTTTTTAGAGACGCTACTGACCTATATTATAATTTACATATTTTTCTGAAATTTATAATTTTTGAACAATTAAAAAAAAATCTAATGTTTTTACAAACGTTACGAAATTTCTATTTAAACTAATTAGAAAAAAAAGATTTTAAATATTTTTTAATTCGCCGCTCCTGACATTATAGTTAACAAAAACTTTTTAATATTATCTATAGATAATTATACTAATTACATCAAATTACCAATCAATTTTGGTTAAAATTTAATTTATAAGCAATTTAATCAAAATGTACAAAATAACATTACTTTACACGCTCCTGACGTACATAAGATAAAAAACAGCTGTTTATAATTTCATCGTTTAACAATTTCAATCAAAATCTATTTTATGTAGAAATTATAATTGATTCACAAATTTAACATTTTAAAAAAAATTGTCTACGTCATTTTTTAAAAATTTCAATTTTAATTAATTTTTTTGCGACGCCCCTGACTTAATTATTATTAAAAAAAATTTATTAATATATCAGTCTAAAAACTTCCAAAAAAATAATAATTCATTAAATAATTTTTTTAGAGACGCTACTGACCTATATTATAATTTACATATTTTTCTGAAATTTATAATTTTTGAACAATTCAAAAAAAATCTAAAGTTTTTACAAACGTTACGAAATTTCTATTTAAACTAATTAGAAAAAAAGATTTTAAATATTTTTTAATTCGCCGCTCCTGACATTATAGTTAACAAAAACTTTTTAATATTATCTATAGATAATTATACTAATTACATCAAATTACCAATCAATTTTGGTTAAAATTTAATTTATAAGCAATTTAATCAAAATGTACAAAATAACATTTCTTTACACGCTCCTGACGTATACAGGCTGTCCCATTTTAATCTATCACCCCCCTAATTTTTTTTATCTATCAATTAAATCAAAAAATGCTTCAAATAAAAGTTGTTTAGTTTTGAGGGGGACCCAAAATGGCGTTATTAATTTTTTATTTTTTGGATGTCTTCATGGTCAAATAGGCCCAACTTTTTTTTTTCAAATGGAAACCTATATTTTTTATTACAATATCTTATTGTTTGGAAAAAAACAAGTAGCTTTTGTTTCAAAAAAATTTTTTTATGACTTCATTTTTTTTTTAATATTCAACTAAATAATTTTAGATTTTAGAATTTTACTAATTTTTTACTCGAAACCCATTAACTTTAGAGGAAAAGTGTAAAATACAAAAAATGTTTATTTTAATATGATATAATTAGGAAAATTATTTCAGATTTTTTTATTTATTTTTTATTTGCTTTAATATTTTGAAGAGCAAAAGTTATCAAAAAATCCTGATATAATTATCCTAGTTATATCAGATTAAAATAAACATTTTTTGTTTCTTACATTTTTCCTCTAAAGTTAATGGGTTTTGAGTAAAAAATTAGTAAAAATCTAAAATCTAAAATTATTTTGTTTAATATTTAAAAAAAATGAAGTCATATAAAAATTTTTTTGAAGCAAAAGCTACTTGTTTTCTTCCAAACAATAAGATACCGTAATAAAAAATATAGGTTTCCATTTGAAAAAAAAGTTGGGCCTATTTGACCATGAAGACGTCCAAAAAATAAAAAATTAATAACGCCATTTTGGGTCCCCCTCCAAACCAAACAACTTTTATTTGAAGCATTTTTTGATTTAATTGATAGATAAAAAAAATTAGGGGGGTGATAGATTAAAATGGGACACCCTGTATAAGATAAAAAACAGCTGTTTATAATTTCTTCGTTTAACAATTTCAATCAAAATCTATTTTATGTAGAAATTATAATTGATTCACAAATCCAACATTTTAAAATTAATCAAGTAATTTATCAGTGTGTTTTTACTTTTTTATACATACATGAAATGTAATGTATAAAGTATAGTGATCACGAAAAAAATCGAACTCGAGATTTTAACGGAATTACACGTTTTGAGGGTCCCTGAATCATATACAACCATTAACTCAATGACGTCTGTGTGTGTGTCTGTCTGTCTGTCTGTCTGTGTGTGTGTGTGTGTGTGTGTGTCTGTGAACGCTCTACAGCCTAAACTGTAATACTTACGAACATGAAATTTTAAACTTAAGGTTCTTGTATGCTCTAGATGTGCACCTCCTATTTTTGAAAACCATCACTAAACCGGAAACGGAAGTATAATTATTTTTCGAATTATTTTTGAATTATTTTTGAAACGGTGCACATTAGAAAAAAATGTTTTAAAACAAAGTTGTAGAGGGTATTTATCTATAATTTATATTCTATCCATTATCCCCCCCAAAAATTGTTTTTAGGAAATAATCGATTTTCTAAAAAAAAAAATTTTTTCGATTTATATTTTAAACGGTAGGTATTAGAAAAAAATGTTTGAGATACAAGTTGTAGAGAATATTATTTTCTATAATTTATGTTCAATTCTTTTTTTTGTGTCTTATGAATTAACCAAAAAAAAGAATAATTTTAATTTTAATGGCTTTAATTTAAAAATGATTTGAATAATACAAAAAATCTAGTTATCTATGAAAATTTTGGCATTTATTATTATTAGAAGTGTCAAAATTGAAATCTAGCAAAATAAATACTTGTTAATACAATAATCACTAATCTTAATTTATTTCATTTAATATGTAATGTCAATATTAAATACAATGTATCAATTTCATTCATTGAAAATCATTTTGTAAGTAAAAAATTTTAAAATCAAATATTAAATTATAAAAGTAATCACATATTAATACTCGGTGTCATGATGTATAAACGGTGCACATTAGAAAAAAATGTTTAGATCAAAGTTGTGTAGAGTGTATTTATCTATAATTTATGTTCTATCTATCCCCCCCCCCCAAAAATTGTTTTTAGGAAATAATTGATTTTCTACAAAATTTAATTTTTTCGATTTATTTTTTAAACGGTTATAGGTATTAGAAAAAAATGTTTGAGATACAAGTTGTAGAGAATATTATTTTCTATAATTTTTGTTCTATTTTTTTGTTGTATCTTATGAATTAACCAAAAAAAAGAATTATTTTAGTTTTAATGGTTTTAATTTAAAAATGATTTGTATAATACAAAAAATCTAGTTATCTATGAAAATTTTGGCATTTATTATTAGAAGTGTCATAATTGAATTCTAGCAAAATAAATAGTTAATACAATAATCACTATTCTTAATTGATTTCGTTTACTATTTAATGTCAATATTAAATACAATGTATCAATTTCATTCAGTGTAAATCATTTTGTAAGTAAAAAATTTTAAAATCAAATATTAAATTATAAAAGTAATCACATATAAATACTTCGGTGTCATGATGTATAAAAAAGTCTCGTGCCTGCCAAGGCAGTTTATTTATGAAAATGTCAATAAAAATCCATGTGTTTTCTTCTTTATAAATGTCATATTTTGACAGATATAAACAAAATACAACAGTGATATCTTGTAATTTAGCAAATTATCGTAAAAATAGCATTTTTCAAACGACCATCACACTGTCTGACTAAACAAAAGCCGATACTCGAACCAGCTAAATCATCGTTTTTTCAGTAAAATTCGATGTACTTTTTCGGAAAAAAATCACAGCTCAGAGACCTTTCATAGCTAAGAAATGAAATCTAGCCTATTGACTGGAAAAAGAGTCAAGCTACATGACAAAACAAAAAATATCAAAATCGGCCGGGTAATTCCAGAGTCTATAAAAATAACATTTCGGGGCGACATACATATATATATATATATATATATATATATATATATATATATATATATATATATATATATATATATATATATATATATATATATATATATATATATATATATATATATATATATATATATATTCATACACGTTTATATTATAGTGTGACTAGGGGCTGTGCCCCTGGGCGCTTCGCGCCCCAACCCCCTTTGACGCCATATTTTTTACACAAATTTACTCGGGTCTGCGACCCTCGTATGTGTATATATCATACTCGTTCCACTATTTTTTGATAGTTAATTTTTTCATTTGGCGGAGATAATCAATATTACAATTTTCAGTAATTTTACATGTACAAATTACCTAATCACAAATTTACTCGGGTCTCAGCCTTCGGCTGCGACCCTCGTATGTGTAATATAATAATTTTCCAATCTTTTTGCTGATACTCATTTTATTTCTTAAATTGGCGGTGATAATCACATATCAATATTACAATTTTCAATAATATTACATGTATAAATTACCCAACCTAAAATGTACTGTTATTTATTAAATGGTTAACTTTTTATTTTTATATATTCCTGAAGTTTTTAATTTTTGTTCAATTTTAATCAAAATTAATTTGTCTACGTCACTTTTAAAAAATAGCAATTTTAATTATTTTCATGCGCGCCCCTGACTTAATTATAATTAAAAAAAAAAAAAAAAAGATTAATATATCAATCTCAACTTTCAAAAAAATAATAATTCATAAATAATTTTTTTTGGGGCGCTACTGATCTATATTATAATTTTCATATTTTTTTGAAATTTCTAATTTTTGAACAATTAAAATTTTTTTTTGAGACGCTACTGACTTATTTATTTTCAAATATGAACTTTTGGATAAATTGCATCAATCACCTACAACAAAACTATTAAAAATTATATTTATATACAATTTCATTAAAAAAACACAAATTTAAAACTATTTGAAACGCCGTCCCTGATTTAAATGAAACATGTATAAATTACCCAACCTAAAATGTACTGTTATTTATTAAATAATTTTTAAAAAATTGCACTTTTTAAAAATAGCAAATTTAACTATTTTCATGCAACGCCCCTGACTAAGTTATAATTAAAAAAAATTAATATATCAATCTCAAAACTTTCAAAAAAATAATAATTCATAAACAATTTTTTTAGGCGCTACTGATCTATATTATAATTTTCATATTTTTATGAAATTTATATTTTTGAACTATAAAAATTGTTTTTTTAAGTTTTTACAAACGTTACGAAATGTGACAGTTCCCAAAAATTTCATATATTTAAAACGACACCAGCCCCTGACTTAATTATTATTTTTAAATGTGAAATTTTGAATAAATTACATCAACAAAACTATTAAAAATTATATTTTTATACAATTTCATTAAAAAAACACAAATTTAAAAATATTTGAAACACCGTCCCTGATTTAAATGAATAATTTCAACAATTAAAAAAAATTCCACAATTTCACTCAAAAACCACGTAATTGTGGAACAATCAAATCTAATGTCATCAAAAATTTTCTCACTCCTAAAAGAAATGGATAGAAAACCTTCTAGAACATTCTCTATCATCTGTCATCTGTCAAATTTAAACTAATTAGAAAAAAAGATTTTAAATATTTTTTAATTCGCCGCTCCTGACATTATAGTTAACAAAAACTTTTTAATATTATCTATAGATAATTATACTAATTACATCAAATTACCAATCAATTTTGGTTAAAATTTAATTTATAAGCAATTTAATCAAAATGTACAAAATAACATTTCTTTACACGCTCCTGACGTATATAAGATAAAAAAACAGCCGTTCATGTTTTCATCGTTTAACAATTTCAATCAAAATCTATTTTACGTAGAAATTATAATTGATTCACAAATCCAACATTTTAAAATTAATCAAGTAATTTATCAGTGTGTTTTTTATGAAAATGTCAATAAAAATCCATGTGTTTTCTTCATTATAAATGTCATATTTTGACAGATATAAACAAAAGACAACAGTGATATCTTGTAATTTAGCAAATTATCGTAAAAATAGTATTTTTCAAACGACCATCACACTGTCTGACAAAACAAAAGCCGACACTCGAACCAGCTAATTCAACGTTTTTTTAGTAAAATTCGATGTACTTTTTCGGAAAAAAATCACAGCTCAGAGACCTTTCATAGCTAAGAAATGAAATTTAGCCTATTGACTGGAAAAAGAGTCAAGCTAAACGACGAAAAAAAAATTATTAAAATCGGCCGGGTAATTCCAGAGTCTATAAAGCTATAGTTTCGTGCGGACATATAAATATATATATATATATATATATATATATCACACTATAATATAAACGTGTATGAATATATATATATATATATATATATATATATATATATATATATTTATTTATATATCCGCACGAAACTATAGCTTTATAGACTCTGGAATTACCCGGCCGATTTTGATAATTTTTTTTTCGTCATGTAGCTTGACTCTTTTTCCAGTCAATAGGCTAGATTTCATTTCTTAGCTATGAAAGGTCTGTGAACTGTGATTTTTTTCCGAAAAAGTACATCGAAATTTTACTGAAAAAACGATGAATTAGCTGGTTCGAGTGTCGGCTTTTGTTTTTCAGACAGTGTGATTGTCGTTTGAAAAATACTATTTTTACGATAATTTGCTAAATTACAAGATATCACTGTTGTATTTTGTTTATATCTGTCAATATGACATTTATAAAGAAGAAAACACATGGATTTTTATTGACATTTTCATAAAAAACACACTGATAAATTACTTGATTAATTTTAAAATGTTAGATTTGTGAATCAATTATAATTTCTACGTAAAATAGATTTTGATTTGAAATTGTTAAACGAAGAAATTATAAACAGCTGTTTTTTATCTTATATACGTCAGGAGCGTGGAAAGAAATGTTATTTTGTAGATTTTGATTAAATTGTTATAAAATTAAATTTTAACCAAAATTGATTGGTAATTTGATGTAATTAGTATAATTATCTATAGATAATATTAAAAAGTATAATGTCAGGAGCGGCGAATTAAAAAATATTTAAAATCTTTTTTTCTAATTAGTTTAAATTTGACAGATGACAAATAACAGGGAATGTTCTAGAAGGTTTTCTATCCTTTTCTATTAGGAGTGAGAAAATTTTTGATGACGTTAAATTTGATAGTTCCAAAATTACGTGGTTTTTTACATGTGACATATTTTTTATGTTTGTAAAAAAATTATTTTGAGTGAAATTGTTGAATTTTTTTTAATTGTTGAAATTATTCATTTAAATCAGGGACGGTGTTTCAAATATTTTTAAATTTGTGTTTTTTTAATGAAATTGTATAAAAATATAATTTTTAATAGTTTTGTTGATGTAATTTATTCAAAATTTCACATTTAAAAATAATAATTAAGTCAGGGGCTGGTGTCGTTTTAAATATATGAAATTTTTGGGAACTGTCACATTTCGTAACGTTTGTAAAAACTTAAAAAAACATTTTTTATAGTTCAAAAATATAAATTTAATAAAAATATGAAAATTATAATATAGATCAGTAGCGCCTACAAAAAATTGTTTATGAATTATTATTTTTTTGAAAGTTTTGAGATTGATATATTAATTTTTTTTTAATTATAATTTAGTCAGGGGCGTTGCATGAAAATAGTTCAATTTGTTATTTTTTAAAAGTGCAATGTTTTTAAAATTATTTAATAAATAACAGTACATTTTAGGTTGTGTAATTTATACATGTTTCATTTAAATCAGGGACGGCGTTTCAAATAATTTTTAATGTGTTTTTTTAATGAAATTGTATATAAATATAATTTTAAATAGTTTTGTTGTAGGTGATTGATGCAATTTATCCAAAAGTTCACATTTAAAAATAAATAAGTCAGTAGCGTCTCAAAAATTTTTTTTAATTGTTCAAAAATTATAAATTTCAAAAAAATATGAAAATTATAATATAGATCAGTAGCGCCCCAAAAAAATTATTTATGAATTATTATTTTTTTTAAAGTTGAGATTGACATATTAATCTTTTTTTTTAATTATAATTAAGTCAGGGGCGCGCATGAAAATAATTAAAATTGCTATTTTTTTAAAGTGATGTAGACAAATTAATTTTGATTAAAATTGAACAAAAATTAAAAACTTCAGGAATATATAAAAATAAAAGGTTAACCATTTAATAAATAACAGTACATTTTAGGTTGGGTAATTTATACATGTAATATTATTGATAATTGTAATATTGATATGTGATTATCACCGCCAATTTAAGAAATAAAATGAGTATCAGCAAAAAGATTGGAAAATTATTATATTATACACATACGAGGGTCGCAGACCCGAGTAAATTTGTGATTAGGTAATTTGTACATGTAAAATTACTGAAAATTGTAATATTGATTATCTCCGCCAAATGAAAAAATTAACTATCAAAAAATTGTGGAACGAGTATGATATATACACATACGAGGGTCGCAGACCCGAGTAAATTTGTGTAAAAAATATGGCGTCAAAGGGGGTTGGGGCGCGAAGCGCCCAGGGGCACAGCCCCTAGTATATATATATATGTATGTCGCCCCGAAATGTTATTTTTATAGACTCTGGAATTACCCGGCCGATTTTGATAATTTTTTTTTCGTCATGTAGCTTGACTCTTTTTCCAGTCAATAGGCTAGATTTCATTTCTTAGTTATGAAAGGTCTGTGAACTGTGATTTTTTTCCGAAAAAGTACATCGAAATTTTACTGAAAAAACGATGAATTAGCTGGTTCGGGTGTCGGCTTTTGTTTTTCAGACAGTGTGATTGTCGTTTGAAAAATACTATTTTTACGATAATTTGCTAAATTACAAGATATCACTGTTGTATTTTGTTTATATCTGTCAAAATATGACATTTATAAAGAAGAAAACACATGGATTTTTATTGACATTTTCATAAAAAACACACTGATAAATTACTTGATTAATTTTAAAATGTTAGTTTTGTGAATCTATTATAATTTCTACGTAAAATAGATTTTGATTGAAATTGTTAAACGAAGAAATTATAAACAGCTGTTTTTTATCTTATATACGTCAGGAGCGTGGAAAGAAATGTTATTTTGTACATTTTGATTAAATTGCTTATAAATTAAATTTTAACCAAAATTGATTGGTAATTTGATGTAATTAGTATAATTATCTATAGATAATATTAAAAAGTATAATGTCAGGAGCGGCGAATTAAAAAATATTTAAAATCTTTTTTTCTAATTAGTTTAAAATTGACAGATGACAGGGAATGTTCTAGAAGGTTTTCTATCCTTTTCTATTAGGAGTGAGAAAATTTTTGATGACGTTAAATTTGATAGTTCCAAAATTACGTGGTTTTTTACATGTGATATATTTTTTATGTTTGTAAAAAAATTATTTTGAGTGAAATTGTTGAATTTTTTTTAATTGTTGAAGTTATTCATTTAAATCAGGGACGGTGTTTAAAATATTTTTAAATTTGTGTTTTTTTAATGAAATTGTATAAAAATATAATTTTTAATAGTTTTGTTGATGTAATTTATTCAAAATTTCACATTTAAAAATAATAATTAAGTCAGGGGCTGGTGTCGTTTTAAACATATGAAATTTTTGGGAACTGTCACATTTCGTAACGTTTGTAAAAACTTAAAAAAACATTTTTTTATAGTTTAAAAATATAAATTTCATAAAAATATGAAAATTATAATATAGATCAGTAGCGCCTATAAAAAATTGTTTATGAATTATTATTTTTTTGAAAGTTTTGAGATTGATATATTTTTTTTTTTTTTAATTATAATTTAGTCAGGGGCGTTGCATGAAAATAGTTCAATTTGTTATTTTTTAAAAGTGCAATGTTTTTAAAATTATTTAATAAATAACAGTACATTTTATGTTGTGTTATTTATATATGTTTCATTTAAATCAGGGACGGCGTTTCAAATAATTTTAAATTTGTGTTTTTTTAATGAAATTGTATATAAATATAATTTTAAATA
Source organism: Sialis lutaria (assembly GCA_949319165.1). NCBI lineage: Eukaryota > Metazoa > Arthropoda > Insecta > Megaloptera > Sialidae > Sialis > Sialis lutaria. The sequence goes on along the minus strand of OX439239.1, from coordinate 25,794,692 downwards.
GTTTTGTTGTAGGTGATTTGATGCAATTTATCCAAAAGTTCACATTTAAAAATAAATAAGTCAGTAGCGTCTCAAAAATTTTTTTTAATTGTTCAAAAATTATAAATTTCAAAAAAATATGAAAATTATAATATAGATCAGTAGCGCCCCAAAAAAATTATTTATGAATTATTATTTTTTTGAAAGTTGAGATTGATATATTAATCTTTTTTTAGTTAATTATAATTAAGTCAGGGGCGCGCATGAAAATAATTAAAATTGCTATTTTTTTAAAGTGATGTAGACAAATTAATTTTGATTAAAATTGAACAAAAATTAAAAACTTCAGGAATATATAAAAATAAAAAGTTAACCATTTAATAAATAACAGTACATTTTAGGTTGGGTAATTTATACATGTAATATTATTGAAAATTGTAATATTGATATGTGATTATCACCGCCAATTTAAGAAATAAAATGAGTATCAGCAAAAAGATTGGAAAATTATTATATTATACACATACGAGGGTCGCAGACCCGAGTAAATTTGTGATTAGGTAATTTGTACATGTAAAATTACTGAAAATTGTAATATTGATTATCTCCGCCAAATGAAAAAATTAACTATCAAAAAATTGTGGAACGAGTATGATATATACACATACGAGGGTCGCAGACCCGAGTAAATTTGTGTAAAAAATATGGCGTCAAAGGGGGTTGGGGCGCGAAGCGCCCAGGGGCACAGCCCCTAGTATATATATATATATATATATATATATATATATATATATATATATATATATATATATATATATATATATATATATATTCATACACGTTTATATTATAGTGTGATAGATAGATAGGTTTTATTTTTCAACTAAATGCTCCTTTAACTAACTGTAATATTATTAACAGATCCAAGTATAATACATTTAATTAAATAGATTTTAAATTATCTGCAGTATTTCTTTACAACGTATATTATGTCTATTTTTCATTGAGAGCTTAAATATTGATTCAAATCACGTTTGTAATACACCAAATTTACTTTAAAGGAGCATTTAGCGCTAAAGGAGCTTTAAATTAGTTGATAATACCGGGCAATAGACTGTTTATACAGTGTGAAACATGTCATTTATAAAGAAGTTAAACATGAAATAAATAAATTTAAACATAAAACATTGTACAAAATCACGTATGCATACATTATGTGGACACATGGGTACACACATGTATACTAACAAACAAAAATACATTAATATTATTATTAGTCAGTCTTCAAAATATTCATCAACACTATAATAATTTTTAGATAACAAATATTTTTTTAATTGAATTTTGAACTGGCGATATGGTAAAGTTTTAATATGTATCGGTAGATGGTTGTATATTTTTATTATTTGACTCAGTGGACCTTTTTGAAAAATATTCAGAGTCGCCAAAGGCGGAAGTAGAATATGTTTATTGCGTGTAAAGTGATCATGATTACGTGTATTGTTTTCGAAAAGATATTCGTATTTTTTAATAAAAATAGCACATTCTAAAATATAGATATCAAAAACAGTTAGAATAAAAAGTTTGTTGTAAAAGGGGCGACAAGATGTACGTGGAGATATGTTACAAAGGGCTCTAATGCATCTTTTTTGTGTTAAAAAAACATCTTTTACATTGACTGAGTTTCCCCAGAAAATAATTCCATATGATAATTGGCACTGTACATAAGAATAATAAATATTTAGTAGTATTAAATTTGGTATAGTTTTATTTAAGTTGCGTATTAAGTATATGTATTTGTTAATTGTTTTTATGAGATTGTTAATATGTTCCTTTCATGCTAATTTTTTGTCTATATATAACCCTAGAAATTTCACCACTGTAGATAATTCTAGATTTCCATGATTAGGTAAAGTTATACTATTATCATTCATTCCATAGTTGCCAAATTTGATAAGTTGAGTTTTTTCAACATTTAGTTTTAAGCTGTTGTTATCATACCATTTAGAAATATTAGAGATGGAAGTATTCATATGGTCAATCAAAGATTCCTTATATAAAGACAGACATACAGACCCAGTGTTCGCTCTATCTCTTTCTATTGTGACGACTCTGTTTTAGAATCAGATACGCGGTCCATGCTCTATGTCTAGGATATTAACGATTCAAATATAAAATTTAAGATGATTTTACATTTTACAGATATATGTATTTTCTGTACGTGATACATTTGTAATAGCTGTATTGCCCCTCAAGATATACAATCCGACTGCGCCACTGCATATTGTAAGTACAAAACATAAGAATATTTTGCAAGAAATAAATTTAGTATAAAAATACAATTTTTTTTAGATAAAAATGTTTGTATAAAATAAAACACAATTATTTTTCCAGATCCCTGTGTTACTGTGAACTGTGCGTGCCCTATTATAATTGTATTTAAGTTATTTTGGTCCCCAAGATTCATCAAGTGATTGTGTCCCTCAATACGTATATATAATAAGGTACAAATCTTCTTAAACTATTATTTATAATACTTATTTAATACAATATTTAAATAATTTTATTTATAATATATTTATATTATTACAGATTATTGTTTTTATACTAAAGCCGCCGCTTTATAATATTTATTGAAGATATACTATTGACCTTCAGGGACTTAAAATTTACTTCAGCCTGTATATTGTAAGTAGATCTTTTATATTATATAATATTTAATTATACAGGATGAGTCATATCAGGAGGAACAAACATGCATCCATATCAACAATTTGCAATTTTAAGTTTCGTTTTTTTGTCTAATTAGTAATGTACATACGTGTAACAGTATCGTAAACCGGGGTTACTTTGATTCACGGGGTGACATTCACCGGCGCCGACTACGGGGGGGCGAGGGGGGCGATCGCCCCCCCAGATATTATACCAGGGGGGCTTCGCCCCCCCTGTGCAGCTGAACTCTAGTTTCTTTTAAATTAAAGATACTTTTGTCAATAAGATTTTTACTTTAAAAAAAGGTGTAAATATTCAAATACTAAAACATCTTTTATTTTCTTTACAAAGCTTAGTTAGATCAACAGCTTTAAAAAAATTCTACGACTTTTCTACACTTTACTATATTTTCAGCTAAAATCGTCGTTTACGTTTCATGAGCCTCTGTAAATGTATATCTATAAAAGAGTTTGTCCTTAACCACTCACTCATATATCAACGTACAGCCCAAACCCCTGGACCTAGAAACGTGAAATTTCGTAGGTGCTTTCCTTTTGTGATGTAAGCACCCACTAAGAAAGGATTTTTTGAAATTCAACCCCTACGGGGTAAAAACAGGGTGTCAAAGTTTATATAAAAAAATATTTTTTTTGTTCGCATTTAATTAAAACTTATCGAACATACTCTACAATATAAATTATATAAATAACGAAACAATTATTTCAGCATTTCCCAAAATGTAACCCCTAACGTATTTAACAAATTTAAAATGAAAATTCGATATTCAAGCCCTAATAGAATGGGACGGGGACGAGGATGGATATAGATATGTTTATCTGCATACCTGCTTATAAAGGTAAATTCGGACAAAATAGTCATCTATTAAAATAAAAATTTCGAAATTCAACCCTTAATGGCGGGGGTAGACAGAGTCTGTGTTTTTGATATGTTTATAGCTGCATAGCTGTTTACGTTATAAAGGTGGAGTCGGGCAAAATTTTGCGATAAAAAAATTCTATATTCAGCCCCTAATGGGAGAGTAGACAAGGGGTTAGTTTTTACAATTTTTAACTAAGATCCGAGATATTTACGTTTTTTTAAAGGTAATGGATAAAACCAATCTAAAAAAATGTAATATGTCATCCCCTATTACGTATGGAGGGTTCTAATTAGTTTCGAAGTTTACGCGAGCGAAGCCGCGGGATTCCGCTAGTTAAATATAAATGTCTACTTTTCAATTATTTCAAATAATTAAAGTTTGATCGATTTTTATCGAAACTACAATAATTTGATGGAAAAACATTTTTTTTTCACATTATTAGTTGCGTTTCTGAAATTTTTGTCGTTATTACGAAAGTCGGATATTGCACATTTTTTAAGGAAATTTGTTGCCCCCCCCCCCCAATTATGAAAATCTCGCCCCCCCCCCCCAGGTTAAATGAAAAGTCGGCGCCTATGGTGACATTGATAACACTTTCTACTCATCGTGCATATGCGTTTTTAGAAAAAATGGAAAGCATCTTTGAAAATTTTTTTCGACGGTTGACAGCACTGATAGTTACGTCACTATCGACCTATTGATCAATGTGAATGCGCCGATATTTTTTGAGAAAAAAAAATAAAAAGTATGTAAACGATATTTTAATAAATTTTCAAGGTTGCAAAACTTTACTGATAACTTGTTTATTTATAAGAATCATAAAAATGTTAGCACATCATATCAGTAGGTCTGTACCGAACATTGCTATAAAAAAATTACAAAATTCTAACTTCAAAAATGACAACGTGGCTAAGGAATAATGTGCATGGGGTGTCTTTGATCAACTATAGGGTTTACATTGATCATGCAGTTAATGTTATCTAGAGGTCGCTGCGCCCCCGGCAAAAACTGAAAATAGCACCCCCTCCCCTAGTGTAACTAAAGAACATATTTTTTGTTGTCATCATGTTTTTTTTGACCCTAAAATTTACTTTTGCGTCCTCTTTCAGTTTTTGATGTCATTTTAATCCTAATTATGCTATTCTGGACCATTTTGCATCCCCTCCTCCCTCTAGACTCTAGACTATAAAGTTTTAAAAAAAATATTGGGGATAAAAAGCCTTTTTGGGGAAAAAATTCTCTACAGGATAGCGATGGTGGGAATCGTTGCTAAAGATGATTACAAAAAGAGGGGAAAAAATGCACTTCTACACATGTAGCGGTTTCGAAGGGGGGTGGTTTTTAAGGGTTGAAAATGTTTTTTTGCGATTTTCGGCGAAGTACGACTTTCTATCGAAAAATGCACTACAGTAAAGTTGTAGATAATAAATAAATCTACAATTTTGTTCTAAACCAAATTACAACATAATCTCAAATTTTCCGAGATAATGGCGAAATACTGTTTTTTTGAATTTTCGAGTTTTTTATATTAAAAAAAAAACTTCAAAATACTTGAAATTTCCATGAAATGTATGTTTTGAAGTCCTTTAATTTTACCGATCTGTTCGGAATTTCAAAGTTAAATATTTCCTGAATAGAATTTATAAATGGTATTTTCAGTTTTTATTTATCTTAAAGTTCGAGTCAATACGAAAAGATTGAGCCCCCAAAAAGTTAAAAAATCGAAAATTTCTATCAATCAATTTTTCGATTGAAAAAATTTCATTTTTTTCGAAAAACGTTAATATTTCAGGAAATAAATATAAAGGACTTCAAGACATAGGTACATTTCTTACTTGAAAAACGGAGAAACTGTGGTTTCTTAGTCACTTAAACTAAAAATACACCTTAACCACAAAATATATGTCACTCGACACGTGTTTCGACTTCACAAGAAGTCCTCATCAGGAGCCTAACGATTGTCTGGAATCGTTAGGCTCCTGATGAGGACTTCTTGTGAAGTCGAAACACGTGTCGAGTGACATAAATTTTGTGGTTAAGGTGTATTTTTAGTTTAAGTGATAGGTACATTTCATGAAAATTTCAAGTATTTTGAAGTTTTTTTTTATATAAAAAACTCGAAAATTCACAAAAACCGTATTTCGCCATTATCTCAAATAATTTGTTGTAATTTGGTTTGAAACAAAATTGTAGATTTATTTATTATCTACAACTTTACTGTAGACCATTTTTCGATAGATCGTACTTCGCCGAAAATCGTAAAAAAAACCATTTTCAACTCTTAAAAACCACTCCCCTTCGAAACCGCTACATGTGCAGAGGTGCATTTTCCCCCTTTTTTACTTTTTTATACATACATGAAATGTAATGTATAAATAAAGTATAGTGATCACGAAAAAAATCAAACTCGAGATTTTAACGGAATTACATGTTTTGAGCGTCCCTGAATCTTATACCACAATTAATTCAATGACGTATGTGTGTCTGTGTGTGTGTCTGTGAACGCTCTACAGCCAAAACTGTAATACTTACGAACGTGGAATTTTAAACTTAAGGTTCTTTTATGCTCTAGATGTGCACCTCCTATTTTTAAAAACCATCACTAAACCGGAAACGGAAGTATAATTATTTTTCGAATTATTTTTGAAACGGTGCACATTAGAAAAAAATGTTTTAGATCAAAGTTGTAGAGGGTATTTATCTATAAGTTATGTTCTATCCATTACCCCCCCCCCCAAAATTTGTTTTTAGGAAATAATTGATTTTCTAAAAAAAAATCATTTTTTCGATTTATTTTTTAAACGGTTGTAGGTATTAGAAAAAAATGTTTGAGATACAAGTTGTAGAGAATATTATTTTCTATAATTTATGTTCAATTCTTTTTTTTGTATCTTATGAACTAACCAAAAAAAAGAATAATTTTAGTTTTAATGGCTTTAATTTAAGGATGTGGCTATTTGCACATACACTATGTGCAAACAATTGGCTATTCGAACATACACTATGTGCAAGCAATTGGCTATTTGCACATACTGAATGATCTGAATGTGAACCGAAACCCCTAAATCTAGAAACGTGAAATTTCAGGGGTGTATTTATTTTATGTCGTAAATACCCACTAAGGAAATATTATTCGAATTTTTCGATGGATTAACTTGAAACTTAAAATACACACTCTACATTACCAATAATGACATGGGCGTACCCAGCATTTTGTCCAGGGGGGGGGGCAGATTTTTTTTTTTTATAAACCGATTTAGTCAGTGTGTTTCGCCTAGAAACCCGTGATAAGAGGGGTTAGAACAGATGGGTTATTAACTGTTTTAGCGATAATATTACAGTTTCCTAATTTGTTATTAATATTAAATCGATTTATCAATAGATGTAGCCACATGATATAAAATGCATCATTGGTAATTAAAATATTCGTGTTCAAACTTATAATTGTAATAATTTGCGAGTTGCAATATATTTTGAATTTTGACGGATAGTATCGTAACACTCCGTGTTCAAACCGTACCGCATTGTACGTTAATTAATTTAGCGACCAAATAAACTACCAAGTGTATATGTTACCCTCAAATTGTTATATTGTGTTAAGGGATAATTATATATATATATATATTTTTACTGTGAATTGTCTGGACTAACAATAATAGACTTTAGTGAAAACGTGGCAATCCTAAGTTCCCTTTTCCATATCTTAACCGTCACGCTGAAACTGGAGTCTGTTGCACCTGTCCTTGTCGCTGTCATCCGACTGATAAAAGGTAGGTGTGATTTTGAGTTAGAACAGACTAATTTTCAGATACCATACAGTCTGCTTAAACGGCCTATTCGGCCAAACCATTAACCTTTTTAGGTATTGAAGTGCAAAAAAAAGTTGTGTAATGTCCTTATAAATGGGCATTACTGTAAATAAACATTGGGTAATTTTTCCTTTTTTTCTTAAATATTCTATCTTTCCTGTGCTACGCTGTTGCAACTTTGAATTTTGGCTACAAACTTTTTTCAATCGTAAATTTATTTTTATCATATAGAAGACAAAATATCTACAAAAATGTACTCTACCTGTACATTAGGATGGGCCCATTTTTTTAACCTACCTCGGCTACCCCCCGACATGAAAGTACTCGCAATTCTAAGAAAAAACGCCAATGGAACTATACCTCTACATTCAACTTTAGTTCGGCACATTTTTGATTGAAAATTTTAAATTTGAGTTCCTTGAATTCAAATAGGTTAAACAAGGAAAAAATTCCCATCAAGCTGAATTTTGGTGGAGACTTTTATTTTGATTTTCTAAGCATACCCTAAAAAGTACCTATTGTTTGGGTCAAGGGTTTTTGTTTTTTAGGGGGTAAAGGGAGGAAAATTCTATTTTTTTGCAAATATCTCAAAAAATATCAACTTTTCGAGGACAATAGTTATGAAGAAAATTGTAGCATATAAAATTCTACACAAAAAGGTAACTATACTTTTTTCGTATAATCAATACTTTTCAAGTAAAAAGTTTGGAAACGAGGTTTTCATCCTTCAACCATTTTTTTAAGGGTGTTGCACCACTTTTCGCCAGTCTGGGCTATTTTTTTCGAATTTTACGCCTAAAAATCAATAATAATCAACCATAAAATTGATTGCCACTAAAAGTTGGGATTTTGGCACTTTTCACGACACTTTTGACTGGGCACTTAAAAAATTAAGTTTACTTAAAATGTATTGATTATACGAAAAAAGTATAGTTTTCTTTTTTGTGTAGAATTTTATAAGCTACAATTTTCTTCATAACTATTGTCCTCGAAAAGTTGATATTTTTTTAGATATTTGCAAGTTTAACCTATTTGAATTCAAGGAACTCAAATTTAAAGTTTTCAGTCAAAAAATACTAAAGTTGAATGTAGAAGTATAGTTCTATGGGAGTTTTTTCTTAAAATTGAGAGTACTTTCACACAGTGGCGTAACTATAGAAATGGGGGCCCCAGACATTTTTTCAAAAGGGGGCCCTTGACAGGATTTTTTTTAGATTACCCCCCCCCCCCACAATAATAATTATTGCTTAGAATTTTGAAGGAATGTAAATATTTGAGGTATGCAGGGATGATAGTCTCTTTTTTCTTCAAAAAAGAGGAAAAGAGGAATTTTCTAGCTCTTGAATAAGTTATCTATAGATACATTTTTTAAAGTTTAATCTAGAAATATATTTTTTTACGTTTTTGCGCTATTATTGTTTACTATTAAGGACCTACAAGACAACAAGTTCTGGGTATTTTATAAGAAACCATAAAGCCTTGGCATCTTAAGACTAACGCGCCGCATTTGCATTACGACTTTGTAAATCTATTACATATATGTGATTCAATACAAGTGGCATTTTACCTTCGTCGTTTTACATATAGGTAATACACTCATAAAAAAAATAAAGGAGAATTTTAAACAAACAAATTTTTTACCAATTTCCAAACAGTTATATTTCCGCGAAAAATGATTGGATTTGTATGACTTAAAGCTCATTCGAAACCTTGTATTTTCTAGTTTTTTAACCAAGAGACCAATTATTTTTATCATCCCCTGCTGCTCTGGGCCAAGGGTTAAAACAGTTATCCTTAATTTTTTATAAACTTTGAAAGCGTAAAATTTTTGCGAATTTTTTTTACAAGAAATTCAATAAAAACGTTCGAAAGCTTGTTCTTTCATCTTGAAAATTTGTTTTTTATCATGCCTGTACGATTTTTTTTGACCGCGTTATTCACTGTCGAAGGAAAAATAACATTTTTGACTTTAAACTCCTGTATATCCTGAAATAATGATCGCACAATAATGGGCTTGATATAATTAGTAAGCTGAAATTATTCTCTTTAAAATTGTTGCATACGATTTTGTAAAAAAAAAATTCCTCCCATGAATTTCGTTTTTTAAAACATGTAAAAAACGGCATTTTCTCATTTTTTAGTAATCTGGCCGCCATTTTGTCAAAAATGACGATACCTTAAAAGCAAACGTGTTTTTTTAAGTTAATAGTGTTCCAAAAAGTTATTTAGAGTAGCAAGTTGTTGCAGTTTTTTCTTTTAATATTCACAGCTGTCAAATGTTTATATTTTAATTAAAGGGTATTTTTTCCAAAAACAATAAGAAATGGAACATTTTCAAACTACCGTAAATCCGCCAAAAATTATTCAATTTTAATGAACTAGGGCTTTTGAAGCTGATATTTTCTAGTATTTGAAAATAAGCTAAATAAATAAATAATTTATCATATCCCACTATTCCGCACCAAGCGTGAAACAGTTTTTTTTTAATGATTTATGGTTAAAACAGTTTTTCAAACTGTTTTAATCCTTGGCCCAGAGCAGCAGGGGATGATAAAAATAATTGGTCTCTTGATTCAAAAACTAGAAAATACAAGCTTTCGAATGAGCTTTAGATCATGCAAATTCAATCATTTTTCGCGGAAATATAACTGTTTGAAAATTGGTAAAAAAAATTGTTTATTTAAAATTATCTTTTATTTTTTTTTTATGAATGTAGATTATCGAAAACGCGGCGCGTTAGTCTTAAGATGCCAAAGCTTAAGAAATACATAATATTATCAAAATTTAACTCGTTTTTTACTTTTCTGTCTTCGACTCTCTTAAATCGAACAATTTTATTTTTTAAATACAATATAATTATAAGCTGTATATAAGCTAAAATTAAATTAAATAAGCTAAATAAAATAAAATTATAAGCTAACAAATAACAAACTCAACTTGAAATCAGTCAAAAAAGAGGAAAAAGAGGATTTTTTTTGAAAAAGGGTACTTTAGGGCCGACCTTCCAAAAAAAGAGGAAAAGAGGGAAAAAGAGGTACGCTAGCATCCCTGGGTATGGAATGTATGGATACTATTGGATACGGAAACGTTCGAGAAAAATTGATTTATGTTAAAAAAAATACAATACTAAAATGTAAAAAACAGTTTTGATATTTAATTTTATATAGAATTTTAAAATAAAATAACTGAAAAATCAGCCTTTTCACCAAAAACTTTATTGATCGTTTCGATTCTAAAAAAAACACAGCAATTAAAAAAAATTTCACCACTTTTGGGGGCCCCCTAGATGCTCGGGGCCCCGGACAATCTAACCGGCCAGACCGGCGGTAGTTACGCCACTGCTTTCACATAGGGGGGTAGTCGAGGTCGGTTAAATTTTGTCAATTCAATTTGGCCCACCATACTATACATATATGTATGTATTAGTTGTCGATATGTATGTATTAGTGGGTTTTATTCATTCTATTTTTTCTATTTTAGGTAAAAAATCGATTTTATTTGACTGCTTTATATCTTAATAAATACATAAATATGATAGTTTAAATGTAAAAAAATAAAATTAACATTTTTTGCCTTATATAAAAAGGAAAATGACAACAGTTTCAACAAGAGATTGTAATTTTAAAAATGGTGTTTTTTCTGGATCAAAATTTTAAATTAAAAATCAAATGCACATCATATAATAATAATATAATAACTACCTAATTCACTATCGCGCGTAGCGTGACTTTTTTAAAAATTAACTCATAACGTGACTCAAAAGTGAGTTTTCAGAATGAAAAGAAGTAAAATACCTATAAATTTTACTTCTTCAATTTCATAAATACAATAGAACTTAGGCATATGCAAATAATTAACCAGCTAAATGTATAGTAAGACAGGTCCAGGGGGGGCAGCTGCCCCCCCCCCCCTCGGTACACCCATGAATAATGATATATGTATTTCAGCATATCCTAAAATTCAACCCCTGAGGGGTTGCAAGGGGGTGTTAATTTTATGAAATTTTGGAATATTAATCTACATAACTGTTTATGATATTAAGGTAAAAACGGACAAAGAAAGTAATCTATACTAATATTATAAATGCGAAAGTGTGTCTGTCTGTCTGGCTGTCTGTTTGTTTGTTTGTTTGTTACCTTTTTACGGCTAAACCGCTGTACCGATCTTGATGAAATTTGGTAGAAAGAAACCTTGCATCCTGAGTAAGGACATAGGCTACTTTAAATTCCAAAAATGCATCCCCTAAGGAATTGGCAGGGGGTGAAAATATTTGTATGGGAAAAAAAAATTTGATTATTAATATTTCACCCCGTGTCACATATGAAGAGTTGTAATTATTTTCATTCGATCCGGCGGGAAAAATACTACGGGAGTGGGGGTTTTAGGGGGAAAAACAACCCCCTATCTCGCATGGGAAACGAGATATTTGCGATTTTGCACAATGAATGAAAACCAAAACAAAATAAAATATATACAGGGTGTTCGCGGAAACTGAGTGATCGTTGCTAACTTTGTTATTATTGGAGCTAGAAGATCGGTTAAATGGACAAAGTATCAGTATTTTTTCCGGGATGAATAATGGCGGTGTCAAAAAAACAATTCAATGTCAAATTTCAGAGATATATTGAAATATAACATTTTTTAAATGGAACACCCTGTATATTATTATTGAATTTTGTAGCTGAGGATGTTCTCTTTATAAAAGTGCACATGTATGATGGTAAAATTGATAGAAAACAAGTTATAACAAGAATAAATTAATAGAAAATATCGAAGAATAGTGTGCTATGAAGATTTAATAAAATACAAACAAATGATAAAAAAATTTAAAACAATAATTTCAGATATTTGTGCCTTATTTCGCAGATTTTTAACATTTTTGACCATTATTAAAAAAAATATAATTAATTATAATAAATAATTTTTTTAGTTATTAGTTAAAATCGAAAAATAGTGTGCTATGAAGTTTTAATAAATTGAGAACAAATGATCAAAACATTTAAAACAATAGTTTAACGTTTTTATGTCATTTGTTCGCAAATTTTAAATGTTTTTGATTTTAACTAATAACTAAAAAAATTATTTATTATAATTAATTATATTTTTTTATGAATAATGCTCAAAAATGTTAAAAATCTGCGAAATAAGGCACAAATATCTGAAATTATTGTTTTAAATTTTTTTATCATTTGTTTGCATTTTATTAAATCTTCATAGCACACTATTTTTCGATATTTTCTATTAATTTTATACTTGTTATAACTTGTTTTCTATCAATTTTACCATCATACTTGTATTGCACTTTTATAAAGAGAACATCCTCAGCTACAAAATTCAATAATAATATACAGGTTGTTCCATTTAAAAAAATATTATATTTCAATATATCTCTGAAATTTGACATTGAATTGTTTTTTTGACACCGCCATTATTCATCACGGAAAAAATACTGATACTTTGTCCATTTAACCGATCTTCTAGCTCCAATAATAACAAAGTTAGCAATGATCACTCAGTTCCCGCGAACACCTTGTATATTTCACCCCCTTTCACATATGAAAGGTTGTAATAAGTTTTATTCGATCTGGCGGGAAAAATACCATGGGGGTGGGGGTTATAAGGCATAAACAACAACCTATCTTACTTAGATGCCGAGATATTTAAAATTTTAATATTATAAATGCGAAAGTGGATCCGTATCTCTGTGTTTGCTATTTTTTCACGGCTAAACCGCTATACCGATCTTAATGAAATTTGGCAGGGTGATAGCTTGCATCCTGGGGAAGGACATAGACTACTTTGTATCCCGAAAAATGTATTAGATAAAAAATGGGTGTGTAACATTTGACCTGTTTTTTTGATTATCCTACACGGAGAAAACGAAACACCAATGAGTATTGTTTTGGAACATTAATCTAGTCAATGTAGTGTTTTTTTATCGTAAAAAACCAAGCATTACGGTTGAGACTGTCAGACACACTATAGGGAAATGTTTTGAGCATCACAGCAAAAAAAAGGTAATCGTTTCTGTTTAAACATCGATGAGTCGCGTCACAAATAACACTCGTAACTGTTCTGTGTATGATCTACTCACGGATATAGCTAAATTAAATTAAACAGTTATTTAGAGTTGAACCGCTGAATTGATCTTAATGAAATTTGGCAGGGAGTTAGCTTATATCCTGAGAAAGGACATTGGCCATTTCGAATTCATCCCCTAAGAAATTGCAAGGGGGTGGAAATATTTGTATGGAAATATTTCACCCCCTGTCACATATTAAGGGTTGTAATTATTTTCATTCGATCCGGCGGGAAAAATACTACGGGAGTGAGGGATTTTAGGGGGAAAAACAACCCCCTATCTTCCATAGGAACCGAGATATTTACGATTTTGTAATCATTTTTTTATCATTTGTTTGTAATTTATTAAATCTTCATAGCACACTATTCTTCGATATTTTCTATTAATTTATTCTTGTTATAACTTGTTTTCTATCAATTTTACCATCATACATGTGCACTTTTATAAAGAGAACATCCTCAGCTACAAAATTCAATAATAATATACAGGATGTTCCATTTAAAAAATGTTATATTTCAATATATCTCTGAAATTTGACATTGAATTGTTTTTTTGACACCGCCATTATTCATCCCGGAATAAATACTGATACTTTGTCCATTTAACCGATCTTCTAGCTCCAATAATAACAAAGTTAGCAACGATCACTCAGTTCCCGCGAACACCCTGTATATATTTTATTTTGTTTTGGTTTTCATTCATTGTGCAAAATCGCAAATATCTCGTTTCCCATGCGAGATAGGGGGTTGTTTTTCCCCCTAAAACCCCCACTCCCGTAGTATTTTTCCCGCCGGATCGAATGAAAATAATTACAACTCTTCATATGTGACACGGGGTGAAATATTAATAATCAAATTTAATTTTTTTCCCATACAAATATTTTCACCCCCTGCCAATTCCTTAGGGGATGCATTTTTGGAATTTAAAGTAGCCTATGTCCTTACTCAGGATGCAAGGTTTCTTTCTACCAAATTTCATCAAGATCGGTACAGCGGTTTAGCCGTAAAAAGGTAACAAACAAACAAACAAACAGACAGACAGACACACTTTCGCATTTATAATATTAGTATAGATTACTTTCTTTGTCCGTTTTTACCTTAATATCATAAACAGTTATGTGGAATAATATTCCAAAATTTCATAAAATTAACACCCCCTTGCAACCCCTCAGGGGTTGAATTTTAGGATATGCTGAAATACATATATAATTATTGGTAATGTAGAGTGTGTATTTTAAGTTTCAAGTTAATCCATCGAAAAATTCGAATAATATTTCCTTAGTGGGTATTTACGGCATAAAATAAAAATACCCCTGAAATTTCACGTTTCTAGATTTAGGGGTTTCGGTTCACATTCAGATCATTCAGTATGTGCAAATAGCCAATTGCTTGCACATAGTGTATGTTCGAATAGCCAATTGCTTGCACATAGTGTATGTTCGAATAGCCAATTGCTTGCACATAGTGTATGTGCAAATAGCCACATCCTTAATTCAAAAATGATTTGAATAATACAAAAAATCTAGTTATCTATGAAAATTTTGGCATTTATTATTATTAGAAGTGTCAAAATTGAAATCTTGCAAAATAAATACTTGTTAATACAATAATCACTAATCTGAATTGATTTCATTTAATATTTAATGTCAATATTAAATACAATGTATTAGTTTCATTCATTGAAGATCATTTTGTAAGTAAAAAATTTTAAAATCAAATATTAAATTATAAAAGTAATCACATATTAATACTCGGTGTCATGATGTATAAACGGTGCACATCAAAGTTGTAGAGGGTATTTATCTATAAGTTATGTTCTATCCATTAACCCCCCCCCCCCCAAAATTTGTTTTTAGGAAATAATTGATTTTCTAAAAAAAAATAATTTTTTCGATTTATTTTTTAAACGGTTGTAGGTATTAGAAAAAAATGTTTGAGATACAAGTTGTAGAGAATATTATTTTCTATAATTTATGTTCTATTTTTTTTGTATCTTATGAATTAACCAAAAAAAAGAATTATTTTAGTTTTAATGGTTTTAATTTAAAAATGATTTGTATAATAAAAAAAATCTAGTTATCTATGAAAATTTTGGCATTTATTATTAGAAGTGTCATAATTGAATTCTAGCAAAATAAATAGTTAATACAATAATCACTATTCTTAATTGATTTCGTTTAATATTTAATGTCAATATTAAATACAATGTATCAATTTCATTCAGTGGAAATCATTTTGTAAGTAAAAAATTTTAAAATCAAATATTAAATTATAAAAGTAATCACATATTAATACTTCGGTATCATGATGTATAAAAAAGTCTCGTGCCTGCCAAGGCAGTTTATTGTAATCATCTTTAGCAACGATTCCCACCATCGCTAACCTGTAGAGAATTTTCCTGTTTTTTGGCCTCAAAAAGTCAGATTGGCACTGGACTAATTGTTGTGGAGACTGTAATGTTTTCTATCAGAAAATGTAAAAAGGCTATAGGGGGATAAGAATGGGTAAAGTGCCCCCGCGCCAATTATGGCTGTTATATTTTTTTTATAGTAACTACTAACACAGGTAACAATTTTACCAAATTTTAACCCTCAAAAATTTACCCCCAAGGGGTGAGAATTAATTTTGAAAATTTCGTAAAAATTAATAACTTTGGAGAGTCAACCGATTTGAATAAAATTTTGTTGTTGTTGAAGATTGTTGTTTGTCAGCTGGTTTTCACCTGACAGCTCCTTCGTGTTGTTGTGTACAAAGAATAAAATTTTAATGTCATATATGTCACTAAGGTGCTTTATAGAAAAAAAGTCGGTAAGTCTGAAAACTTAACATAACCTTAAAAAAAGTGTTTTATTTTTTCAAAAATTTTTTTTGCTCACTTTCAATTTTGGCACAATCACCAAAATATTTGTGTGACTTTCTAACCTAAAAAAAATTATATTTTTCTAAAAATTTTTTCACTCACTTTCAATTTTGGTACAGTCACCAAAATTTTTTTGTGATTTTCTGGCATAGTTTTTTATAATATATGGGTCAGTCCGCGGTGACGGTCGTGACATTTCAACTCGGATTAGAGTTCATAATTTCTAAATAATACTAGTAAATAACATGGTTTTACCTTTTTTCTGTAGATCTTAATGCAATACATGTATATTGAAAGAATGAAAGGTCTACGGTTATTTTACAAAAAATTGTCAGTGTTCAAAGCTCTGTGACGGTTGTGACGCCAACTATTGCAAGTTTTGCAACCTCTATCCAAAAACCCGAAAGTTTAGCAAACATATTGAAGTTACTTTATAATAATCATACTTTAATATGTTACGAATAAATTATTTTTTATAGTTACACAAGAGCATCAGGTAAATACGTAATCTATTTAACTGGTTATTACCCAATAAACAATGTGACGGTTGTGACAGAAAATTGTGACGGTCGTGACACGTTGATAAAAGGATACAATAAGAGTACTATTTGTGTGTTTAATTGCTTATTGGTATTATGAACTAATACTTATAACAATTATTTATCAAATACATCAATAGACTTATTAAATTTATAATAAATGCGGTTACCCTTAGTCATTATTGTTGGTGAGGGTAATTTTTATTTAATTCGGTCAAACGTCACGTTTGATATGGAATTGTCAAAGACTTTTAATAGTTTGCCACGAGCGTCACATATTGTCAAGTAAGTTATTGCGATTTCACATTATTTGTTGTCTTTTTCGAAATTTTTTTTAAATTTTTTGTAATATTTTGAAAATTAATTAATTTTTTTTTAATTTTCTTTTGGTTTATGAAAATTGATGTTAAATTGCCTGTTAATTTTATATTTTAGTATTCATTTTCGTAAAATATTTTTTAACTATCTGGTATCGATTACCGCGGACTGACCCATATATTTTTTTCATTTTTTTTCCAAGTGCGGGGCACAAACATTTTTCAAAAAAATTTTCAAAATTTTTTTTCGCTCACTTTTAATTTAGGTACAATCACCAAGTTCTTTCAGTAATTGTCTGGCATAGGTTTTTATAATATATGTTTTTTTCAGATTTTTATTCCAGCTGCGTGATACCTAAAAAAAACTAGCTGTCGGATCCAATTTTACCCGGGGATATAAAATTAAACTATATAACGTAAACTGTGGGGTGCGATCCTTTAGGTCCACACAATCAACTTCCCAACATGGTATGACTTACAATACTTGAATACAGATTACTTATTGTTTCCATAATTAATATTACTATGTTATAGTTTGTAATTTTTTTTTTTTTAATATGTATATGAAAAATTTTAATGGAATTTATCAGAAATAAAACTCACCCTTTGTATTATGAATATTAGTTTTCTAATATCCTAATAATGTCAATAATATAATGCACATTTTTAGAAAAACTAATCTGACAGTTTGAATGTTTGAATTTTGAATTGTGTTGTTTCCAAGGCAACATGAATTATTAGATGTATTTATTAGTATGAAATTCAAATTTTGATGGTGGTTTTCATCCATTTAATGGCTGTTTGGACCCATATAAAAAATAAATACTAAATACACGTTTCATTATTTGTATTGTATAGTATTTATTCTAAGTTCCGACTAAATTCGACCAAGAAAAAAAATAAAAATGAAAAAAAACACCCTTTTTACCCCTGTAGGGGTTGAATTTCGAAAAATCCTTTCTTTCAGATCATATTCACGTCAAGACGCTTCGATTAGCACCCCAACGAAGTCAATAGCATTTTTTGTTCGCGAGATTTCGTCCCGGAAAAAAATGACACGTACGTACGTACGTACATACATACACACACACACACACACACACACACACAGACATTTTTCTAAAAATAGTGTCAATATACTCTAATGCCCTTGAAACATGAAAATATGTTAAAATTTTTGATTTCGATTTTCGGACCAATTACAATAACTCCCTATTGGGAAGTTAATAAAAAGTATTTTTTGAAATTTTTTTTGAGGTTATGTTTGCCGTACAATCACAAAAAATATTTTGTCTTTCTATCATAATTTTTTTATAAGTATATATATTTTTTAGATTTTTTTCCAGTTGCGAGTTAACAAAATTGTAGTTAATCAATACATACAATATAAAGAAAGAAACGGTTATGATATTAAATACACATAACAAATTGAAAAAAATGAGAACTAAATAAAGAATAAAAATAAAAAAGTTATTCCCTCTTGTAATTATTACATGTACCTTTTATACATTTCTTGTATAAAAAAATCTTTTAATCTATTTTTGAAAGATTTTATATCGTCAATATTCTTCAGGTAGTCTGTCTGGCAGTGAAATGTAATATTTACTACCTTTTCATAAAGGGCTATTGCTATATCTAGTTATATGTACCTATGTATATGTTATTATTCTGTCTTATATTAATATATTTATAATTGTGGTTACCTAAATGTAACTCTAAGTTGCTTAAGATCTGCTTTATGACATATATTATACAAGTGTCCATTATGTCTCTAAAATACATTTTTTAGAGGGGACCACATTTATGCAATTTTATAGCTCTTGTTAAATTAAAAAGTTTTCGTACTGTTCATAAGCTACTATTCCAAGCAGCTTACGAGATATTTTCAATTTTAGCCTCACTACCCTTACACTAAAATAAAGAAACTACTTTTTAAAGTAACACGCAGCTGAAAAAAAATCTAGAAAAATACGCCTGAAAGTCATTATAAAAATTTGGTGCCTGTAGCAACATTGAAAGTGAGCGAAAAAACATTTTGAAAAAATAAAATATTTTTTAGTATCACGTAGCAGGAAAAAATCCGAAAAAAATATTTATTATAAAAAAATATGTTAGAAAGTCCGAAAACAATATACAAATATACAACCGTAAACTGCAATAAAAAAATAAAAAACTTTTTTTGTCACGCAGCTGGAAAAAAATCCGAAAAAATATATATTATAGAACGCTATGCCTGGTAGCCAAAAAATTTTTTTGATGACTACCAAAATTAAAGTGAGCGAAAAAAATATTTGAAAAAAAAATTTTTTTGTGTCCCGCAACTGGAAAAAAATCTAAAAAATATATACACTTATTATAAAAGAACTATGATAGAAAGATACAAAATATTTTTTGTGATTGTACGGCAAACAACCTCAAAAAAAATTTCAAAAAATACTTTTTATTTTTTTTAGGTATCACGCAGCTGGAATAAAAATCTGAAAAAAACATATATTATAAAAACCTATGCCAGACAATTACTGAAAAATTTGGTGATTGTACCAAAATTAAAAATGAGCGAAAAAAAATTTTGAAAATTTTTTTGAAAATTTTTTGTCCCGCACTTGGAAAAAAATCTGAAAAAAATATATATTATAAAAAATTATTCCAGAAAATCACAAAAAAATTTTGATGACTGTACCAAAATTGAAAGGGAGTGAAAATTTTTTTAGAAAAATATAAAATTTTTTTTAGGTGTCATGCAGCTGGAAACAAAATCTGAAAAAAACATATATTATAAAAAACTATGCTAGAAAGTCACACAAATATTTTGGTGATTGTGCCAAAATTGAAAGTGAGCAAAAAAAATTTTTGAAAAAAATAAAACACTTTTTTTGAGGTTATGTTAAGTTTTCAGATTTACCGATTTTTTCTATAAAGCACCTTAGTGACATATATGACATATTAAAATTTTATTCAAACGGTTGACTCTTTCAAAAGTTACTAATTTTTTACGAAATTTTCAAAATTAATTCTCACCCCTTGGGGGTAAACTTTTGAGGGTTAAAATTTGGTCAAATTGTTACCTGTGTTAGTAGTTACTATAAAAAATATAACAGCCATAATTGACGCGGGGACACTTTACCCATTCTTATCCCCCTATAGCCTTTAAGTGGTTTACTGAAGAAATTTAAGACAACTCTCATTTTATCAATTTATATACGAAAAAAATTTTATCACGAGAGTAGAACACACTTCCAAGCAGAGCCTGCTTGGATGTGCAATTTTAGGTAAAATATTTGAGGGTCTGTAGTTTCCTCACGAAAAATTTCCGGATACATGTTTATATGAACTTTTTTTATTTAAATATTTTTCTGAATCAATTGTACAAGATTGTTACACCTGATATGACTCATTGTGTATATAAAGCGAGAAGTCCTGAATGACATATAAATTTATCACATAAGTGGGCTCTCACACCGGAGCAATATATCAACTAGTAACTTATAACTAGCGACATTTTTGCTATCGGTCAATATACATTGAATCGGACATATTGTCTCACACCAAAGCAATATGATATCGCTATATTGCTAGTTTCTAATTGGTTGTTACTTTATTGCTATATTGCTCCGGTGTGAGAGCCCACTTAGACGCAGGTATAGCCACGAATTTTAACGCATTTATTTTTTTAACTGCATTATCATTGACATTAGACGTTAGGCGATAATTCGGATGATGGTTTTAATATATATTGCGTTATTGTGGCTACACTTACGTTATAGGAATGAACAGGCCCTGTGAGAGCTTCAACGGGGCCCGGGCCAACCCACATTTTGGGGGCCCACCATACCCCCCCCTCGAACATACGGATATTCCAAACAAGTTTCTTACTTTCTTATGACATTAAATCATTTCTTTATAAAATTCTTATAACTTCCTGATATTATTTTAGTATTAAAAATCAGGGGTTTTTAAGAAAATTTTCTGTTTTTTTGCTTTCTACTTGTACTTTTTCTACAAGGTGTATCTTTTTTGAAGTATATTTGTGATTTTTATATAATCTCTGTTAAATATAATATGACCAAGTATCAAAAAAATATGTAAAAATGTAGAATATAATAATTTTCAGGGCGCCGGGGCCCCTAAAACACAAGGGGCCCGGGCCATATGGCCCTCCTAGCCCCCCCCTCTATCTGGGCCTGGGAATGAATATATGGAGATTTTCATTTTTGCCACCACGGAGCTAGTATTTCGAATATAGAAGTAAAGTATGTATGATATCTTTTTATGCGGACTTGAAATTACGTGGTGCGATTTTTATGCAAATTCAGGGATTTCCTGAGTGGGGTATCAAATAAAAGCTTACAATTCAAAGAATATGGTATTTTACACTATTAAGGGGTTAGGTGTAGTCAACTGTAGTCAGAATTTTCAAGAAATCGATTTTCTATTTTTTGCATTTTTGGAAGCTGCTACAACGGCTGAAGAACTATTATATGACCCATTAATAGATGACTCGGTGTAGTTAATTAAATAATACGTATTACTTTACGTAAATTGAGTGTAAAACTTTAAATGCGTTTTTCTCAAAACTATGTTTTTTGAACTGGTGACCACTGTAGCTCGAAAACCGCTCAGTAGATTTTAATGAAATTTATACAGCTTTTTGAAAACATGAAAAACTAGTGCCTAATCGAAGGATTTTTTTTTAATTTCGATTTGTTATAAAAAATTAACTGTTGTTTTTTTTCCGAAAATTTTGAAAAAAATTTACTGAGGCTGCCATTTTGTTAATTTAAGAAAGAAAAAACAAGCTTCAACCAGGCACTAGATTATCTATTAATAAAACTAATTTTTTTGTCCGATTGAATTTGGATGAATCTCCAAGGATAAGTGATGGTCACCGCAAGGAGCTTCGGTTGGAACTAGATCAACACAAACAGTCATTACTTTTAAAATTATTAATTTTTTTTTCTAAAATTTCTGTCAAGTCAAGTCGAAACCTTATTTAATGATGCTATGTTTTTACTTTTATAAAATAAAATAATTTACTGGCAAAAAAAATTATTTAAAATTGTAATTTTTTCATGTCTTTGACTACACCTAACCCCTTAAAAATAAATACTAAAATGTTCGAAATAGTGTAGTATATATCTCTATCTTCAATAGTTTGGGCGTAAAACATAGTGGACGGGTGGTCTGGAACACCCTGTATATTACTAAAAATTAACAATCAAGTGTTTTTTTACGTGAAATAAGTCAGTATTTTAATAATAAAACTTATTTTAAATTGTAATATTTCACCTATTTATCACGTGATCGCAGAACGTCTAGCAGAACTGCCACTGGTATGACGTAGTTACTGACTAAAAACGTCAGAATACTGGATTCCTATTGGTTGATTTCAGTTTGTTTTAGTAAACAGTTACGTCACTGGGCATACCACGTGACTTTGAATGCGCGTTTTGGCGGGAATTTTTTCATTTGAATAGAAAGATTATTTTCAGCGTTTTTTCGGCATTATTTTGGGAAAAGATACTATGGAAGTATCTATCATATACATACATACGCACAATTTACAATATACATATAATAACACCTATAGATTTCAGTGCATGATAAAGGGGTGGGAAAATTGTTTTCTTAGAAGGGGAGGCTGTAATTTTTAATTTAAAAAAATGTAATTTTATCGTATAGGCTTTAAAATACAAATTAAATAATGCTTTTAGATATTTTGTATTTTAGTTATTTTATAAAAGTTAACCAACCCTAAATAGATTATTTTATTTAAATCATTGTATACCTGCTGAAAATATACAATTATTATATTTATTTAATGAGATTAGATTTGGGCCGCGTGATGGTTTTCAATTGATATTTGAAAAGGTGTGATAAGAACATATAAAACACCTATATTTACCTATATTGTGACTTTCGATAAAAATAATCTGGAATTTTATTGAATAAAATTTATAACGATTTTCTGTTTTAAATATAATTTTTCTGTATTTTATAAACTGAAAAGTGAACTCTCATTTTTTCCCTACTTACCCCATTAAGTGGGGTGTAATTTAATAGGTCTCCTAAAATGCAATAATAAATGTCAAATAACTTTTTGATTTCAACCCTTCAGTCACGAAATATTTGCTTTTTAATGTCGCTGTCAGAGCGCCCCCCCCCAACCTCTATTTTCTAAACTATCGATTCAAAACTCTAATAACGACATTAAAAAGCAAATATATCGTGACTGAAGGGTTAAAATCAAAAAGTTATCTGACGTTTTTTATTGCATTTTAGGAGTCCTATTAAATGACACCCCACTCAATCGGGTAAGTGGGAAAAAATGTAAGTTCAATTTTCTGTCTATGAATGAGGGGTCCAAAATATTTTTGATAATGTTTGTTATAATTTTCAGTGAAAGTACTAATTAAAATGTACGTTCTTGAATTTTTTCAGATTTTTTAACTGATAGTTTAGAAAATAGAGGAGGGGGGGCGCTTTTATAATGACTTTGGAGAGCAAATACATCGTGATCAAAGGGTTAAAATCAAAAGGTTCTGTTACATTTTTTGTTGCATTTTAGGAGACCTTTCTAACGACACCCCACTCAATGGTGTAGGTGAATTTTTTTTTTTTAAAACACTTTTCATTTTATGAAAGGGAGGTCTAAAAAAATTTTATTTTCAAAAATCTTATCATTTCTGTTTTTGGGTCATTAATCTACGACCATATACCAAATTTCATCTTATTATGACAAAATTTTTCAAGACGTACGGACGGACGGACATGGAGAAACCAAAACGGGTTCCTAGTTTTCTACAGAACCATAAAAATGACCGTAACTTTTGATCGTGTGGTCGGATTTGATTTTTGTAGACGAATATGAAATCATCATATCAAAATCTATCTGTTGACGTGTATAATACTTTAAAAATTGTTTTGGTCAAATAGAATTGCGGTTTAAAAATTTCAACTTTTCACGTCATTTGAAATCTAAAATCCAAAAATTTACAGTAATTATCATGAACCAAATTTCGATTTGTCATTAAAATATCGACTTTAAGAAAATAAAAAGGAAAATCATAAATTATCTAAAAATGTAAGGGGGTCTATCAATCATTATTTTAAAATGGGTCGATGTAGGAAAAAGGTTGGGAACCCCTGCTCTATGTCTATCATATCAACGGTTCAAATTCCTAAAAATCTAAAATGATTTTATATTTTTACAGATATTTGTATTTTCTGTACGAGGCACATATTAATAGTTGTACTGGCCCCTCAAGATACCAAGACCGACTGCACCACTGAATATTGTAAGTACAGAACATAAATATGTATATCTATATATATTTTTTATAATAGTAAGTATATGATACATTTTTTTAAATAAAATATTTGTTTAAATTAAAACTTAATTATTTTTTATATTAAAAATTAAAATATTTACAAATAATTTTTAGAAATATTTAAAGTATTATTTATTATTATACAATATTTAAATTATTATTTTATTTATAATACATTTTTATTTTTTACAGATCCCTGTGATACTACTGTGTGTGCCCTATTATATTTGTATTAAAGTTATTTTGACCCCCAAGATTCATCAAGTGATTGTGTCTGAGTAATTTATAGGTACAAATATTTATAAATAATTTTAGAAAAAACTTAAAGTATTATTTATTATTTTACAATACGTAAATTATTTTATTTATAATACATTTATATTTTTTACAGATCCCTGTGTTACTACTGTGTGTGCCCTATTATAATTGTATTAAAGTTACTTTTGGCCCCCAAGATTCATCAAGTGATTGTGTCACTGAATAATTTATAGGTACAAATATTTATAAATAATTTTAGAAATACTTAAAGTATTATTTATTATTTTACAAAACGTAAATTATTTTATTTATAATACATTTTTATTTTTACAAATCCCTGTGTGACTACTGTGTGTGCCCTATTATAATTGTATTGTTGTCTTGGTATCCAAGATTCATCAAGTGATTGTGTTTCTGAATAATTTATAGGTACAAATATTTATAAATAACTAGCGGAATCCCGCGGCTTCGCTCGCGTAAACTTTGAAACTAATTAGAACCCTGTATACGTGATAGGGGATGACATATTACATTTTTTTATATTGATTTTTATTCATTATCTATAAAAAACGTAAATATCTCGGCTCTTAGTTAAAAATTGTAAGAACTAATCCCTGTCTGCCCCGCCATTAGGGGTTGAATGTCAATTTTTTATTTTACTAGATGACTATTTTGCCCGAATTTACCTTTATAAGTAATAAATCCATTCTCGTCCTCGTCCCATGCTATTAGGGCTTGAATTTTTTGTCCAAATTTACTTTAATATCATGAACAATTATGAAGATAAATATATCAAAATTTTACCCCCGCCTCCATTTCCATAGGGGTTGAATTTTCGTGACTGATATTTGTCTTGTAGAGTACCTACTTGTACCATGTTTCATTTGGTGAATACAAAAAAAAATCAAATTTTTCCACTCCCCTAACACCTTAGGAGTTAAATTTTGGGGAATGCTGAAATAATTGTTTCATTATTAAATTGTAGAGTATGTTCGATAAGTTTCAATTAAATGCGAACAAAACAAAATTTATATAAAATTTGACACCCTGTTTTAACCCCGTAGGGGTTGAATTTCGAAAAATTCTTTCTTAGTGGGTGCTCACATCATAAAAGGAAGGCACCTACGAAATTTCACGTTTCTAGGTCCAGGGGTTTGGGCTGTACGTTGATATATGAGTGAGTGAGTGAGTGAGTGAGTGGTTAAGGACAAACTCTTTTATAGATATAGATTTTTAGATGCCCGGTATTATAAAGAAATTGCACGCAAGCAAATTTGTTTCCATGCAAATTTGCGATTTGCAAACGCTATCTACTAGGAGTCAAATTGTCTTGATATTTTAAAGCTACAATCTGTGATTGGTTGTCATTTACATTTGACTCCTAGTAGATAGCGTTTGCAAATCGCAAATTTGCATGGAAACAAATTTGCTTGCGTGCAATTTCTTTATAATACCGGGCATTAAAGTATTATTTATTATTTTACAATACGTAAATTATTTTATTTATAATACATTTTTATTTTTTACAGATCCCTGTGTTACTACTGTACTATTATATTTGTATTAAAGTTACTTCTGGCCCCTAAGATTCATCAAGTGATTGTGTCACTGAATAATTTATAGGTACTAATATTTTTAAAAGTATTATTTATTATTTTACTATACGTAAATTATTTTTTTTATAATACTTATTTATTTTTATTACAGATAATTGTTTGTATCGTGAACGTGCCCCATTATAATATCTATTGAAGACGTATTAACCTTCAGGAACTAACTGTAACTGCACCCCTGTATATTGTAAGTAGATAACTTGTATATTATACAATATCTATGTACTTTACACTCAGCACTCTATTAAACGACCATCTACTGCACGAGTGCGAATACGAATATTAGCAGTCGATATTCGCGAATGCGAATGCGAATATTGACTTGTGTGAAAAAATGCTAGTTGAATAACTTACGTTCTTTATTTTTAGAGGTGATCCAAAAAATGTGTCACGTAAAATTCACACATTTTTGACTCCCCCCCCCCTTCATGCTGCAGGTAATTTTCCACCCCCCTACCTAATAATATGCCACAAAACCTGGATGTGGCTCCCCCATTTGAATATTAACATGTCGATTTACCTATATTTCTAAGTTCTTTGCAGGTGATTTATAATGTTTTGTTTTTACAATGGATAATTTAATAAACTTAATATTGGGAGTTTAATAAAAAAAATACTATCAATTTAATAGAAAAATAGCTGTTAATTCCTTCCTATTATTTCTTGAAATTAACGAGAGGTTAACAATAATTAAAATAGATTTAAAAAACTACATTTTTATTTATTAATACGTCAAAATTATTCGCAAAAATATTCGTAATTCTTCCTGCGAATGCGAATACGAATGTTTAAAAAATCGCAAATATTCGCAAATACAAATGCGATATTCGTTACATCACTAGTTCTAACCATCGACCTTCCCCCATCCCCACTATAATACCAGCGTGACTGTTATATTTCTGCGCGAAATTTAAATTCATCAATTAACGTTAAACTCGGCACAGTGGTGGGGGTGGGTACCCCTCTAGCCGTCGATCAATAGAACGATTGCATTACCTATGCCGTTATATAATAGAGTGCTGAGTGTATTTAAAGCGAGAAGTCCTGAGTGACTGACTCATCAACGCATAGTTCAAACCTCTGCACAAAAAAGTTAAATTTTAGAGATGTTTTCCTTTTATCACATAAGCACTATACTTTGTTTCATTTAAGTTTGCAGTGGTTGCCGGGTGATTTGACAGTACGGATCACGACTCGTACGGTCAAATCACCCGGCAACCACTGCAAACTTAAATTTGGTCATGATGAACCAACTCCTTCCCGTGCTGACTGAGGGTGGAAAAAGTCCAAATAAGGTTTTTGTGTTTAATAAAAAAATTAATCAATTAGCATAAATATGTAATGTTTATTTATATAAATATATAATATATATATTTATAATAGCTCTGTTTATAAAATATACAGAGCTATTAAAAAGTTTATGATATCACATCTCACAAAATTGCCAAATTATGTTAAAAATATACATATAAAAACTAACTCATAAAACATTATTCAATCAAATTGATTTTTCAGAAGTAGAAGACTATTTAAATACAATACAAAATGGAAGTATCCAATAGAAAGAATGTAACATCTACCTCAGGTGAGTCATGTTCATTTACTCTACATAACCAGTATTTTTCAAAACTATATAACTTACATTAAGGTTGTTGTTCACTGAAAGTCGTGGCATCTAGCGAAATTTAGCATGAACTACAGGGTTTTGATATGTCGGTAAAAAAGAACATATAGATCTGGCAACAATTTATAATATTAGACAAGAATAGAAGATTCATTTTTAACAATATTATAATTATTACTGTTGCTGACAATAGTAATAATTATAATAACAATAGTAACTATTATTATTATAAATAAAAACATTAAATGTAATCAATAATCACTTGATATTTACAACGCGCGTCAGTTGTCAATACCACGTTTTTATATTTCAAAGATCGCGCCGAATGCGCTGTTGCCATATCGTATATTTACGTCATGTGTTCGGGAATTTATCAAAGTTAAAAATTATTTAAGGAGATGGTAAATCATTCTAAAATTTTATATACACATTCCTTAATTACCAATCTATAACATATCCGTTTTTGGTTAAAATCTGACGTTTAGTTTTAATACGCGAATTAAATGAATATCGAATTCCAAGTGGATCCCTATACTTGCAATGTATAAGAGGCCAACTTTGCACGTTTATAATTAATAAACGAAATGGTAAACTGACCTGAATTTTTTTTTACAAATGCGAACTAGCTTACTTAACACAATATTAAAATTTTAACAAATTCTGTAGTGATCGATTTTAGTAAACAACAACCTTAAACGAATAAATAAATCTTACTTGAAAAACGGAGAAACTGTGTTTCTTAGTCACTCTAACTAAAATTGCACCTTAACCACGAAAGTTATGTCACTCGACACGTGTTTCGACTTCACAAGAAGTCCTCATCAGGAGCCTAACGATTCCAGTCTGATGAAAATATAAATAAATAACAAAATGTTCTAACAATAAGTAATATCTTATTACATACATATACATATTAGATATTAGGTATTTCCGGTATTATCAACACATTTAATTGAATTTATTTTATTTGGTGGAGAAGGTATTCTCTGTAGTCGTCGAAAAACATTAATAATCTCCCTTAAATTTTTATAATACCTACATTGAGTGCTTATAACTCAAACATTTTTTCGAGATTTGACATTGGGTGCAGATCACTAATTAGGGCACTCTTTTATCTATTATAATTTAAAATTTCGTTTTGAAGTTCAATTAAACACAGCGGTCGAACGTAACATTTTAGGTGTAATTTCTAAACTCGACATCGCTAAATGATTTTTTCGCGGGCTCTATTTCAGTAACTATTTAAGGTACCTACATAATTTAAAAAAAAAACTATTTTTTTCGTAATTTTATCAGGTTTAAGATTTATTAGACTTATTTTTATCCTAAAACTGACAGCCCCAGTGTTATTCTCAAATAACTGATTTTAGACAGCTTTGTAATCCCATAGAAATTTATGCACCCCCCCTTCGAAGGAGGGGGGGTGGAAGTTATTGCCATGTTCTATACATCGTAATTGGTAATCTACCAATTTCTTGGAAAACAAAATTTTACTCAGTCATTTTTCTTTAGCTCAAATTTTATAGAGACTGAACTAATTTATTTTCTATTAATTTCTATCACAAATATTGATTTATTTTCCAAATTTAATATAATTTGGAACTAGATTGAATTCATGTAAAGTAATTTTTCATTGGACTAATGCAAGAAACAGACATAACTAATGACACTTTTGAGTGGCTATTTTCTATACTACTGTGCGCTAAAACCTCTTTACTGGATTCTAGGGGTCTTTAAATGTAAATATCGTTTTAAATTGATAACTTTTCATCTAGGTATAGTCAATACTTTTCTTATCGTTAACGTAATAAAAAAATTAAATTAATAGTTTTCGAAATAGGATAATGTGAAATTTTTTTTGTGAAATACATATGTCTTATATGTTTGAATTACTATTGTATACTACAACTAATTTGAGTTAATATAAAAATATATTTTTTATAAATAATGGGGTGGGTGGGAAGTTGGGGTTAACGCTTTCCTTATTTTGATTTTTGATTGTCGCCATTCGAAAGAGCATAAAAAATCATGAAAATTGTTTCTAAGTTATTTGAAACATATGTATGATTATTTTCCACATTTTCACAGGGGTGTTTCATCCCCTTAAACTGTTTTACCGCAGCTAATATATTTTTTTTTCGTACTTACACAGACCCCTTCTAACTATATATAAAATTTAAACTTGATCAAAATTTGTTTAAAAGTAAGAAAATGTATCATACTTTGAAAGAAGACATTGCAGAAAATTTAAAATACCTTTAATGTATTATGCTTGGTTCTGTTAATAATACGATACAAAATTTAAATGTAGATTTAAACTAAATGGCAGTTAGTTAAAGGAGCATTTAGTCAAAAATTGTTAATAATATTGTTGAATGATTTATTTAAATCGATATTGCATTGATTTAGACTAAACATTTATATTTCTTTTATTATGTGTACATTATTCAGTTGTTTTAAATATATAATGTTTCAGACGATAAAGAAGTAGCGGGACCCTCAACATCACGAGGTTACCCTTATCAGAGTGAAGATTTCAAAAACCCAACAACCTCATCCGGTAAGTTATGTTTAATTTTATTTATAAAAATTGCAATTAAATGTTTAAATCAAGATTGTGTTCAAGCCCTGACTGATCCCATTTATTTGTCAATTTGCTAATTTATAGATACTAAATTACATATAAATGAATTCCCTCAAGGAAAACTAGGAGAGCTCAAACAAATGTAACCAAAGAACTAAACGTTTACTAATGAAATTATCAGTGACGCAGTTATGAAAGACAGGCAGGGCAGAATAAATGATCAGAATAAAATGATGCCTAAAGTGCCTACTGAAAATTATATTTTGATAATTGTGTTGGTTGATTATTGTAAATTTGGGTGCGGAGAATTCGAAAAAAATAACCCGGACTGTTGAAAAGTGGTACAACACCCTTAAAAATAGGGTTCAATGGTGAAAACCCCGGTTTCCAAGCGTATTTTCAATTTATTTCAAAATCTAAATCACCAACGTGAAATTTTTATAGTTGATATTTATTGGAGACACTCAGACGAATTGATTAAGATATCGCATATACTAAATTTGTACTGATTTTGACCTAAAATGTCTCCTTCTAAAAGGTTTAATATAGGTAAAAATGCTTGTTTTTGATGAAGAAAGTTTAAAAATTAATGATTTTAGTTAAAATCATCCAAATGACTCGTAATTGGTATCAAATTATTCCTGATATTCTAAAAATAATGATCAACTATAATATTTAAAAATATAATAGTTTAACAAATAAAAATGGCTAATGTTTAGAGGTAAATGATGTAAATTTTTGAAAAACTGCCTTTTTACTAAAATTGAAATAAAAACATAAGGGTTGAATATTTTTTAGTAGAAACAACGTAAATATCTTCGATTTGCATATATACAAACAAAATGAGCCCCTTACAAAAAATACACAATCACTAGAATGGATCAATCGCACACTAAAATGTACCAAATTTTTGTTATATACAGAATGATTGATTACTGTCGTGCCAAACATGAACAGTAGATTAAAAAAAATTAAGTAAAAAACTTCTATCTCAACTTCATGCGTTGGAAGAGTGTAGTCGTTTCTGGATTTTTCTTTCAGATGTTTTATCGTTCCCCGGTTCATATGGAAACGTCGAGAAGGTTCTATTTGTTTGTCGGGACGTTTCCATATAAAAAATAAATTTATATTCTTATTTCATGATACAAAATAAGAAAAAAAGTTAATATAAATATACTTCCGAAAATGCATCCATATCAACAAATAGCCATTTTTAGTTTGTTTTTTAGTCATGTTAATAAAGTACATGTAACAATAATATAACTGACTATAGATCTTAGAGGATTCATATTAGGAGGTTTATTTATATAAACTTTATTCTTACCTTTAATCATAGAAAAAGAATATAAATTTATTTTTTATAATTTCAAGCATCCGTATTAAGGTTAATTCTGCATGCTTTCTTTTCCATAGATATTTCTCGAAAACGGTTCATCCTATGATAAACAAGCAAAGTATGTTTTTGTGTATTTTGTGTCATATAATCTTTTAAAAGTACCAACTCAGGAAAAAAATTAAGGAACAAACAATTACTAGATCAAAATCGATGGGCCCACTGGCCCCATACAACCCTGGCCTAAAATATAATTTGTTAATATTAGAAATCGATAACACATATTATTACTAAACCAAATACTAAATTTCATAATTCTATCACAAAGGGTTCTCTAGATATTAAATTAAAACTCATTTTTAGTAAAATCTTTGGAAGCCTGTAGTTCCCTAAGGAATAATTTCCGGACACATGTTTATTGAGAGTTTTTTGCTTAAAATATTTTTTTCAATCTAGTGTTCAAGTTTGGCACGACAGTGCTGAATCACCCTGTATAGTGAAAGGATTTATATAAGACATTAAATATTTTTTTAATATAAGATTAAATTTCATACGATTAGAAATTCAATAAAAAATATCCCATGAAAATCTATTCACTATACTATAGACGAGTACAGAGGTTTTACAGTTTTCACGGCTAACTATTGCATCGGACTATTTTTAAAATATCCCATTTTCAAGTGGATATTTTTGCAAGACTGGGTATAGTTAACAAAACAATTTTTTTGGTACATAACACTAGTATGTAGTATATTATGGGTTGAAATTTTAGATTTTTATCTGGTCCCCCACCAGAATTATTGAGCTTTAAAAAGTGCTATTTTTATTCAAATTTTCAAACTTTGAGAATTTATTGAAAAAAAAAGGGTTGTCAGTCTTAGTGTTCAACTTTGATGTGTGAACATAACTCGTCCCCACTTCCTTGTAAAAAAATTTTTTACTTGTAAACTTTACCCCTTCTTGCAAAAACATCTCCTTGAAAATGGGATTTTAAATCAAAAATAGAGATACGAGTTCAAGCTGAAATGTAACCCTTTAAGACTACATTTCAAAGAAAATGTCTATATTATCTTGTAGCTAATTATTTTTTTAATAATTTGGTTTTAGTTTTATGTCGATAGGATAAATAAATGCTGAGATATTACAGTTTCCGCAAACCCTTGAAAGTGCAAAAAATGCTGCGTCCTGTAGAACAAATATGGCCGTTTCGCGAATACAAATAAACTGCCTTGGCAGGCACGAGACTTTTTTATACATCATGACACCGAAGTATTAATATGTGATTACTTTTATAATTTAATATTTGATTTTAAAATTTTTTACTTACAAAATGATTTTCAGTGTATAAAATTGATACATTCTATTTAATATTGACATTAAATATTAAACGAAATCAATAAAGATTAGTGATTATTGTATTAACAAGTATTTATTTTGCTAGATTTCAATTTTGACACTTCTATTAATAAATGCTAAAATTTTCATAGATAACTAGATTTTTTTTTATTATTCAAATCATTTTTAAATTAAAACCATTAAAACTAAAATTATTATTTTTTTCGGTTAATTCATAAGATACAAAAAAAATAATAGAACATAAATTATAGAAAATAATATTCTCTACAACTTGTATCTCAAACATTTTTTTCTAATACCTGCCGTTTAAAAAATAAATCGAAACAATATTTTTTTTTTAGAAAATCGATTATTTCCTAAAAACAAATTTTTGGGGGGAAAATGAATAGAACATAAATTATAGATAAAAGTTCCTTCTACAACTTTAATCTGAAATATTTTTTTCTACTGCGCACCATTTCAAAAATAATTCGAAAAGTTCAAAAATTGACATCAGTAAACATCCGTTTCCGGTTTAGTGATGTTTTTTAAAAATAGGAGGTGCACATCTAGAGTATACAAGAACCTTAAGTTTAAAATTCCATGTTCGTAAGTCTAACAGTTTAAGCTGTAGAGCGTTCACAGACACACAGACACACAGACAGACAGACACACACACACACAGACGTCATTGAGTTAATGGTTGTATATGATTCAGGGACCCTCAAAACGTGTAATTCCGTTAAAATCTCGAGTTCGAATTTTTTCGTGATCACTATACTTTATTTATACATTACATTTCATGTATGTATAAAAAAGTAAATAATGAATTGAGGTTTATTAAAATATTAATAAACTTTCGCATGTATTATTATGCACTATAAGAGCCGTTATTGATGCATAAACATATAATTTACGTTAAAACTACATTATTTCAAAAATGTAATTTTTACTTTTTTATACATACATGAAATGTAATGTATAAATAAAGTATAGTGATCACGAAAAAAATCGAACTCGAGATTTTAACGGAATTACACGTTTTGAGGGTCCCTGAATCATATACCACCATTAACTCAATGACGTCTGTGTGTGTGTGTGTGTCTGTCTGTCTGTGTGTCTGTGTGTCTGTGAACGCTCTACAGCCAAAACTGTAATACTTACGAACGTGGAATTTTAAACTTAAGGTTCTTTTATGCTCTAGATGTGCACCTCCTATTTTTAAAAACCATCACTAAACCGAAAACGGAAGTATAATTATTTTTCGAATTATTTTTGAATTATTTTTGAAACGGTGCACATTAGAAAAAATGTTTTAGATCAAAGTTGTAGAGGGTATTTATCTATAATTTATATTCTATCCATTCCCCCCCCCCCCCCCCAAAATTTTTTTTAGGAAATAATCGATTTTCTAAAAAATTTAATTTTTTCGATTTATTTTTTAAACGGTAGGTATTAGAAAAAAATGTTTGAGATACAAGTTGTAGAGATTATTATTTTCTATAATTTATGTTCAATTCTTTTTTTTGTATCTTATGAACTAACCAAAATAAACTGCCTTGGCAGGCACGAGACTTTTTTATACATCATGACACCAACGTATTAATATGTGATTACTTTTATAATTTAATATTTGATTTTAAAATTTTTTACTTACAAAATGATTTTCACTGAATGAAATTGATACATTGTATTTAATATTGACATTAAATATTAAACGAAATCAATTAAGAATAGTGATTATTGTATTAACTATTTATTTTGCTAGAATTCAATTATGACACTTTTAATAATAAATGCCAAAATTTTCATAGATAACTAGATTTTTTGTATTATACAAATCATTTTTAAATTAAAACCATTAAAACTAAAATAATTCTTTTTTTTGGTTAATTCATAAGATACAACAAAAAAAATAGAACATAAATTATAGAAAATAATATTCTCTACAACTTGTATCTCAAACATTTTTTTCTAATACCTATAACCGTTTAAAAAATAAATCGAAAAAATTAAATTTTTTAGAAAATCAATTATTTACTAAAAACAAATTTTGGGGGGGGGGGGGTTAATGGATAGAACATAAATTATAGATAAATACCCTCTACAACTTTGATCTAAAACCTTTTTTTTCTAATGTGCACCGTTTATACATCATGACACTAGAGCTGTAGCAAACCGTATGTATTCGGTACTGAGTAACGGGTGCGCCATCTAGTACCGAGTAACGAAACGTTACACACAAATATATTTCGTTACTCGCATTTTTCGTACCTAGTAGAGATTTTTGCTTTTTTGCAGATTGCAGACATATAATTTTATTATTGACATTTTATTTTTTTATTTTTTTTTGTCAGTGCAAATTTTTTACCGCCAAGGCTTCGCAAAATGTACACGGCCCATATTTGCGAATGCGAATGCGAATATTCGTTACTGTAATATACGCATATTTATGTTTTGCATGTTTATACATGTAATTATTAATTGTATATAAACTCATGTATTATTTAGAATAAAACAGTTTATGTTCAGCTTTCGTATATGATTTTACTAAACACCCAAAAACGTTACAGTTACATCACTAATGTACGCGTACGCAAATACGACACGATTCGTTGCTCTAACATAATATAGCATGTTATGAGATATCAGAAGTAACGAGTAACGTAACGATACGAAAGTAACGAGTACTAGTTGTAATAGTAACGAATACATACGGGTACGCTTTTTTTCGTTACTTTTACACCTCTACATTTAGGGGTAACAGCACCCCTTCAAATGTAATATCACGTTTATAGATGCTATTTGTACGTAAGTAATTCAAATTATTTGTAAACAGTTATATTTCAATATTATTATAATTAATATACTGTTTTAAGGAATTTAGGGGTAACAGCACCCCTTCAAATGTAATATCACGTTTATAGATGCTATTTGTACGTAGGTAATTCAAATTATTTGTAAACAGTTATATTTCAATATTATTATAATTAATATACTGTTTTAAGGAATTTAGGGGTAACAGCACCCCTTCAAATGTAATATCACGTTTATAGATGCTATTTGTACGTAAGTAATTCAAATTATTTGTAAACAGTTATATTTCAATATTATTATAATTAAAATACTGTTTTACGGAATTTAAGGGACAGAGCACCCCTTCAAATGTAATATCACGTTTATAGATGCTATTTGTACGTAAGTAATTCAAATTATTTGTAAACAGTTATATTTCAATATTATTATAATTAATATACTGTTTTAAGGAATTTAGGGGACAGAGCACCCCTTCAAATGTAATATCACGTTTATAGGTGCTATTTGTACGTAAGTAATTCAAATTATTTGTAAACAGTTATATTTCAATATTATTATAATTAATATACTGTTTTAAGGAATTTAGGGGACAGAGCACCCCTTCAAATGTAATATCACGTTTATAGGTGCTATTTGTACGTAAGTAATTCAAATTATTTGTAAACAGTTATATTTCAATATTATTATAATTAATATACTGTTTTAAGGAATTTAGGGGACAGAGCACCCCTTCAAATGTAATATCACGTTTATAGGTGCTATTTGTACGTAAGTAATTCAAATTATTTGTAAACAGTTATATTTCAATATTATTATAATTAATATACTGTTTTAAGGAATTTAGGGGGCAGAGCACCCCTTCAAATGTAATATCACGTTTATAGGTGCTATTTGTACGTAAGTAATTCAAATTATTTGTAAACAGTTATATTTCAATATTATTATAATTAATATACTGTTTTAAGGAATTTAGGGGACAGAGCACCCCTTCAAATGTAATAATAATAATAATAATAATAATAATTTATTCTGTAGGTATAAAAAAATACATAGAATAAGTCAGACATAAGAATAAAAAATTTAAAAATACAATTACATTAGGTATAGATTAAAAATATATATATTATTCATGATTTAAAAATATTCACTGATTTTGTAGTGACACGAATCCAACAAGAACGACTTAAACTTTATCTTAAAACTTTTTAAAGGCAATGATTTTAAATCATTGGGTATTTTATTGTAAACACGTATTATGGTATTGAATATACCTTGATTAATGACTGTTAATTTTGATTGCATTAATGTATGTTCATTTTTATGGCGAGTAAAATGACCGTGACTTGGTAAATTGCCTCTAAACAAATCACTGTGCTTCTTCATAAAAATAGCACATTCGTAAATATACAAGTCAGCTAAGGTGAGAATCTTTAATTTACTAAAAAGAGGTCTGCATGAGTCTCTTAAACTGACACCACACATCAATCTAATACAACGTTTTTGTATCATGAAAAGTTCGGTATTATTAGACGCGTTGCCCCAAAAAATAATACCATACATTAGATTCGATTGAATGTATGCATAATAAATATTTAACAGAACATTAAGAGGAACTGTTTTCTGCATGGCCTTGATCATATAACAATATTTAGCAATTTTTTTTACAAGTTTTTCCACATGATCAGTCCAACTGAGGGTGTAGTCTATGTAGATACCCAGGAATTTTACACAATTTTGTGTGGGTATATTGTAAACAACGTCCGGGAAGTTACCAAATTTACCAAATCTCATTATCTGGGTTTTAGAGGTATTTAATTTAAGCCCATTGTTGTTAAACCATTCTGTAATCATAGTTAAAGAAGATTCAATATTTGTAAGTAGTGTTGTGGAGTTTTCATGGTTATAAATTATGGTAGTATCATCAGCAAAAAGTATAGTTTTTCCATTAATGAAATTTG
Source organism: Sialis lutaria (assembly GCA_949319165.1). Taxonomy (NCBI): domain Eukaryota; kingdom Metazoa; phylum Arthropoda; class Insecta; order Megaloptera; family Sialidae; genus Sialis; species Sialis lutaria. The sequence goes on along the minus strand of OX439239.1, from coordinate 25,756,665 downwards.
GTAGGTCGTTAATGTAGAGCAAGAAAAGAATAGGCCCCAATATTGAACCTTGTGGTACACCGGTATTTATAATTAGATGATTAGAATTTATTGCTAAACATTGATTATTAATTTGGCAGTTTAATCTGACAAGTTGAGATCTATTATGCATATAGGAATCAAAACAGTTCCTCTTATACCATATGTTTGCAACTTGTGTAACAATAATTCTTTATCAATACTGTCGAAGGCGTTTATAGATGCTATTTGTACGTAAGTAATTCAAATTATTTGTAAACAGTTATATTTCAATATTATTATAATTAATATACTGTTTTAAGGAATTTAGGGGACAGAGCACCCCTTCAAATGTAATATCACGTTTATAGGTGCTATTTGTACGTAAGTAATTCAAATTATTTGTAAACAGTTATATTTCAATATTATTATATGTCGGGGCCTTAAGCCTTCGATAGGTTCAAATGAATATAAATTAAGGCCACCGTCATACCAAAAAATAATTAAATAATAAAGTATCTGATAAGGTGTTAATCTCAGATGAAAGTAGCAAAGGTAGAAGATATATATATAAAGCCGTGGTTGATTGACCCTTCAAATTACAAAGAATAAACGTACCTTGATAATAACTGCCGTAGATCCACAAATTCCCGTTGAAGCCAAAGGAAAAGGATTTTATAAGGGACAGCTTTAATGTGGGTTCCATATAATTTAGGGGCCCACTTATCCAGGGGCGGTTTACTCCTTGATAATGCGATAATGTCGATGCAATGTCATTACACACAAATATACACAAAAACTTATATTTAATTCACAATAGCACAAAACTAAAACATAATTCTGTTTCTATATTTAAATAGATAAATACTTAATGATCACTTGTCAATCTGTTCAACTGTTTGATTGTTCGTTATCAGTTATAAGTCTAAATAGACTATAAAGAAATATATTTAACGACCTCGCAATTCATTCGCTATAATTTACAATAAATATATAGCTGGTCGGACTTCACAATAATCACATCTATTTAACAACAATCATAAAACCCCGTAATGAAGATCCCTCGAACAATTGTTCACTATATTATTACAATAAAGGCGGATCCCGGAGATATTAACATGTTATCTCAATGCAATATTTAACGCAAGTGGTTGCAATAACCTGTTTTCACGCGATCGTACCCAAAATCTCCCAAACAGGTCAAGACGTTACGATCAGCTGATTATTTCAAACTAATCCGTTAGACAAAGATAGCGCCACCTGTAACTGTGCGACAAGGATGGCGCAACCACCCCCCCCCCCCTCTGGAGGAATCCAGGGCTATATGCGTGAAATTAAAATAAATTTTCAACTACAACAAAAAAAACTAAAAGTTTTCTAACTTAACCTAACGCAAAAAAATACAAAAAAAATAATAAAATATTCTACTCACTCACAAAGTGATGTACTTATTGCGTAGGCAATGTACACAAGCGTTCAAAGGGACGCTTTTGGCCAGTGTCGATAAAAAACTCGACAAAATAATCGCTGCGCGGCCAGAGCACAGGATTTTGTTCGTATTTGATACCCGATTTCTTGATTCGTCCGCCGACATGTAGCACACCATCGTGTAAAAACGGATTTAAATGACGGATCAAAATTGAAACTGGTATATGGTGTTGTAAGGCGATTATATCTGACTTAAAATAAAGCCAACGTAGGACTGTAATCAAGTAACTTCCAACCGTTTGTAAGGCGGTTAGGGCTGACTTAAAATAACGCCATTGTATGACTGTAATTAAGTAACTTCCAACCGGTTGTAAGGCGGTGGTAGTATTATTTTTAAAGAATTTTAAACTACGCTCTAAGCGGAACACGTCAACAGTGAACCGAATTAATAATGTCCAAGAACAACGTATAATGAATTCAAATTTAAAGTGTCCGCGTTCGAGTATAGTGGAACTCTCTGGTTTAAAAACAGCGCGATGCGGGGTAAAATACTTCGGAGAAATTATTTTATCCGATGCAATCAACGATATATAACCTAAGTCCAAATATTCTTTAAAATTTGTGTTGTATTTAATTTTAAGGTCAGACGCCTTTTCAAATTCTTTCTCAACTGAGAATAAACGTTTTAAAGCTGTGGCATACGAATCCCCTAATTTAGCAGGATTGGCTTTAAATGGTACAGGGACCACATAACGTCCTGATGGTTCTACTCGTACTTGAGTGCTAAAAGAATTAATCGATTTTCCACAATTGGGTTGATTTGGAACTGTTCCCGCAACGACAAACCCAAATTTAGTTTTATAGGCGATCGGAGAATTAATTTCTCCGGTAACCATACCAGATTCTAATAATTTTGAAAACAATTGAGCCCCTAAAATGCCTTCAATAGGCGCGGGCTGATCAAACTTATCATCCGCTAAGGGAATAGTCGCCAAATGCTTTATATAATCAGGATTAATTCTACAGCTAGGCATTTCATCAGTTATCTTATCAACTAATAAAGCCTCAATTTTATAGCTAACATTCTCGTCAAATCGCGAAGAAATAATAGCTTCAGTTTTGCCGGCAACTGAACTACCACGCGTACCTACGCCGGTTATAGTGTAGTTGCACGGATTGATTTTTAGTTTAAGTCGTCTGGCGCATTTCATAGTGAGAAAGTGCGCTTGTGAACAAGAATCTAACAAAAATCTAGCCCTATGTTGTTTACCGAACGTATCAGACATGTTTACTACTACTGTAGATAATAAAACAGTCAAACCAGAGTCCGTTGACATTGTTGTCGAACAAAAGGCCGATTGACCCGCCATTTCAGGCGTCGCGACGGTATCCGACGTCGCACTAGTCGAAGGTTGTACATCACCACTCGTCGTTTGATTTTCACGTGAATTTCGAACGAAATGTAACAGTGTGTGATGCTTCGCTTTACAAACCTTGCACGCGACTTTTCGTTTACACGCGTTGGACCTATGAGGGCCAAAACAATTGATGCAATGATTTTTGTTTTTCAATAGTTGAAAGCGTTCAAAGGGTGATTTCGCTAAAAATGTTTTACAGTTAATCAGTAAATGGTGTGCAGTACAATTTAAACATTTACCGTTCTTTGACTTTTTATTTTCGATAAAAAATACTTGTTTTGATTTAGAACTATCTCCAGCCGCTTTATGATGCGTTGGAGCTACTGCTTGTATTTGAGCTTGTTCTTTTATAAATTTCAAAACTTCGTCATAAGTGAAAATATCACTTTTACGTCGGTGATTTTCAAACAATGAGCGAGTATCTGAATCAAGTTTAGTCCATAACAAATAGGCTTTAATAAAATCTAATACTTGGATATCTAATTTTCCAAGAGCTTTAAAAGCACTGTCGCATTGTTCAATAATATTATTTAAATTATTAGCCGATGCTGTTTGTATAGGTTTAAAATCCAGAACTTGATCCAAATAATTTGTCGCTAAAACACGTGGATTTTGATATTTATCTACGAGCGCCTCCCATATGATGGAATAATTCGCCCCAGTGGGCGTTAAACCGGTGCAAACCGCGGCCCCTTTACCACTGAGTTGACCCATTAAATAATTGACCTTGTCAATGTCCGTCAATCGGTCATTGTCGTGTATTAAACTTTTAAAAAGTTCATAAAAGGTCGGCCAGTCCTTAACATTTCCATTGAAATTTGGTAGGACCAATCTAGGCAGATTTGGAACAGATGCGCGCATTTCGCTTTGTTCCGTTGGTCTGACACTCGGACCTGCTGGTACCGCAGGAGGTGTAACCCGTGGGTCCCTGGCGGCAACCCGAATATAGCAATACATTTCATCAAAAGACTCAAGCATCTTTAGATTTGGAACATACGCGGGATCTACTTGTGACTTGATTAAATCAATATCAGCAGCTACTCGCTCAAATTCGTCTTTGGTCTGCGTTAAACTTTCTAGTCTCGCAATGAAATACAATAAGGAAGATTCTTGATCCAATTTCCTCGAATGTTCCAGAATTTTCTGCATTCGAGTATAAAACATTTGTCTTCTAGATTCAAGAACCTTTACCTTTTCGGTTAAACCCCCTACTGCATCTAATTTCTTTTCTACCTCCGTTTTAGCTTCGGATTCCGACATGATAACGCAAATAAAAAATAACTGATACAAGTGTAGATAAATAAAAGAATTTAAATTTAACCAGGTCTACGACGAATAAACAAACGCTAATCGTCACGTTCCAATCCAAAAAATATAAATTTAAAAACACCGATATAATTCGAAAATAACTAAAAATAATTTAAATAATAGTCCCAAATGCAACTATAAAAATATTAAAATAGTATTTTGTTCACCCCTGTAAATAATTAAATAATTATTTACTAAATTTATTTTAAATGTAAATACACAAAAATAAAATGTTTGAGAACCACTGGTCTCCTAAAAAATGTTCACACGACTTACAAATAATTAGAAAATTATTTATTAAATCAAAATGTTCAGAAAGAGAACAATTAATTTACAGCTCATATAAATCACTATGTAAATTAATGTATCAATTAAAGTGCGGTTATGCAACCCAAATTTTCGGAAACGCCGCAACTCACGATACAAATACATAAATAAATGCAATATTCAATCTGTATAAACTCGCTTAAATTTTGAAATAAATTAATCGTTTACAAATTCCATAGAAATGTAATTCTAACCTAAAATGTGTAAACGACACCAGGTATCTATGTTAATAAATTCAAAATATTAAAAACGTTCACTAATGTGAAAAGAGTTATTTTGTAACAAAATAAAATGCATGTAATTTGTACAACCCTATTTGAAATAAACAATAACGCACTGTATGTTATTCCCAATAACACAAATGTGTTAAACAGTTAACCTTGTAAATAAAATGCAATATTACAATACAAACTATGGTAAACTAAATGTTTTTCAAAACAATTAATATTTCTAATACAATTAGATATTCTAACTTGTTTTAAATCGGTAGTGAGAGATAATCCGCTATATATGTACTTAAATTTAAGCACACGGGTCCCAAAACAAACCAATTTGATAACAATCAAAATTAAAACATATTGACAAATGATATTAAAACAAACAATTGTTTCGTTAATACTGCAAAGGGAACAGCTGTTCATATATGTACAATAACTGACATATACATACAAGAAAACAGAATCATGTGTGCATATAGTATACATGTGAATGACGTAGCATGAGCATGCGCACAGTTGAAGTATCAATCAACCAATCACAGATCAGAAAACTTGTCTTGTAATGCTTACAATATTAAGCGTTAGACAGAACCAAACATAGATATAGAAACACGTTTAGAAATTTTCAAAAACAATTAATATCTGAAATAATCTGCTAGATCTGGCTTTTTGGACCATTAAATAGGTCCTGTGGGGATGTGAAGGACCAAAATCCGGCTCGAAGTAGACCAAAAATATCCGACTCGAAGTACCAAAATATAATTAAATAATAAAGTATCTGATAAGGTGTTAATCTCAGATGAAAGTAGCAAAGGTAGAAGATATATATATAAAGCCGTGGTTGATTGACCCTTCAAATTACAAAGAATAAACGTACCTTGATAATAACTGCCGTAGATCCACAAATTCCCGTTGAAGCCAAAGGAAAAGGATTTTATAAGGGACAGCTTTAATGTGGGTTCCATATAATTTAGGGGCCCACTTATCCAGGGGCGGTTTACTCCTTGATAATGCGATAATGTCGATGCAATGTCATTACACACAAATATACACAAAAACTTATATTTAATTCACAATAGCACAAAACTAAAACATAATTCTGTTTCTATATTTAAATAGATAAATACTTAATGATCACTTGTCAATCTGTTCAACTGTTTGATTGTTCGTTATCAGTTATAAGTCTAAATAGACTATAAAGAAATCAGTGGCGAGGCGTGATATTTTGAATAAGGGAAGCATATTTTGAAAAATAAGCCAAAATTAAAAAAAAAAATTAAATAAATAAAAAATAATCGTTGGAAACTCTCACGGTTGTTTTAATTTCCTGAAAACGTGAAAATAATTTCGAGACAGCGAAATATTTCAATAGACAGCAGATTATATTAGCAATTTTACCTAATATATACTTTAAAAAAAACAACAACAATAATGTAGGTAATAAAATAACCGTATTAACAATGGGCTTATCACCCTCCCCCTCCCAATTAATACAAAAAAATCTAGTTATGAAAAAAAGTTATAAAAAATGTTTTTTATTTATTTTTTTTTAAATAAACTCTTATTTTTATTGTTGGAAATAACGGCTACTGGACGAGTGAGAATTACATAATATAACACAAAAATAGATTAAATAAAACAATAAACATTATTATTATAAAGATAAATATTTTTCTAATGAACTATAAAAAAGTACCTATTTAATTTTTAATAAAAATATAATATAAAAAAAAACATGAATAATATATTTTTGTTACCTAAATAACCTAATAAATTATAAAAATGTCCAACTAAATATAAGTCAAACGCATAGCAGCATAATAAATCCGATGACAATCGAACGAAAACCTTTTATATTTTATGTATTGTACAATAGATTGCCTATATACAATGTTATATTTACCATAAGAACGGAGATGCGTTATCAATGAGTGCATACCCAGTCAGTATTTTAACAAGTAAAACATACCTAAGAAATTTTTACATTTTGTTGGTTTCTTTTCTTAATTAAATAAATAAAGGAGTGCTTAAATTTACATTTACTAATATAAATAAGCAAATCCGCTAATAAAAGGGCAACAATTATTATTATTAATTCAACAGACAAGCGAATATTTCAGTATATTTTAAACAAAAAATAATCATAATGGAGCAGTGCAAGCATGGTGCAGTCTCTCTCTGGAGCATGCACAATCACGTCTCTCTCTCTGTCTGAATCAGTTATGCTAGAGGTGTCGAAGTGTGTATATGTGTTTGCATAAGTGTATTGCGTATAGGTGTATGGTTTATTTGATTCTGTGGTATTATATTTTGATAATTGCGCGTGTAAATTAATATTAAATGCTATTTTTGATTTTTGGATATTGTTTGATCTGCATATAATAACGAATGTTCTAATAATTGTGTTTTTTTTTTAAATTATTTATTATGAATTGAAAAAAAAGTTTTGTTTTAATTTTCCCATTAAGTAAGGGAAGCACTGCTTCCCCTGCTTCCATGGACGCTTCGCCACTGAAAGAAATATATTTAACGACCTCGCAATTCATTCGCTATAATTTACAATAAATATATAGCTGGTCGGACTTCACAATAATCACATCTATTTAACAACAATCATAAAACCCCGTAATGAAGATCCCTCGAACAATTGTTCACTATATTATTACAATAAAGGCGGATCCCGGAGATATTAACATGTTATCTCAATGCAATATTTAACGCAAGTAGTTGCAATAACCTGTTTTCACGCGATCGTACCCAAAATCTCCCAAACAGGTCAAGACGTTACGATCAGCTGATTATTTCAAACTAATCCGTTAGACAAAGATAGCGCCACCTGTAACTGTGCGACAAGGATGGCGCAACCATTATAATTAATATACTGTTTTAAGGAATTTAAGGGACAGAGCACCCCTTCAAATGTAATATCACGTTTATAGGTGCTATTTGTACGTAAGTAATTCAAATTATTTGTAAACAGTTATATTTCAATATTATTATAATTAATATACTGTTTTAAGGAATTTAGGGGACAGAGCACCCCTTCAAATGTAATATCACGTTTATAGATGCTATTTGTACGTAAGTAATTCAAATTATTTGTAAACAGTTATATTTCAATATTATTATAATTAATATACTGTTTTAAGGAATTTAGGGGTAACAGCACCCCTTCAAATGTAATATCACGTTTATAGATGCTATTTGTACGTAGGTAATTCAAATTATTTGTAAACAGTTATATTTCAATATTATTATAATTAATATACTGTTTTAAGGAATTTAGGGGTAACAGCACCCCTTCAAATGTAATATCACGTTTATAGATGCTATTTGTACGTAAGTAATTCAAATTATTTGTAAACAGTTATATTTCAATATTATTATAATTAATATACTGTTTTAAGGAATTTAGGGGACAGAGCACCCCTTCAAATGTAATATCACGTTTATAGATGCTATTTGTACGTAAGTAATTCAAATTATTTGTAAACAGTTATATTTCAATATTATTATAATTAATATACTGTTTTAAGGAATTTAGGGGACAGAGCACCCCTTCAAATGTAATATCACGTTTATAGATGCTATTTGTACGTAAGTAATTCAAATTATTTGTAAACAGTTATATTTCAATATTATTATAATTAATATACTGTTTTAAGGAATTTAGGGGACAGAGCACCCCTTCAAATGTAATATCACGTTTATAGATGCTATTTGTACGTAAGTAATTCAAATTATTTGTAAACAGTTATATTTCAATATTATTATAATTAATATACTGTTTTAAGGAATTTAGGGGACAGAGCACCCCTTCAAATGTAATATCACGTTTATAGATGCTATTTGTACGTAAGTAATTCAAATTATTTGTAAACAGTTATATTTCAATATTATTATAATTAATATACTGTTTTAAGGAATTTAGGGGTAACAGCACCCCTTCAAATGTAATATCACGTTTATAGATGCTATTTGTACGTAGGTAATTCAAATTATTTGTAAACAGTTATATTTCAATATTATTATAATTAATATACTGTTTTAAGGAATTTAGGGGTAACAGCACCCCTTCAAATGTAATATCACGTTTATAGATGCTATTTGTACGTAAGTAATTCAAATTATTTGTAAACAGTTATATTTCAATATTATTATAATTAATATACTGTTTTAAGGAATTTAGGGGACAGAGCACCCCTTCAAATGTAATATCACGTTTATAGATGCTATTTGTACGTAAGTAATTCAAATTATTTGTAAACAGTTATATTTCAATATTATTATAATTAATATACTGTTTTAAGGAATTTAGGGGTAACAGCACCCCTTCAAATGTAATATCACGTTTATAGATTCTATTTGTACGACACTAAACTGCGACATATTCACTGATTGGTATTTATTTATTTATTTTTACATAATAACAAAGTAGGTAGGTTGACAAACAAACAAATAAATTGAATAAAAATTATTGTGATTTGCATTGGTGTCTTTTAATTAATTACATAAAATTAATTGCATAGAAGATCTTATAATAATGTTCGGTGTTCTTTAATAAAAGAAGAAAAAAAAACAGTGAGTTTATGATTTATCTATAATTACAGACAGACACTAATACAATTTTGACATTTCGTTTCTTTGATAGTTGATATAAAACCTATAAAACTAAAATATTTTGTCAAATTAAAAACATCATTGTCATTGATTTGTAGATACACCTGCAATAATGAAATATTTTTTCAAGTGAAAACCATCATAACAAAAATAATATATAAGTAATTGTCAAAATTGGATAAAAAAACATATTTTACTCGTTACTATAGATACAACACAAATTCTACTTCATTCTAACATACCAACACCTATTTTTTGACATTTGTGACAGCTTGTACCCCTATTCTCCGTATTTACCGAAATTGATACATTGTATTTAATATTGACATTAAATATTAGACACACAGACGTCATTGAGTTAATGGTGGTATATGATTCAGGGACGCTCAAAACGTGTAATTCCGTTAAAATCTCGAGTTCGAATTTTTTCGTGATCACTATACTTTATTTATACATTACATTTCATGTTTGTATAAAAAAGTAAAAAAGAATAATTTTAGTTTTAATGGCTTTAATTAAATAAACTGCCTTGGCAGGCACGAGACTTTTTTATACATCATGACACCGAAGTATTTATATGTGATTAATTTTATAATTTAATATTTGATTTTAAAATTTTTTACTTACAAAATGATTTTCAGTGAATGAAATTGATACATTCTATTTAATATTGACATTAAATATTAAACGAAATCAATTAAGATTAGTGATTATTGTATTAACAAGTATTTATTTTGCTAGATTTCAATTTTGACACTTCTAATAATAAATGCTAAAATTTTCATAGATAACTAGATTTTTTGTATTATTCAAATCATTTTTAAATTAAAACCATTAAAAAAAGAATAGAACATAAATTATAGAAAATAATATTCTCTACAACTTGTATCTCAAACATTTTTTTCTAATACCTACCGTTTAAAAAATAAATCGAAAAAATATTTTTTTTTAGAAAATCGATTATTTCCTAAAAACAAATATTTGGGGGGGAAATGGATAAAACATAAATTATAGGTAAAAGTACCATCTACAACTTTGATCTAAAATATTTTTTTCTACTGTGCACCGTTTCAAAAATAATTCGAAAAGTTCAAAAATTGACACCAGTAAACATCCGTTTCCGGTTTAGTGATGGTTTTTAAAAATAGGAGGTGCACATCTAGAGCATAAAAGAACCTTAAGTTTAAAATTCCACGTTCGTAAGTATTACAGTTTAGGCTGTAGAGCGTTCACAGACACACAGACACACACACACACACACACACACACACACACACACACACACACACACACACACACACACACACACACACACACACACACACACACACACACACACACACACACACACACACACACACACACACAGAGACAGACACACAGACGTCATTGAGTTAATGGTGGTAAATGATTCAGGGACGCTCAAAACATGTAATTCCGTTAAAATCTCGAGTTCGAATTTTTTCGTGATCACTATACTTTATTCATACAGTACATTTCATGTATGTATAATAAACTGCCTTGGCAGGCACGAGATTTTTTATACATCATGACACCAAAGTATTAATATGTGATTACTTTTATAATTTAATATTTGATTTTAAAATTTTTTACTTACAAAATGATTTTCAGTGAATGAAATTGATACATTCTATTTAATATTGACATTAAATATTAAACGAAATCAATTAAGATTAGTGATTATTGTATTAACAAGTATTTATTTTGCTAGATTTCAATTTTGACACTTCTAATAATAATAAATGCCAAAATTTTCATAGATAACTAGATTTTTTAGGTGAGACATCTTAGCTATACAACTATGGAAAATTGAAAACTTTTTGATACAGGAATTTCGAGCTAATTTCGAGCTTTCCAACAGTAATTTCGAGCTGGCCCAAAAATTATCCGTTTTTCTGAAAATCGAAAAAAACGTTTTGTACGGCTAACAAAAATAATCTGATCCCGAACCAACTCGTAAGACGCATCAGCGGAAAAAAATTCTTAGACAGGAATTTCGAGCTTGTTTCGAGCTAATTTCGAGTGCAAACCATTTTTCTAAAAAAAACAAAATTTTCCGAAAAAACGAAAAAAACTTAACGAGAGGAGATATCTTAGCCATACAGATATGAAAAATCGAAAACTTTTTGGTATAGGAATTTCGAGCTAATTTCGAGCTTTTCAAAAATAATTTCGAGCTGTCTCAAAAGTTTGCCGCTTTTCCGAAAATCGAAAAAACGTTTTGTACTGATTGTTAGTGAAATTTTTGTTTGTTGCACGATTGTACAGTTAAAAGTTGCGTTTGCAAAAAACACGTGCATAATCAAGGTTTTACGTACAAAATAAAAGGTAGGTAAACTATTTTTTTAACATACTCCCGAATTTTATACTGTATCGTATCTCATGTAAAAATACTTTATTACTAAAAAAATTGTTTACCTACCTTTTATTTTGTACCTACGTAAAACCTTGATTATGCACGTGTTTTTTGCTAACGCAACTTTTAACTGTACAAGCGTACAACAAACAAAAATTTCACCAACAATCAGTTTATTTTTCGCACTCGACTAGGACAAGTCGACAACCTCAAAATATAAAAAAAACATACTCCCGAATTTTAAATGAAATTTTGTTGTGGTTACCTATATTATATGAAATTGAAATTTAATGGTCTACAAAAAATATTGTAAGTACAAAATGTGTCGTTTTTGAGATATCTTGAAAAAAAAATAATATTTTGGGATGTCACCCCTCCCCATTACACATACAAAATAAGCTCAAAATTCCTGTTTAAGAACTTTTTTCCGCTGATGCGTCTCACGAGTTGGTTTGGGATCAGATAATTTTTGTTAGCCGTACAAAACGTTTTTTTCGATTTTCGGAAAAGCGGCAAACTTTTGGGACAGCTCGAAATTATTTTTGAAAAGCTCGAAATTCCTATACCAAAAAGTTTTCGATTTTTCATATTTGTATGGCTAAGATATCTCCTCTCGTTAAGTTTTTTTCGTTTTTTCGGAAAATTTTGGGTTTTTTAGAAAAATGGTTTGCACTCGAAATTAGCTCGAAACTAGCTCGAAATTCCTGTCTAAGATTTTTTTTCCGCTGATGCGTCTTACGAGTTGGTTCGGGATCAGATTATTTTTGTTAGCCGTACAAAACGTTTTTTTCGATTTTCAGAAAAACGGATAATTTTTGGGCCAGCTCGAAATTACTGTTGGAAAGCTCGAAATTAAAACCATTAAAACTAAAATAATTATTTTTTTTGGTTAATTCATAAGATACAAAAAAAAGAATAGAACATAAATTATAGAAAATAATATTTTCTACAACTTGTATCTCAAACATTTTTTTCTAATACCTACCGTTTAAAAAATAAATCGAAAAAATATTTTTTTTTAGAAAATCGATTATTTCCTAAAAACAATTTTTTGGGGGAAAATGAATAGAACATAAATTATAGATAAAAGTCTCTTCTATAACTTTAATCTAAAATATTTTTTTCTACTGCGTACCGTTTCAAAAATAATTCGAAAAGTTCAAAAATTGACACCAGTAAACATCCGTTTCCGGTTTAGTGATGGTTTTCAAAAATAGGAGGTGCACATCTAGAGCATACAAGAACCTTAAGTTTAAAATTTCATGTTCGTAAATATTACAGTTTAGGCTGTAGAGCGTTCACAGACACACAGGCAGACACACACACACACAGACGTCATTGAGTTAATGGTTGTATATGATTCAGGGACCCTCAAAACGTGTAATTCCGTTAAAATCTCGAGTTCGATTTTTTTCGTGATCACTATACTTTATTTATACATTACATTTCATGTATGTATAAAAAAGTAAATAAACTGCCTTGGCAGGCACGAGACTTTTTTATACATCATGACACCGAAGTATTAATATGTGATTACTTTTATAATTTAATATTTGATTTTAAAATTTTTTACTTACAAAATGATTTTCACTGAATGAAATTGATACATTGTATTTATTATTGACATTAAATATTAAACGAAATCAATTAAGAATAGTGATTATTGTATTAACTATTTATTTTGCTAGAATTCAATTATGACACCACAGAACACAAGTATATTATGTGTATGACACTTTTAATAATAAATGCCAAAATTTTCATAGATAACTAGATTTTTTGTATTATACAAATCATTTTTAAATTAAAACCATTAAAACTAAAATAATTCTTTTTTTTTGGTTAATTCATAAGATACAACAAAAAAAATAGAACATAAATTATAGAAAATAATATTCTCTACAACTTGTATCTCAAACATTTTTTTCTAATACCTATAACCGATTAAAAAATAAATCGAAAAAATTATTTTTTTTAGAAAATCAATTATTTCCTAAAAACAAATTTGGGGGGGGGGGGTAATGGATAGAACATAAATTATAGATAAATACCCTCTACAACTTTGATCTAAAACCTTTTTTTTCTAATGTGCACCGTTTATACCCGGGAATTCCCGGGAAATTTTGTAGTTTTTTCAGTTCCCGAATCCCGGGAAAAATAAAATTATTTCTCGGGAATTTCGGGAAATAAAAATAATCATTGAAATATATACTTTCAACTGTAGGGGCACTTATATTGTTATTATATTCAATAATGTATGGTATGTACTTCTAGTTAAGAATATGGATTGGAAGTTAAATTTTTGTTTGGTACATCAGGATGTAATTTTAAATTATCTTACTAGCTTGAAATTCTTGTTTTAGCTGTTTGTGCATTGTATTTTTCTGAGAAAGAATAAAAAATGCATTTTAAAGTTAAAAAGAAAAAAGGTTTATTATGGTAAAAATTCAAATTGTTTATAATAAACCTTTTATTATAAATATTATAATTAGAGTTTAGATAGAGTCTAAAGTATAAACTAACAATAAGACTTGGCATATTTGTTTGTTTTTAAAATTCTATTAAAATAGTATTTGATTTTATAACTTTATATAGTGTTACTACTGCCCATTTGCAGAGGGGGTGCCCACTTTGGGGCGCATTTTGCTAGAGACAGCAAATTTTGAAAAAAAAAATTAAATTAAAAAAATATATTTTTATTTCCAATATAAAAAAATTTCTGCTTCCACTTATTGTTAGACTATTTTTCTATTTTATATAATATTTTCTTCATCCAAAGAATTATCATTATATACCAATGACTCATTATTTCTTTCTTAATAATTTTCAATTACCAATTTTTCTTAAAATGTAATAGTATTGTGTTTAGATAATCACCGATTAATATTAAAATTCAAAAAGTGTTCTTAATTTTTTATTGTTCTTATTATTAGTTTTTAAGATAAGCTATGAAAATGTAAAAAAATATGTATACAAATTTCGAGAATTCCCGTTTTTCCCGGGAATTGCGATTTCCTGTTCCCGATTCCTGGCGTTGGAAAATTCCCGGGAATTTGGAAACACTAGTTTATACATCATGACACCGAGTATTAATATGTGATTACTTTTATAATTTAATATTTGATTTTAAAATTTTTTACTTACAAAATGATTTTCAATTAATGAAATTGATACATTGTATTTAATATTGACATTAAATATTAAATGAAATCAATTAAGATTAGTGATTTGTGATTAACAAGTATTTATTTTGCTAGATTTCAATTTTGACAGTTCTAAAAATAAATTCCAAAATTTTCATAGATAACTAGATTTTTACTTTTTTATACATACATGAAATGTAATGTATAAATAAAGTATAGTGATCACGAAAAAAATCGAACTCGAGATTATATGGAATTACACGTTTTGAGGGTCCCTGAATCATATACAACCATTAACTCAATGACGTCTGTGTGTGTGTCTGTGTGTCTGTCTGTCTGTCTGTGTGTCTGTGAACGCTCTACAGCCTAAACTGTAATACTTACGAACATGAAATTTTAAACTTAAGGTTCTTGTATGCTCTAGATGTGCACCTCCTATTTTTGAAAACCATCACTAAACCGGAAACGGATGTTTACTGGTGTCAATTTTTGAACTTTTCGAATTATTTTTGAAACGGTGCTCAGTAGAAAAAAATATTTTAGATTAAAGTTGTAGAAGAGACTTATATCTATAATTTATGTTCTATTCATTTTCCCCCCAAAAAATTGTTTTTAGGAAATAATCGATTTTCTAAAAAAATATATTTTTTCGATTTATTTTTTAAACGGTAGGTATTAGAAAAAAATGTTTGAGATACAAGTTGTAGAAAATATTATTTTCTATAATTTATGTTCTATTCTTTTTTTTGTATCTTATGAATTAACCAAAAAAATAATTATTTTAGTTTTAATGGTTTTAATTTAAAAATGATTTGAATAATACAAAAAATCTAGTTATCTATGAAAATTTTAGCATTTATTATTAGAAGTGTCAAAATTGAAATTTAGCAAAATAAATACTTGTTAATACAATAATCACTAATCTTAATTGATTTCGTTTAATATAATGTCAATATTAAATAGAATGTATCAATTTCATTCACTGAAAATCATTTTGTAAGTAAAAAATTTTAAAATCAAATATTAAATTATAAAAGTAATCACATATTAATACTTCGGTGTCATGATGTATAAAAAAGTCTCGTGCCTGCCAAGGCAGTTTATTTGTATTATAATATCATTTTTAACTTAAAACTAAAATTATTCTTTTTTTGGTCAATTCATAAGATACAAAAAAAAGAATAGAACATAAATTATAGAAAATAGTATTCTCTACAACTTGTATCTCAAACATTTTTTTCTAATACCTACCGTTTAAAAAATAAATCGAAAAATTTAATTTTTTTAGAAAATCGATTATTTCCTAAAAAAAATTTTGGGGGGGAAAAAGAATAGAACATAAATTATAGATAAAAGTCCCCTCTACAACTTTAATCTGAAATATTTTTTTCTACTGCGCACCGTTTCAAAAATAATTCGAAAAGTTCAAAAATTGACACCAGTAAACATCCGTTTCCGGTTTAGTGATGGTTTTCAAAAATAGGAGGTGCACATCTAGAGCATACAAGAACCTTAAGTTTAAAATTTCATGTTCGTAAGTATTACAGTTTAGGCTGTAGAGCGTTCACAGACACACACACACACACACAGACAGACAGACAGACAGACACACACACAGACGTCATTGAGTTAATGGTTGTATATGATTCAGGGACCCTCAAAACGTGTAATTCCGTTAAAATCTCGAGTTCGATTTTTTTCGTGATCACTATACTTTATTTATACATTACATTTCATGTATGTATAAAAAAGTAAAAAGTAAAAATGATTTGAATAATACAAAAAATCTAGTTATCTATGAAAATTTTGGCATTTATTATTATTAGAAGTGTCAAAATTGAAATCTAGCAAAATAAATACTTGAATACAATAATCACTAATCTTAATTGATTTCATTTAATATTTAATGTCAATATTAAATACAATGTATCAATTTCATTCATTGAAAATCATTTTGTAAGTAAAAATTTTTAAAATCATATATTAAATTATAAAAGTAATCACATATTAATACTCGGTGTCATGATGTATAAACGGTGCACATTAGAAAAAAAGGTTTTAGATCAAAGTTATAGAGGGTATTTATCTATAATTTATGTTCTATCCATTACCCCCCCCCCCCCAATTTGTTTTTAGGAAATAATTGATTTTCTAAAAAAATTAATTTTTTCGATTTATTTTTTAAACGGTTATAGGTATTAGAAAAAAATGTTTGAGATACAAGTTGTAGAGAATAAAAAATTATAAAAAAAACTTTTTTAAAAAACAATTTGCCTTTGAAAAACCAACTAAAAAGATGAAAATAAAATCAGGTTAAAATAAGTTGATTTTGTTCATACTAGAAGAGTTAAAAAAGTATCTTCTAATATGAACAAAATCAACTTATTTTAACCTGATTTTATTTTCATCTTTTTAGTTGGTTTTTCAAAGGCAAATTGTTTTTTAAAAAAGTTTTTTTTATAATTTTTTATTTTTGAGTTTTTAGTTAAACACATACAAAGAACTAAATTCAAAAAAAATCATGTTAACATACCTCCTGAATCTTTACCAACTAATAATCATTTTTAATTTCATTTTTATATCAAGTTAGTACTGATCATTATACAGTTATATTTTTTCTATACCGGGTGGTCTATTTAAATTGAGACAAGCAAATATCTCGAAAATTAAGGTTTTTCAGGTATAATGTTTGGTACAAAAGTTTCAGGGTTCGAAGGGAGAAAACCAATAGAGGTAAAAATTTTTACTTTGAGTGGAGGTTTTAAGGTCATTTTGGGGTCAACTTCATTTTTTTAAATGGAAACCTATTTCTTTTTTTACATATTCGTATTTTGCAGAAAAAAAGAAACAACTTTTGCCTAAGAAGTTTTTTCAAAATCCTCAAATTCAGGGGCATTTTTTTAATATAATTTTTTATTTTTTTGTTTGTTTTTATTAAAAAAAATCGAAATTATTATTTATAATTATTAACTATGCATGTTTAAGTAACAGTTAAATTTAAAAAATGATTTTTTTAATTTTTAGGATTTAAAAAAAATATTTTTTTTACATTTTAAATATTTTTACTAAAAAAAACATCGGTTAAAATTGAGGATTTTGAAAAAACTTCTTAGACAAAAGTTGTTTCTTTTTTACTACATAATACGAATATGTAAAAAAAGAAATAGGTTTCCATTTAAAAAAATGAAGTTGACCTCAAAATGACCTTTAAACCTCCACTCAAAGTCAAAATTTTTACTTCCATTGGTTTTCCCCCTTCGAACCCTGAAACTTTTGTATCAAACATTATCCCTGAAAAACC
Organism: Sialis lutaria; assembly: GCA_949319165.1. Lineage (NCBI taxonomy): Eukaryota > Metazoa > Arthropoda > Insecta > Megaloptera > Sialidae > Sialis > Sialis lutaria. The sequence continues at coordinate 25,738,528 of OX439239.1, read as the reverse complement.
TTAATTTTCGAGATATTTGCTTGTCTCGATTTAAATAGACCACCCGGTATATTAATTATCACTAAAACACATCACGTATATTATGGTACATATATTAATATTTATTGATTTGAATAGATTTACTTCTATTTCTAACGTTGTCTAATGTCAATAATAAAAAATATTTTCAACTGACAGTAGTGACAGATGGTACTTTTAAAACATGTAGCTATGGAAATGGGATATTTCGGTTATAACTTAACTCTCGTTATCACTGTGTTTTCTAATTGTATTGGTATATATAGATGATTCGTTGCCACAAACATATAAATAAATAAATAAATAAATAAATAAATAAATAAATAAATAAATAAATAAATAAATAAATAAATAAATAAATAAATAAATAAATAAATAAATATCGCGGTGAGTTAAATAAGGCAAATTTAATTATGTTCTATTTTTTTTGTATCTTATGAATTAACCAAAAAAAAAGAATTATTTTAGTTTTAATGGTTTTAATTTTTTTTTTTTTTTTTATTATTTGACATTTATGTCGGCTGGGTCTTCTCCTCTTCCGACAGCTCTTCGTGTATTGTTTTGTGTGATGTGTGTGTGTGTGTGTGTGTGTGTTTTTTTTTTTGTTTTTTTTGGGGGGTTTAGGATTTAGGATGTTGCTGATGGGCCGATCATCGCAGGATAAAACGTACTGGGTGGCCATATTGACGGGATTGGGGTGTTGGGTTGACTGGGGAGGGGTTGACATATATTTGTTTTTGGTTTATCTTCTATTTCCTATTGTTATATTGTTAGTTGCGTTTTGTTTATAAATTCGAATAGATTGTTATAGAATTTTGTATTTTGTAGTAGATCTAGGATTGATTCTGGGATTTCCCTGAAGATTGCGTCTCTTTCTCTTTTCCATATGGGGCATTTTAATATTAAATGTTCGGTATTAGCTATGCTTGTGTTATCGCAGTTGCATGTGTTCGTGGGGCTGATTTTTATTTTATGCTGGTATTCTGGTGTGAATGCATGGTTAAATCGGAGACGTATGACTGCACTTATTAGTCTTCTTGGTTTTTTTATGTTTTGGTACCATGGTGTTGTGGGTATTGTTGGTTGCAGTTTTCCATAAAAACGTCCTTTTGTTTGGAGTGAGAGTTGGTAGTGATTTTGCCATTTTTCTTTTATTTTCTTGTGTGTCTCTGCTTTGAGGTCTGCGATAGGTAGTAATATTGTAATCTTTTCTTCGCTTCTTGTTATCTGTTGTGCTAAATGGTCAGCTGTTTCATTCCCTCGTATTTGAACATGGCTTTTACACCAAACGAATGTAATATTTGTCTTGTAGAGCTCTTTATGTACTAATATTAAATTTAGAATTTCCATTATTATATAATTCGTTTTTTTGCTTGTTCTATTCAGGTTTTGTAAAACGCTTTTACTGTCGCTGATGATAACTATTTGATTTTTTGTATATCCCAGGAAGTCATGTAGCGCCATCTTAATCGCCATAGCTTCTGCGGTGAAAATGGAGACTGTGGATTGGATTTTAATCGCTTTCCATTTTTGTATAGATGGGGCGGTATATGCGGCCCCTACTCCATCTAGATTTTTCGCTCCATCTGTATATATTAGCAAAGCATTTGGCCATTTTTCGGATAGTGTTACTTCAAAGAGTTGTGGATTTTCTTCTGCTTCTTTGTATAGATCGAGAATTGTGGTCGGATGACAGTGGTGAAATTTTGGGGGATAGTTGTATTCTAATGTATTGCTACACTTATATAAGGTATTTTGCTGTTTTATATTATTCATTGCTTGGACTAATTGTGGTTTCTCTTTCTTCCTCCAGTATTTTTTATTGTTGACGGAGGTCTCTAGATTCGACAGAATTGAATTTAGTGGGTGTTCATCGTTTGAGTTTTTATTGATAATGAATCTATTGGCTAGCATTTCTCTTCGTAGATGTAGAGGCATTTCTTTTGCTTCTGCTAGGAGGATGTTGGTTGGCGTGCTTTTCATTGCTCCTAAGGCTAGTCTAAGGCTTTTGTTTTGTAGGATGTTCAACTTTTGTAACGTAGTTTTGGAAGCGTTGCTATAGAAAATGGATCCGTATTCGATTTTTGATCTGATCGTAGCTCTATATATTTTGAGTGCTATGCTAGGGTCTGCACCCCACCATTTATTGACCACTGCTCTGATTACATTGACTGCTTTTTCTGCGTTATCTACAATCTGGTGTATGTGCTTCTTCCAAGTGATCTTGTTGTCCATGTACATTCCTAGGAATTTTGTTGTACTTTCTACCGGGATTGTCCTGTTATTTATCTGTATTGTTTGCATGTTAACTGGAATGTTGTGTCTAGTGAAGATTATCGATTTGGTTTTGTTTTCTTCTAATTCCATGCCATTGTGGGTCAGCCATTTATCCAAATTATTGAATGTTTTTGATAGATTTTTTGTGGCCGTCTCGATATTGTTGCTAATGTTGAAAATGCAGAAATCATCAGCGTATTGTATAACAACGCAGTTGTTTGTTATTATGTTTTTTATATCTTGTGTATATATATTGAACAAAATAGGGCTTAATATTGAGCCTTGTGGGATTCCATTTCTAGCCATGGATGGTCCTATGAGTTTATCTTTATTTTTTATATATACTTTTCTCTCTGCGATTAATGTTTTTATGCCGTATATGAAGTTATTAGGTAGTTCAAGTTCTTTCATTTTTTTCAATAGGGTTGGGATATATACTTTTTCGTACGCTTTCTTTAGGTCCATGAAGACTGCCACTAGATATTTATTGTCGCTGAATGTATTTAATATGCTATTATGAAGAATTGCTATGCAGTCTAGAGTACCTCTGCCTTTTCTGAATCCATACTGAAAATCCGGTAGGATTCTATTATGCTCGGCCCACCACTCCAATCTATTTTTTATCATTCTTTCTAGTGTCTTTATCATGCATGATGATAGTGCAATTGGTCTATATGATTCTGGATTGTCTGGGTTCTTGTTTGGTTTTAAAATGGGCGTTATCAGTTGTGTTCTCCATTCCTCTGGTAGTTCTGACTTGGTGAATAACCGATTGTATATCTGTAGTAATTTATGTTTAAATGTGTTTAGAAGGAACTTAATCATATTGTAATATATTTCATCTTGTCCCGGAGCTGTTGTAGAGTGGTTCTTGAGGGCTATTTCGAGTTCTTCTATATTGTAGTTTGTTAGTAAAAAATGATTTTCATCCTCTTCTTTTTGAATTTCTAGATTTTCCGGTACACTTGCGGGGCATATTATACCTAGGATCTTTTCTAAAATTTCTGTATCTATAGTTCCTTTATATTGATTTTTGTTAAAACTTCTATTTAATTTTTTCACCATGTTCCATATATCTGATAAAGGAGTATCTTTGTTTATTTTATTGCAATATTCTTCCCAGGAATTTCTTTTTGCTTCTTTGAATATTATTTTTGCTGTTGCTTCTATTTTTTTATATTTAATAAAATTTTCCATGGTCATGTTTCTCTTGTATTTCTTGAACGCTTCCTTCCTCTTATTGTATATTTCTTGGCATTGTGGATTCCACCATGGGTTTGGGGTATATTTGGTTGGTTTAATTTTTGGAATGCTAAGTTCAGATGCTTCTGAAATGTTTTTTTGTATATATTTGACTTCTTCGATAGGGTCTTGATTTTCTGGTAGCGGTATTTTCTCAATAATTTTCGAGTATATGTCCCATTTGGCTTTTCTAATGTTAAATTTATAAGGTACGTTTTTTTGATTTTCTGGCAGATGTATAATTTCATTGTTTATTGTTATTTTGATTGGTAGATGATCTGAACCCATGGGATCGTTTAGGACATTCCATTCCATTTTTGTTGCGATTTCTGGTGAGCATAATGTCAAATCTACAGCTGATTTGTGTTGCAATGGTGTGGTGATTCGTGTATTTGTACCATTATTCAATATTACTAAACTGTATTCCTCCATGAGGTCTAGTAATACCTTGCCTGGGTTGTCTGTTGTGTCACAACCCCATGCTGGGTGGTGGGCATTAAAATCTCCACATATTATATACGGTTTTTTCATGGTATTTAATATTCTTCTCCAATCTTGTATTTTTGCCAGGTGGGGGGGGGGGGGGGGTGGGCAGTAGACACTGTATATGCTGAGATTTTTTTTCGATGTTTTGAGTTCAATACCAATGATTTCAATATGATCTATTTTGTTGTTGTTTGGTATTATTTTGTAGGGTACGTCGTTATCTATTAGTAATGCCACTCCTCCTTTTCCGTTCGGACGAGAAACATGTTCCAATTGATATCCATGAAATTTGAGGAAGTTTTGAGGTTTTAGCCAAGTTTCTGAGACAGCGATGATATTTGGTGGATCCGCTTCTATGAATTGCACCAAATTATGTTTATTTTTACTTAATGATCTAGAGTTCCATTGAAGTATCTTGACAGTGTTCGTAGCCATTTTTAGATGTTGGTGTTTGTAGAGTATCTAGTATTGCCTTTTCGATTATGTTTTTTATAGCCTCTTGTGTGATTGGTACTTGTGTGGTTGCAATGTTGTTTATTATCGTAGAGATGGCTGTTGTTATGTTTTCGATTAATTGTTGATTTGAGCTAGGATTGTTGTAATTAGGTGCATATGGGTTTCTTCCAATTGGTTGTGTCAGCATTCTTAATCTACATATTATTTGCTGTTGGTAAATTTTCCTTTGGTGTGGCAACTTTATTCTTTTTTGTTTCTGTTTTCTCTTTTTCGTATCTTGCTTTTTTATTGGGTTGATGGATTTCTTTTTCTGCGTTTTTCTTGTTTTGTTCCTGATTTCTGATTGTAGTTGTCGAGTCTTCTGGATTTAAATGCCAATAATTATTGGAGATTGGGATGTTGAAATAGTCTTGGAGTTTGGGGAATCCTTTTTTGTTTTCAAGGTCAGGATTGACCAATTCGCTGTATGTTCTTTTTTCAACCATATGTTTTGCTTCTTTATATGATACTTGTTTTTCGGCCATAATTGTTTTGATTTTTTGTTGTTTGGTGAATTCAGGGCAGTTCTTATCTATGGAGTTATGATTTCCATCGCAATGTACACATTTGGGTTCTTTTTTCTTACATTCTTCGGTTTTATGATTTTCTGAGCAGGTGTTGCATCGAGTTTGACTTTTGCATTGTTTACTGGAGTGTCCATACCTCAGACAGTTCCAGCACTGTATAACTCTCTGGTAGTATGTATTTACTTGACAACGATTGCTAAATATATGGACATGGGATGGAAGAAATTGATTTTCAAAAGTTACTACTATGACTGGTGTATTTATTATGTAGATTTTGCTTTCTTTTTCAATTCTTTTAGTCATTCTTCGTATACTTGCTATTTTCACTGGTGATTCAATTTCTTCCATGAGTTGTTGTTCTGTTAAATCAGTATCGACATTTTTAATCACACCTTGTTGATATATCAAGAAATTTGGAATATAGCCTTGTAGGTTATGATTTTTGAAAAAATCTGAGTCTAAAATTTGATTGGCAATTTCTGCTGATTTTGTTTCGATTTTTATTCTGTTTCTTCCTGTACTAGATATTTCTTTGATGCCTGTGTAATGCTGGGGACATGCATTTCTAAGCATTCTTCCAATGCGCATTGGATGAATGCGATTTGCATCAGTATTATTAGTTGATTCGACAAACATATAAAAAGGACTATTATGGTTGGGTTTAAATCTATTTTTATTAGATTTATTTGTACTTACGTCTTTATTGGTGTCTGTTATGGGTGGTGTAATGTTTTTGTGATTTTTTTCATTGTTGTGTTTTTTTGTGGTTCTTTATTTGTCGTGTTTTGTATTGGTGTTTGATTTATGTGTACTTTTCTTGTATCCATGTCATAAATTGTTTTAGGTGAAACTGTATTTGTATTTTGTGGTTGTGTAATTGTTGTATTTAATGTATTTGTATTGGGTGTTGAAAAGTAGCCTGAACAAATCTCTTCATCATGTGAATACGTCATTGACGTCACGCCTAGTGTCGGTGCGAACAGGTCTCCGCTGGTTGACGGGACCGCTGCATGTTTGTGCGGGTCGGCTGTATTACCACTGCTTGATGCACTCATCACATTTTATTATGTTTATTTTTTTTTTATGTTTAAATCTACTTTATACTAATTATAACTACTAAATCTATTTTAACACTTAAACTATAATGGTAATCTTAACTTATATTTACTACTATTGTAAAATGTTTATTATTATTTATTAATTAATATTTAATACATAAATTATTATTTCCGATAACACACACGTCTATACTATACGCTTGTTCGATCGAAACTGGGTTTTAATTTAAAAATGATTTGTATAATACAAAAAATCTAGTTATCTATGAAAAAAAGTGTCATAATTGAATTCTAGCAAAATAAATAGTTAATACAATAATCACTATTCTTAATTGATTTCGTTTAATATTTAATGTCAATATTAAATACAATGTATCAATTTCATTCAGTCAGTGCCGGATTAAGCCCACCGGGGGCCTTAGGCCATTCAAAATTTGGGGCCCCCCCTTTTTTTGAAAAGCTGTAAAATTAAGTGTTATTCAAACATGCATAGAAATTTAACAGTCTTTAAATATCGTTTTAAGGTTCCTCAAGACAATAAAATAAACAAAATCATTTTTTTCTGTTAAATTATATATTTCTTAATTTTAATAATATAATAGTTTATAAACTAATCTTTGGAGTAATCTTATGGATCAAATGAAAGAGACAGAAATTGTTTGGTTGTTATATAGAATTTATTAGAATTATTAGAACTTTTTGCTGGTGCATGTTGTTGTTTATGGATTTATTTCAATTTTGAGTGCTTGAATTTATTATTCCGAAAATTTTTAGTTAAATGTCTATAATGTGAAAAAAAGTTTCACTTTTACCGTGGTTTCATAAAACCACACAATCCTTTTTTTCGTTAAAACTACAATAAAAATTCGATAGAATAAAAAATTGAATTAATAAAAAAATTTCAAAAATTTCAAAATTTTTAAATTTTCAAATTTTCATGGGGGCCCTTGTTCGTCGGGGGCCCAGGCCACGGCCTAGTCCGGCCTAATGGGTAATCCTGTACTGCATTCAGTGATAATCATTTTGTAAGTAAAAAATTTTAAAATCAAATATTAAATTATAAAAGTAATCACATATTAATACTTTGGTGTCATGATGTATAAAAAAGTCTCGTGCCTGCCAAGGCAGTTTATTTTTTTAAATTGTATGCTACAAAAATTCGGTGCATTTTAGTGTGCAATCGCATCCGTTCTAGTGACTGAATATTTTTAGGGAGAGGATCAATTTGTTTATACAGGGTCCTCCAATAGTGCGTCCGGCATTGTTTTACGCCCAAACTATTGAAGATAGAGTTTTAGGATAAAAAATTTACTATATATATCGACCCTAAAGAATTTCAGGAAAATATTTTCAACCCCCTAAAATCGCTCCTTAGGGGGTAGTTTGAGGGGTATATGCCCGTTTCTCAGCAAAATCAAATGTAATTGTATATCAAAAAGTACATAATTGTAAAGATCATAAAAAAATAAGAAACTTTTATAAAACAAAAATTTTTATACTTTCAATTGTTTAAAAAATATGGCGACTTGTTCTCAAATTTTAGGGTTTTACTTAAAGAGTTCCAATTTTGTTAAAAATTAATGGAATTTTATTATTTTTTTAAATTCAGAAAGTAGAAATAATGAACTTTGTACAGAAGTATGATTATTTGATATTTTAATAGTTTAAAGTGTCATACGCGACATATCAGAAATTGAAAAGTTCAATTAGGGATAATTCAAAATTTTTAAATACAACGGTGTATCAATTAGTACTTTTTCTTAAAATAGATGTGTAAATAAACAACTTTTGTTAAGAAAATTTAATATAAAAAATTAAAAAATTCAGTTTTCAATTTTAAAAATTTTAATTTTAAATTTTCTTAATAAAAGTCGTTTATTTACATATCTATTTTAAGAAAAAGTACTAATAGATACACCATTGTATTTAAAAATTTTGAATAACTTTTCAATTACTGATATGTCGCGTATGACACTTTAAACTATTAAAATCTCAAATAATCGTACTTCTTTACAAAGTTCATTATTTCTACTTTCTGAATTTAAAAAAATAATAAAATTCCATGAATTTTTAACAAAATTGGAGCTCTTTAGGGTCGATATATATAGTACATTTTTTATCCTAAAACTCTATCTTCAATAGTTTGGGCGTAAAACAATGCCGGACGCACTATTGGAGGACCCTGTATGTACAAATCGATGATATTCCCGTTGGTTTTACTAAAAGATATTTAACCCTTATATTTTTATTGAAAATTTTATAAAAAGGCAGTTATCCAAAGATTTACATCACTTACCCGTAAAAATGAGCAATTTTCATTATTAGTTAAACAAATAATTTTTTTTTTAATTATAGTTAATCATTATTTATCGGAATTTCATAAACAATTTGAGAACAATTTCAAGTCATTTTTTTTATTAATTTTTAAACTATTTTCATAAAAAAGAAGCATTTTTACCTATATTCAGAAGTGTGCTGGAGCCGGCTCGCACCGGTTCGCGCGAGCCGGTTGTTAAGATTTTTGAAAATCGGTGAGCTTATTAAATTATTCAGCGAATAAAAGTTCGGTCCATTTTTATAAAAATTACAAAAGTACAATTTCTACATTGCAAAATCATAAAAAGTTGTTACAGACAATCTGGTGTATTCGAGAAGCGTTACTTGTACTGTTCTTAAATAATAAAACGGGGCAGTGTCGTGTTAACAGCTTTTTATGATTTTGTAATGTCGAATTTGTACTTCTGTGATTGTATGTATTGTTAAAACTGTAAAAAAATACGAAAACAATATAAATAAAGGAATTAACACAACATGTGCCTTAGGACACAAAATTTGCGTTTTTTTTTTTAAGTTGTTAAATGTTTGGCAGCACACCCCTGCCTATATTAAACCTTTTAGAAGGAGTAATTTTTTATCAAATTCAGTATATGTGATACAACCGATTCGTCTCAGTGTCCTCAATAAATATCAATCATAAAAATACCCCATTGTCGCTTTAGATTTTAGGATAATTTGAAAATACACTTGGAAACGGAGGTTTCACACTTCAACCCCATTTTGGGTGTTGCACCACTTTCCGCCAATCCGGGTTATTTTTTTCGAACTATCCGCATCTAAATCTATAATAATCAACCAAAACATTGCTTACCCCTTAGAATTTGGTGTAAAATACTTCCTTTAGTGGACTATGTACATTTTTCAACTGTTGTAATTTTGAAATGAAATTTCAGATGATAAAGAAGTAGCAGGACCCTTGACATCTCAAAGTCACCTTCGAAAGAGAAAAAACCCAAATTATCCTGAAGAAGAAAGTGAACAAAAGAGCAGAGATTCAAAAAACCCAAGAAACTCAACCGGTATGTTATGTTAAATTTTATTTTAAAAATTGAAAAAAACTTGTGATTCGGGCTAAATAAATATTAGTCATTCATTTTTTAATGTTAGGAAAATAATATTTATAAAAATAAACAAAATATTCCAAAATTTTATAAAAAAACATCGATTGTTACACAGGAGCTGATAAGGCCAGCGGGATCATCGGCAACAAGAGTGGTACTGATTACCACTTCTTCGTGGCGATGTACTTGTGTCTCAACGGTTACAAAACTAAACAGTCAAACTCTAGCTACGAGTTCACAATCAAACAAGAATGTAAAGGTGTTGGAATGTTCGATGACATTGTTTACAAATACAGAGAAAACGAAAGTAAAGAATGGACTCATTTACTCATACAAGTTAAAAATAAAAAATCATCAAAAAATACAATCAAAACCGGTAATATTCTGACCAACAATAAAAAAGAGACTTTTGGTTTACTAAATTTTATTAAATCTACTAAAGAAATTAAGAACGCCGATAATTGTTTTTATATCATATACACTAATGCTAGTTTTGAGTTAGAAGAAAACGGATACTTGAGGCAGTGGTACAACAAAGGTACAACAGTTAGTCTTTTACCTTCCAAAGCATATTGTTTCCCTATATTCGGCAAAGGTTCTCAGTACAAACTTGACAACGAAATAAACATTCCAATATTCTGTGATAATCATAAAAACATTGTTAAACAAGACTGGGAGACATTTTTAAACAAACTTGTGTTTGTTGTCGATCAGCCAAACCTTGAAGATAGTAAACGTATCATTGAAGAAACAATAGAATACATTTTACCTAAATGTACACACAAAATTCGTTGTAAATTAGTTGATATATTGGACGAATCTTTGTATAAACACAAAGAGATAACATCCCAAGAAATATTTCAATTAATTGAAACGTCAAAAAAAGAAATTCAAGTATTCCATAATAACAAATATGAAGAATGCAAGATACAATTTGCATGCGATATTCCAATTTATGAATTTTTGAAATCAAGGTTGTCAACACTACCTATTGTTTCTACAAATCACGAATTAACACTTCATAAAGTTAGTCAAGAAATTAAGAAACTGAGACAAGAGAAACTAGCGATAGAACCAAATTTAAACAAATATACCTTAAAACATGTCTACAGTATTATAGCAGTAAAGGATATTAAAAAAGCATCATCTTGTAACTTACTTATAATAATTATTAAAAATAATGACCAATTAGACATGTTTGAAATTCTGAAAAATAATGACCAAAAATACATAACAATCATTTCAAACGATATAAATGTATCTAGAATTCAAAATTGTTATCAACTGTATAGATATGTAGACCACAGTTTCTACTTATTAACAGATAAATCTAAACAATATGTTTTAGATAAAAAATGTATTTCACTGAACGGGCAGGAATTCAGTTTCGGAGAGATTCTTCAAGTAAATTCTAACAGTTTAACAAAACAACAGGTGGAATGGTTGAACAGCGTAATTACAGAAGATGTTTTAATTTGTTTCTTTAATGAGGAATATGAAACATTAAAATTATGTTTTAACAGTATAAATGATTTGGGCATTTATATCAAGAGGCGACTGCGTTGTTCAGAAGATAGTAATATATACAAATTTAAAAAGTTATATAAAACCAGCAATGACACAATAACAGAAGATGAACTGTGTGATGTAGATGTTAACACTGTGTTGATTTCCGATGTGCCTGGTATGGGGAAATCTACACTCGTGAGTAGCGTGTGTAATGAGTTACAAAAGAAATGCCAGGCACAAATTATAATCCGATTAAATTTCAATGATCACACAAATTCATTTAGCAAAAAAGACCTGACATTCAATAGTTTTGAAGAGACGGTAGATTTTATAATAAATGAATTACTGGCAAAAGTTAAACTTTCTAAATTATCACAAAATGTACTTAACTATACACTTCAAAGTAAAAATACAATATTCCACTTTCTCGATGGTTTTGATGAAATATGTCCGGATTATAATGATATCGTTGTTAATTTTATCCAATCCTTAATGAAATATACAAAATGTAAACTGTTTGTGACGACCAGACCGGGACAAACAAACACTTTACAACAAGTTTTGTCAACATTCGCGCTGTCAATACAACCTTTTACAGAACAAGACAAACTATCGTACTTGGATAAAATACTTGAATATAAAAATATAGATACAGAAGAACTGTTGAAGAAAATTAATAAAAATTCAAAATTAACAGAATTACTTGGTGTTCCACTTTTATTGAAAATTGTAGCGGAAACATTAAAAAATGAGACAGATGACAAATTAAATATTGATGAATTATTTAATTTGTCTCAACTTTTTGAAAAATTCATCAATCAGAAATTTGTAATTTACTCAACAGAAAAGAAAAAGCAAGACAATACAATTGTGCCAAGTCAAGAAGATAATAAAATAATACAGGAATTGTATGAAGAAAAACATGAAGAATTAGCACTAAAACTGCTTTTTAGTAAAAAAACAGAAACTTGTACAGAAAAAGATTATGAACAAATAACTAAAATAGGTTTAGTTATACAAGTAACCAATGAAAGTATTGTATTTTTACACAGAACCTTTGCCGAACATTTTGTGGCCACGTACATACAGAAACATTTTAACAAAGACAGTGTTATTAAGTTATTATTGGAAAACGTGTTAGTTGAAAATGATTTAACTACACTAAGACAATTTATAAACAACTACATACGACATAAATTAAATAATGATGAAACAATAAACAAATATAAACAATATGTTGATCAAAATTATAAAACTATAGAAGAAAATAATCCTGTATTGAGTATTTTATATACAGCTGTGAAGGAGAACAACTCAGAAATAGTAACTTTTATATTAGAGTGTTTTAAACAAAATCAAATTATGTTAGACAGCATTATGTCATATGGAGTGTATACAACACTAGGCAATGCAATTATTACACGTAACATAGAAATAGCAAAACAAATAATTAATTGTTGTGATAAAAATAAAATGAATAAACAATGTGAAGCATACAAGTATACATTTGGTGAAGGTAGTGGACGGGGTGAGACAGCTCTACATGAGGCTGCTACACGGGGTCACACAGAGGTGGTGAGTGTGTTACTAGCTAAAGGTGCAAGTGTGAACATAGCTAATACACTCGGTTGGACACCTCTACACTGGGCTGCTAGTGGGGGTCACACAGTTATAGTGCAACAGTTAATAGATCACGGTGCTGATGTTAACATTACTGATAACGAAGGTCGCGCAGCTCTACAATTAGCAATACAACACAAACACACCGGAACAGTTGAGGTGTTACAAAAAACAAATACACAACAATAAACTTTTTTTTTACTAATTTATGTTTATTTATATATTAACAGTTATTATGTATTTAATATAATATATAAATACAAATATTGAAATATTTGATGTATTATACAAATGTTTATTCAGGGATAAAAATAAATATATTATTTAAAATGTAATACAATTTTATTTACATTTACCTACGCATAACAAACCAACAAAAAAACCTGACCTACTTTATTTGTATTAATGTTTAGACTAAACACGACCACTTACGGACTACAACAAGAACGTCTTGAGCTGCTTAATAAAGTCTATGTGCTTTAAGGGCAGGGTAACGTTAATTCGTACAAAAAAAAGCACATTTTTGTGAATTTTTTCCGACAACACAGTTAATATCTATTTATTAAAACTAATGGTACATCAAAGTATAACTTTCGAAGAATATTTTGTAAAATTTTCATGTAAAAAAATTGGAAAATACGGCAATGGCGGCAATTATTTGGAAGCGTCTCGGAAAAAAGTATAATTGCGGTGCCCCTCATAACTCGGTGCTGGATCATCTGAAATAAAAAAAAATTTGTTCGTTAACTAATCGTTTTCCCCAGGTAACGCTGGGAGGGTTTTTTGAAATTTCAATTTTTGGGAACACTTTGAAGTGAAAAACGCGATTTTTGCAAAAAAAAATCGGGTAATTTTTTTATAAAATAAAAAATATTGACAAATTTGAAAAAAACACTCCAGCGTTACCTCGTAAATTATGTACAGAAATAGTGTTCAAAATTTCAAAAGAATCGGTGCAGTAGTTTTGAAATTATGAGGGGCACTGACATTGAAAACGTGAGTTGTGGGAAAAACATTTTAAAGTTTTAAACACTAAAAAATTTAGAATAAAACGTTGATAAGCGAGTTCTATCGGCTTACCTCACACTGAATCATCGATGCCAGGGCCCCTATTCTCGAGTTCACTCGACATTTTTTCCGTTCGACTTTCTAGTAAGTAACTATGTAACTCACTAAAATGTCGATCGCAACGAAAAAAGCGTATTCTTGAATCTCGATTTGACTTTTCGTTCGTAAAATGTCGAATGAAAAATCAAGAGTGGTATTTGGCATGCGAGATTATAAATTGTCGCACGACATTTATATTTGTTTGGTTATGTTTTAGTATATGTCAAATAATACAACAAATAAATATCTTGATTTTATATTTATAACTAAATACAATTGTGTATTGAGAGATTTTGTATTAAATAAAAGTGAGTACCGAAATTTTATTAATGTTTTATTGAAATTAAATTATAAAATTAGATAAAATTTATACTTTTAATTTAAAATGTTTATGTCACTAAAAATTTTCAATTTTAGTTGTATGTTGTATGGCATTTATTCATACTAACAATTTGGTTTCTAATTTGCTAAATGTAGGTAGTAGTAGAAACTTGAGGATATAACCCGGTGGAACTTTTCTATACTAGAAGTATTTAAAATTTAATTGATATTGTCGATATGTTACATGATTTTTGTTGTTGATATGTATGTATTTTGATAAAAGTATAATTAAACATTGTTTGATTTTAATCTGTCATTTCATTTTCTCCTACACAGGAAAAGTGTGCAATATATTTCAAAATTTGGAATTGGAAATTATAAATAAAAAAAAATCAATTTTAAAATCACTTAATTTTGTAATCATTTTAAATGACAAGACAAAAACAAATAAAACCATAGACATAAAATAAAACAAAATACTTGAATTTGATTGGTCAACAGCTAGAAATAAAGTTGACAACATCGCATAAATGTCGAAGGGAAATTTACGTTCGACATTCATCTCGAACGAACTCAAGAATACGCATTTCATGTATCATGCGACTCGACATTTTAAATCTCGAACGAAAATCTCGCATACGACATATTCTCGCACGAACTCGAGAATAAGGGCCCAGAACGTATAATATTATAGCAGATTGTGTGTTCAATTCGTTAAAATGTTTCAAGTAAAACAGGAAGATATAAAACAAGAAATAGAAGACATCGATTGTCTTCAGGATATTGAAATCTATGATGACTTTTCTAAATATTACAAACAGGAATATGAGGTAAGAAATACAAGAGAATCACATGTTAGTAAATACAGGTTAGGTTGCATATTGTATGTTTGACAGTTGCTCAAATGTAAAACAGAAGTTCCGAAATAATTATCGGTTAAACTAGAGATTACGAGTGCATGACGTCATTATTGTCAAAAATATTTGTATAAAACATTACCTATAACTAATTCGATTTATTACTGTATTGTGTTACATTTTTCAGGGATACTTGGCTGTTAAAGAAGAATACTTAACAGAAACAAGAAACGAACTACAAGAAAATGAAAATCCTTTAACAACAGATTGTGATAGTGAAATAGTGATCGGTTTACAGGGAGACTTGGTTATTAAACAAGAAAATGTACCAGAAATTAAACATGAACAAGTAGATAATGAAGATATTATTATTACTACATATTGTAATAATGAAATAATTAACAACGAGTCCAGTTTAACTAAACAACGTTCTCATAAAACTAGTGTAAAATTACATAAACATAAATGTGATCAGTGCGAGTATACTAGTGAAACGAAACACAATTTGTTAAAACATACTAATGCAAGACCTTATAAATGTGAATATAGCTGTAAACTAAACTCAAATTTATTTACCCATAAATTAACTCATTCTAATGAAAGTCCTTTTAAATTCAACACATGTTATTATAGCTGTAAACAAAAAGTTTTATTAAGACATAAGTCATGAAGGTATAAGAAGGAGACTAAAGATGAGTGGAAGGAGTAACGCACGTGGCACGCACACAGCTATACACAGTCACTTGTGCTTCATGGTAATTATATTCTTTATGGTGCTCACGTGTTTGGTTAATTATTGTTTTAATTTGTGCATTTTAAGTATTCTTGGTGAAATTTTAATAATGACGAGGACGTGTTGTAAGTAGAGAGACTTAAAAAACATATTAGTAATGTAAATTAAACTAACAATGTTATTATGTCTGAGAGAAAAATTAGAAAATATGATGTCCTATAAATAGGACACTGGGAAGTAATGGGTTAAAGAAAATATACTTCTAAAATTAAAATCTCATACTGCAAATTCTTTTATCATGGAATAAACAATGTTATTTTACAGGAGTTTTGGTTCTCGATCTGATGAAACTCTGCAAGGCAGTCACGTTCAACAAAAACAACTTAACATCTCTTGGTTTCACCAACCTTGGAGCCCAGAATCAGAAGAAAGAACATGGAGACCATGCTCTTGTCTTGTTGTTTCAACCATTTCGAGGTACTTGGATACAAAATGTGGCGGAGTTTCTCAGTAAAGGAAGTACAAACAGAGAAGTATTGCATCAACTCATCACAGAGGCAATAATTTTACTCGAAAATCACGGTTTGTTTATTGATGTCGTTACATCTGACGGAGCAACGTGGAACATAAAGATGTGGACACTTTTCGGATTGCGTGAAGCAGATGCTAGTTCCAGAACAAGACCAGGAATCATCAGGTTCCCTAAATAAAAGCCAAAAACCGAAAAAAGAGAGGCAATTGTGGTTTTGCTCAGATTTCTTTCATTTAAGGATGTATGGCAGGTATCTCATTTCACTGAGAAATGGTTTAAATTTTGAGGAGTTATTCCTTAATAAAGCTTAAGTACCCACACAAAATTTCAGAAGGTTCTATTACATAGTTTGAGAGTAATTATTTTTTTTAAATTGACGAAATTAACATGGGCTCTTATGGCAGAATGGTGTATTGACGGTTAAATTGTAATAATACACATGGTTCCTACACCGAAAAATATCTGAAATTTTCACAACACGTTACTTACATATTTAGTAACACGTTTCATAAAAAAAATTATACTCTTACAGACCTTAAATTGCGAGAAAAAAATAATTACTGCTGAAAAAAATTAAAAAAAAAAATGGCGTTCTTAAATGTCATGATTTGTTTTATTACATAGTTTTTCATATACAAAAGCTTATAAACTACTAATATTATTGTTTTGATGCATTTGTATGTTCTACGTATGTTCTAAACAATGTTATTTAATAATATTTGAATTTCTGTCATTTATAATAATAAAATGATTCTTTTGTTTTTAAATCTGACAGATAAATTCAGAATAAAATTTCTTCCTGTAATCAACACAAATATTAAGTTTTTGACTAAAATTGTAAAATAACAGTTAAAAAATGGGAAATAAGGTTTTAAACATAAGTACTAATATTGTTTAAGTAGTTTATAAACGAATTTGACTTTCCTACAAGCATTTAAAGTAATTAATTCATAATTTGATTTTGATCGTCCATTGCGTCTAGATTTACATTATTGTTGACTCAGACTGTACGTGCCATACATCCTTAATCAAAACTCTTCACAACTTCATCATGTCCAGTGAGGAAATTTGGGTAAGAATATTTGATATAGAGAATCTTCTTTAATTTCCACGTGGATAATTCACGACATAAATACGTGTATACAATAAACTATTACAAAAATAATGTTTTTAATTTTCTTCGATAATAAATATGACATGTGACATATCGTTGTAAAGTAGAGTAAAAAAACACGTTCAAATATGATTTAGTTAACTTAGCGGCCCATAAGAAAAACTAAAGTTAGAGCTTGTAACTTGAAAACTAAAAGTAATATAACAATTCTGAATACACTAATCAATTCTAAACAAAAAAGTGCTTTAAGAAACAGCAAACAAAAAGTACCTATCTACTTTGACAAAAAAATTATAGACATTTAAAGAAGTTCCGAATTTTGAGTTTTTTGGGTATACCGCCTAAATCACATAGAATTATGAATATATTTTTTTGTAGTAATACTCACCCCCCTCCTACAAATATTTCGTCTGATTTAAGGGCAGACTAACGTATTTAAATTATTTTTTTTCCATTTTTTTTAGTTCGATTTTCTGAATGAAAAACTTTACAAGAATATTGTGTGAAAATTTTACACGAATCGGAGCAAAACTAACGAAGTTACAGCAGTTTAAAGTGGACCGAGCGCTCATGAATGGGCGCGATCAACTGACTCCATGCGTATAAGTAGAGCGGAACAGGACGCTGAAAAAAAAACTAAAGAAGGCAGAATTCGTCGGAGACAGGAGCAAAAAGATGCATTAGACATTATGGACAATAGCAACATCCTTTATGGACTTGGTATCAATGATTCAGTGTGAGGTAAGCCGATAAAACTCGCTTATGAACGTTTTATTCTAAATTTTTTAGTGTTTAAAACTTTAAAGCGTTTTTCCCACAACTCACGTTTTCAAAGTCGGTGCCCCTCATAATTTCAAAACTACTGCACCGATTCTTTTGAAATTTAGAACACTATTTCTGTACATAATTTACGAGGTAACGCTGGAGTGTTTTTTTTTTCAAATTTGTCAATATTTTTTATTTTATAGTAAAAAATTACCCGATTTTTTTGCAAAAATCGCGTTTTTCACTTCAAAGTGTTCTCAAAAATTAAAAAATTGAAATTTCAAAAAACCCTCCCAGCGTTACCTGGGGAAAACGATTAGTTAACAAACAAATTTTTTTTTATTTCAGATGATCCAGCACCGAGTTATGAGGGGCACCGCAATTATACTTTTTTCCGAGACGCTTCCAAATAATTGCCGTATTTTTCAATTTTTTTACATGAAAATTTTACAAAATATTCTTGGAATGTTATACTTTGATGTACCGTTAGTTTTAATAAATAGATATTAACTGTGTTGTCGGAAAAAATTCACAAAAATGTGCCTTTTTTTGTACGAATTAACGTTACCCTGCCCTTAAAGCACATAGACTTTATTAAGCAGCTCAAGACGTTCTTGTTGTAGTCCGTAAGTGGTCGCGTTTAGTTTAAAAATTAATTCAAATAAAGTAGGTCAGATTTTTTTGTTGATTTGTTATGCGTAGGTAAATGTAAATAAAATTATATTACATTTAAAAAAATACATTTATTTTTATCCCTGAATAAACATTTGTAAAATACATCAAATATTTCAATATTTGTATTTATATATTATATTAAATACGTAATAACTGTTAATATATAAATAAACATAAATTAGTAAATAAAAAGTTTATTGTCGTGTATTTGTTTTTTGTAACACCTCAACTGTTCCGGTGTGTTTGCGTTGTATTGATAATTGTAGAGCTGTGAGACCTTCGTAGTCAGTAATGTTAACATCAGCACCGTGATCTATTAACTGTTGCACTATAACTGTGTAACCCCTACTAGCAGCCCAGTGTAGAGCTGTCCAACCGAGTGTACTAGCTATGTTCACACTTGTGCCTTTATCTAGTAACAAACTCACCACCTCTGTGTGACCCCATACAGCAGCCCTCTGTAGAGCTGTCATACCCCCTTCATCACTTTCACCTAATGTATACTTGTATGCTTTACATTGTTTATTCATTTTATTTTTATCACAACAATTAATTATTTGTTTTGCTATTTCTATGTTACCTCTATCAATTGCATTGAATAGTGCTGTTGCATATTCATATGACATAATGCTGTCTAACATAATTTGATTTTGTTTAAAACACTCTAATATAAATGTTGCTATTTTTGAGTTGTTCTCCCACACAGCTGTATTTAAAATATTCAATACAGGATTATTTTCTTCTATAGTTTTATAATTTTGATCAACATATTGTTTATATTTGTTTATTGTTTCATCATTATTTAATTTATGTCGTATGTAGTTGTTTATAAATTGTCTTAGTGTAGTTAAATCATTTTCAACTAACACGTTTTCCAATAATAACTTAATAACACTGTATTTGTTAAAATGTTTCTGTATGTACGTGGCCACAAAATGTTCGGCAAAGGTTCTATGTAAAAATACTATTCTTGTATCGTTTACATGTGTTACTAAACCTATTTTTTTTATTTGTTCATAATCTATATTATTGTGATCTTCTGTTTTTTTACCAAAAAGCATTCTTAGAGCTAATTCTTCATGTTCTGCTTCATAAAATTCCTGTATTTTTTCATCATCTTTTTGACTAGCCGGATTTGTGGGGTTCTGTACCTTCTTTTCCGTTGAGTAAATTAGAAATTTCTGATCGATGAATTTTTTAAAAAGTCGAGACAAGTTAAATAATGCACCAAAATCTATTTTGTCATCTTTCTCATTTTTTAATGTTTCCGCTACAATTTTCAATAAAAGAGGGACACCAAGTAATTGTGTTAATTTTGAATTTTCATTAATTTTCTCCAACAATTTTTCTGTATCTATATTTTTTTTTGATTCCAGTATTTTATTCAAGTACAATAGTTTATCTTGTTTTGTGAAAGGTTGTATTGACAGCGCGAATGTTGACAAAACTCGTTGTAAAGTGTCTGCTTGTCCTGGTCTGGTCGTCACAAACAGTTTACAGTTTGTATATTTCATTAAGGATTGGATAAATTTAACAACGATAACATCATAATTGGGGCATATTTCATCAAAACCATCGAGAAAGTGGAATATTGTATTTTTACTTTGAAGTGTATAGTTAAGTACATTTTGTGATAATTTAGAAAGTTTAACTTTTGCCAGTAATTCATTTATTATAAAATCTACCGTCTCTTCAAAACTATTGAATGTCAGGTCTTTTTTGCTAAATGAATTTGTGTGATCATTGAAATTTAATCGGATTATAATTTGTGCCTGGCATTTCTTTTGTAACTCATTACACACGCTACTCACGAGTGTAGATTTCCCCATACCAGGCACATCGGAAATCAACACAGTGTTAACATCTACATCACACAGTTTATCTTCTGTTATTGTGTCATTGCTGGTTTTATATAACTTTTTAAATTTGTATATATTACTATCTTCTGAACAACGCAGTCGCCTCTTGATATAAATGCCCAAATCATTTATACTGTTAAAACATAATTTTAATGTTTCATATTCCTCATTAAAGAAACAAATTAAAACATCTTCTGTAATTACGCTGTTCAACCATTCCACCTGTTGTTTTGTTAAACTGTTAGAATTTACTTGAAGAATCTCTCCGAAACTGAATTCCTGCCCGTTCAGTGAAATACATTTTTTATCTAAAACATCTTGTTTAGATTTATCTGTTAATAAGTTGAAACTGTGGTCTACATCTCTATACAGTTGATAACAATTTTGAATTTCAGATACATTTATATCGTTTGAAATGATTGTTATGTATTTTTGGTCATCATTTTTCAGAATTTCAAACATGTCTAATTGGTCTCTATTTTTAATAGTTATAATAAGTAGGTTACAAGATGCTGCTTTTTTTATATCCTTTACTTCTATAATACTGTAGACGTGTTCTAAGGTATATTTGTTTAAATTGGGTTCTTGCGCTAGATTCTCTTGTCTCAGTTTCTTAATTTGTTGACAAACTTTATGAAGTGTTAATTCGTGATTTGTAGATACAATAGGTAGTGTTGACAACCCTGATTTCAAAAATTCATTAATTGGAATATCGCATACAAATTTTAACTTACATTCTTCATATTTGTTATTATGGAATACTTGAATTTCTTTTTTTGCTGTTTCAATTAATTGAGATATTTCTTGGGATGTTATCTCTTTGTTACTATACAAAGATTCGTCCAATATATCAATTAATTTACATCGAATTTTTTCTGTACATTTAGGTAAAATGTATTCTATTGTCTCTTCAATGATACGTTTACTATCTTCAAGGTTTGGTTGATCAGCAACAAACACAAGTTTGTTTAAAAATGTCTCCCAGTTTTCTTTTACAATGTCTTTATGGTTATCACAGAATATTGGAATGTTTATTTCGTTGTTAAATTTGTACTGAGAACCTTTGCCGAATATAGGGAAACAATATGCTTTGGAAGGTAAAAGACTAACTGTTGTATTGTCTTTCTTGTACCACTGCTTCAAATATCCGTTTTCTTCTAACTCAAAACTAGCATTAGTGTATATGATATAAAAACAATTATCGGTGTTCTTAATTTCTTTAGTAGATTTAATAAAATTTAGTAAACCAAAAGTCTCTTTTTTATTGTCGGTCAGAATATTACCTGTTTTAATTTTATTTTCTGATGATTTTTTATTTTTTATTTGTATGAGTAAATGAGTCCATTCTTTACTTTCGTTTTCTCTGTATTTGTAAACAATGTCATCGAACATTCCAACACCTTCACATTCTTGTTTGATTGTGAACTCGTAGCTAGAGTTTGACTGTTTAGTTTTGTAACCGTTGAGACACAAGTACATCGCCACGAAGAAGTGGTAATCAGTACCACTCTTGTTGCCGATGATCCCGCGGGCTTTATCGGCTCCTGTGTAACAAACAATTTTTTTTTTATAAATTTTTGGTATATTTTGTTTATTTTTATAAAAATTATATTCGTAAAATTGACAATTGAATGACATATTAATTTAGTCCGAATTACGGGTTGGTTTCAATTATTATTCAATAAAATTTAACATAACATACCGGTTGATTTTCTTGGGTTTATTGAATCCCTGCTCTTTTGTTCACTTTTTTCTTTAAGATAATTTAGGTTTTTTCTCTTTCGATGATGACTTGGAGTTGTCGAGGGTCCTGCTACTTCATCTGAAATTTAATTTCAAAAAAATTTGAAGAAAATGTACACAGAATCAAGGAAATATAAATATTTATATTTAATGTAATTGATATGTGTCGAGATGGTAGCGACGTGTTCAGTGGTAAAATAAAAACTAACACAGTCGAGTTAATTTGCCATCTAACCTAACTTAATCGGTGTTTAGTAAACAATTAAATCAGTGATCTATGTATAAACGTTTAATGATTTCATTATTTTTCATCTTTTTAGAGGGTTCTAATCTATGGATTTAATGCAAACATAACAATAAACATTTTCAAAATGATTTTTTATGTTATTGTACCTAAATACTTAGTTATTAGAAACAAAATTTTTAAAGCAGATAATAATAATACTAGATATATTATATGTATTATAATTACCTCGGGATGTAGATGTTCTAGCCGCCAAGGTTGTAGATTGTTGGAATATTTCAAATAGGGACGTATAATCTGTAACATATACTTTTCTTCAAGTACATATATTTAAGAATGGTTTGTAACAGTACAGATTAGTACAAATTTTAAATAATCAGAAATTTTAAATTACGTAACCCCCAAACAATTTTATACATCATTTTAACTAAAACTTATATAACCGGCTGTATATAAGCCAGCACAAAAACACAGAAAAATCAGTAGCTGCTTGGGACTCTACTCGATAAGTCTACATCCGTCTAAAACTGTAAGTTGTTTATTGTTTACATATATTGTTGTCTTGGACCAATGAAGTCGTCGCCATTATTGTTCTAAGAAGTTAACGTCTTTCCGATTATTACCTTCGGTTTCCCCGCTTGGGAAAGGAAGTTCGAGCGGAGCTCGGAACAATCGAAAAGACCAGGAGACTAAGTGGTGGTTCAGTTTCTCTCCGATCTGGATTTGAACCCAGGATATCTTCACGGACAAGCGGATACGATTTCAAACCACCAAGACGCCGCATCGCCTATATTTACAACGAGTGACAATTGCATAGTTCGATTTTGTGTAGA
Source organism: Sialis lutaria (assembly GCA_949319165.1). NCBI lineage: Eukaryota > Metazoa > Arthropoda > Insecta > Megaloptera > Sialidae > Sialis > Sialis lutaria. Next base: position 25,715,115 of record OX439239.1, on the reverse strand, counting down.
TACTCGTATACATTATTTGTGTTATTGATTATTTAATTGTATATTGTATATTTTAAATACATTTAAGTGAACATATAACTGCTGTAGTTTTCACAAAATTACGTGGCGTCCTTCTGGCACCTCGACGCTCCTTCCCTCCTGCACCGGACAATGACCCCCCCCCCCCAAGCGTCATTTCTATCACCATTAGTGCTAATAGGCTAAAAGTATTTTATTAAATATTTTCTTATTGGATTTTTTAAATACCCACAATTACAAGTATACTTTACAGGTGTATTTTTGAGTTAGAAAAATATATAAAAATCATATTCTACTAATTGAGAATTAAATCTACAATTTAATACCCTACAACTACATGCTAAGATAAGAAAATATATTTCTCCAAAATTTCAAATAATATTGTCGACTTTAGTATTTGTCGTTGATAGTCCAGCCGAAGTTCCGTTACAAAATTATTTTTAGTTATTGAGTTAGAGGGTAGTGGGGTGGGGAGGGGGGTGTTAATAAATTACCCATATTTTATTTAGAAAAAAAAAATAACAAAGAAGAAATTATTCTGGTTTGATGTTTGATTACACATTTTGACGTACCAAATGTCTTGGTACCAAATGTACTTTATAGGGTTTCTTCGAAACCCTATAAAGTACTATTTGCTTGTTGATATACCTACTTTTCTTCAAGTACATTTACTTAAAAATAGCAAAAAGTAGTTTGTTAAGTATTTTCAAATGGGATTCAATTATAAGAAAAGGTCCTTGTAATATGATCGCAAGTACTTTGAAAGTTTGTAGTTTTTGTGTGGACCTGTATATAACAGTTATAATAATTTGTTGTACTTACCGTTTGTACTAATACTGTCATTGTGTAATGGAAGACACAGTTGACATTGTCTAGTAGGAGTACAATGTCTCCAATGGTTGATAAGTCTACGTGATGTACGACAATGTGAGAAGGTACAGACAATATCTCTACAAGTACATGTCTTCATGTGAGTTATAATGTTACTCGCAGTTTTACAATGGTTGTATTTACATTCCGTTCTTTGACATTTGTGTGCGTGGAGAATCAGTAACAGCTGTAATTGGATTTGTTTCAGATTTTCTGAATCGGCTGAAAAAATTAATAGTCCGGTGAAAATAGACATTTGAAATTACAAAAATTCGGAAAGGGCTAAATTTTGGTGCAGACCTTGGATACACCATTAGAAATAATGTGTCAAAAGTCCCCATCGATCCCATGTCTGCTAAAAAAGTTATTCGGGGTCAAAGGTCAAAATTTGAGGTTTTTTGGATTTTTTTCGAAAACGGTAAGTTTTATCAAAAAAGTAACGAAGACAAATATTATAGATCTACAAAAATGGTCCTCATACTTTTTTTTCTAAGAATTACCATTCCTGAGATATCGCGATTCTAAAAGTTGAAGGAGTCACGTTCTACATACACGGTGCTCTGGAAGCCAACTTTAATAAAAAAATGATTACTTCTGATTTTTTGTACAGTTCAATTCTTTAGTATTCAAGGAACATTTTAAGACCAAAATGAAAAAAATCGCCTCGGCGCTTTTTTTTATAATTCATAAAATAAGAAAAGTAATTTTTTGACAATATCTTCTAATAATAATCTACTATTAGGCGCCATTTTTTAATATGGCGGTGCGAGCGGCAAATATACGAGGTAGCAAAGTTGAAATTCGGAAAGAGCACATCGAAATCTATAAAATTACCAATTTTCAAAACTCCCGGAATACTTTCCAGGTAAAACAACGAAATGATTGTACAAATAATAAATAAATTTAGTGAAAACAATTAATTGAAAATATACTTTTCTTATTTTATGAATTAATAAAATATCGCCGAGGCGATTTTTTTCATTTTGGTCTTAATTTTTTTAGATAATTTTAAGATCTATAATTTTTGTCTATACTACTTTTTTGATTAAATTTACCGTTTTCGAATAAAATCCAAAAAACCTCAAATTTTGACCTTTAACCCCGAATAACTTTTTTAGCAGACATGGGATCGATGGGGACTTTTGACACATTATTTCTAATGGTGTATCCAAGGTCTCCACCAAAATTTAGCCCTGTCGGAATTTTTGTTATTTGACCACTATCTTTATTACTAATTTGACCGGACTATAATTACAATTCTCGAGTTATGAAACTCGGATATTTAATCAATATTTTATATAACCAAATTTATGATTTTTAATTTTTTTTTCGAAAATAATATAATTTAAATAATTATACATAAGGTAAATATTTAATCATTTTGATGGGGCACCGGGGTATGTAAGTCCCGCTAGAAAGCTTTCCACTCAAAACAAAAAATAAAAAAAACTTGCAATTTAAAATTTTTATCTTATGTAAAAAAATGTTTGCACGAGAAGCTTAAAATGAACGTAGATATTATAATGTTATTATATAAAACATTGCTCGCTTATATACTACCTATAATTATCATAAAAAAACACATTAAAAAGTATTAATTTTTAGTACAAACTATTTATTCAAAGTGACAAAATTTAGAAAAAAATAATTCAATAAAAGTTCAATATATTTGTTCATATTTAATAAACAATTTTTTGTATAGTATATTTATTTTGTTAGTGAAAACGATAAAAATAAACTGCCTTGGCAGGCACGAGACTTTTTTATACATAGAAGTATTTATATGTGATTACTTTTATAATTTAATATTTGATTTTAAAATTTTTTACTTACAAAATGATTTTCAGTGAATGAAATTGATACATTCTATTTAATATTGACATTAAATATTAAACGAAATCAATTAAGATTAGTGATTATTGTATTAACAAGTATTTACTTTGCTATATTTCAATTTTGACACTTCTAATAATAAATGCCAAAATTTTCATAGATAACTAGATTTTTTGTATTAATCAAATCATTTTTAAATTAAAACCATTAAAACTAAAATTATTCTTTTTTTTGGTTAATTCATAAGATACAAAAAAAGAATAGAACATAAATTATAGAAAAAAATATTCTCTACAACTTGTATCTCAAAAATTTTTATCTAATACCTACCGTTTAGAAAATATGTAAATCGAAAAATTTTTTTTTTTTAGAAAATCGATTATTTCCTAAAACAAATATTTGGGGGGGGGGGATGGATAGAACATAAATACCTATGTGAAGTTAGCCCCCAATATGTGCGAAAAATTTTTTAATGAATGCCATTGATTGCTCGGCGTTTGCTCGTGATTGCCATTTAAAAATTTTCGTTTGCCCCTTTTAAGTTTAGAAATTAGGAATTTTTCAAATTTGGGGGGGCCAACTTCCACCACAAAATGATAATTTCGGATTTTTTTCGTACAAAACTTGTAGCATTTCGTTTGCCCTTTAATGCCCCATACTTAGTTTTCGAGTCAAAAAATTATCAAATTAGGGGGGGCCAACCTCCACCCCCCAACATGAAAATTTTTGACTTTTTTCAATACAAAACTTGAAGCATTTCGTTTGCCTTTTAATGTCCTATATTTAGTTTTCGAGTTAAAAATTTATCAAATTCGGGGGGCCAACCTCCACTCCCGAAAATCAAAATTTTTGATTTTTTTCAATACAAAACTTGTAGCATTTCGTTTGCCTTTTAATGCCCTATATTTAGTTTTCGACTTAAAAATTTATCAAATCCGGGGGGCCAACCTCCACCCCCCAACATGAAAATTTTTGACTTTTTTCAATACAAAACTTGAAGCATTTCGTTTGCCTTTTAATGTCCTATATTTAGTTTTCGAGTTAAAAATTTACCAAATTCGGGGGGCCAACCTCCACTCCCGAAAATCAAAATTTTTGATTTTTTTCAATACAAAACTTGTAGCATTTCGTTTGCCTTTTAATGCCCTATATTTAGTTTTCGACTTAAAAATTTATCAAATCCGGGGGGCCAACCTCCACCCCCCAACATGAAAATTTTTGACTTTTTCAATACAAAACTTGAAACATTTTGTTTGCCTTTTAATGTCCTATATTTAGTTTTCGAGTTAAAAATTTATCAAATTCGGGGGGCCAACCTCCACTCCCCAAAATGAAATTTTTTGATTTTTTTCAATACAAAACTTGCAGCATTTTGTTTGCCTTTTAATGCCCTATACCAGGGGTCGGCAGTCTTTTAAGTCAGAAGAGCCAAATTGTTATACCTAGAGCCATAGGTATAAATAAGGTTGTCAATTCTAATTACCTTTTTTTGAGACATTCAATTCTAATTACCTTTTTTAGATACATTCACTTGTAATTTCTTAATTGAATAAATAATTCAAATCACTAAAGAGCCGCAAACGACCGTGCAAAAAGCCGCAGTCTGCCGACCGCTGCCCTATACTTAGTTTTGGAGTTAAAAATTTATTATTTTGCATGTTTTCTTAGCGCAAATCTGTTTATTTTAATTTTAAAATTTATATCAACATATATTTTTGTGTTTTATTTTTTCATAATAATGAAAAAATGTACCTTCACTACCTGTGAAGTTAAAGGCTGTTATGGTGATAATAATTTACTTCTACAAAACAAAATAGCTTAGCCCAATAAAATAAAGGAGAAGTTGCTCAAAATTGCATTATTTATACGTCTTATAGAGATTCAATTGTATCACACTATAATATAAACGTGCAATATATATATATGTCCGGACGAAATGTTTTTTTTTATAGACTCAGCTCCTACTGAACCGATTTTGATAATTTTTTTTTTGTCATGTAGCTGCACTCTTTTTCCAGTCAATAGGCTAGATTTCATTTCTTAACTATGAAAGGTCTCTGAGCTGTGATTTTTTTTCGAAAAAGTACGTTAAAATTTTGTTAAAATTAAAGGCTCTAGCCCATTAAGATGGTAAAAATCCCCCCTCAACGGATTTGGCTGAAATTAGGTACACTTATTTGTCATTATAAAAAAATAATTTCTCCCGAGTTACAAGACCTGAAACGCCCTCTGTCGTCCATAACCTCAAAAAATGTGTTTTTTCTTTAATATTTTTTTTCTCTGCGAGTTTTTAACCGAATTACTTGAAATTTGGACTGGTAATAGATTTTATAAAGATGAATAACCACATATTTTTAAAATTATTTTTGGCGCGAAATTTGAATTTTTATAGCAATAATAAAATTTTAAAGGGCCATATCTCGGCTCTCAGGGCCCATGTAGGCTAGATACTGCAACTACATGTGTATCTTATCAAAAACTAACATCCTGATTTTTTTCATAATTTTTGATTTGGTGCGCCGTCCTCAAAAATTCAAAAAACCGTATTTTTCTGATTTTTTAGTTTTTAATTAATGTGATGAAATTATAAATAAAATCTGTATAATAATATTTTCTCAAGAATGGCTTGCTCATAAAATGACCTAAAAAAATTATTGCCTCAAAAAAATTTAAAAATTTAAAAAAAAGGTATTCATCAATTAAATAAGCATTTAAATAAATATGAGTTAATCGTCCAGCAAAAGTTCTGTTTTTATTTGTATATATAAAGTTGGGCTAATTTTCTAACTGACCTCGACTACCCCCCCCCCTATAGTACTCTCAATTCTAAGAAAAAACGCCCATGGAACTATACCTCTACATTTAACTTTAGTTCGCCGCATTTTTGATTGAAAATTTTGTTTGATTCCCTTGAATTCTATATGTATACATGTTAATATACATGAAAAGTTACAATTTTGCATTGATTTTTTTTAGCAAAACAGCAACCCAATGGTTCTTGGGTACGAGGATTCCGAATTTGACATCCATTTTCTTATTTTATTCTTGAGCGTCACCTGGTAGCCCAAGCAATAGACTGAAAAAAGAGGTCAAACTAAGAAAAAAAATACACCAAACTGAATTTTGGTGGAGACTTTTATTTTGATATTCTAAGCATAAACTAAAAAATAGCCCTAATTTTGGCAATGGGTTTTCGTTTTTAAGGGGTAAATGGGGCAAATTATATTTTATTTGCAAATATCTCAAAAATTACCAATTTTTCAAGGAACATAGTTATGAAGAAAATTGTAGCTTATAAAATTCTACACAAATAAGATATTTATAATTAAGAGCGCAGTGAAAAATCCGAATTTATAGGGGCAAGCAATTTTATAGTTGATTATTATAGATATTTGGGCGTATAATTCCAAAAGAATAACTCGGTCTGGTGAAAAATGGTGCGACTCCCTTAAAATAAATGTTGAAGGATGAAAACCACGTTTCCAAACATTTTTTCAATTTTTCACAAAATCGATGACGGGGTGTTTTTATGATTGATATTTGTTGGAGACACTATCACGATAAATGAATCGATTGGTACCACAAATACAGAATTTGTATATGGAATACTCTTTCTCGAGGATTTAAAAGACGTAAAGATGCTATTTCGGAGAAATTATTTTAAAAATTAATAATTTTTGTTAAAATCCTGATTGGCCTCAAATTGTTCTTGAAGTTCTAAAAAATAATGATCAACCATAATTTTTTTAAATATTACTTTTTTAACCAATGAATGTCGGTGATATTTAGGGGTAAGAAACGATTTTCATTGGTTAAAATATTAATATTTTTAAAATATAATTTGCCCCATTTACCCCTTAAAAACGAAAACCCATTGCCAAAATTAGGGCTATTTTTTAGTTTATGCTTAGAATATCAAAATAAAAATCGCCACCAAAATTCAGTTTAGTGTATTTTTTTTCTTAGTTTGACCTCTTTTTTCAGTCTATTGCTTGGGCTACCAGGTGACGCTCAAGAATAAAATTAGAAAATGGATGTCAAATTCGGAATCCTCGTACCCAAGAACCATTGGGTTGCTGTTTTGCTAAAAAAAATCAATGCAAAATTGTAACTTTTCATGTATATTAACATGTATACATATAGAATTCAAGGGAATCAAACATAAAATTTTCAATCAAAAATGCGGCGAACTAAAGTTAAATGTAGAGGTATAGTTCCATGGGCGTTTTTTCTTAGAATTGAGAGTACTATAGGGGGGGGGGGTAGTCGAGGTCAGTTAGAAAATTAGCCCAACTTTATATATACAAATAAAAACAGAACTTTTGCTGGACGATTAACTCATATTTATTTAAATGCTTATTTAATTGATGAATACCTTTTTTTGAAATTTTTAAATTTTGTTGAGGCAATAATTTTTTTAGGTCATTTTATGAGCAAGCCATTCTTGAGAAAATATTATTATACAGATTTTATTTATAATTTCATCACATTAATTAAAAACTAAAAAATCAGAAAAATACGGTTTTTTGAATTTTCGAGGACGGCGCACCAAATCAAAAATTATGAAAAAAATCAGGATGTTAGTTTTTGATAAGATACACATGTAGTTGCAGTATCTAGCCTACATGGGCCCTGAGAGCCGAGATATGGCCCTTTAAAATTTTATTATTGCTATAAAAATTCAAATTTCGCGCCAAAAATAATTTTAAAAATATGTGGTCATTCCTCTTTATAAAATCTATTACCAGTCCAAATTTCAAGTAATTCGGTTAAAAACTCGCAGAGAAAAAAAATATTAAAGAAAAAACACATTTTTTGAGGTTATGGACGACAGAGGGCGTTTCAGGTCTTGTAACTCGGGAGAAATTATTTTTTTATAATGACAAATAAGTGTACCTAATTTCAGCCAAATCCGTTGAGGGGGGATTTTTACCATCTTAATGGGCTAGAGCCTTTTATGATAAAATACCGTCGGCATTTTTTTAAAATCTGTAGCTTTGATTGGACGAAATCATATGTTTCTGTCTGATTTACGTGCATTTTGATAGATGACAGATGACAGAGAATGTTCTAGAAGGTTTTCTATCCATTTCTTTTAGGATTTTTTGTTGATTTTTTTTTAATTGTTGAAATTATTCATTTAAATCAGGGACGGCGTTTCAAATATTTTTAAATTTGTGTTTTTTTTATGAAATTGTATAAAAATATAATTTTTCATAGTTTTGTTGATGCAATTTATTCAAAATTTCACATTTAAAAATAATAATTAAGTCAGGGGCTGGTGTCGTTTTAAATATATGAAAGTTTTGGGAACTGTCACATTTCGTAACGTTTGTAAATAAGTCAGGGGCGTGACAAAAAAAAAATTTTAAAAAACATTTTTTTATTGTTCAACAAAGTTTCAGAAAAATATTAAAATTATAATATAGATCAGTAGCGCCTCAAAAAAAATTGTTTATGAATTATTATTTTTTTGAAAGTTTTGAGATTGATATATTAATAATTTTTTTTAAATTATAATTTAGTCAGGGGCGTCGCATGAAAATAGTTAAATTTGCTATTTTTTAAAAGTGCAATTTTTTTAAAGTTATTTAATTAATAACAGTACATTTATGCCCAGTATTATCAACCAATTTAAAGCTCCTTTAGCACTAACTGCTCCTTTAAAGTAAATTTGGTGTATTACAAACGTGATTTAAATCAATATTTAAGCTTTCAATGAAAAATGGACATAATATATGTTGTAAAGAAATACTGCAGATAATTTAAAATCTATTTAATTAAATGTATTATGCTTGGATCTGTTGATAATACGAGTTAATACGACAGTTAGTTAAAGGAGCATTTAGTTAAAGTTGATAATACTGGGCGTTAAGGTTGGGTAATTTATACATGTTTCATGTATAAAAAAAATAAAAAAGGTTTATTCTTTGACTTAAGTATGGCCTTCGATACTGTTGTACATAAATTTTTATTACAAAAACTAAATAAAATGGGAATCAGGGGTCATTGCAATCTTTTAATAAAATCATACCTAGAAAATAGAAAATTTTATGTGGATATACAAGGTAACAAATCTGAAATGAATGACCTAGCCATTGGTGTACCGCAAGGTAGCATATTAGGACCATTATTATTCAACTGTTATATAAGTGATTTACCAGATTATTTAACAAATGGTAAACTAATTATGTACGCTGATGACGTGACTGTTTTAGTGACTGGAAAAAATACTAAAGAGACGATCTCAGTTGCAACTGAGGTTGTAAAAAACTTTGAAAAATGGTGTTATAGAAATCAATTAATAGTCAATATAAACAAAACTAAATTTATTAATTTCAGGCTCACAAAAGACTCTAATATAGATGGTTGTGCATTAAACCTGTGCGAAAACGCAAAATTACTCGGGGTAGTTGTAGATCAGACACTTAAATTCATACCACAAATCAATGAAACCTGTAAAAAACTTAACCAAATAGCCGCTCAAATTAGAATACTAAAACAATTTCTAACACATGAACAATTGATAATATTCTATTACGCCCATGTGTACTCAACAATAAAATACGGTATATTTATTTATGGACGAAGCTCTGAAGCTGATCGAATCTTTATTGTACAAAAAAAAATTATTAGACAAATTTTTAATCTAAAAAGTAGAGAGTCCTGTAAAGATATATTTTTAAAAAATAGCATACTAACCTTCTACGGTATATACTTGTATGAAACCATTTGTTATATGATGCAAAATAAATATTTTGAAAAAACAGAAACATCAACAAACAAGTATAATACCAGAAATCAGACCAATTTTGACTATAAGCACAGAACCACCTTTTACGAAAAATCACCTATGTATACAGGCTTTAAACTCTTTTATAAATTACCGGCAAATATTAAAACAGAGAAAAGCGTCAATATTTTTAAAAATAAACTTACACAATATCTAGTCAATAAAAATGTTTATAATATGAATGAAATTATATAACCATATTATGTATTTTGTGTATTTTATGTATTTTATCTATTGTTTATTTTGACTTTTTGTACACCATGTTATATGGTCCACGCAAATAAAAAATTATTATTATTATTATTTAAATCAGGGACGGCGTTTCAAATATTTTTAAATTTGTGTTTTTTTTAATGAAATTGTATAAAAATATAATTTTTAATAGTTTTGTTGTAGGTGATTGATGCAATTTATCCAAAAGTTCACATTTAAAAATAAATAAGTCAGTAGCGTCTCAAAATTTTTTTTTAATTGTTCAAAAATTAGAAATTTCAAAAAAATATGAAAATTATAATATACATCAGTAGCGCCTCAAAAAAAATTGTTTATGAATTATTATTTTTTTGAAAGTTTTGAGATTGATAAATTAATAATTTTTTTAAAATTATAATTTAGTCAGGGGCGTCGCATGAAAATAGTTAAATTTGCTATTTTTTAAAAGTGCAATTTTTTTTAAGTTATTTAATAAATAACAGTACATTTAAGGTTGGGTAATTTATATATGTTTCATTTAAATCAGGGACGGCGTTTCAAATATTTTTAAATTTGTGTTTTTTTTAATGAAATTGTATAAAAATATAATTTTTAATAGTTTTGTTGTAGGTGATTGATGCAATTTATCCAAAAGTTCACATTTAAAAATAAATAAGTCAGTAGCGTCTGAAAAAATTTTTTTAATTGTTCAAAAATTAGAAATTTCAAAAAAATATGAAAATTATAATATACATCAGTAGCGCCACAAAAAAAAATATTTTTGAATTATTATTTTTTTGAAAGTTGAGATTGATATATTAATCTTTTTTTTTTTAATTATAATTAAGTCAGGGGCGCGCATGAAAATAATTAAAATTGCTATTTTTGAAAAGTGACGTAGACAAATTAACTTTGATTAAAATTGAACAAAAATTAAAAACTTCAGGAATATATATAAATAAAAAGTTAACCATTTCATAAATAACAGTACATTTTAGGTTGGGTAATTTATACATGTAATATTATTGAAAATTGTAATATTGATAAGTGATTATCACCGCCAATTTAAGAAATAAAATGAGTATCAGCAAAAAGAATGGAAAATTATTATAATATACACATACGAGGGTCGCAGCCGAAGGCTGAGACCCGAGTAAATTTGTGATTAGATAATTTGTACATGTAAAATTACTGAAAATTGTAATATTGATTATCTCCGCCAAATGAATAAATTAACTATCAAAAAATAGTGGAACGAGTATGATATATACACATACGAGGGTCGCAGACCCGAGTAAATTTGTGTAAAAAATATGGCGTGAAAGGGGGTTGGGGCGCGAAGCGCCCAGGGGCACAGCCCCTAGTCATATAATACTAAGAGATATACGAAAGCGATCGAAATCTAAAACGAGATGTATTAAAAAAAAATTGATTGCAAGTTTTTAACGTTTTCAATATAGTGTATCATATGTAGGTCCTCAATGGATCTTACACCTCTAGGGTGTTGTGCGTATAAGTATATCCCACTTTCGGCATTACTCAGGATCAACGGCGTGAACGTAGTGGGGATCTGATCCCTTCGGGGTGCTGGATTAACGTGAGTCCCCTCGCCTCTCACGTGTGTATGTGTATGCGTGTTTGTGTTATATCAATACTAAACGACTATAAATATAAAACTATAAGATTGTCTAGTAGATACTTATGAAATAATAACGAAAGTACTATAAGTACGTAGTAATAATTATCTGAATACACTTATTTGATTTTCGTGCTTGGTACGTTTAATCAGACACTTTTACATATGCAATTATTACTGGCTTTACAATGACTCTGGATCGAGATGTTCCTGCAAAATATATTGCCTTTTTCTTTAAATCATTGCGCTCTTCCCAGGATCCAGTGAACCTCCGGCAATAAGCGACGTAATGCCCGATGTCACCAGTACCTAATGGCGGAATGTAACTAATAACACCTATCAAGTTATATCGCATACCCTTCACGGTGAGAGTGCAGGGTATGTCAGTGAGCGCAACAACTTCCGGTACATTTGAAAAACCAAGTTTTTCAGAAAGTTTACTCATGAACGGGTGCTCGATGTCAATAAATAAATGGTTTTCTGGTATTCTATTTCCTATTACCCGCGTTGAACAGGTTTTACATGATATTTTTCCATTTAAAAAGCAATCGTCAATGCTTTCTTGAAGGCCTACCATCAACCCATTCTGGAGAATAGGCTTTGAAGTTATTTGCAATAGACCTATATTTTCTTTTACCACACTTTTACAAAACTGACAAGTCCCTTCGTCAATAGCACTCGGGAATTCTATCAACGCTTTATCAATTAAATTCCCTATGTTATAATCACAACAAATCGTACTTCCCTGTTTATCCAATAACGCAGATAAATAGATGGCTCTCTCTACATACCAGGCATTACTAAGGCCATTCAAAAGGTAATCGGAAACGAGACGACAAAACATAAGGTGTTTGTGATCATTTTCGACGGCTGATTTATAGGACACTGAGTCAGTGCATGCTGATGCAACCAGTTCTACAATTGAATCAAAAGCACATGTAAAATACACTTGCACTTTTTCATTGCCTATTTTGACTGTGCCCCCATTTTTTATATTATTTTCCATTCTTCTACGTAATGGACGACTGTGAATTAGTTCTACATCGGGACACGGCTGAAGATATTTTCCCCTTTTGGGAGGACACACTTCCAACGGTTCGCGTGAAACCTGTATGTTTTTATTTTTACCTCGCCAGTTCTCTTCTTCATTGAGATGGTCTGCTGATGCGGTAGATTTATCCTCAAGATCGTTAATCTCAGAATCTACCATCAGATTTTGCGATTCATCACATTCAAAAGTCGATAAACTGTCGTTATCTAGGTTGAGACCAGCATTATATGCTGCTCGTTCGATTTTACATGAACCCGTGATGGAACGCATATGTTTTATCAGAAATTTATCAACGCGGAGTGGCTTTCCCTCGTCATTTAAAATGACATTCTTGAGATTATTAAAATAAGCCTCAGATCTCGCCGAAGAAGCAGTGTTGAATCTCGTATTACTGATTGATGACATAATATTTGTCCATAGTGGAAAGTATTGACAGAGTCTCAAAAAAGAAGTGACAAAATCAGGCAAGTGGTAAGGATTTGGCCGTTCGAGCATTCGTGATTCTTCTGCTACTTTCTCGGAGTAAGTTCTTATACTAGTGAAGTTTGGCAACCCAGTACACGAATCATCATCTAAAGATTCAAACTGATCGTTTAATTCATCACTATCTGAATCAAATTCCATTTCATCAATCGAGAATGTTCGGATGGAACTCAAAAGGAACGCTTGTCGACTACAGCATTCAGAATTATTTTCGTCAGATTCGCACAAAGCAACGATAAGCAAAGCGATGATCATGTTTTCCAATTCTTTTCGGGAAACACAAGTGCTCATCAATCCTATACATCGAAGGTAGATGTCCTTAATTCTTGAAACCTTTCCAACAAAACACTTCCATCTGGCTACCATTTTAATAGTGTGGGCAATATCGACACGCATAAAACAGCGAGGCGTAACATTTTGTGACTCATTCGAAAGACAGCGAACACAGATACTAATGTATGTCTTCAGACTTAATTCGTTAAATGCAAGGGAAACTCCATTTAACAAGGCGAGTGAAAAATCAGTAACTGTTTCTTTTGGAATAGCGATTCCACAGCGAAGCCACTCTTTCAGCCAATAGGAAATCATGTTTGTATCATGCTTTTCTGACAACATCTGACAAACTGGAAATATTCCTGATTGACCTTGAAGAACGGCTTGATACAGGAATATTGCACCCGAAAATCCATCTGGTCGACATAATCGCTTAATGACTGAACCCGTAGCGTCCATTGTTAACGGAACCCCCCTTTTTATGAGGTCCTTATATAAATCTAACTGCATATCAGACCAATACATAGTATAAAATTTATCGAGTGCAATTTCTCGTATCGTTCCGAAAAATTCAACTTTATATTTTATTGCATGCAACGAATTGATGGCATCAAGCACGTTACACAATCCTAAAGTCTTATCTTTCCCTTCTTGTCGCGCTTTTCGCAATATTTCGTTCTTATATAGATGGGGGGGGGGGTTCATCGTCACCATATTCCATGCACTTGGTTGCATCACAACGCCATGTTGCTGCTTTTTTGTTAATCAGTTCTTTTTGAATCTCGACTCTTTCAGTACCTTTCAACTGACGTTTTTTACAATGCGGTACACCTCTGGTATCGAAAGTTTTTATGGATATCTTGATTTTCTGTTCGCTCGTTGGTTTTTTAAGGCAATGTCCATTAAATACAGAGCCGCACTCTTTGCATTTTCCATTTATTACTAAATATGACCCATTTTGACGGTCATTTACTTTACCTCTTTTGAAAGAGTAGGTGCATGGTATTTTTGTTTTTTCCCAGAAGAGCTTGTGTAATTTCTCAGTCCACCCCGTTTGCAATACAAAATATCGCCGATTATGGCCGTAAAGCCCCCGTTCCTTATACATAACAGATTTAGGTTTAATGCTTTCCCATGTTTTGAAACTAAGGTCTAGATCATACAATAAATCAGGACATCGATATTGATTTTTCAGAAGAACCTCACCCTCGTTGCTTTTAATACTTTCAATGGAAGTTTCAATTGAATCATTGATCAAACTAACTGTAATATCATTAGAAGTCGACATACCACGACTTTCTTTAATTTTAGTCAATACGTCACCACGATTTTGTTTGATGCGTAAATGGAGATTGTCTATTTTTATCAAACTATCAAGGGCTAGGCATGCTTCCTTCCAAATTGGATGAATTCTCGGTCTTAGTTCACCGGACGTTTCAAAAATGTCCATATGTGAAATTTTTTTAATGATCGTACTGACCGAAATACTAGGAATGGTTGGCATTATTATATATATATTTTCGTGTAATCTACTGAAAAAAATTATAACGTAGGATAGAGCTACGAAACAAACGTAATTTGCCGAAAATGTCTTAAAAAAGCAGTTAATATGCTCAATATAATACAGAGTTTAGATTTACGCTCGGCAGATAGACGATTGGGAGCAAGCACCGTACATGCAAGTGTGAGTAGAGCGAGAGCAAGAAATAGCTACTAGCTATTACGAAAAAGAATGAGTGAAGTTGTGCGAATAGACGAACCGTGGAGCAAAGAGAAATTCCAACACACTATGGTTGATATCGATATACAAGATCTAAACAGAGTTTTATAGTATTTTGAAATAAAGTATTTAACGAAAATGTCAAAATCTTTGAACATGTAATAATATGCGACGATATGCACACACGTCCGTTCCTAAAGCAAGCTTTGAGGATTCTGTTACTCTGCTTACAAAATTTTCTTACAAGTGCTTCCCCCTCTAGCAACTGTGTTCCACCTCTCCACCTATTGTACCATCTGCTGACACGTAGATACTGTTGATGACGTCGATTCGGCGCCAGTCTGACGCCACTACATGAAACTTAATTGTTGGAATTTAAAAGCTACAATCACCATTTACAAATATATTTTTTAAATATATGTACATATTAATATTCCAAAATATTTCATCTCTCAAACAAAATCTACACTAATAATTTGATCAAGATATACACGGGTATTATGAGTCATTCCACGTCAAGCGGGACAGTTTTTGACCTCATGTTTTCTGATTTGGCTATAATTTTTTTTACAGTTTCATTGGACCCAATTTATATGTCAAACAATTTTTATTTTATTTTTATCACCCCTAGTTTAGAAGTTACAAGGGGTTAAAATTTCGAAAAAACGGCAAAAATCGAAAACATGCTCTCATTTAACTGCTTAGATCTCCAGTTCTATTCATCCTACAGACTTCAACAAAAAAGCATTTTAAAGCTCTTGAATGTCACTTTAATAGCGTATTTATTTTATTGTTATAAACAATTTAATTTATTTGTTATAAACAATTATATTATTTAAACGTGGTTTTCAATGCGAGAACACGCATTGAAAATTTTGAAAAAATTATCAGCGTATTCCTTGTAGTCCAATCAATATAATATTTGAGCTAGAAAAAAATGACGGAGTACGTTTTTTTCAAGAAATTGGTAGATTTCAATGTATAGAACATGGTGATAACTTCCCCCCCCTTCACAGGGGGGTGCATAACTTTCTAGGGGCTTACAAAGCTGTCTAAAATCAGTTATTTGGGTATACCACTGGGGCTGTCAGTTTTAGAAGAAAACAGATTTAATAAATCTTAAAGCTGAAATTACGAACAAAATAGTGTTTTTAAAAATTGTGTATCGTAAATAGTTATTGAAATAGAGCCCGCGAAAAAATCACTTAGCGACGTCGAATTTGAAGACCACGCCTAAAATGTAGAGTTACGTTCGACCGCTGTGTTTAACATGTATTTAATTGAATTTCAAAATGAAATTTTAAATTATAATAGAGAAAAGAGTGCCCTAAATAATGCTTAGCACCCAATGTCGGAATCTCGAAAATGTTTGAGTTATAGGCACTCAAAGTTCTAGATATTACAAAAATTTAAGGGAAATTATGGGGGGTGGAGGTTGGCCCCCCGAATTTGATAAATTTTTAAGTCAAAAACTAAATATAGGGCATTAAAAGGCAAACGAAATGCTACAAGTTTTGTATTGGAAAAAATCAAAAATTTTGATTTTCGGGAGTGGAGGTGGCCCCCCGAATTTGATAAATTTTTAACTCGAAAACTAAATATAGAACATTAAAAGGCAAACGAAATGCTTCAAGTTTTTTATTGGAAAAAGTCAAAAATTTTCATGTTGGGGGGTGGAGGTTGGCCCCCCGAATTTGATAAATTTTTAACTCGAAAACTAAATATAGGGCATTAAAAGGCAAACAAAATGCTACAAGTTTTGTATTGAAAAAAATCAAAAATTTTGATTTTTGGGAGTGGAGGTTGGCCCCCCGAATTTGATAAATTTTTAACTCGAAAACTAAATATAGGACATTAAAAGGCAAACGAAATGCTTCAAGTTTTGTATTGAAAAAAGTCAAAAATTTTCATGTTGGGGGGTGGAGGTTGGCCCCCCCTAATTTGATAATTTTTTGACTCGAAAACTAAGTATGGGGCATTAAAGGGCAAACGAAATGCTACAAGTTTTGTACGAAAAAAATCCGAAATTATCATTTTGTGGTGGAAGTTGGCCCCCCCAAATTTGAAAAATTCCTAATTTCTAAACTTAAAAGGGGCAAACGAAAATTTTTAAATGGCAATCACGAGCAAACGCCGAGCAATCAATGGCATTCATTAAAAATTTTTTCGCACATATTGGGGGGCTAACTTCACATAGGTAACATAAATTATAGATAAAAGTACCATCTACAACTTTGATCTAAAACATTTTTTTCTACTGTGCACCGTTTCAAAAATAATTCGAAAAGTTCAAAAATTGACACCAGTAAACATCCGTTTCCGGTTTAGTGATGGTTTTCAAAAATAGGAGGTGCACATCTAGAGCATACAAGAACCTTAAGTTTAAAATTTCATGTTCGTAAGTATTACAGTTTAGGCTGTAGAGCGTTCACAGACACACAGACAGACAGACACACACACAGACGTCATTGAGTTAATGGTTGTATATGATTCAGGGACCCTCAAAACGTGTAATTCCGTTAAAATCTCGAGTTCGATTTTTTTCGTGATCACTATACTTTATTTATACATTACATTTCATGTATGTATAAAAAAGTAAAAAGTATTTATGATAAAAAGGTCATTAAAATACTAACCATAAATAAAGAATTTCCGGTAATAATACCTTCTTTACATAAATAAAGAATTTGCTAACGAGCGCCTCTCTAGATCTAATTTAATATACAGGGTGTTGAAAAAAGATGGATACACCTGCGTAACTCGCCAGGGAGGAATTATCAAGAAAAATGATCCAGACAAAAATGTTAGCATTTTTTCCCAGCTATCACATGGCGATGCCAGTTGTGGGGAAGGATCTGCCCCCGGGGGGAACGCTTCCCCCTTCGTATTTTTTAAATGGGAACCCCCTATTTTTATAACAGATTTCGATTCCCTGGTCTAAAATACCCCCGAAACCGCTAAAATAATTTTTTTTGCAACCCCCCTCGGTCTCTGTGTGGGGGGAAACATTTTTCAGACATAAGAATTTGTTGTTCTGTCATTACCTACCGGGGTGGGGCAATTTCCCACTATGTCATGATTCTCGGAAGATTTTGGGAGGAAAAATCGATATTTTCGAGAAAATAACATGGTGTATTTACAAAAAGTGGAAGTGGAGGGTGTAGCAAAAAAAATTATTTTAGCGGTTTCCGAGGTATTTTAGGCCAGGGAATCGAAATCTGTTATAAAAATAGGGGATTCCCATATAAAAATACGAAGGGGGGAGCGTTCCACCCCGAGGGCAGATCCTCCCCCACAACTGGCATCGCCATGTGATAGCTGGGAAAAAATGCTAACATTTTTGTCTGGATCATTTTTCCTGATAATTCCTCCCTGGCGAGTTACGCAGGTGTATCCATCTTTTTTCAATATCATATATTTATACAGGATGGTCCGGTTTGGGATAAAGATATTTTAGGAGCTGTTTCCCTGACTCATTGTGAGCAAGAAATTGTGCGGGAAGGGGGGGGGGGTCTATCTTCAACACCCTCTGAGCTACAGGATGTTTAAAAAATTTCCTTCAGAGTAGTTCTTACAACAAAGATTATCTCATAACTTCTAAAGTAACGTATCTAGAGCAATCAAAATGAGTCAGTTTCATAGGTAATTAACTAACATATTTTTCAGTATTACGGTTATTGCTATCCGTATTTTTATTTCCGAGTTATAGCTCTTCAAAGTCCAAAAATATCTTTTTTTGTTGAAATTTTCTATGAAAATGACATTTTTCTCCAAAAGTACCCCTAACATGTTGTATTTTTTATCATTATTTTGGTACATCATAATGTTACCTACAAATTCACTATACAAAGTTTGGACATGAGTCTTATAGTTTTCCAGTTATTAATTAATCCCCAAAGTTACTATTTTCGTACATGGCGTATTAAATGAAACAGTCAATAAATTTATTTGTTTATAACTACATAATTTTATTATTTATTATTATTTACCATAAAAAGAATTATTTACAGAAAAACTGTAAGACCCACGTCCAAACTTTGCGTAGTGAGTTTGTAGGTAACATTATGATGTACCAAAATAATGATAAAAAATACCATATATTAGAGGTACTTTTGGAGAAAAATGTCATTTTCATAAAAAATTTCAACAAAAAAAAATATTTTTGGACTTTGATGAGCTATAATTCGGAAATAAAAATACGGATAGCAATAACCGTAATACTGAAAAATATGTTAGTTAATTACTTATGAAACTGACTCATTTTGATTGCTCTAGACACGTTACTTTGGACGTTATGAGATAATCTTTGTTGTAACAAGTTCTCTGAAGGAAATTTTTTAAACATCCTGTAGCTCAGAGGGTGTTAAAGATAGACCCCCACTTCCCGCACAATTTCTTACTCACAATGAGTCAGGGAATCAGCTCCTAAAATATCTGTATCCCAAACCGGACCACCCTGTATAATCAAGTGTCCTCATATAATCATTTGTTGAACCATTTCCACTTATCGCAGAAGATTTAAATTTTTTATATAGACTCTAGGTATGAACAATTAGTGGGCCTTTTTTGAATAAGTTTATAAATGGGGTAACAAAATTCAAAGCGCTGTTACACACACAATTTTTGTCTAATTTTAATATTATTTACTAAATTTCTAGCTTTATTTAATAGGCGAGCGGTTTACTGCCAAAAATACGCTTAGAAAAAAAACATTTTTTGCTATACCGCAAAGACAAGAGCTGATTGAGCAAAATGCATGTCCAAATTACCTTTAAAAAATTGTTGTATGTCCTGTAGCAAACAGAAAAAAATGTGTCGGCCTGTGTTATAGAGGACATAGAGATTCTATATAGAGTATTTAAACATAGCTCACCTGATGATGAAGCTGCTTCGTCTGCCATTTTCTATAAAATTAGTCTTCTTCTTCTTCTGAAACTATCAATTTTATGAAATAATTTTTGTTAAGTTTTTATTTTTAACATAATTCAACAATTTTGAGAGATATAAATGCCACAAACTTTTTTTAACAATTCCTTATATATTTTGTACTATTTCCTATATAGGGTGTATACATACAAGAGTACAGAATGAAGACCTCACAAACTATAAGAAATAGAGATTCGATTAAATGAGACAAGTTACCTTTATAAATAAGAAAAAAAGTTTATGTAAATATTCTTCCAAAAATGCATCCTTATCAACAGAACGCAATTTTTAGTTTCATTTTATATCCCGTGAAAGTTATTTAGATCTGAAGTGACCAAATCAGATTTTGTTAGATCTACATTTTGAGATATCATATTTTTTTCACTGGTTTTTGATTTGTGGAGACCTACAAAGATCTCTGAAGTTCGTTATAGATCGTGAAAGAGATTCTAACGTTGAAAATTCATTAACGTTACAATGATCTTCAGAGATCATTGTAGGTTCTGGCAGATTTTTGTAGATCATTGTAGGTTGTTGTAGATTTTTGCAAGTCTCCACAAATCAAAAACCAGTGAACAATTGTTATGTCTCAAAATCCAGATCTATTAAGATCTAATTTGATCACTTCAGATCTAATTTTTCCCAAGATCCCACTTATTTACCACTAGGATGCGAAGTTTCATGTGTCGTCCCTTAGGGTCTGCCGTCGAGGTGCCGTGCAACCTTCGCTCCTACGCTTAAGACGCATCTGTATATAATAGTTAGTAATATAATAAATATAAAAAAATAAAATTTACTATTATTTAAAGTTTTCTACTTACAATATTTAGGGGCGCAGTTAATTTTTAAATTGTGAGATCCAATATATGTATCTTCAATAAATATTATAAATGGGCACATTCATTATAAAAACAATCATCTGTAAAAATAAATATGTATTATAAATAAAATAACTAAATAATGTAATAAATAATACTGTAATGATAACATAGTAATAAGTTATTGAATCTTGTGGGCTAAAATAACTTACAAATAATTTACAAACACATCTATGTGAAAACTAACAATACTCTAATAGGACTCAAAACTGTTACAAGAGGAATTCCTCAGGGTTCCATTTTGAGTCCATTACTATTCAACCTATATCGGGTGTCCCAGATAACTTTTCCAGAATGGGGATCTCAGTATCTATAAGAGATACAGGTTTGGTTAAAACAGATTAATTATTTGCAAGAAAGTGGTGAGTATTATTACACAAAAAAATATTCATAATTCCATGCGGTTTAGGCGGTGTACCAAAAAAATTGAAAATTCCGAAATTCTTTTAATGGCTATAACTTTTTTGTCATAGTAGATAGGTACTTTTCGTAGATGGTTTCTTACAGCACTTTTTTATGTAGAATTGATTAGTGCATTTAGATTTTTTATATCACTTTTACTTTCCGAGTTATGAGCCCTAACTTTAGTTTTTCTTATGGGCCACTAAGTTGGCTATGGCATATTTGAACGTGTTTTTACTCTACTTTACAACGATATTATACTTATTGTCGAAAAAAAAATTATAATGTATTTTTTTAAATAGTTAATTGTTTTCAAATAGTCATTTGTTATTGTGATTTTTGTTTACAATTTTTGTTTTTCATGGCTCACTAAATGTTTGTAATAAAATACTTAATAAATATCACTGACATTTAGTACATCGACTTATTTTCGAAAATAAATGTGACAAGTGACATATCGTTGTAAAGTAGAATAAAAAACACGTTCAAATATGCCATGTTATGCAAAGTTAGGACTCATAACTCGGAAACTAAAAGTGATATAAAAAATCTAAATGCATAAATCAATTGCTTTAAGAAACCATCTACGAAAAGTACCTACCTACTTTGACAAAAAAGTTATAGCCATTTAAAGAATTTCTTAATTTTCATTTTTTTTTGTGTACCACCTAAACCGCATGGAATTATGAATATTTTTTTGTGTAATAATACTCACCACTTTCTTACAAATAATTAATCTGATTTAACCAAACCTGTATCTCTTATAGATACTGAGATCCCCATGCTGGAAAAGTTATCTGGGACACCCGGTATACTATAGGTATCCATAATAGTAAAACCGATTCAGTTAATATTTTACAATATGTAGATGACTTATGCATTTACACAATATGTAAAAGCATACACGAAGGCGCAGAAATACTATCAAGTACTACAAAAATACTCAAAAAATACCTCGAAATATGCGCAAGAATAATCAATATAGTCATCTTCACAAGACATAATATTCCAGACAACCTGAAAAATCTTCAAATAACCGATGATAAAATTCCGGTCGTAAAGGAAATAAGATTCTTGGGAGTATGGCTGGATCAAATGAAATGGAATGTTCACATTGAGAAAACGATTACCACTGCGGAGAAAAGATTAAATACAATCAAACCAAAATCAAAGATTTAATGGCTCCCTCATCCCCCCACCTCGGAAATGTACAGGTGGGTGTTTTTGTGGTTAAATAATAGACTTGGTGATCCCATTGTATCTCTATAAATTTCAACCCTATATTTCAAGTCATTTAAAAGTTATTTAGGTGGCCCCGAACTTTTGAAAGGCACTTTATAATGGATAGTATCATATTAGTATATATTATAAAATTATATAACATGGGGAGCAGCTCGTCACATGCTAAATTATCTGTATGATATTAAGTCGTCCTTGATGAGCACGCTACAACTACTCATTGTCAGCTACACAGAATAATAAATATAATTTATTATGAAGTTTATATTAACTTAAAAATCGAGTATTTAATTAAAATTAAATAAAAAGTTTTAGCGATTTTCGAGTTTCACTGACTCGACTGAATATTTAATAAAACCTTGTTTAAAAAAAAAACACATTTTTAGGGTTCCGTAGAAAACTAGGAACCCTTATAGTTTCTCCATGTCAGTCCGTCCGTCTTCAAAAATTTTTAGATAATAAGATGAAATTTGGTATACGGTCGTAGATTGATGACCCAAAAACAGAAATAATAAGATTTTTGAAAATAACATTTTTTTATATAATTTTCATATAATGAAGTGTTTTGAAAAAAAAATTTCACCTACACCATTGAGTGGGGTGTCGTTAGAAAGGTCTCCTAAAATGCAACAAAAAATGTATCAGAACTTTTTGATTTCAACCCTATAATCACGATGTATTTGCTCTCTAAAGTCTATTTTCTAAACTATCAATTTAAAAAATCTGAAAAAATTCCAGAATGTAGCTTTTAATTAGTACTTTCACTGAAAATTATAACGAACATTATCAAAAATATTTTGGACCCCTCTTTTATAGACTGAAAAGTGAACTCTCATTTTTTCCCCACTTACCCCATTGAGTGGGATGTCATTTAATAGGTCTCGTAAAATGCAATAAAAAATGTCGGATAACTTTTTGATTTCAACCCTTTAGTCACGAAATATTTGCTTTTTAATGTCGCTGTCAGAGCGTCCCCCCCCCTCTATTTTCTAAACTATCGATTCAAAAAATCTGAAAAAAATTCAGAATGTAGCTTTTAATTAGTACTTTCACTGAAAATTATAACAAACATTGTCAAAAATATTTTGGATCCCCCTATCATAGATTGAAAAGTTAGCTCACATTTTTTTCATTTACCCCATTGAGTGGGGTGTCATTTGATAGGTCTCCTAAAATTCAATAATAAAAGCCAAATGAAATTTTGATTTTAACCCTTTGGTCACGAAAATTTTGAAAAAACTCTTTTTTTATAAATCGTAGTGATAATGACTACGGAACCCTATCATGTGCGTGCCCAACACGTACTTGCCCGTTTTATTTATTTGTTTTTATTGACAATATTTTTTGTAGTGTTGCCCTGAGATAAAATATGTGTCACTCTAACGATGACCTTGTTTTGAATTAAATTTAAAAAATCACTAACGTAATTATAATTGTTAATTATAATTATACATATATTATGTATTAAAAAAATAATGTGTTTGTTACTGTGTATGTATATCTAATTTAATATTTTTTATTTGATAATAAATAATAATAATTACAAACATATTAATGCATTTTAACTCACCTATATACAACCAATCACTAAAAATAATGTAAAAAGATTAACTTTATTTAACCACTTATTATACATACATATTATAGTTAATGTTACGTTGACCAACGCTAGTGAAAAATAAAACACATTCGTAATATTGCGGGCGTGGTTTTTTTCTGTGATTCATTTTTAATTTGGCACGTAGGCCAAAGCAATGAACGTGTTGAGTGGGGGTACCTAATGTAAAATAACCGTCGTTTTATCAATGTCCAAAAAGTTAGCCCCCCTCACGCATATTTTTTGTTAATTTTATGTGCAATCGTATGAAATTCGTTTGATAGTCTAATTTTATTATTTGATAGTAATTAGTTTAATTAATGTTTTCTCTATAATAAGAAAACATTTGATTATTAAGTTGATTTTAGGTTAACAATATTCTTTTTTACTATAAAATGTTTGATAGTACAATATTAACATTTAAATATTCAAAATCACGTGTTCCGTTTTTAAAATTCTTTTTTAGGGTTCCAAAGAAACCATATTAATTTCACTTTTTCGTCCGTCCGTCTGTCCTATAACTATATAAGCTAGAACCTTTAAATTTTTACTGAACATGTAAAATGACACTCTAGTAAAACATGTATAAATATTTTGAAAACATATTTTTTTATGAGGGATGCTAAGAAGCTAAAGCCAGGCAAAACAAATATTTTTTTATACCAAGGCATGTGACACACCAAAATGTGTAACCAAACTAGTGTAATTAGACCCTCATTATTATTTTTTCTAAATCAGGGGACTTTAAAGCAAATAAAAAAAAAATAAAATAAATGTATTCCAAGGCGTGTGGGGTATCAAAATGTAGATCTCAATTGATGGAATATGACCATATATTTTATTATTTTTTTAGGTCAAAAATGGCAGCAAGGGGCTGCAAGCAGTAATTTATTTTGCCCCACCCCCCTCTCTAACTTGGTAACTACTGGCTCAAAAAATCTGAAAAAAGAACTTTAAAAACAAGAACGCGGGAATTTTCTATATTTGATTGTTGTTTAAATAAAATGTATAAAATCTGCGAAGATAACAACTATAACAACGATAGGCTTTTATTATCAAACATTTTAAAATAAAAAGGAACCTTCCCGAGTCGAAAAATGAAACTCGTTTTGACGGTATTTATCTGACAATCCTTTGATCTTCATTTAACCGCTTAAAAAAGAAGCCTGGTTTCAAAGTATAACTGGTAAAGTAAGAATAAAACTTTGAAAACGGATTTCTGAAACTGGTCTCAGCGTTTTTAGAAGTACTAAAAGTATATAGGTTTTGAAATTGTTATATAATATATATACTACTTATGTTAAACGTTTGTTAAGAAGACTACATGGTCTAGTGGTTAACGTGCTAGCTTGTAGATCCGATGGTCACTGGTTCTAATCTTGAAGTTTTACAAAGTTAACTTTTTATTTTTATTTACAATTGTTTTTTTCATGTACATATTTCGGCTACCTCTCGTTTAATCGTGGATTTTTTAGGTAAAATATATTGTTTTAGATGACATGTTTCTGGATTAATAAATACAGTGTACGTAAGTAAATTCAATGATTTGTGATGTTAAATAAAAAATAAAATTATTGTTTTAACAAATCAATTATTAAAAACATATACCTACCTATTTATTAATACATTTTTTTTTAGATTAGTTACGGCACTGAGGTATGGATTGCTTATAATTTCTCAGTGTACTAGCCGTAAACCGTATCTATTATTGATAATACTTATTAATGAATTAGTTATAATTTCAATAATAATAATTTCTATCATATATACTAGCATAATTTATATTTTGCATAAAAAAATCGCTAAAATTTATTTACAAAACAATGTTTATTCATCATTTAATCCAAACTTTTTGATATTTTTTTTAATTAACGAAATAAGAATAATAAAAAAATAAAAATATCATGTTAAATATTAGAAAAAAAAGTAATCAAAAAGTTTGGATTATACTTATAAAATATGATGAATAAACATTGTATTGTAAATCATTTTTAGTTATTTTTTTATACAAATTATAAATTATGCTAGTATATATGATAAAAAATTATTATTATTGATATTATAACTAATTCATTCATAAGTATTATCAATAATAGATACGGTTTACGGCTAGTAATACCTTGAAAAACGTTTCCTAATGATTTATGCGATTTTACCGTAAGATATTTTGAAAGAGAAACAAGAGAACCTGTTTCATAATAAATATGGAATAAACGGACAAAACTCATCTTTTTACCGTCAAACTGGATACCTTTTAACATACGAACTCCATTACTATAAATTCCGGTTTTAAAGTATCAATCTTACTTTTTATAATTTATCGCAAAATACCTTCAAAGCAGGCTTCATATTTCGACTCGGGTTGTAAACCTAAAATGAACTCAAAAGTCAATGTAGAGGGGGGGGGGGGGGACTTTCTCATAAAATTTAATTAATAAAAATTAATTAAACTAATAACTATTGCACTTAAAATTAACAAAAGTATGCATTTGGGGAGGGGGGTCTCTTTTTGGACATGTTTGATCAAGGTCAAATTATATTTAGTTTACAAGGAATGGTCCCCAGGCGCTACACTCCGATTTTAATGAAACTTGGTTCATATATTTATCAGGTAAATATATTAACGACACCCATTTTTTAATAATTACCCAAACTTAAGTTTAGCGGGTAAAATCGGCCCATGAAAATGTCGTTATATGAAACTTTAGATAAATCTTTTCACTAGTTTCAATTTGAACAATTTTTTCAGATGAAAAACTACATGTAGGTACAGTTATTTTCTAGACACTGGCTCACTTTTTGAAAAAGTGGAGTGTACAATTAAATGAATGTTTATATCAGGTTGTAACATATGTAAATTCTGTCCGAATTTTTTTTTACGTTTTTATGAATCAATAATTTTTACACCCATGGGCGTACCCAGCATTTTGTCCAGGGGGGGGCAGATTTTTTTTTTTTTATAAACCGATTTAGTCAGTGTGTTTCGCCTAGAAACCCGTGATAAGAGGGGTTATAACAGATGGGTTATTAACCTTTTTAGGTATTGAAGTGCAAAAAAAATGTTGTGTAATGTCCTTATAAATGGGCATTATTGTAAATAAACATTGGGTAATTTTTCCTTTTTTTCTTAAATATTCTATCTTTTCTGTGCTACGCTGTTGCAACTTTGAATTTTGGCTACAAACTTTTTTTCAATCGTAAATTTATTTTTATCATATAGAAGACAAAATATCTACAAAAATGTACTCTACCTATACATTAGGATGGACCAATTTTTTAACCTATCTCGGCTACCCCCCGACATGAAAGTACTCGCAATTCTAAGAAAAAACGCCAATGGAACTATACCTCTACATTCAACTTTAGTTCGGCGCATTTTTGATTGAAAATTTTAAATTTGAGTCCCTTGAATTCAAATAGGTTAAACTAGGAAAAAATTCCCATCAAGCTGAATTTTGGTGGAGACTTTTATTTTGATTTTCTAAGCATACCCTAAAAAGTACCTATTGTTTGGGTCAAGGGTTTTTGTTTTTTAGGGGGTAAAGGGAGGCAAATTCTATTTTTTTGCAAATATCTAAAAAAATATCAACTTTTCGAGGACAATAGTTATGAAGAATATTATAAAATTCTACACAAAAAGGTAACTATACTTTTTTCGTATAATAAATACTTTTCAAGTAAAAAGTTTGGAAACGGGGTTTTCATCCTTCAACCACTTTTTTAAGGGTTCTGGGCTATTTTTTTCGAATTTTACGCCTAAAAATCAATAATAATCAACCATAAAATTGATTGCCACTAAAAGTTGGGATTTTGACACTTTTCACGACACTTTTGACTGGGCACTTAAAAAATTAAGTTTACTTAAAATGTATTGATTATACGAAAAAAGTATAGTTTTCTTTTTTGTGTAGAATTTTATAAGCTACAATTTTCTTCATAACTATTGTCCTCGAAAAGTTGATATTTTTTTTAGATATTTGCAAGTTTAACCTATTTGAATTCAAGGGACTCAAATTTAAAATTTTCAGTCAAAAAAAACTAAAGTTGAATGTAGAGGTATAGTTCTATGGGAGTTTTTTCTTAGAATTGAAAGTACTTTCACATAGGGGGGGTAGTCGAGGTCGGTTAAATTTTGTCAATTCAATTTGGCCCACCCTACTATACATATATGTATGTATTAGTTGTCGATTTTAGTGGGTTTTATTCATTCTATTTTTTTTATTTTAGGTAAAAAATCGATTTTATTTGACTGCTTTATAACATAATAAATACATAAATATGATAGTTTAAATGTAAAAAAATAAAATTAACATTTTTTTGCCTTATATAAAAAGGAAAATGACAACAGTTTTAACAAAAGATTGTAATTTTAAAAATGGTGTTTTTTCTGGATCAAAATTTTAAATTAAAAATCAAATGCACATCATATAATAATAATATAATAACTACCTAATTCATTATCGCGCGTAGCGCGACTTTTTAAAAAAAATAACTCATAACGTGACTCATAAGTGAGTTTTCAGAATGAAAATAAGTAAAATACCTATACATTTTACTTCTTCAATTTCATAAATACAATAGAACTTAGGCATATGCAAATAATTAATCAGCTAAATGTATAGTAAGACAGGTCCAGGGGGGGGCAGCTGCCCCCCCTGCCCCCCCCTCGGTACGCCCATGTTTACACCCATTAACACTTAATCTTCAACATATAGTTCATTGTTACATATAACCTAATAACCTGCTGCCACCTTTCAGGTAATTTTCCAATCTCTTGTCGAAAAAAATCCCTTGGTTTGAATTAAAAAAATAAGGACACTGTATTTTGTATATCTTCGTGGGAATGTAATTTTTTTCCATCAAGAAAATTTTGCAGGTTTCGAAACAGATGATAATCCGAAAGTGTTAAGTCAGGAGAAAAGAGCGGACGTATAAGTTTTTCCCATCCAAGCTCTTTTGTCAACAACTGGACCCAATTTTCCATAGTGGGGGAATTGTGTGGTCAAATTTGGTACACCCTCAACACTCTATCATAGTTATTTGTAAAAAAGTAAAGGTAATAACATAGATTTATACAAGTATGTATTATAATAAAATCTTGCTTAATTTGGAAAAATAAAACCAATTATATTTTGTAGAATATTATTGTCAAGCCGAACAAAGTAAAAAACACGTTTGCAAATTTAAAAAAAAAAGGTTATGCCGACAAAAAAAAATTATTGTACTGTTTTGGATGGGGTTGAGCACAACTCATACCAAGACAACTCATACCGAGACAACTCATACCAGTGGACAACTCATACCACCGTACAACTCATACCACGACAACTCATACCAATGGACAACTCATACCAGGACAACTCATACCACCGTACAACTCATACCAACTATATTTTTTATTTTGCAAGATTAATGTTTTCACTGAGAAAAAAATGTCGTAAGTAAGATTACAGGCCCGTACTGTTCAAATTACGAATTCACATGAACAATATTAAATCATAGGGTCCTAGAATATATATCAAATATATCGTATGCAAACCTTGATTATAATTAAATCAATTTATAGAAAATGTACATACACGTATTAAGTGATATTTTAGGCCCGTATTGTTAAAATATCAAATTCCTGTATACCATAAAGAAACCTTGTTTATAATTTAATTAATTTAAAAACATTGTGCAGACACGTATTAAGTGATATTTTAGGCCCGTATTGTTAAAATATCAAATTCCTGTATACCATATAGAAACCTTGTTTATAATTTAACCAATTATATACATTTTGCAGACACGTATTAAGTGATATTTTTGGCCCGTATTGTTAAAATATTAAATTCCTGTATACCATATAGAAACCTTGTTTATAATTTAATTAATTTAAAAACATTGTGCAGACACGTATTAAGTGATATTTTAGGCCCGTATTGTTAAAATATCAAATTCCTGTATACCATATAGAAACCTTGTTTATAATTTAACCAATTTAAATACATTTTGCAGACACGTATTAAGTGATATTTTTGGCCCGTATTGTTAAAATATCAAATTCCTGTATACCATATAGAAACCTTGTTTATAATTTAACCAATTTAAATACATTGTGCAGACACGTATTAAGTGATATTTTAGGCCCGTATTGTTAAAATATCAAATACCTGTATACCACATAGAAACATTGTTTATAATTTAACCAATTTAAATACATTGTACAGACACGTATTAAGTGATATTTTTGGCCCGTATTGTTGAAATATCAAATTCCTGTATACTATATAGAAACCTTTTTTATAATTTAACTAATTTAAAAACATTGTGCAGACACGTATTAAGTGATATTTTTGGCCCGTATTATTTTGGGATTAACGTATTTGAAATTTAATATTACAACCATTGGAGATTATTATATCTGATACAGCTATATTACGTTGCAAAAACTATATAATAATACGTCCGATTCTCAAGCTAGTAAATGGCAATATATGGACTCTACTTTGAAAAACTTTCTGATGCTGCTCGCAATTGTGTTTCACCTCCGCGCAACGTCCCGCTTAACAATCTTTTGAACACATACATGTCTCTCCACCCCGCGTGCTACGCGCTACTGTTACATAGTGTATATCTCCACAGATGTTTTACAACGGGAAGACAACAATCAGTTTTAAAACAATATTATTTCGTTTCTTAAGGCTAATGCTGAAATGTTCGAGTAAAATAATGCATATTTAAAATTAGATGATTAAACCTACACTAGCAACAATTCATAATTAAATAATCAGGGTCTCACAGTTCGATATTAAATTTATTATAGCAAATGGAAAAATAAATACTGTAAATGCACAAGTTGTCAGGATAGAGAAGCAGCAAATTTTCAAAATAGTTACATTTATACAGGATGCCCCATAAGTGCGTTACAAATAAAAAATATATTTTTTTAAATACAAAGTATATATATTTTTACTTTCTTATACCAATGTATATGAAATATACATATAGTATAAGTAAGTATAGTAAACGCGATTTTTTTCGAAATCCGGATTTTGATGGAATTATCAATTTTGACCTTCCCTGAATCCATTCTGACTATTTTCGCCATGATGTCTGTGTGTCTGTCGGTCTGTCGGTCTGTCTGTCGGTCTGTCGGTCTGTCTGTAGACGCTGTAACTCAAATACGACAAATCGTAGAAAGGTGGAATTTTATACTTAAGATTGATTTTTGCCTGGGATGAAAACCTCCTATTTTTGAAAACGATCATTCAACCGGAAACGGATGTTTACCTACATCGATTTTTGAATTTTTCGAATAACACTGAAACAGTGTGAATTAGAGAAAAATGACAAAGTTGAAAATTGTAGGTAATATTATTATCTATAATTTATGTTCTATTCATTTTTTCGAAAAAAAACAAATTTAATTTTTTTTTTTTTTTTTTACCAAGTATTCGATTTTAAGTACATTTCAAATGGTTCATAACAGAGAAGAAATATCTGCCATGTGTGTCATGGGACTTTCTTATACGTATCACAGAGACTGTACGTGTTTGCTATAGGTACCATGGGTCTTTCTTATACATAATATTGAGAATAAACACTGTACACTCTATTTTATTTAGTTTGCAGTGGTCGCCCGGTGACATGACGGTATGAGTCGTGATCCGTACGGTCAAATCACCAGACAACCAGTATAGATTATTTTAAATAATGATTTTTAAAAAATTATTTCTGGCTAAATCATAAGTGTTGGAAAAAAATGTATGGGGAATTAATTATAGATAATAACATACTCGACATTTTTTATCTAAAACATTTTTGTCTTATTTCAAAAAATTCAAAAAATTACAAGAGTAACCATCCGTTTCCGGTTTAGTGATCATTTTAAAAATAAGGTGGTTGTCTTCCCAGATGAAAGATTATTATAAATATAAAATTACACCCTTCCATCATCAGTCGTTTAGGAGTTATGGTATTTTTACTTTCTTATACCAATGTATATGAAATATACATATAGTATAAGTAAGTATAGTAAACGCGATTTTTTTCGAAATCCGGATTTTGATGGAATTATCAATTTTGACCTTCCCTGAATCCATTCTGACTATTTTCGCCATGATGTCTGTGTGTCTGTCGGTCTGTCGGTCTGTCTGTCGGTCTGTCGGTCTGTCGGTCTGTCTGTAGACGCTGTAACTCAAATACGACAAATCGTAGAAAGGTGGAATTTTATACTTAAGATTGATTTTTGCCTGGGATGAAAACCTCCTATTTTTGAAAACGATCATTCAACCGGAAACGGATGTTTACCTACATCGATTTTTGAATTTTTCGAATAACACTGAAACAGTGTGAATTAGAGAAAAATGACAAAGTTGAAAATTGTAGGTAATATTATTATCTATAATTTATGTTCTATTCATTTTTTCGAAAAAAAACAAATTTAATTTTTTTTTTTTTTTTTTACCAAGTATTCGATTTTAAGTACATTTCAAATGGTTCATAACAGAGAAGAAATATCTGCCATGTGTGTCATGGGACTTTCTTATACGTATCACAGAGACTGTACGTGTTTGCTATAGGTACCATGGGTCTTTCTTATACATAATATTGAGAATAAACACTGTACACTCTATTTTATTTAGTTTGCAGTGGTCGCCCGGTGACATGACGGTATGAGTCGTGATCCGTACGGTCAAATCACCAGACAACCAGTATAGATTATTTTAAATAATGATTTTTAAAAAATTATTTCTGGCTAAATCATAAGTGTTGGAAAAAAATGTATGGGGAATTAATTATAGATAATAACATACTCGACATTTTTTATCTAAAACATTTTTGTCTTATTTCAAAAAATTCAAAAAATTACAAGAGTAACCATCCGTTTCCGGTTTAGTGATCATTTTAAAAATAAGGTGGTTGTCTTCCCAGATGAAAGATTATTATAAATATAAAATTACACCCTTCCATCATCAGTCGTTTAGGAGTTATGGTATTTTTACTTTCTTATACCAATGTATATGAAATATACATATAGTATAAGTAAGTATAGTAAACGCGATTTTTTTCGAAATCCGGATTTTGATGGAATTATCAATTTTGACCTTCCCTGAATCCATTCTGACTATTTTCGCCATGATGTCTGTGTGTCTGTCGGTCTGTCGGTCTGTCTGTCGGTCTGTCGGTCTGTCGGTCTGTCTGTAGACGCTGTAACTCAAATACGACAAATCGTAGAAAGGTGGAATTTTATACTTAAGATTGATTTTTGCCTGGGATGAAAACCTCCTATTTTTGAAAACGATCATTCAACCGGAAACGGATGTTTACCTACATCGATTTTTGAATTTTTCGAATAACACTGAAACAGTGTGAATTAGAGAAAAATGACAAAGTTGAAAATTGTAGGTAATATTATTATCTATAATTTATGTTCTATTCATTTTTTCGAAAAAAAACAAATTTAATTTTTTTTTTTTTTTTTTACCAAGTATTCGATTTTAAGTACATTTCAAATGGTTCATAACAGAGAAGAAATATCTGCCATGTGTGTCATGGGACTTTCTTATACGTATCACAGAGACTGTACGTGTTTGCTATAGGTACCATGGGTCTTTCTTATACATAATATTGAGAATAAACACTGTACACTCTATTTTATTTAGTTTGCAGTGGTCGCCCGGTGACATGACGGTATGAGTCGTGATCCGTACGGTCAAATCACCAGACAACCAGTATAGATTATTTTAAATAATGATTTTTAAAAAATTATTTCTGGCTAAATCATAAGTGTTGGAAAAAAATGTATGGGGAATTAATTATAGATAATAACATACTCGACATTTTTTATCTAAAACATTTTTGTCTTATTTCAAAAAATTCAAAAAATTACAAGAGTAACCATCCGTTTCCGGTTTAGTGATCATTTTAAAAATAAGGTGGTTGTCTTCCCAGATGAAAGATTATTATAAATATAAAATTACACCCTTCCATCATCAGTCGTTTAGGAGTTATGGTATTTTTACTTTCTTATACCAATGTATATGAAATATACATATAGTATAAGTAAGTATAGTAAACGCGATTTTTTTCGAAATCCGGATTTTGATGGAATTATCAATTTTGACCTTCCCTGAATCCATTCTGACTATTTTCGCCATGATGTCTGTGTGTCTGTCGGTCTGTCGGTCTGTCTGTCGGTCTGTCGGTCTGTCGGTCTGTCGGTCTGTCTGTAGACGCTGTAACTCAAATACGACAAATCGTAGAAAGGTGGAATTTTATACTTAAGATTGATTTTTGCCTGGGATGAAAACCTCCTATTTTTGAAAACGATCATTCAACCGGAAACGGATGTTTACCTACATCGATTTTTGAATTTTTCGAATAACACTGAAACAGTGTGAATTAGAGAAAAATGACAAAGTTGAAAATTGTAGGTAATATTATTATCTATAATTTATGTTCTATTCATTTTTTCGAAAAAAAACAAATTTAATTTTTTTTTTTTTTTTTTACCAAGTATTCGATTTTAAGTACATTTCAAATGGTTCATAACAGAGAAGAAATATCTGCCATGTGTGTCATGGGACTTTCTTATACGTATCACAGAGACTGTACGTGTTTGCTATAGGTACCATGGGTCTTTCTTATACATAATATTGAGAATAAACACTGTACACTCTATTTTATTTAGTTTGCAGTGGTCGCCCGGTGACATGACGGTATGAGTCGTGATCCGTACGGTCAAATCACCAGACAACCAGTATAGATTATTTTAAATAATGATTTTTAAAAAATTATTTCTGGCTAAATCATAAGTGTTGGAAAAAAATGTATGGGGAATTAATTATAGATAATAACATACTCGACATTTTTTATCTAAAACATTTTTGTCTTATTTCAAAAAATTCAAAAAATTACAAGAGTAACCATCCGTTTCCGGTTTAGTGATCATTTTAAAAATAAGGTGGTTGTCTTCCCAGATGAAAGATTATTATAAATATAAAATTACACCCTTCCATCATCAGTCGTTTAGGAGTTATGGTATTTTTACTTTCTTATACCAATGTATATGAAATATACATATAGTATAAGTAAAATGTATATGAAATATACATATAGTATAAGTAAGTATAGTAAACGCGATTTTTTTCGAAATCCGGATTTTGATGGAATTATCAATTTTGACCTTCCCTGAATCCATTCTGACTATTTTCGCCATGATGTCTGTGTGTCTGTCGGTCTGTCGGTCTGTCTGTCGGTCTGTCGGTCTGTCGGTCTGTCTGTAGACGCTGTAACTCAAATACGACAAATCGTAGAAAGGTGGAATTTTATACTTAAGATTGATTTTTGCCTGGGATGAAAACCTCCTATTTTTGAAAACGATCATTCAACCGGAAACGGATGTTTACCTACATCGATTTTTGAATTTTTCGAATAACACTGAAACAGTGTGAATTAGAGAAAAATGACAAAGTTGAAAATTGTAGGTAATATTATTATCTATAATTTATGTTCTATTCATTTTTTCGAAAAAAAACAAATTTAATTTTTTTTTTTTTTTTTTACCAAGTATTCGATTTTAAGTACATTTCAAATGGTTCATAACAGAGAAGAAATATCTGCCATGTGTGTCATGGGACTTTCTTATACGTATCACAGAGACTGTACGTGTTTGCTATAGGTACCATGGGTCTTTCTTATACATAATATTGAGAATAAACACTGTACACTCTATTTTATTTAGTTTGCAGTGGTCGCCCGGTGACATGACGGTATGAGTCGTGATCCGTACGGTCAAATCACCAGACAACCAGTATAGATTATTTTAAATAATGATTTTTAAAAAATTATTTCTGGCTAAATCATAAGTGTTGGAAAAAAATGTATGGGGAATTAATTATAGATAATAACATACTCGACATTTTTTATCTAAAACATTTTTGTCTTATTTCAAAAAATTCAAAAAATTACAAGAGTAACCATCCGTTTCCGGTTTAGTGATCATTTTAAAAATAAGGTGGTTGTCTTCCCAGATGAAAGATTATTATAAATATAAAATTACACCCTTCCATCATCAGTCGTTTAGGAGTTATGGTATTTTTACTTTCTTATACCAATGTATATGAAATATACATATAGTATAAGTAAGTATAGTAAACGCGATTTTTTTCGAAATCCGGATTTTGATGGAATTATCAATTTTGACCTTCCCTGAATCCATTCTGACTATTTTCGCCATGATGTCTGTGTGTCTGTCGGTCTGTCGGTCTGTCTGTCGGTCTGTCGGTCTGTCGGTCTGTCTGTAGACGCTGTAACTCAAATACGACAAATCGTAGAAAGGTGGAATTTTATACTTAAGATTGATTTTTGCCTGGGATGAAAACCTCCTATTTTTGAAAACGATCATTCAACCGGAAACGGATGTTTACCTACATCGATTTTTGAATTTTTCGAATAACACTGAAACAGTGTGAATTAGAGAAAAATGACAAAGTTGAAAATTGTAGGTAATATTATTATCTATAATTTATGTTCTATTCATTTTTTCGAAAAAAAACAAATTTAATTTTTTTTTTTTTTTTTTACCAAGTATTCGATTTTAAGTACATTTCAAATGGTTCATAACAGAGAAGAAATATCTGCCATGTGTGTCATGGGACTTTCTTATACGTATCACAGAGACTGTACGTGTTTGCTATAGGTACCATGGGTCTTTCTTATACATAATATTGAGAATAAACACTGTACACTCTATTTTATTTAGTTTGCAGTGGTCGCCCGGTGACATGACGGTATGAGTCGTGATCCGTACGGTCAAATCACCAGACAACCAGTATAGATTATTTTAAATAATGATTTTTAAAAAATTATTTCTGGCTAAATCATAAGTGTTGGAAAAAAATGTATGGGGAATTAATTATAGATAATAACATACTCGACATTTTTTATCTAAAACATTTTTGTCTTATTTCAAAAAATTCAAAAAATTACAAGAGTAACCATCCGTTTCCGGTTTAGTGATCATTTTAAAAATAAGGTGGTTGTCTTCCCAGATGAAAGATTATTATAAATATAAAATTACACCCTTCCATCATCAGTCGTTTAGGAGTTATGGTATTTTTACTTTCTTATACCAATGTATATGAAATATACATATAGTATAAGTAAGTATAGTAAACGCGATTTTTTTCGAAATCCGGATTTTGATGGAATTATCAATTTTGACCTTCCCTGAATCCATTCTGACTATTTTCGCCATGATGTCTGTGTGTCTGTCGGTCTGTCTGTCGGTCTGTCGGTCTGTCTGTAGACGCTGTAACTCAAATACGACAAATCGTAGAAAGGTGGAATTTTATACTTAAGATTGATTTTTGCCTGGGATGAAAACCTCCTATTTTTGAAAACGATCATTCAACCGGAAACGGATGTTTACCTACATCGATTTTTGAATTTTTCGAATAACACTGAAACAGTGTGAATTAGAGAAAAATGACAAAGTTGAAAATTGTAGGTAATATTATTATCTATAATTTATGTTCTATTCATTTTTTCGAAAAAAACAAATTTAATTTTTTTTTTTTTTTTTTACCAAGTATTCGATTTTAAGTACATTTCAAATGGTTCATAACAGAGAAGAAATATCTGCCATGTGTGTCATGGGACTTTCTTATACGTATCACAGAGACTGTACGTGTTTGCTATAGGTACCATGGGTCTTTCTTATACATAATATTGAGAATAAACACTGTACACTCTATTTTATTTAGTTTGCAGTGGTCGCCCGGTGACATGACGGTATGAGTCGTGATCCGTACGGTCAAATCACCAGACAACCAGTATAGATTATTTTAAATAATGATTTTTAAAAAATTATTTCTGGCTAAATCATAAGTGTTGGAAAAAAATGTATGGGGAATTAATTATAGATAATAACATACTCGACATTTTTTATCTAAAACATTTTTGTCTTATTTCAAAAAATTCAAAAAATTACAAGAGTAACCATCCGTTTCCGGTTTAGTGATCATTTTAAAAATAAGGTGGTTGTCTTCCCAGATGAAAGATTATTATAAATATAAAATTACACCCTTCCATCATCAGTCGTTTAGGAGTTATGGTATTTTTACTTTCTTATACCAATGTATATGAAATATACATATAGTATAAGTAAGTATAGTAAACGCGATTTTTTTCGAAATCCGGATTTTGATGGAATTATCAATTTTGACCTTCCCTGAATCCATTCTGACTATTTTCGCCATGATGTCTGTGTGTCTGTCGGTCTGTCGGTCTGTCTGTCGGTCTGTCGGTCTGTCTGTAGACGCTGTAACTCAAATACGACAAATCGTAGAAAGGTGGAATTTTATACTTAAGATTGATTTTTGCCTGGGATGAAAACCTCCTATTTTTGAAAACGATCATTCAACCGGAAACGGATGTTTACCTACATCGATTTTTGAATTTTTCGAATAACACTGAAACAGTGTGAATTAGAGAAAAATGACAAAGTTGAAAATTGTAGGTAATATTATTATCTATAATTTATGTTCTATTCATTTTTTCGAAAAAAAACAAATTTAATTTTTTTTTTTTTTTTTTACCAAGTATTCGATTTTAAGTACATTTCAAATGGTTCATAACAGAGAAGAAATATCTGCCATGTGTGTCATGGGACTTTCTTATACGTATCACAGAGACTGTACGTGTTTGCTATAGGTACCATGGGTCTTTCTTATACATAATATTGAGAATAAACACTGTACACTCTATTTTATTTAGTTTGCAGTGGTCGCCCGGTGACATGACGGTATGAGTCGTGATCCGTACGGTCAAATCACCAGACAACCAGTATAGATTATTTTAAATAATGATTTTTAAAAAATTATTTCTGGCTAAATCATAAGTGTTGGAAAAAAATGTATGGGGAATTAATTATAGATAATAACATACTCGACATTTTTTATCTAAAACATTTTTGTCTTATTTCAAAAAATTCAAAAAATTACAAGAGTAACCATCCGTTTCCGGTTTAGTGATCATTTTAAAAATAAGGTGGTTGTCTTCCCAGATGAAAGATTATTATAAATATAAAATTACACCCTTCCATCATCAGTCGTTTAGGAGTTATGGTATTTTTACTTTCTTATACCAATGTATATGAAATATACATATAGTATAAGTAAGTATAGTAAACGCGATTTTTTTCGAAATCCGGATTTTGATGGAATTATCAATTTTGACCTTCCCTGAATCCATTCTGACTATTTTCGCCATGATGTCTGTGTGTCTGTCGGTCTGTCGGTCTGTCTGTCGGTCTGTCGGTCTGTCGGTCTGTCTGTAGACGCTGTAACTCAAATACGACAAATCGTAGAAAGGTGGAATTTTATACTTAAGATTGATTTTTGCCTGGGATGAAAACCTCCTATTTTTGAAAACGATCATTCAACCGGAAACGGATGTTTACCTACATCGATTTTTGAATTTTTCGAATAACACTGAAACAGTGTGAATTAGAGAAAAATGACAAAGTTGAAAATTGTAGGTAATATTATTATCTATAATTTATGTTCTATTCATTTTTTCGAAAAAAAACAAATTTAATTTTTTTTTTTTTTTTTTACCAAGTATTCGATTTTAAGTACATTTCAAATGGTTCATAACAGAGAAGAAATATCTGCCATGTGTGTCATGGGACTTTCTTATACGTATCACAGAGACTGTACGTGTTTGCTATAGGTACCATGGGTCTTTCTTATACATAATATTGAGAATAAACACTGTACACTCTATTTTATTTAGTTTGCAGTGGTCGCCCGGTGACATGACGGTATGAGTCGTGATCCGTACGGTCAAATCACCAGACAACCAGTATAGATTATTTTAAATAATGATTTTTAAAAAATTATTTCTGGCTAAATCATAAGTGTTGGAAAAAAATGTATGGGGAATTAATTATAGATAATAACATACTCGACATTTTTTATCTAAAACATTTTTGTCTTATTTCAAAAAATTCAAAAAATTACAAGAGTAACCATCCGTTTCCGGTTTAGTGATCATTTTAAAAATAAGGTGGTTGTCTTCCCAGATGAAAGATTATTATAAATATAAAATTACACCCTTCCATCATCAGTCGTTTAGGAGTTATGGTATTTTTACTTTCTTATACCAATGTATATGAAATATACATATAGTATAAGTAAGTATAGTAAACGCGATTTTTTTCGAAATCCGGATTTTGATGGAATTATCAATTTTGACCTTCCCTGAATCCATTCTGACTATTTTCGCCATGATGTCTGTGTGTCTGTCGGTCTGTCGGTCTGTCTGTCGGTCTGTCGGTCTGTCGGTCTGTCTGTAGACGCTGTAACTCAAATACGACAAATCGTAGAAAGGTGGAATTTTATACTTAAGATTGATTTTTGCCTGGGATGAAAACCTCCTATTTTTGAAAACGATCATTCAACCGGAAACGGATGTTTACCTACATCGATTTTTGAATTTTTCGAATAACACTGAAACAGTGTGAATTAGAGAAAAATGACAAAGTTGAAAATTGTAGGTAATATTATTATCTATAATTTATGTTCTATTCATTTTTTCGAAAAAAAACAAATTTAATTTTTTTTTTTTTTTTTTACCAAGTATTCGATTTTAAGTACATTTCAAATGGTTCATAACAGAGAAGAAATATCTGCCATGTGTGTCATGGGACTTTCTTATACGTATCACAGAGACTGTACGTGTTTGCTATAGGTACCATGGGTCTTTCTTATACATAATATTGAGAATAAACACTGTACACTCTATTTTATTTAGTTTGCAGTGGTCGCCCGGTGACATGACGGTATGAGTCGTGATCCGTACGGTCAAATCACCAGACAACCAGTATAGATTATTTTAAATAATGATTTTTAAAAAATTATTTCTGGCTAAATCATAAGTGTTGGAAAAAAATGTATGGGGAATTAATTATAGATAATAACATACTCGACATTTTTTATCTAAAACATTTTTGTCTTATTTCAAAAAATTCAAAAAATTACAAGAGTAACCATCCGTTTCCGGTTTAGTGATCATTTTAAAAATAAGGTGGTTGTCTTCCCAGATGAAAGATTATTATAAATATAAAATTACACCCTTCCATCATCAGTCGTTTAGGAGTTATGGTATTTTTACTTTCTTATACCAATGTATATGAAATATACATATAGTATAAGTAAGTATAGTAAACGCGATTTTTTTCGAAATCCGGATTTTGATGGAATTATCAATTTTGACCTTCCCTGAATCCATTCTGACTATTTTCGCCATGATGTCTGTGTGTCTGTCGGTCTGTCTGTCGGTCTGTCGGTCTGTCTGTAGACGCTGTAACTCAAATACGACAAATCGTAGAAAGGTGGAATTTTATACTTAAGATTGATTTTTGCCTGGGATGAAAACCTCCTATTTTTGAAAACGATCATTCAACCGGAAACGGATGTTTACCTACATCGATTTTTGAATTTTTCGAATAACACTGAAACAGTGTGAATTAGAGAAAAATGACAAAGTTGAAAATTGTAGGTAATATTATTATCTATAATTTATGTTCTATTCATTTTTTCGAAAAAAAACAAATTTAATTTTTTTTTTTTTTTTTTACCAAGTATTCGATTTTAAGTACATTTCAAATGGTTCATAACAGAGAAGAAATATCTGCCATGTGTGTCATGGGACTTTCTTATACGTATCACAGAGACTGTACGTGTTTGCTATAGGTACCATGGGTCTTTCTTATACATAATATTGAGAATAAACACTGTACACTCTATTTTATTTAGTTTGCAGTGGTCGCCCGGTGACATGACGGTATGAGTCGTGATCCGTACGGTCAAATCACCAGACAACCAGTATAGATTATTTTAAATAATGATTTTTAAAAAATTATTTCTGGCTAAATCATAAGTGTTGGAAAAAAATGTATGGGGAATTAATTATAGATAATAACATACTCGACATTTTTTATCTAAAACATTTTTGTCTTATTTCAAAAAATTCAAAAAATTACAAGAGTAACCATCCGTTTCCGGTTTAGTGATCATTTTAAAAATAAGGTGGTTGTCTTCCCAGATGAAAGATTATTATAAATATAAAATTACACCCTTCCATCATCAGTCGTTTAGGAGTTATGGTATTTTTACTTTCTTATACCAATGTATATGAAATATACATATAGTATAAGTAAGTATAGTAAACGCGATTTTTTTCGAAATCCGGATTTTGATGGAATTATCAATTTTGACCTTCCCTGAATCCATTCTGACTATTTTCGCCATGATGTCTGTGTGTCTGTCGGTCTGTCTGTCGGTCTGTCTGTAGACGCTGTAACTCAAATACGACAAATCGTAGAAAGGTGGA
The DNA here is from genome assembly GCA_949319165.1 of Sialis lutaria. Lineage (NCBI taxonomy): Eukaryota > Metazoa > Arthropoda > Insecta > Megaloptera > Sialidae > Sialis > Sialis lutaria. Next base: position 25,672,817 of record OX439239.1, on the reverse strand, counting down.
ATTTTATACTTAAGATTGATTTTTGCCTGGGATGAAAACCTCCTATTTTTGAAAACGATCATTCAACCGGAAACGGATGTTTACCTACATCGATTTTTGAATTTTTCGAATAACACTGAAACAGTGTGAATTAGAGAAAAATGACAAAGTTGAAAATTGTAGGTAATATTATTATCTATAATTTATGTTCTATTCATTTTTTCGAAAAAAAACAAATTTAATTTTTTTTTTTTTTTTTTACCAAGTATTCGATTTTAAGTACATTTCAAATGGTTCATAACAGAGAAGAAATATCTGCCATGTGTGTCATGGGACTTTCTTATACGTATCACAGAGACTGTACGTGTTTGCTATAGGTACCATGGGTCTTTCTTATACATAATATTGAGAATAAACACTGTACACTCTATTTTATTTAGTTTGCAGTGGTCGCCCGGTGACATGACGGTATGAGTCGTGATCCGTACGGTCAAATCACCAGACAACCAGTATAGATTATTTTAAATAATGATTTTTAAAAAATTATTTCTGGCTAAATCATAAGTGTTGGAAAAAAATGTATGGGGAATTAATTATAGATAATAACATACTCGACATTTTTTATCTAAAACATTTTTGTCTTATTTCAAAAAATTCAAAAAATTACAAGAGTAACCATCCGTTTCCGGTTTAGTGATCATTTTAAAAATAAGGTGGTTGTCTTCCCAGATGAAAGATTATTATAAATATAAAATTACACCCTTCCATCATCAGTCGTTTAGGAGTTATGGTATTTTTACTTTCTTATACCAATGTATATGAAATATACATATAGTATAAGTAAGTATAGTAAACGCGATTTTTTTCGAAATCCGGATTTTGATGGAATTATCAATTTTGACCTTCCCTGAATCCATTCTGACTATTTTCGCCATGATGTCTGTGTGTCTGTCGGTCTGTCGGTCTGTCTGTCGGTCTGTCGGTCTGTCTGTAGACGCTGTAACTCAAATACGACAAATCGTAGAAAGGTGGAATTTTATACTTAAGATTGATTTTTGCCTGGGATGAAAACCTCCTATTTTTGAAAACGATCATTCAACCGGAAACGGATGTTTACCTACATCGATTTTTGAATTTTTCGAATAACACTGAAACAGTGTGAATTAGAGAAAAATGACAAAGTTGAAAATTGTAGGTAATATTATTATCTATAATTTATGTTCTATTCATTTTTTCGAAAAAAAACAAATTTAATTTTTTTTTTTTTTTTTTACCAAGTATTCGATTTTAAGTACATTTCAAATGGTTCATAACAGAGAAGAAATATCTGCCATGTGTGTCATGGGACTTTCTTATACGTATCACAGAGACTGTACGTGTTTGCTATAGGTACCATGGGTCTTTCTTATACATAATATTGAGAATAAACACTGTACACTCTATTTTATTTAGTTTGCAGTGGTCGCCCGGTGACATGACGGTATGAGTCGTGATCCGTACGGTCAAATCACCAGACAACCAGTATAGATTATTTTAAATAATGATTTTTAAAAAATTATTTCTGGCTAAATCATAAGTGTTGGAAAAAAATGTATGGGGAATTAATTATAGATAATAACATACTCGACATTTTTTATCTAAAACATTTTTGTCTTATTTCAAAAAATTCAAAAAATTACAAGAGTAACCATCCGTTTCCGGTTTAGTGATCATTTTAAAAATAAGGTGGTTGTCTTCCCAGATGAAAGATTATTATAAATATAAAATTACACCCTTCCATCATCAGTCGTTTAGGAGTTATGGTATTTTTACTTTCTTATACCAATGTATATGAAATATACATATAGTATAAGTAAGTATAGTAAACGCGATTTTTTTCGAAATCCGGATTTTGATGGAATTATCAATTTTGACCTTCCCTGAATCCATTCTGACTATTTTCGCCATGATGTCTGTGTGTCTGTCGGTCTGTCGGTCTGTCTGTCGGTCTGTCGGTCTGTCGGTCTGTCTGTAGACGCTGTAACTCAAATACGACAAATCGTAGAAAGGTGGAATTTTATACTTAAGATTGATTTTTGCCTGGGATGAAAACCTCCTATTTTTGAAAACGATCATTCAACCGGAAACGGATGTTTACCTACATCGATTTTTGAATTTTTCGAATAACACTGAAACAGTGTGAATTAGAGAAAAATGACAAAGTTGAAAATTGTAGGTAATATTATTATCTATAATTTATGTTCTATTCATTTTTTCGAAAAAAAACAAATTTAATTTTTTTTTTTTTTTTTTACCAAGTATTCGATTTTAAGTACATTTCAAATGGTTCATAACAGAGAAGAAATATCTGCCATGTGTGTCATGGGACTTTCTTATACGTATCACAGAGACTGTACGTGTTTGCTATAGGTACCATGGGTCTTTCTTATACATAATATTGAGAATAAACACTGTACACTCTATTTTATTTAGTTTGCAGTGGTCGCCCGGTGACATGACGGTATGAGTCGTGATCCGTACGGTCAAATCACCAGACAACCAGTATAGATTATTTTAAATAATGATTTTTAAAAAATTATTTCTGGCTAAATCATAAGTGTTGGAAAAAAATGTATGGGGAATTAATTATAGATAATAACATACTCGACATTTTTTATCTAAAACATTTTTGTCTTATTTCAAAAAATTCAAAAAATTACAAGAGTAACCATCCGTTTCCGGTTTAGTGATCATTTTAAAAATAAGGTGGTTGTCTTCCCAGATGAAAGATTATTATAAATATAAAATTACACCCTTCCATCATCAGTCGTTTAGGAGTTATGGTATTTTTACTTTCTTATACCAATGTATATGAAATATACATATAGTATAAGTAAGTATAGTAAACGCGATTTTTTTCGAAATCCGGATTTTGATGGAATTATCAATTTTGACCTTCCCTGAATCCATTCTGACTATTTTCGCCATGATGTCTGTGTGTCTGTCGGTCTGTCTGTCGGTCTGTCGGTCTGTCTGTAGACGCTGTAACTCAAATACGACAAATCGTAGAAAGGTGGAATTTTATACTTAAGATTGATTTTTGCCTGGGATGAAAACCTCCTATTTTTGAAAACGATCATTCAACCGGAAACGGATGTTTACCTACATCGATTTTTGAATTTTTCGAATAACACTGAAACAGTGTGAATTAGAGAAAAATGACAAAGTTGAAAATTGTAGGTAATATTATTATCTATAATTTATGTTCTATTCATTTTTTCGAAAAAAAACAAATTTAATTTTTTTTTTTTTTTTTTACCAAGTATTCGATTTTAAGTACATTTCAAATGGTTCATAACAGAGAAGAAATATCTGCCATGTGTGTCATGGGACTTTCTTATACGTATCACAGAGACTGTACGTGTTTGCTATAGGTACCATGGGTCTTTCTTATACATAATATTGAGAATAAACACTGTACACTCTATTTTATTTAGTTTGCAGTGGTCGCCCGGTGACATGACGGTATGAGTCGTGATCCGTACGGTCAAATCACCAGACAACCAGTATAGATTATTTTAAATAATGATTTTTAAAAAATTATTTCTGGCTAAATCATAAGTGTTGGAAAAAAATGTATGGGGAATTAATTATAGATAATAACATACTCGACATTTTTTATCTAAAACATTTTTGTCTTATTTCAAAAAATTCAAAAAATTACAAGAGTAACCATCCGTTTCCGGTTTAGTGATCATTTTAAAAATAAGGTGGTTGTCTTCCCAGATGAAAGATTATTATAAATATAAAATTACACCCTTCCATCATCAGTCGTTTAGGAGTTATGGTATTTTACTTTCTTATACCAATGTATATGAAATATACATATAGTATAAGTAAGTATAGTAAACGCGATTTTTTTCGAAATCCGGATTTTGATGGAATTATCAATTTTGACCTTCCCTGAATCCATTCTGACTATTTTCGCCATGATGTCTGTGTGTCTGTCGGTCTGTCTGTAGACGCTGTAACTCAAATACGACAAATCGTAGAAAGGTGGAATTTTATACTTAAGATTGATTTTTGCCTGGGATGAAAACCTCCTATTTTTGAAAACGATCATTCAACCGGAAACGGATGTTTACCTACATCGATTTTTGAATTTTTCGAATAACACTGAAACAGTGCGAATTAGAGAAAAATGACAAAGTTGAAAATTGTAGGTAATATTATTATCTATAATTTATGTTCTATTCATTTTTTCGAAAAAAAACAAATTTAATTTTTTTTTTTTTTTTTACCAAGTATTCGATTTTAAGTACATTTCAAATGGTTCATAACAGAGAAGAAATATCTGCCATGTGTGTCATGGGACTTTCTTATACGTATCACAGAGACTGTACGTGTTTGCTATAGGTACCATGGGTCTTTCTTATACATAATATTGAGAATAAACACTGTACACTCTATTTCATTTAGTTTGCAGTGGTCGCCGGGTGACATGACGGTATGAGTCGTGATCCGTACGGTCAAATCACCCGACAACCAGTAAAATTACATGAGTAAACATCCGTTTCCATCTTATTGTTAGTAATTATGTTAAACAAAATTCGTTCGATACATAATTTATAAAATAATATTTCTATAGTTTATGTCTCATTCATTTTACTCTATTTTTTATTAGTTTGTCAGAAATATCCTTCACTAAAATAAAAATCACGTACACTGTTCACTGTCATTATTACGTATAAGAAAGTCCTGTGGCACACGGCAGATTATTTTAATTAATAAGCATTTATTTTTCTGGGCATTTTGATATGGACATATGTGGCGTTATACTGAGCGGTTTAGAAATTATGACCATTATTGTAAGAAAATTGGAATATTTTAACACCTTGTCGTTTTCAAATTACAACAAAATAATTTTGTTCTTTGTTGATAGTAGTTTTGGGACAGTAGCGTAACTATATAAATGGGGACCCCTCACAATAATAATTATTGCTTAGAATTTTGAAGGGATGTAAATATTTGAGGTATGGATACGTAAACGTTCGAGAAAAATTGATTTATGTTAAAAAAATACAATACTAAAATGAAAAACAGTAAATAACACCCCAAATTTTCAAGTTTTTGATATTTAATTTTAGATTTTTAAAATAAAATAACTGAAAAATCAGCTTTTTCACCAAAAACTTTATTGATCGTTTCGATTCTAAAAAAAAAAAAAACACAGCAATTACAAAAAAAAAATTGAACCTACTTTTTTCAAAAATTTTAAATGCAACATCCTATATATTTTCACATTTTCGAAATGCATATTCAACTCTAACCAAATTTACTAAACTTTATTCTGTACCTAAATTAAACCGTTAAAGAGTTATTTGAAGATTTTTAAAATCTTAAAATATTTTATAAAAATAATCCAACTTTTTTATAATCCGATAAACAGTTCGTTTAAAAACAACTAAACAAACTAATATATCTTACAAACTTTAACAACAGAAAAATCGAATTGTTATTTGATTTCATCAAAATGCCCAGAAAAATGAATGATTTTAAATAAATCAATAAAAGTAATAAACTTTGTATTATAAAAATATATAACTTTAATGTGTAACGCACTTGAGTACAGTGTAGACACAACTATTTAACTATATCCAATATTTATTGCTTTTCTATCCTGAAACTGTTAAAAGTTTTGTTATAGTTAATTATACGGGATTAACAGATCACTCAATACGTATCTATAAAAAAAGAAATTGATTAAATATAATATGAACAAGGTTTTATATAGTAAATAGTATATTATTTGAATTTGTTATTTTTACAATACTAGTTTAAAATATCACTTAATACGTAGCTGTACAATGTTTTTAAATTGATTAAATTATAAAGAAAATTTCTATATACAGGGTGTCCCAGGACTGTGTCAAAGCTCAATATTTCATTTAATATAATGAATTGGAAGAAAACTTTAAATGCAAAAGTTGTCAGACGAGAGGAGCGGCATAATTTAAAAATAGTTACATTTATACAGAGTGTCCCATAACTGCGTTACAAACCAAAGTTATGTTTTTTTAAATACAAACTATATATTTTTATTTGATAATCTAAAAGCATTCAATTTTCTGAGTATTTTGATGTATCAAGTATGGGATTATACAGAGGGGTTTAGAAATAATGACCAATTTTGTAAGAAAATAGGAACATTTTCAACGCCTTGTAATTTTCTAATTACAACAAAAAAAATGTATTCTCTGCTGAAAGTAGTTTTGGTATATTCTCTATTATTGCGATATTACGTTTAACACTTACAACATTGTATTATTTGTACAGGGTGTGTCAAAACACTGAACCTAGTTTTTTTCAAAATTTTCAAATAGAACACCCTATATATTTTTACATTTTCGAATTGCCTGTTAAATTCACAACACATTTTACAATTCATGTTCTATACCTAAATCCAGCCGTTAATAAGTTATTAATTTTATTTTAAAATCTTAAGATGTTTTATAAAAACAATACAACTTTATTATAATCAATAAAACAGTTCGCTTAAAAACAATTTAACAAACTAATAGAACGTACAAACTTTAACAACATAAAAATTTAATTATTTTATGGAATATAATAAAGTTGTATTGTTTTTAAAAAAATCTTAAGATTTTAATATAAAATTAATGACTTATTAACGGCTGGATTTAGGTATAGAACATGGTTTGTAAAATGTGTTGAGAATTGAACAGGCAATTCGAAAATAAAAAAATATATAGGTTGTTCCATTTGAAAATTTTGAAAAAAACTAAGTTCAGTGTTTTGATACACCCTGTACAAATAATACGATTTTGTAAATGTTTGACATAATATCGCAATAATAGAGAATTTGCCAAAACTACTTCAAACAGAAAACAAATTTTTTTTGTTGTAATTAGAAAATTACAAGGCGTTGAAAATGTTCCTATTTTCTTACAAAATTGGTCATTATTTTTAAACCCCTCTGTAAAATTCCATACTTGATACATCAAAATACTCAGAAAAATGAATGCTTTTAGATTATCAAATAAAAATATATAGTTTGTATTTAAAAAAAAACATAACTTTGGTTTGTAACGCAGTTATGGGACACTCTGTATAAATGTAACTATTTTTAAATTATGCCGCTCCTCTCGTCTGACAACTTTTGCATTTAAAGTTTTCTTCTAATTCATTATATTAAATGAAATATTGAGCTTTGACACAGTCCTGGGACACCCTGTAGAATAATATGAATTTGTTATTTTAACAATACGGACCTAAATTATCACTTAATACGTATCTGCAAATTGTTTTTAAATTGGTTAAATTATAAACAAGGTTTCTATATAGAATAATATGAATTTGTTATTTTAACAATACGGACCTAAATTATCACTTAATACGTATCTGCAAATTGTTTTTAAATTGGTTAAATTATAAACAAGGTTTCTATATAGTATATATGAATTTGTTATTTTAACAATACGGGCCTAAAATATCACTTAATACGTATCTGCACAATGTTTTTAAGTTAATTCAATTATAAACAAGGTTTCTATATAGTATACATGAATTTGTTATTTTAACAATACGGGCCTAAATTATCACTTAATGCACGTCTGTACAATGTTTTTAAATTAATTAAATTATAAACAAGGTTTCTATGTGGTATACAGGAATTTGTTAATTTAACAATACGGGCCTAAATTTTCACTAAATACGTGTCTGCACAGTGTTTTTAAATTAATTAAATTATAAACAAGGTTTCTATATAGTATACAGGAATTTAATATTTTAACAATACGGGCCTAAAATATCACTTAATACGTGTCTGCACAATGTTTTTAAATTAATTAAATTATAAACAAGGTATACAGGAATTTAATATTTTAACAATACCGGCCAAAAATATCACTTAATACGTGTCTGCACAATGTATTTAAATTGGTTAAATTATAAACAAGGTTTCTATATGGTATACAGGAATTTGATATTTTAACAATACGGACCTAAAATATCACTTAATACGTGTCTGCACAATGTTTTTAAATTAACTAAATTATAAACAAGGTTTCTATATGGTATACAGGAATTTGATATTTTAACAATACGGGCCTAAAATATCACTTAATACGTGTCTGCACAATGTTTTTAAATTAACTAAATTATAAACAAGGTTTCTATATGGTATACAGGAATTTGATATTTTAACAATACAGGCCTAAAATATCACTTAATACGTGTCTGCACAATGTTTTTAAATTAATTAAATTATAAACAAGGTTTCTTTATGGTATACAGGAATTTGATATTTTAACAATACGGGCCTAAAATATCACTTAATACGTGTATGTACATTTTCTATAAATTGATTTAATTATAATCAAGGTTTGCATACGATATATTTGATATATATTCTAGGACCCTATGATTTAATATTGTTCATGTGAATTCGTAATTTGAACAGTACGGGCCTGTAATCTTACTTAATACGACATTTTTTTCTCAGTGAAAACATTAATCTTGCAAAATAATAAATATAGTTGGTATGAGTTGTCCCTGGTATGAGTTGTACGGTGGTATGAGTTGTCCTGGTATGAGTTGTCCCTGGTATGAGTTGTCCCCTGGTATGAGTTGTCTCGGTATGGGTTGTCCCGGTATGATGTGTCTCGGTATGAGTTGTCTTGGTATGAGTTGTGCTCAACCCTTTTGGATGGAACAAAAACGACAAATATATTTTTACCATAAAGTTTAAGAACTAATATATACATTTATGTGTTTGTTACAGTTCTAAAGTGTATATCAAACAAATGCAAAAATTTATAATAAAATACAACACAATTACCCCTCACCCATTTCTTTAATACAAAAATATGCATAGGCTTAAAAATAAAATTAGATATGGACCTTATGTAGAACTAATTGAACTCTTCAAAACTTCCATGATAATTTCGTTGTATCTCTTATAGTTTACTGCCACTTTGACTTGCGTAGCTAATTTAGTTACTGCTCTGCTATTTTGAGTGATAGCGTTATGATATGTAAACTATAGAACTTCTTATATAACAAGGAACACTTTGGTACAAGTTACATCAAAGCGATCGAGTAATTTTCAAGATTACCTACCTTAAACAGATATGAAAAACAACTTGCGAAGTTAATTTATTCACAGCTGAGCTTTTTGAGTGATAGCGTGATGATATGTATCCTACAGTACTTCTGAGATTTCAAGGAAAATAACCTCTAACCAGTGACGTCGCTAGGGGGAGTGGTGACACCCGGGGTGATCCGCCCAGCCCCTTCCCCCGCCTCTAACAAACACACAAAGTTTCTCTCTTTATAATAATTGAAGATAATTAAATTATTAATATAATATATGTAATAATATAATGATAGTGTTTATTCTCGATATTATTTTATTTTAAATAAAAATACCCGATCTATAAAACAAAGAATATCTGTACAAGAAACCAGTTTGATTAGAAAATTTAATAATATTTTTAATTTCGAAAATACATTCATAAAATTTACATAAACACGAATAGGAGATTTGGGTGATAAATAAGCTATTTAAAACATTTCCTAAAATCTTAATAATAATAATAACTATATAGCTTTACTGAAGTTTGGAAATAAATTATACATTTTATGTATTAAGCGGCAAATGTGGCGCAACTAAGAATAGATATTAATGAATAGAAAAAATGGAAAAATTACAAAAAAAAATCAGTAGTTTGAATATTTGCAATATATCTCATAATTTGACAATATTAGTTAATTTTTTTTTGATAATTTAATATGTAAACTTATCATAATTGTGAAACGCTAGTGTGCGTCAACATTACCTTGGCTAATGTTGGCGCATTTGATTTTAGTACAGATTTTCATAAGATGAAAATGATCTTAACCAAATTTTGTAATCGGATGTGAGTATGACCCTTAAAACGATGTTTTTGAGTCATTACCCCCCCCCCCCTTACTCCCGTCTTTTTTACATTATAACTTGATATAAATAACACATTATAATAAACGTAATTTTACCTAAATGAATACATTCTAATAATAATATGTATAAAATTGACATTTTAAATGCAACCAGAGAGAATACAGTTGTAAAAATGATAATATTACACTCATCGCTTGATTAACCGACCTTTGATTTACCGGCAGCTTGAATGACCGACGGGCCAAACGCGCGATGTGCCGACCTTCTCCAATCCCCTCCATAATACTACCGTGATTGCTATATTTTTGCGCGAAATTTAAATTCACCAATCAACGTTGAGGTTGGCACGATGGTGGGGGGCCCCTCTCGACGTCGGCAATTCAAGCGGTTCAATTACCTACTACGTCGGTTAATCAAGCGGTGAGTGTAATAGATATAACGAGCCCTAACCGTCGAATTTTCAAAACGTTAATTAATTTTACATCTAGGAGAGGTAATTTTTAGAAATATTTTCAGATATTTTAAGTTGATATTTCAAATGTTGAAAATGCAAAATTAGTAGGTACCTATACATAGAGTGAAAATAGATTTTTCGAGCACGATAATTCCTTCTCAACGAAAATTGGTATCTACACTTTAAGAAACCCATAAACTTAGTCAACCAAAGAATGCAGAGTTAGTTTTCCAAGGGGTGAATAACTTTTTTCGCGATTAACTTCAAAATTTAAAATTTTTAAGATATACTGCTTGTCACAATTAGTGGGACACTTTTTCAATGTAGTACAGTTCTGTTAAATATTATCATATTAATTTGAAAATTCAGATAAATCATTAATGTTGATTCATTTCGAGTTACAGATTTGTCCGTTCATCAGTTGGGGGTGTGCAATCCTTAGAAGGGTGAAAAATGGAAAATGGCATTTTCAAGTATTGAAAAAAAAAGTTTAAAAACTGATTATTCCAAGACAATGATAAAATTCAAATTAATTTTTATATGTAGAAATCATTTGGACCCTAAAGGTATAAAGTATTTTTTAAACAATATTTAATTCTACTTACCTTCTTTTATCATCCACTATGTTTAGGTCAACGGATATATAGAAAAATAAATAAATAAATTTAAAAAGTATTGATGGGTTGTTAGAAATATTCACAATAAATGCAAAACAATTGCAATAAAATTTGTTGTTTTTAACCACTTTTTAATATTTATTTATTTCTAACGACACAGGTAAAAATTTACAAAATAAATATTAAACTGTACCAGTACCTATATAAAAACAAGTTATAAGGGCAGGTATCAATCCTTAAAAACTAAACCACCCCCGATAATAGGGTTGAATCCGTTTAAGATTAAATTCAATTGTGATTTTATTAAAAATCAATTAAATCAGTTATTTGAAGATTAAGGTAATTCGATCAGTGCCATAGAATATACTACGCTAATGAAAAAGACAACAATTTTTTATGCAATATATAGAAAATATATGAACATCTAAAAATGTCTTTTAGCGAATTTTTCGAAGAAAAATATAGCTATTGCTATCACCATCATGACGCAACTTCGGAAAAAAACTATATATCTTTATCAAACTTGATCTCGAGATCACGAAAATGAGGTTCGTTAAAAACTTTATATATATATATATATATATATATATATATATATATATATATATATATATATATATATATATATATATATTTATATATATATATATATATATTATATATATATATATATATATTATATATATATATATATTTTTATTCTAGCCCGGCCCGTTCAAATGACGCGAAATCTTTGGTTTATGAAAGGATGCTAGTTTGTTAGTGTGATGTATATATATATATATATATATATATATATATATATATATATATATATATATATATATATATATATATATATTATATATATATATATATATATATATATATATATATATATATATATATATATATATATATATATATATATATATATATATATATATATATATATATATATATATATATATATATATATATATATATATATATTATATATATTATATATATATACATCACACTAACAAACTAGCATCCTTTCATAAACCAAAGATTTCGCGTCATTTGAACGGGCCGGGCTAGAATAAAAATTTTTGAAGTATACTAAAGAGGGTGATTAATGCTTGACAAAAATAACATTTTTTTTTTTCAAAAAAGTTAATATTCATTTTTTTATTTTTTCAGACTCCTTTCATTAACAACCATTTAGCGTCTTAAGATATACCTTTATATTGTCCGCATCTAGAAGCGTCCTTCTGTATATTTTCTTTTATTCTGAGCAATTATTAGCGTCTTGCAGGATTGCCAGATTGAACTTCTATTGTGTTCTGATAATTATTGGCTTAAATGTGTGTAAATATATTTTGTACGTGATGAATCGAGATTTATTATCATTACGATTTTTTTAAGTCGATATGCTTTTTATTTTCTTATGAAAAACAAATGATTTTAGTATTTTATTTAAATTATGTACCTATATGATGTTCATGCTTTCATTATATATTTTTAATATTAAAAATAACAGGTGTAAGTAAATTTCAAATAAATGAAAAATGTATTCATACAGAAAATAACGTGCCCATTTTATATTATTCCTAATTTGATTTTTATAGTAATAATGAAAAATATTGTAAAGACTGAATGAAATAAATCCATATTTGATCATATTTCAATGGTTTCTGAATCAATCACGTCAGCTAGTTTATAACTTTATAGCAAATCAGTTATAACGACAAATTGGTCGTCACAGAAATAAAGTGCCGGTGCCTCGCTCAGTGAAGATGGGGGTGGATTAAAAAAAAGAAAAGATAAATAAAATAGAAATTATACGAATTATAAAAGTTATAAAATTTAATATGGGCGCCACGTGGTCTTTAATCAGAGGTACCACAAAACTCTACTGATTCTGTTGACTTCTGTAAGGGGAAGAATTTTGTTAAGTAGGTTGTTAATAAAATTGCGCTGGTTAATTTATTCTCAAGCTTTATTCTTAATAAGCAAAATACAACCCTGTTGTTGTCGCACTGATCTATACTCAACGAAGGTATCCACCGTAATGGGCGTAAAATGGGTCACGCGCATAGACATAGAGAAAATTCTCCTTTACTTAAGGCATGTTAACTGCCTTACCGACTATTGTCAACATAAGTTCTGCTATTCGCCAATAGATGGCAGATAAAGATACAAAAAGACTTAACATAAAGCAGGCCTCTGTTGACAAATCTGCGTTTTGTCAATAAAAATTTTGAAAAGTCAAATATGAATATAAGATCAATTACAACAACATTTGAGTTTGATTCGATACATAACAATATTATCTTAAATCTAGTGCAAATTATAATATAAAATAATCAATGAAAATATTTACAATATAAAGTAACGTAAGGTTCAGTCTTTTTCTTTATAAATAACATAATATTGTCTTATTAATCTAATTTTATCATCCTATTTGTTTTAGATATTCATAATATGTATTTAATTTGAAATAAAGTTAAATCGAATGATAAATATTGAAAATTAAGCTATTCGACTAGTATCGGAAACAAAATTATAACCTATACATATGTTTACATATTATTACACAAAAAAAAGTGTTTAAGCAATTCTGTTAGCTTTGAATGAAAGTGTCTTTATAGATATAAAGATATTTAAGCTATTCTGTAAAACATCAGAATAGAAAGTTTATATAAAATTCAAAAAACAAATTTAAATTATTCTGAAGTGCTCAGAATAAAAATTCAAAAAAGAAATGGAAAAGTTTTTCCTTTATACACTATTCACTTGATGCATCTCGGAGAGGTAACACTGATAAGTTCCTTACAGCTCGCTTGATGATTCCAGCCTTGGTTTTTAAAGATACTACTCGAACAATATTATCTGGACCTGGGTGTAGCTCTATTACGCGTCCAAGTCTCCAGTTGCTCGGGGGTATGTTGTCTTCTTTTATGGCAACCAGGGCTCCGAGGTGGACATTTGGTTGATTTAACTGCCATTTGTGTCGTTGCTGCAAGGTGTGTAAAAATTCTGATCGCCATCTTTGCCAAAAGTGGTTGAGCATATACTGCAAGTGTTTCCATCGATCCAGTTTGTTCACTGGTGGCTCCGCTACGATTGGTGTTGGTAGGCTCGTCAGTGCATCTCCGATTAAAAAATGCCCAGGGGTAAGTGCATTGAGATCGTTGGGGTCTGAGGATAAAGGTGTGAGAGGACGGGAGTTTAAGCAAGCCTCGATTTGAGTAATTAAAGTGATTAATTCCTCGTAAGTGAGAATAGTTGTACCTATTGTACGACGTAAATGAAATTTAATTGAACGTACTGATGCCTCCCATAATCCACCGAAATGGGGAGAACGTGGAGGTATAAAATGCCAGTTAAGGCCTTTATTTGTAAAATAATTTAACTGTAATTTATATTTTTCAGATTTTAAAATTTCAAATAAATCGTTTAGTTCGTTATTGGCTCCTGTAAAGTTAGTACCATTATCAGAGTATATATTGGCACAGATTCCTCTGCGAGCTATGAAACGTTTAAGAGCACCTATGAATGCGTCGGCAGTCAGGTCGGTGACTACTTCTAAATGAACTGCTTTTGTTGAAAAACAAACAAATGTAGCTACATAAACTTTATGTGAAACTTTGCCTCGCTTACGGAAATCAGTTGCCAAAAAATACCCACAATAATCTACTCCACAATTATAAAAAGGTCTATTTAATGTTAATCTATTTTTAGGTAAATCACCCATTATGGGTTTTAAAAACGTTGGATTAGCTTTTCTACATGTAATACAATTAAAAATAATTTTTTTTGTTATTACTTTTAAAGAAAGAGGCCAATATTTTTGTCTAATAGAAGCCATAACTGCTTGAACTCCACCATGCAACAAACGCCTGTGTTCCGCTTCGATCAGTAGTTTTGTGAAATTACTATCGGAGGGTAATAAAATTTGATGTTTTTGATAATAAGTTAAATTTGGCGCCTGTTTCAATCTACCACCTACACATAAAATGTTATTTTCATCTATTATAGGGCAAAGCGTAGCAAGTTTGCTGTTTTTTGACACTTGCCCTTTCTGAAGTAAATTTTTTATATCTTCAGCAAAAGATAATTGCTGTACTAGATGTATTAATTTTAAAGTTGCATTTTCTAATTCATTAGCATCTAGTGGACCAGCACGTTTTGTTAAAGTACGTTTGCAATTGTTAAGAAATCGTGTACAGTAAGCGAAAACTCTTATTAATTTTGAAAATGATGAGAATTTGTCCTGCAAATGACTCGACATTATGTTACATAATGAAATGTGTTTCGGTTTAGCTCTTTCTAGGTCCATAGACATGTCCCACAGATTCCGAGGCCAATTTTCATTATCTAATCTTAACCATGATGGACCGTGCCACCATATATTTGAGTTTATCAGTTGTTCAGTAGTACAACCTCGTGATATTAGGTCAGCGGGGTTGTCTGCTGAATCTATATGATACCAATCAGAGTTTTTTGTTAATGTATGAATTTTTGAAGTTCTATTTGCTACGAACGTTTTCCAATTACTGGAATCTCCCGATATCCAGGATAATACAATAGTGGAATCGGACCACCAATAAAATCTGTGAATTTTAATGCGCAAAGACGAAATTAATTGATTACTTAGTTGTGCCAAAAGCAAAGCTGCACATAACTCTAATCTAGGCAATGAAATCCTTTTAATGGGAGCTACCCGGGACTTTGAGGTTAAAATATGAACATAATGATTATTCGCGTAATCAGTGGTTCTCAAATAAATACATGCTCCATAAGCTTTTTCACTAGAGTCTGCGAAACCGTGCATTTCGACTGCTATGTTGTCCGAAACAACAGTATTGCGTGGAATTGATAATTTTGTTAAATCCTGCAATGATATTAAATAACGTAACCAAGTTTTTTGTAACGTAGAAGGTAATATTGCGTCCCAGCTACATTTGAGTTTCCACAATTCTTGCATAATTATTTTTGCTACAATTATGACAGGAGAAATTAAATTTAATGGGTCGAAAGTTTGTGATATTATTGACAACACCATGCGTTTGGTAAATGTTTGATTAGTATTTATGTTGTTACAACGATAATATATTAGATCATTTAAAGGATTCCAATGAAGTCCGAGCGTTTTCATTGTATCAATTTTGTCTGTAATAGTTAATTGGTTTTGCATATTGGCACTTTCCAGCAACTCAACATTGTTGGATGTCCATTTATGAAGTTCTAAACCATATAATTTAAATAAATATGTTAAATCAGTTTTTAACTTGGATAAAATATCTAATGAATCACTACTGGTTAAAAGATCATCTACAAAAAAGTCAGAAAGGATTGCTTTAGCAGCTTCTGGATACTTGTCAATATTATCATATGCAATCTGATTTAGAGCTCGTATAGCTAAATATGGTGAGGAAACGACACCATATGTGACCGTGTTTAATTTATATGACCTGATGGGTTCGTTTTCATTATCTCGCCATACAATTTTTTGAAACTGTCTATGTGTTGGGTGTATTAAAATTTGTCTGAACATTTTACTTATGTCAGCAGATAGTACAAATTTATGTGTGCGAAATCGTATTAAAATTTTGTATAGATCGTTTTGTAGTTTCGGACCTGTCATTAATACATCATTTAAAGATAGATTAGTTGTCGATTTACAAGAAGCATCAAAGACAACTCTTATTTTTGAAGTTAAGCTTGCTTCGCGAATTATAGCATGATGTGGTAAAAAATGTTGTTGATTAGAATCATTGAACTCATCTAGCTGGTTTTGCTCGAGAGACATATGGCCTAACGAGATATATTCGTTTATAAAATTTTGATATTGTGTTTTAAGAAACAGGTCTTTATTCAATTTATTTTCCAAAGAGATAAATCTTTTGATTGCTATTTCTTTTGAAAGACCTAATTGTGATAAATTTTCACGAAAAGGCAACTGAACTACAAAACGACCTGATTCTCGGATAGTGGTTAGATTAAATAAATTTTCACAAAGATTGTCTTCTTCTGAAAGTGTTGTGGCAGGTGTGTCATCCTGCGGCAGCTCTTCTATATTCCAAAATGTGGTTAATTGTCTTTGCAATGTTTCGAGGCTAAAATTACAACAAACTGAGTCTGTTCCCGTTATTTGATTAGGAAGGCGACCTGAGACGATCCAACCTAATTTAGTGTTTTGAAAAACTATATTGTCATTGTTTGTGAGTATTTGCCCAGTGCAAATACATTTCCAAAATACTTCAGCCCCGATCAACAGGTCAATAGAACCGCTTTTATAGAATAATTCGTCTGCTAATGAAATATTTTTTGGTAAATTGAAATCATTTACTTGGTATGTTATTGAAGGTAAATTGTTTGTGATTGTAGGTAAGACTAAGCAAAAAAGATCTGTTTTAAAAGTAGAATTTATAGACATCATACTAATTTTGATTGTTTGTTTGCTTTTAGCTTGCGCTTTATTTATCCCCTGAATAAAAGTTTCTTGGGAATTAGGAGATAATTTTAGTTTTTTACAAATAGATTCGCTTATAAAGTGTGATTGGGACCCGCTATCAAGAAGCGCTCTTACTTTGATAGGGTTTCGATATTTGTCCAGTATAAAAACATTGACTGTGGGTAATAAAATATGCGAATAATTTTGATTTGCACTGTAGCTCGCTGTAGCCACAGAGGCATTAACCTGTTGACCGGGATTGTTATCAAGAACAGGCTCAGTTCGCTGTTGACTCGATTTGTGTTCCGGAACAGTTCTTAAATCGTTTTGATTATTAAAATGCAATAGCGTATGGTGGCGCTTTTTACAAATTTGACATGTCGAATAAGATCGACAAGAGAATGTATTGTGATTTGATCTGAGACAATTTAAGCACAGTTTGGCTTCTTTTGCTGCTTTTTGTCGCTCTATAGGAGAGATCGACTTAAATTTTTCACAATTGTATATTGAATGATATGCTTTTTTGCAGATATGACACGAATAATTTGTATTATCTGCTTGTGTTGTTTGATGGTATGAATTTACTCTGGTCTTTCCTTTGGAATTCGATTCTGTTGAATCGTTTCGCTTGACCTGTAAAGATTCTAAAATTTGACATTTCGAAGATAAAAAAGTCATAAGACTAGAAAAAGTAGGTATAATATCATTGCAGCTTTCCTTTTCCCATTCGCGTTTTGTGTTGTGATCTAGTTTAGATGTGACGAGGTAAACCAAAATAACGTCCCATGAATCTGTGGGCATATCTAGCGCCGAAAGAACTCGCACCGATTTATTTACCGTATCAACCAATTTTCTAACTAAATCAAAAGACTCTTTTGTGATAGCTGGTAGATTGAACAGTTCTTTTATTTCGTTAAATATAGTGAGCCTTTTATTGTCATATCTACTCCTCAACAGGTCCCAAGCCGTGTCATAATTCGCTTCCGTGACATTTAAAGATTTTATTAAATTGCTAGCTTCATCTTTTAATGATGCATGTAGATAGTGAAATTTTTGAATTTTCGTTAACGATTCATTATTTTCTATTAAAGATTTAAATGTTTCCGAGAATGGTTGCCATTCCCGGTAAGAACCGTGAAACGTAGGTAATGTCAGCGACGGAAGTTTGACTTGGGCTGTTGCAGGCGCAGAAAATGACTGTAAAAGGGTTGTGTTATGGTCTGGTGTATGTTCATCAATATAGTTTTCAATTTTTGAAATTAAGTCGTAGTAAGTATTTTCGAAACTATCTCGTTCAACTGTTTGTGCATCAACGTGTTCAGCATCTATGTACTCTATTTGATTTTGTAGGTCCTGAAATTCAGGCCACGAGGATGAAACTTTAGCCAGACGTAACTTTAATTGTGTTAAATTTTGAGTCTCTTGCTCTGTAAACGTAGCAAAATAGTTTGCTAGTTTTGTCAGCTGAGATTTGATGATACCTCTTCTGAACGTGAGGGGTCTTAACTCTTCAGTAGTCATAACGAATAAAATTTTTATGTACGAATTTGAAAAGAAAATAAATAGCAAAAAAATGTATATATAATAAATATTATATATAGAGTATGTTTGTACGTATTCTTACAGTTAAAAAATAATGTTTTAACCTATATTTATAAAAACACGTGTTTTGAAATTTATGTTAATATCGAGTTGCTTTGAACAAATATATTGGAAATGAGGAAGGGAATTGAAAAAAGGACTCAATGCACCTACCTTTGCATTCCGATGGTTGAACTCGAGCTTGATTACGGCTGATGTCTTCGTTGATTTCTTGAATGTTAATTTTTTGAAATGGCGGCTTGGCTTATATTTTATATTCTTGTATATGGTGTAAGTTACTTATCTTGATATTGCTTCGGTACGAAGGACCATTTTTATGTTAAGTAGGTTGTTAATAAAATTGCGCTGGTTAATTTATTCTCAAGCTTTATTCTTAATAAGCAAAATACAACCCTGTTGTTGTCGCACTGATCTATACTCAACGAAGGTATCCACCGTAATGGGCGTAAAATGGGTCACGCGCATAGACATAGAGAAAATTCTCCTTTACTTAAGGCATGTTAACTGCCTTACCGACTATTGTCAACATAAGTTCTGCTATTCGCCAATAGATGGCAGATAAAGATACAAAAAGACTTAACAAATTTTATTATATAAGGATCACTCATCAATAAAACTAATATGTAAATAAAATGCTTTATCTTTGTAAATAAGTAAATATGTAGATATGATATAGACAAAATTATAATTGCACTGATTCTTCATGTATAATAATTCGTTATAAAATAAATTAATAATATTCTGGATATATTTATATCTATGATGTAAAATTCTGACTAACGCCTCTCGGGCACTAATGGGGTGACAAAATTAACAAGAGTGCGATTTCAAAATATAAATTGAAATTGTATGAGTGGCAATCAGGCTAAAGTAGCCGGTCACTAACGTTGTAAATAAAATGGTTAAAATCGTGCGCTCTAGCGTTATGTTATCACTCTTTAATGCTACATAAGCATAAGATTATAAATAACAAAAATCGTACCTTGTAGGTGGATGTCGAGATGTGGCCACACCAAGAGAGAGGGTTCCTAAAAGAAACTGTTAGCCAAATTTTATTCGTAATCCTATGTTATATGTACAAACTTATTCTAATTAATGAACTAACAATAATAAAAAACTGTAACACTAACAATACGCACAACACACGTCGATTATTATTGACATAAAAAACTGACAGGTTAAACACGACTCTACTAAAGACTTTCGCGGTACTCACTCCGCACAACACTCTGACTGATCGCGTAACTTTATGGGCGCAATTGGGTGGGCGTTAAGGGCACTAATACTGGTAGCAACGTCCGTGATACTCCTATCGTTCGGCGGGGCTGGACCACCACTCCCCGTCGTCTGGGTTCCTTGGCAGAAATTCTCCTTCGTACTATCGAAGTGAGTCTAGATGGACCTCCAATTCTAAACTCTCTACAATTCTCCAGGATCTCCTCAACAATCGGATTTAGCTACTTATTTTGTGCACCCTACACACACTTATCGCCGTGTACTACCGACTGCCGGTTAACGCTGTACCCCGACTTGCAAGGACGGGTGTACTTGCCGTTACGTCAGATCTTAGTTTATAAGACTTAAAATCGCTTGCCGCCAACGATATTAAGATAAATTTTAATAGCAATAGTGTAAAAGTATGGACATTTCAAGAAATATTCAATAAATATCGAAAGATATTGAAGATTAAAATATTAAATAAAGTTAAAAATTACGAGCAGGGCCGGATTAAGGAGGAATAAAATAAAGAATTAAAAATGAACCGTTACACAGTAATAACATAATACCTAACTAATACATATTCTTTATATTTCAATTTTCAATTGTGATATTGTAAGTTGTATTAAATATCAATAATATATAAAATAATTCACTTCTGAAAAAGTAAAAAGGTAAAACAAATTCATCAATAAAATTGTTTTTTTATTTTTTTTTTATTTACAATTTACATAACAAAAAATACATTATATCAGATATTTTAACAGTGAATTACATATTCTATATTCTGTACTTTCATAATCTAACATTTATAAATGTTTCATTCGGTATCGAAATACCAAAATGTTTCTTTTAAACACCGTAAAATAGATTTTAAGTGGACTGTACGAAATAGGTTAAACGAAATATAACATTGTTGATTCATACAACTGCATATATTAGTACAAAGAAACGGCTTACCTCTATAGTGGTACCCAAGTACGGCTCTGCTCTTCCCAAATACAATTATCAGGATTGGAGGATAAAAAGGATATTAATTGTAATAATTCAAACAGCTATCCATGCGACTTCTAAGCACGTTCCTTTGATCGAAATCACCTTTATATGCAATACAATGATCACTTGCAAACACTTAAAATAAATCAGTAACTTCACAAAAATAACGGAAAACTAAATACACTATTCGATATATATTAAACTATATCTATAACATTCACATAAACGATTCTCAAATAAAATATAAACTCTACACATGTAACTATAATGTATACACTTCTGTCAGGGTCCAATGTTCACGTATATCTTTGTAAGAGACAACAATCGAACATTTACCGACACGAATATACTATATCTTTTCCAATAGGAATTGACACCTAACCTTGGTCAAGAGTTCAGACAGATCTAACCTTTAAAGTCAAGAGTCCACAGGCATCTAACTTAAGTTATCATGCCGGTTCATAGGGTATTCAAAAACGCGGTAAAAGCTACGGCGCAAGACTGCGCGGCCAGACCGGCGCACACAATAAAGTTTGTTATATTAAAATAATGACAAAATAAGAAGATGAATTATAATAATATGTATAATTCAACGCCGCGCCCGCCGTCGGCTAAATAATGCAATTGTTTTACGAAATTATAAAAACAGCTGCATTTAAAAATAAAAAAAAGAATAGATATAACATTTTAATACACATAGGTACTGAACTAAATTATTAACAAATTTATTAAACATGTCCTCTTTTCTTAAGATTAAATAAAATAAATAATATATTATATATCATTAAAAAACACACGTGCACTAATGTTATTAAAAATCACAACACCTTTTTTTAATTATTTATGTACAAAACAATATACTTATATCACATAAATCCCTTCGACATTATATAAGACATTCTCTACTTTGTAAATCTAATATTTAAAACACTAATCAATTAAAATTATTGTAAGCAAAATATCACAAATATCCATTATCCCCTTCATATGTCGTAGGCCATAGGCATAGGTATATGTATAGCTGTACATGCGCGCGAAATTTAAAAATTACATTTTTAAATTAATTTTTTATGTTTTATATTTCATTTAAACTTGAGATCGATCTAGAATTAGTTTATTGGATATAGATAAGTCTTAACATTAATTAATCAAACGTTATTTTAATAAATACCTATATCGTTTGTTTTCCGATTTCTGAATATTACAAAAATTTCAGTTGAAACAATAATCAGTTAAAATACATAATTCAAATTATTGTAAGCATGTCATTGGTATATAACTGTACATGCGCACGCATCTGCCGCGAAATTTAAATCTACATTTTTAAAATTGTTCAATTATTTTTTATATTTTATTTAAACTTGAGATCGATCTAGAATTAGTTTATTAGATATAAATAAGTTTTAACAATAACTAATCAAACGTTATTTTATTAAATATACCGTTTGTTTTTCGATTTCTGATTACTACAAAAATTTCAGTATCTTACATGGATTTTTTTTTTATTAAAACCATAAAAATTTGTGACAAATTTTACTAACAAAAACAGTTATTTCATATACTTTATCAAAGTATATTTTCAATGTAATTAAAAAACAATACTTACTTATGCTATATGTTCCTATATTTCATATACATGTGTATAAGAAACTATTATATAAGAAAGTAAAAAATGTTTCTTAATGCAATTACTCTCAAAATATTTTAAGAAATCCTGGATAATGTTTATATCGAATAACTATTTCTAATAGAACTATTGGGATATTGATATTACGTAGCTGTCTATTCAAAACCAAATATTCAATATCCAATACGATTGCATCGAAACCGCATCTGAAATAGAGTTTTCGGAAAGTAAAGCCAATTTGTCGAGACAGTATTCAGTTCGTTAACGGTTTCTTCTGACAAACAATATTACCTAGGTACTTTATTTTACTACTCAGTTATCACTCTACGACACGAATGGATTTTCAATAGTGTCCGACCAAACATTCTACTTCGACCAATTATCAGCTTCGGTTAAAATCAACCCGAAGGTTTTGCTGAAGCTAATGACTGAACTTCGATATAAGAAGTATAATGATATATCGTCCCCTACAAAGTAAAGTATCATATGTATAGTGCTTACGATACTTCGTCTTCATTTAAGGTACGATATTTGAATTTATTTCATAAATGTCCATGAAAATGATACAATTTTGAACTTTATTCATCTGAAATATTAAAAATCAATAATAATTGCTTGTAAATAATAGAAACAATTGAAATTTAAACATAATTATTTATTTATATAATATATACACAACATTGACAACATAATATGTATTTTAACGATCAATCATATTATATTTAATTGTTAAAACAAATAAAATTAATTGAATAATAGAAGTAATACAATTTATGCCTTCTTAAATATTATTTATAGATTAACGACATTAGTTTTGGAGCTAATCAAATTAACTAACAATATTTGACAGCAATTCATTTGAGTTTATTATCAATTATCCAAACTTGAAGCGTTCGAACACAGACTTACGATACAATTAATTGATCTTTTGCGTAAACGATTTGGTTATTGGTTAACTTTTTGACGAGATACGATCTAAATTAGAGCTGGGCGCGTGAGTAAATTTTGCTCACGATCACGAACGCTCACGAGCAAAATTTTTTTAGTCACGCCCGCTCACTCACGGTCTCAGAAATAAAAATCACGATCACGCACGCTCACGAATTGTATTTTTTTACTCACGCCCGATCACGCACGGCGGGTCACGGTCGTGACACGATTTAATAATATGAAATAAATAAAATGTTTAATTAATTTTTTTTCGTGCAATCTAATATGTGTATACTTTATATTTGTATTATTTCTTTTAAACTACATTTTTAGTGCAAATAATAACAAAAAAATGGATAAAATGGAAATAAAACATAGTATGTAATAGTAACAACCAATACATTTTAAGATCTGGGGGATTATTAACGTGTCGACAGAGGGATTTTAAATTTATTTCAAGTTGGCAACGCTGACTATTAAATTTTACAGTGCTTCTTCTTTGAAATTCTTATTGTAGTCAATTGTAGCATTTCGTATTAACAATTAAATATGTGAAACGAATCCAAACGTATAATTCTAAAAATATGCATAGTCACGACTCACGGACTCACGCACGACAAAAATTTACTCACGCACGGTCACGCACGATTGTTTTATTGTTACTCACGATCACGCACGCTCACGATCCAATATTTGAAAATCGCTCACGCTCACGCGGGTCACGGCCGTGACACGGCGTGACCCGAAGAATTCACGGCCCGCGCCCAGCTCTAATCTAAATTTTCTGTTACCGAACACTGTTTTTAATAATGTATTCACAATGTCTTTCTTGTTGAATCTTGTAATAGATAACTAATCGTTTAACCATGCGTTTACCATAAACCAAACTGAATTTTGACAGTTACTTGAATATCTTATATTATTAATTTGAATCTTCAACCTGCTAAATATATATTCCTGACAGGGTTGGCAAAAACCCGGGTTTTTTTAAAAAAGCCCAGCCCACCGGGTTTTATTGGTTTTTAAATCCGGGTTTTTTTGGGTTTTATTGGTTTTTTTTTAAATTAAGAAAAGACATATAAAATATATATTTTTTACACAGAAAAAATGTATTCAAATGATGTTGATTGATGTAATTGCGTCTAAAATAGGAGTATTGTCCTCAATGTTTTCATTATATAAAAAGGTCCATCGAATTTCCAAATATAGTTTTCTATAATGTCTTTTTTGAATGGCCTAGTAACAAAATAAAAAAAAAATACTATTTTTAATATGTTAATTAACTGTTCGAAATGGTTTCCGATTTTTTCAAGACCTATTTTGAAACTCGACAAACATAATTAAATGTTTATCTGGTAATGCCCAGTATTATTGAATAAAAAGATTACAATAAATATGTAAAAATATTTAAATAATTTAATTTTAATTTAATATTCAAAGTGAGTCTGGAAGACAAAAGTTAATAATAATTAACAGAGAACCAAACATAACTTTCATGTTCCATAATATTTTTCTTATACTATTTAAAATATTTAAAAAAATACTAGTTCTGTAATATACTCAATAACATAAAACAAAATGTAGAATAAGAATCTGAAAATTTGAATTAAGTTGCATTAGGAAACGTGAATTAGAAAACGTAATATTTTATTATTTAAAATTGAATTTTGTGCATGTTTTTCTTTCCTTTTAATAGCTGCTTTCGATCTATAAATAAATAAATGTCCTTTAGGTTCGATTGAACCATCAGTTCAAAATTGGCGAGATACACCTCGCAAAGTTCCCTTTTTATATGATATTAGGTACAAAATTTCAAATATTTCCAAATCCCCTAATTCGATAATCCCCAAAATCAATAGGTCTAAAGTACTTACTAAGGCAAACATTTTCCCCAAAAGTAATTTAAATTTTTACAATATACTTATCGTGAAAATTCTTCACCCAGACAGACACATGCACAGCCGCCATACGGAAAATATCAGTATTTTACATTGAAGTTATATGTATAGTACAATCAGAATCTGATTTTTATCTCGGACACAATTTTTTGACGGTATTACAATACCATCTTACAGAGAAAAAATATTTAAATCCTTTATTCGAGAATGTGGGTTATTTCTAAAGAAATTATTTAAAATATTTATTTATCATCAGTTTTAAAACAGGCACTGTTTATTTTTGAGAAATAATAGAAACCATTTTGAACATTTATCATTACAGTCTTTTTTTATTAATCCAAAATGGATTAATTCTAATTGTAGTAAAGGGGGTTAGTATTAAAAAAATGAGGTTGCCGTCATTCTAGATCTTCTCTCATATTGTCGAAACGAGTGATATTTGATAACTTTTTAGGTCTAGACAAAAAGTTATTTGTTTTAAACTTTTCAAATCACAGATAGAGCCTGTATGTATAGGTACAATTAGTACTATTACCACTGTTATTTTAATTATAAATAAAATATATAGGCCTAGAATGATTGTATTACAATTATTTCGTTACAAAATAAAATATTTCATTCAAATATACCCTAAAATAATAAAATTTAAAAAAACCCAGTGGGTTTTTTTAAGTCAAGTTGCCCAAAAAAACCCACCCGGGTTTTTTTGGGTTACCCAGTGGGGAGCCAACCCTGATTCCTGATGAAGATATTTTAATTGGCAATTGCTTTCGATTTCCTGTAAAAGAACAAAATAAATCAATACCATAAAATAATAAATATATCAGTAGATACATAATTTAATAATTATAAATAATAATTAGCCACATGTTTTGTAAATTACATGATAATTAAAATGATAAGTACCAAAGTATCTAGGTCTTAAGGATTAAACAGCATTTAAACGGTTTATAACATGCATTTTAATTTAATAATATTTGAGGTTATAAAATTTTTAATATATTAAAATAAAATATATGAGGCGTGTATTTCCAAAAGCCGCCAACTCCACTTTTTCCAATTATCGCGGTTTAAAACTTTATTTGGTACATTTTTCAATAATGAATTCGTTTCTTAGATTGTTTACTTCCAAACAACGCTAAATTCGGAACAAATCTAAGTTAAAATTTACTTTTCATTCCAAACGCCGCTAACTTATATTGAGGTTAATTCCAGAATCCGCTATATCCGTTAATGACCAATCAGAACACGCGAATTTGAAAAATATCAATATGGCCAATAATGGCTGAGTGTTAAATTCATGTAAATTTGTGCTTGTGGTTTTTATTAATTATTTACTGAAAACATGTGTAATCTGGCAAAAAATGTTGAAAAAGTTCTACCTAATAAAGGTAGAAAGTGGAAAAGTCAACCACATCTTCGGAAGAAGAATGTAGAACGTGAAAAAAGATGAATCAAAAATTCCATTTTTTATATGAATTACTATGAGTTAATTACCTTTGAGCGAACCTATTGAAGAAAATGATAATTTTGTTTAAAATTGATTAAGATTAATATTATGTAAGAATATATGATTATATTTTTTCATGATATTATAAATTTTATTAAATATCCTGTACAATCAAGCAATTACAACTAGAATCTTTTCCTATTCCCGCTAACTCCATAGATGAGATCAAATATCCGCTATCTCCAAATTTACATTCAATTTTCTCAGCCTATAGTAAGTTAATTTGGTATAATCTTGGTTTAATTATATAATTGATGGCAATACTTTCGAGAAAAAATAAAAGTTAATCTATGGATACAAAGACAACGTGTAAAGAGATATTTTGCCCTCCTGCATATTGACTTGGTCTGGAGTTGGCGGTTTCTGGAAATATACGCCTCATATTACTTACCTAATTTTAAGTAATAGAAACAGAAGAACTGTAACATGACTTCAAGAATTGAGATAATTATTATATTGTCAACGATTTATGATTTTATTTTATATTATTAACAATTATTATATGTCATTTCAAGATAAATTGAAAATTAAGTACATACACAAATGTATAAATACACACACATACGCTATTGTGAATGTGTGTATAGATTGCGACGTTTCAACATTGCTGACACTCCCTCTCCTTGTCTTATTGTCGGAAAAAGTAAAGGACAGAATATCACATGATATACAATTAGATATACAAAGTCGATGGTGGCGTTCGGTGCGTAAAAATTTGGAACTAGCAATATACATGATCCGTTCACGGAACTAAATTTAAAGCTTCCACTTGGCTTGATTTGACATTTACTTTTTTGTTAATAAAAAACACTGGGTATAAGTTAAGGGTTGTATTATACATCAATATCATCATAAATTAAACGCGGATGTCGATAATCCCATATGGACGCTAAAAAGTATTACATGAACTGAGTTATAATGGTTTTCAATAAAGCGTCCGATATACAGACGTATATATATATATATATATATATATATATATATATATATATATATATATATATATATATATATATATATATATATATATATATATATATATATATCCCACATAACATCCAGCGTCGTACTATTGCCCAATCGCATTTGATCTAGCGTCCTGAACTAACCAGCGTCTGTATATCGGACGCTTTATTGAAAACCATTATAACTCAGTTCATGTAATACTTTTTAGCGTCCATATGGGATTATCGACATCCGCGTTTAATTTATGATGATATTGATGTATAATACAACCCTTAACTTATACCCAGTGTTTTTTATTAACAAAAAAGTAAATGTCAAATCAAGCCAAATGGAAGCTTTAAATTTAGTTCCGTGAACGGATCATGTATATTGCTAGTTCCAAATTTTTACGCACCGAACGCCACCATCGACTTTGTATATCTAATTGTATATCATGTGATATTCTGTCCTTTACTTTTTTCGACAATAAGACAAGGAGAGGGAGTGTCAGCAATGTTGAAACGTCGCAATCTATACACACACATTCACAATAGCGTATGTGTGTGTATTTATACATTTGTGTATGTACTTAATTTTCAATTTATCTTGAAATGACATATAATAATTGTTAATAATATAAAATAAAATCATAAATCGTTGACAATATAATAATTATCTCAATTCTTGAAGTCATGTTACAGTTCTTCTGTTTCTATTACTTAAAATTAGGTAAGTAATATATTTTATTTTAATATATTAAAAATTTTATAACCTCAAATATTATTAAATTAAAATGCATGTTATAAACCGTTTAAATGCTGTTTAATCCTTAAGACCTAGATACTTTGGTACTTATCATTTTAATTATCATGTAATTTACAAAACATGTGGCTAATTATTATTTATAATTATTAAATTATGTATCTACTGATATATTTTATATTTTATGGTATTGATTTATTTTGTTCTTTTACAGGAAATCGAAAGCAATTGCCAATTAAAATATCTTCATCAGGAATATATATTTAGCAGGTTGAAGATTCAAATTAATAATATAAGATATTCAAGTAACTGTCAAAATTCAGTTTGTTTTATGGTAAACGCATGGTTAAACGATTAGTTATCTATTACAAGATTCAACAAGAAAGACATTGTGAATACATTTATAAAAACAGTGTTCGGTAACAGAAAATTTAGATCGAATCTCGTCGAAAAGTTAACCAATAACCAAATCGTTTACGCAAAAGATCAATTAATTGTATCGTAAGTCTGTGTTCGAACCCTTCAAGTTTGGATAATTGATAATAAACTCAAATGAATTGCTGTCAAATATTGTTAGTTAATTTGATTAGCTCCAAAACTAATGTCGTTAATCTATAAATAATATTTAAGAAGGCATGATTGATCGTTAAAATACATATTATGTTGTCAATGTTGTGTACATATTATATAAATAAATAATTATGTTTAAATTTCAATTGTTTCTATTGTTTATAAGCAATTATTATTGATTTTTAATATTTCAGATGAACAAAGTTCAAAATTGTATAATTTTCATGGACTTTTATGAAATAAATTCAAATATCATACCTTACAATGAAGACAAAGTATCGTAAGCACTATACATATGATACTTTACCTTGTAGGGGGCGATATATCATTATACTTCTTATATCGAAGTTCAGTCATTAGCTTCAGCAAAACCTTCGGGTTGATTTTAGCCGAAGCTGATAATTGGTCGAAGTAAAATGTTTGGTCGGACACTATTGAAAATCCATTTGTGTCGTAGAGTGATAACTGAGTAGTAAAATAAAGTAGGTAATATTGTTTGTCAGAAGAAACCGTTAACGAACTGAATACTGTCTCGACAAATTGGCTTTACTTTCCGAAAACTCTATTTCAGATGCGGTTTCGATTTCAGAGGTCATGCAATCGTATTGGATATCGAATATTTTGGTTTTGAATAGACAGCTACGTAATATCAATATCCCAATAGTTCTATTAGAAATAGTTATTCGATATAAACATTATCCAGGATTTCTTAAAATATTTTGAGAGTAATTGCATTAAGAAAAATTTTTTACTTTCTTAGTTTCTTATACATATGTATATGAAATATAGGAACATATAGCATAAGTAAGTATTGTTTTTTAATTACATTGAAAACATACTTTGATAAAGTATATGAAACAACTGTTTTTGTTAGTAAAATTTGTCACAAATTTTTATGTTTTTAATAATAAAAAAAATCCATGTAAGATATATGCACATTGAATAGATTCTTACTGAAATTTTTGTAGTAATCAGAAATCGAAAAACAAACGGTATATTTAATAAAATAACGTTTAATTAGTTATTGTTAAAACTTATTTATATCTAATAAACTAATTCTAGATCGATCTCAAGTTTAAATAAAATATAAAAAATAATTAAAGAATTTTAAAAATCTAGATTTAAATTTCGCGGCAGATGCGTGCGCATGTACAGTTATATACCAATGACTTGCTTACAATAATTTGAATTATGTATTTTAACTGATTATTGTCTCAACTGAAATTTTTGTAAAAATCAGAAATCGGAAAACAAACGATATAGGTATTTATTAAAATAACGTTTGATTAATTAATGTTAAGACTTATCTATATCCAATAAACTAATTCTAGATCGATCTCAAGTTTAAATGAAATATAAAACATAAAAAATTAATTTAAAAATGTAATTTTTAAATTTCGCGCGCATGTACAGCTATACATATACCTATGCCTATGGCCTACGACATATGAAGGGGATAATGGATATTTGTGATATTTGTGATATTTTGCTTACAATAATTTTAATTGATTAGTGTTTTAAATATTAGATTTACAAAGTAGAGAATGTCTTATATAATGTCAAAGGGATTTATGTGATATAAGTATATTGTTTTGTACATAAATAATTTAAAAAAAGTGATTGTGATTTTTAATAACATTAGTGCACGTGTGTTTTTTAATGATATATTATTTATTTTATTTAATCTTAAGAAAAGATGACATGTTTATTTGTTAATAATTTAGTTCAGTACCTATGTGTATTAAAATGTTATATTTATTCTTTTTTTAATTTTTAAATGCAGCTGTTTTTATAATTTCGTAAAACAATTGCAGTATTTAGCCGACGGCGGGCGCGGCGTTGAATTATACATATTATTATAATAATTTATCTTCTTATTTTGTCATTATTTTAATATAACAAACTTTATAAATGTTAGATTATGAAAGTACAGAATATAGAATATGTAATTCACTGTTAAAATATCTGATATGATGTATTTTTTGTTATGTCAATTGCAAATAAAAAAAAAAACAATAAATTTATTGATGAATTTGTTTTACCTTCTTACTTTTTCAGAAGTGAATTATTTTATATATTATTGATATTTAATACAACTTACAATATCTCAATTGAAAATTGAAATATAAAGAATATTAGGTAGGTATTAGGTTATTACTGATTTGCTATAAAGTTATAAACTAACTGACGTGATTGATTCAGAAACCATTGAAATATGATCAAATATGGATTTATTTCATTCAGTCTTTAAAATATTTTTCATTATTACTATAAAAATCAAATTAGGAAAAATATAAAGTGGGCACGTTATTTTCTGTATGAATAAATTTTTCATTTATTTGAAATTTACTTACACCTGTTATTTTTAATATTAAAAAATATATAATGAAAGCATAAACATCATATAGGTACATAATTTAAATAAAATACTAAAATCATTTGTTTTTCATAAGAAAATAAAAAGCATATCGACTTAAAAAAATCGTAATGATAATAAATCTCGATTCATCACGTACAAAATATATTTACACACATTTAAGCCAATAATTATCAGAATACAATAGAAGTTCAATCTGGCAATCCTGCAAGACGCTAATAATTGCTCAGAATAAAAGAAAATATACAGAAGGACGCTTCTAGATGCGGAAAATATAAAGGTATATCTTAAGACGCTAAATGGTTGTTAATGAAAGGAGTCTGAAAAAATAAAAAAATGAATATTAACTTTTTTGAAAAAAAAATGTTATTTTTGTCAAAAATTAATCACCCTCTTTAATATACTTCAAAAATTTTTATTCTAGCCCGGCCCGTTCAAATGACGCGAAATCTTTGGTTTATGAAAGGATGCTGGTTTGTTAGTGTGATATATATATATATATATATATATATATATATATATATATATATATATATATATATATATATATATATATATATATATATATATATATATATATATATATATATATATATATATATATATATAACTAGCGTCCTGAACTAACCAGCGTCTGTATATCGGACGCTTTATTGAAAACCATTATAACTCAGTTCATGTAATACTTTTTAGCGTCCATATGGGATTATCGACATCCGCGTTTAATTTATGATGATATTGATGTATAATACAACCCTTAACTTATACCCAGTGTTTTTTATTAACAAAAAAGTAAATGTCAAATCAAGCCAAGTGGAAGCTTTAAATTTAGTTCCGTGAACGGATCATGTATATTGCTAGTTCCAAATTTTTACGCACCGAACGCCACCATCGACTTTGTATATCTAATTGTATATCATGTGATATTCTGTCCTTTACTTTTTCCGACAATAAGACAAGGAGAGGGAGTGTCAGCAATGTTGAAACGTCGCAATCTATACACACATTCACAATAGCGTATGTGTGTGTATTTATACATTTGTGTATGTACTTAATTTTCAATTTATCTTGAAATGACATATAATAATTGTTAATAATATAAAATAAAATCATAAATCGTTGACAATATAATAATTATCTCAATTCTTGAAGTCATGTTACAGTTCTTCTGTTTCTATTACTTAAAATTAGGTAAGTAATATGAGGCGTATATTTCCAGAAACCGCCAACTCCAGACCAAGTCAATATGCAGGAGGGCAAAATATCTCTTTACACGTTGTCTTTGTATCCATAGATTAACTTTTATTTTTTCTCGAAAGTATTGCCATCAATTATATAATTAAACCAAGATTATACCAAATTAACTTACTATAGGCTGAGAAAATTGAATGTAAATTTGGAGATAGCGGATATTTGATCTCATCTATGGAGTTAGCGGGAATAGGAAAAGATTCTAGTTGTAATTGCTTGATTGTACAGGATATTTAATAAAATTTATAATATCATGAAAAAATATAATCATATATTCTTACATAATATTAATCTTAATCAATTTTAAACAAAATTATCATTTTCTTCAATAGGTTCGCTCAAAGGTAATTAACTCATAGTAATTCATATAAAAAATGGAATTTTTGATTCATCTTTTTTCACGTTCTACATTCTTCTTCCGAAGATGTGGTTGACTTTTCCACTTTCTACCTTTATTAGGTAGAACTTTTTCAACATTTTTTGCCAGATTACACATGTTTTCAGTAAATAATTAATAAAAACCACAAGCACAAATTTACATGAATTTAACACTCAGCCATTATTGGCCATATTGATATTTTTCAAATTCGCGTGTTCTGATTGGTCATTAACGGATATAGCGGATTCTGGAATTAACCTCAATATAAGTTAGCGGCGTTTGGAATGAAAAGTAAATTTTAACTTAGATTTGTTCCGAATTTAGCGTTGTTTGGAAGTAAACAATCTAAGAAACGAATTCATTATTGAAAAATGTACCAAATAAAGTTTTAAACCGCGATAATTGGAAAAAGTGGAGTTGGCGGCTTTTGGAAATACACGCCTCATATATTTTATTTTAATATATTAAAAATTTTATAACCTCAAATATTATTAAATTAAAATGCATGTTATAAACCGTTTAAATGCTGTTTAATCCTTAAGACCTAGATACTTTGGTACTTATCATTTTAATTATCATGTAATTTACAAAACATGTGGCTAATTATTATTTATAATTATTAAATTATGTATCTACTGATATATTTATTATTTTATGGTATTGATTTATTTTGTTCTTTTACAGGAAATCGAAAGCAATTGCCAATTAAAATATCTTCATCAGGAATATATATTTAGCAGGTTGAAGATTCAAATTAATAATATAAGATATTCAAGTAACTGTCAAAATTCAGTTTGGTTTATGGTAAACGCATGGTTAAACGATTAGTTATCTATTACAAGATTCAACAAGAAAGACATTGTGAATACATTTTTAAAAACAGTGTTCGGTAACAGAAAATTTAGATTAGAGCTGGGCGCGGGCCGTGAATTCTTCGGGTCACGCCGTGTCACGGCCGTGACCCGCGTGAGCGTGAGCGATTTTCAAATATTGGATCGTGAGCGTGCGTGATCGTGAGTAACAATAAAACAATCGTGCGTGACCGTGCGTGAGTAAATTTTTGTCGTGCGTGAGTCCGTGAGTCGTGACTATGCATATTTTTAGAATTATACGTTTGGATTCGTTTCACATATTTAATTGTTAATACGAAATGCTACAATTGACTACAATAAGAATTTCAAAGAAGAAGCACTGTAAAATTTAATAGTCAGCGTTGCCAATTTGAAATAAATTTAAAATCCCTCTGTCGACACGTTAATAATCCCCCAGATCTTAAAATGTATTGGTTGTTACTATTACATACTATGTTTTATTTCCATTTTATCCATTTTTTTGTTATTATTTGCACTAAAAATGTAGTTTAAAAGAAATAATACAAATATAAAGTATACACATATTAGATTGCACGAAAAAAAATTAATTAAACATTTTATTTATTTCATATTATTAAATCGTGTCACGACCGTGACCCGCCGTGCGTGATCGGGCGTGAGTAAAAAAATACAATTCGTGAGCGTGCGTGATCGTGATTTTTATTTCTGAGACCGTGAGTGAGCGGGCGTGACTAAAAAAAATTTGCTCGTGAGCGTTCGTGATCGTGAGCAAAATTTACTCACGCGCCCAGCTCTAATTTAGATCGTATCTCGTCAAAAAGTTAACCAATAACCAAATCGTTTACGCAAAAGATCAATTAATTGTATCGTAAGTCTGTGTTCGAACGCTTCAAGTTTGGATAATTGATAATAAACTCAAATGAATTGCTGTCAAATATTGTTAGTTAATTTGATTAGCTCCAAAACTAATGTCGTTAATCTATAAATAATATTTAAGAAGGCATAAATTGTATTACTTCTATTATTCAATTAATTTTATTTGTTTTAACAATTAAATATAATATGATTGATCGTTAAAATACATATTATGTTGTCAATGTTGTGTATATATTATATAAATAAATAATTATGTTTAAATTTCAATTGTTTCTATTATTTACAAGCAATTATTATTGATTTTTAATATTTCAGATGAATAAAGTTCAAAATTGTATCATTTTCATGGACATTTATGAAATAAATTCAAATATCGTACCTTAAATGAAGACGAAGTATCGTAAGCACTATACATATGATACTTTACTTTGTAGGGGACGATATATCATTATACTTCTTATATCGAAGTTCAGTCATTAGCTTCAGCAAAACCTTCGGGTTGATTTTAACCGAAGCTGATAATTGGTCGAAGTAGAATGTTTGGTCGGACACTATTGAAAATCCATTCGTGTCGTAGAGTGATAACTGAGTAGTAAAATAAAGTACCTAGGTAATATTGTTTGTCAGAAGAAACCGTTAACGAACTGAATACTGTCTCGACAAATTGGCTTTACTTTCCGAAAACTCTATTTCAGATGCGGTTTCGATGCAATCGTATTGGATATTGAATATTTGGTTTTGAATAGACAGCTACGTAATATCAATATCCCAATAGTTCTATTAGAAATAGTTATTCGATATAAACATTATCCAGGATTTCTTAAAATATTTTGAGAGTAATTGCATTAAGAAACATTTTTTACTTTCTTATATAATAGTTTCTTATACACATGTATATGAAATATAGGAACATATAGCATAAGTAAGTATTGTTTTTTAATTACATTGAAAATATACTTTGATAAAGTATATGAAATAACTGTTTTTGTTAGTAAAATTTGTCACAAATTTTTATGGTTTTAATAATAAAAAAAATCCATGTAAGATACTGAAATTTTTGTAGTAATCAGAAATCGAAAAACAAACGGTATATTTAATAAAATAACGTTTGATTAGTTATTGTTAAAACTTATTTATATCTAATAAACTAATTCTAGATCGATCTCAAGTTTAAATAAAATATAAAAAATAATTGAACAATTTTAAAAATGTAGATTTAAATTTCGCGGCAGATGCGTGCGCATGTACAGTTATATACCAATGACATGCTTACAATAATTTGAATTATGTATTTTAACTGATTATTGTTTCAACTGAAATTTTTGTAATATTCAGAAATCGGAAAACAAACGATATAGGTATTTATTAAAATAACGTTTGATTAATTAATGTTAAGACTTATCTATATCCAATAAACTAATTCTAGATCGATCTCAAGTTTAAATGAAATATAAAACATAAAAAATTAATTTAAAAATGTAATTTTTAAATTTCGCGCGCATGTACAGCTATACATATACCTATGCCTATGGCCTACGACATATGAAGGGGATAATGGATATTTGTGATATTTTGCTTACAATAATTTTAATTGATTAGTGTTTTAAATATTAGATTTACAAAGTAGAGAATGTCTTATATAATGTCGAAGGGATTTATGTGATATAAGTATATTGTTTTGTACATAAATAATTAAAAAAAGGTGTTGTGATTTTTAATAACATTAGTGCACGTGTGTTTTTTAATGATATATAATATATTATTTATTTTATTTAATCTTAAGAAAAGAGGACATGTTTAATAAATTTGTTAATAATTTAGTTCAGTACCTATGTGTATTAAAATGTTATATCTATTCTTTTTTTTATTTTTAAATGCAGCTGTTTTTATAATTTCGTAAAACAATTGCATTATTTAGCCGACGGCGGGCGCGGCGTTGAATTATACATATTATTATAATTCATCTTCTTATTTTGTCATTATTTTAATATAACAAACTTTATTGTGTGCGCCGGTCTGGCCGCGCAGTCTTGCGCCGTAGCTTTTACCGCGTTTTTGAATACCCTATGAACCGGCATGATAACTTAAGTTAGATGCCTGTGGACTCTTGACTTTAAAGGTTAGATCTGTCTGAACTCTTGACCAAGGTTAGGTGTCAATTCCTATTGGAAAAGATATAGTATATTCGTGTCGGTAAATGTTCGATTGTTGTCTCTTACAAAGATATACGTGAACATTGGACCCTGACAGAAGTGTATACATTATAGTTACATGTGTAGAGTTTATATTTTATTTGAGAATCGTTTATGTGAATGTTATAGATATAGTTTAATATATATCGAATAGTGTATTTAGTTTTCCGTTATTTTTGTGAAGTTACTGATTTATTTTAAGTGTTTGCAAGTGATCATTGTATTGCATATAAAGGTGATTTCGATCAAAGGAACGTGCTTAGAAGTCGCATGGATAGCTGTTTGAATTATTACAATTAATATCCTTTTTATCCTCCAATCCTGATAATTGTATTTGGGAAGAGCAGAGCCGTACTTGGGTACCACTATAGAGGTAAGCCGTTTCTTTGTACTAATATATGCAGTTGTATGAATCAACAATGTTATATTTCGTTTAACCTATTTCGTACAGTCCACTTAAAATCTATTTTACGGTGTTTAAAAGAAACATTTTGGTATTTCGATACCGAATGAAACATTTTGGTCCTTCGAGCCGGATAATGAATCAGTTTTTAGTTCATTTTCGTATTAATTTTGATAAAATATTCAAAATTTTGTCATATTTGTTTGTTGATTCATGCACATGGTTCTTGCAGAAACACGTTTCAGTTGGTTAAGTCAGTGACCTTCAAACGGTTTATAACATTCGAACGATTTTCAAATGATTATGTGTATATGCTGTTTAACTTTGATAATTTTGGGGAAGTTTTGATTTGGTTTGGGATGCCAACGGTGGCACACAAAATTTGTCAAGTTATTGTTTTTATGGAAATTTCAGTGGGGTTTTTTGCGACGTTTTTGTTTTGTGATGTTAATTAAATTTAACACACCCACTGAAAAGCAGGAGTTCACAGATCTCACATGGGATATCTAGGTTGCGACGTTGTTATTTTGAGATGTTTTTTATGATAAAAAACACACTAGATTTTTCCTATTTTTCGATAGTATCAGTTTGGGGTTTTAGTACATATTATTTCGAGATGTCTTCGGTGTAGACACACCAAACTGGTATTGATGTATTTATTTTCAAATATATTATTTGTTAAAAATGAATATTCGTTGTAAGAACATTTTGAGATGCATTTGCAAAATTTATTGTTATCTTGAAACGGTTTATTCTTGTAGTTTAGGTCAAACAAGTTCTTGCAAAGTTATTACGTATGTAATAGCGTTTTTGAACGAACAAGAAATTTCTGACATTGAAATTTTCTAGGGTTTTTGTTTGTTGAAGTTGATTACAATTCTTAGTGAATTTTTGGGCGACGATGCCAGAGCCATCTGGTGGTGTATCCGACGTTCGCATATGGTAGTCGACCGCCATGATTGTTTGATCTGTCACTTTTGACGTTTCGATGACATTGCATTGTTTTGTTTGTAAATCAGTTTTGATTTCAACAATTAGCTACGCGTTCTTAAGTGTAATATGTTTTAATTAATTAACATTAATTATTTTTTGGTTCGATAAATGTATTACACTATAATTATATATAAATTGATCAGGATTTGTTTAGACTCGTGTAAATATTCAATAACCTTTTCGTTTGTTATTGTTTATATATATTTAGTTCGATACACGGGTGCAATAACCTTTTGACGTTTATAGGATATTTAGATTCGATATATTTAAATATTTTTGCTACGATTTCGTTTGTTGTGGAAAATTTACGTAACATTATTTTACTGTATTTTCACTTTATTTCAGTTATTTAAGCTGATATATTTTTTTGTTTGTTTTGAAACAATTACTTGTGTATTTTTTTGGATATTTTGATAAAAATTCATTTTTGTATTGTTTTAAATAAATAGGTATTTCGTTTTAGTTAAATCCATAAGGGGTATTTTATATAAGTTTAGTCATAGATCGTTTATTATAGCTACGATTAGTTATTTTATTTGTTTATTTTGTTTGGTAGATTTTATTAAGGCTTTATCATGGCAGATATTGAAGATCTTGAGCGTCTAGTAAAATTACAACGAGCGCGACAGGAAGCGTTGTTTCAGAGAGTACAGAGGGTTCATAATATGATTAAAGATCTAGAAAAAAAGGCCGTCGTGAAGACTTTTAGAGGTCATCTTGCTACGCTTGATGACACGAAGTCCGAATATGCGGAAGTGACTAATGACGTCAACTTACTACAACTAAAGTTAGATGCGACATTTGAACCCAATTATCAAACCCTCGACTCCTTTAATGATTTGATAGGCCAGATTAGGGTCGCGGAAAGGGATCATCGAGTCCATCCGCCTGAAGTTAAGCCTGTGGAAAATGGGGCGACGACTCCCCCTCCACAGCCTTCCTTACCCAGGCTCCCAAGGATCAACCTACCCGTATTTGGGGGACAATTGAAGGAGTGGCCGGTCTTTTATGAGGTTTTTAAAAATCTTATTCATGATAACGCCTCG
Source organism: Sialis lutaria (assembly GCA_949319165.1). NCBI lineage: Eukaryota > Metazoa > Arthropoda > Insecta > Megaloptera > Sialidae > Sialis > Sialis lutaria. The sequence continues at coordinate 25,632,995 of OX439239.1, read as the reverse complement.
TTAAGCGACATGGATAAAATTCATTATTTAGTCGGCCAGTTAAGCGGCCCTGCCGCTAATGTATGTTCGGGTTTGCCCCCAGTCGGGAGTAATTATTTGATCATGTGGAATGCGTTGGTGGATCAATATCAAAATCCGCGGTCATTGGCCACTAGTTATTTAGATCAAATAATGAACTTCAAGCCAATTAACGCAGCTAACGCTCAGACGTTAGGGAATATATTAGATAGTTGTGTCTCGGCACATAGGGCCTTAAAGAATTTACAATTAGACGATCTATGTGATTTTACATATGCTTATTTTCTTTGGAGCAAATTAGACAAGGACACGCGTATGCTTTTCGAAAATGTTAGACGCGATAAAGCGATATTTACTGTTGATGACATTGTTACATTTCTCAGAGAGCAAATGCATATTTATACAGTCTCATCACAGCATAATAAAGTAGGTTCGTCCGATAAAGCTACGAAACAAGAAATACAATCGTTTTTTATTACAAAGCATGATGCAGTTAATAAGTGTATAGTTTGTTTGGGTAATCATGCTATTACGAAGTGTAAAAAATTTATCGGTCAAGTACCATTCGAGCGATTTAAATTTATTAAAAGTAAAAATTTATGTCTTAATTGTTTTGGGAAACATTATCTCAGACATTGTCAGAAGCGACCAGCGTGTACTAAGTGTAGTTTTAAACATCATTCTTTACTACATTATTTCAGAGGAAAGGTTACTGCAGTGGAAAAGAATCAGAGAAAGTCACTCGATCGGCTTACAACTGATCGTATGAACACTCAAGGGAGTATATCGGTAGATACAGTACCGTGTACTAATATTTTTAGCTTTGGGCTTGATGCTCCGGTTCTATTGCCTACCGCGGTAGTATATACTTTCGATAAAGATGGTAATCGACACAAGGTACGGTTTTTGTTGGATTCTGGTTCTCAATCTCATTTCCTGACGGTGCAATGCGCACAACGACTCAAATTAGACGTAGTTCCGTGTAATTATATACTGCGCGGCGCAGGAGTACGCGATAAGGTAACGAGTAAAACAAAGATAGACATACGCTCGAGACATAATGAAACGACGAATTATAATTTAGAGGTACTTTTGATTGATAAAGTATCGGACAATATACCGAACTTTGAAATTTCGGATGCGTGCTTGTCACATGTAAAGAATTTAAAATTAGCTGACAATAATTTTAATCTTCCAGGTTCCATTGATGGAATAATAGGGGCACATTTATTTTTTGTTTTGATGCAAATGCGCAAAGTTGTAGGGGCCGCGAATACACCGACGGCTTTAGATACTGATTTTGGATATATTGTTATGGGTTCAGTACCCAACTGCGCGCCTTTGTGTGATAATGAGATAAAAGCTTTCCACATCGAAGTAGAACAGGAAACAGAGGTATTATTAAAACCCTGTAACTCGGATTTGTCGAGAATGGGAAAGCCTTGTAACTCCTTGTCACCAGGTCCCTATTTAATTCATAAAGAAATTAACGAAAAATCTCTTACGATAAAGCGACGTAATTTTGTATCAATAGAGTGTTTAATTTTAAAATATTTGTCCTGGATGATTGAAAATGATAGCTACGCCCCTGTGACTGGTTTCAACACCGAAGGGTTGAACCAGGTAGATTTAAGGAAATACCCGCCTTCGAATAATTTGTTATTTGACAAGAAACTGAGCCAATGTACCGACCGCTACGTTATTTCGACAATTTTTCGGCCAAGGAGTCCGTATAAAATTTGTATTACAGGTACATCGGTTATTAAATTGTTCATATTTTCTCTTGATATTATACAGAAGTGGAGCCGGCTACGTGTAAAATACTTCACTTCTGATCTTGGGTTTTTAAAAATTAAAATATTGAATTCAATATTATTTCGACATTGGGACCCGTGTCTACAAAAGGTGGTGATTCGCTGTGGAAGGCGTCTCCCCCGGTCTCATTTGTATTTCGAACGGAAAACTCCGTTAACTTGCCTAATAAAGGCCCTTTGTTTTGACTTGTCGGTTGACATATGTCAAATGGGCAATTTGCATGCAGGCCCGGCTTGGGTATTTTTTTCGGTCGTTAAAATGACGGACGCCCAGCGGTTAATATATTATGCGACGAATTATGCCTGTACCCGTCAAATTGTTCCCAGATTATTGAAATGTGGTAAGTTCAAGGACTTATACCCATTTAATTATTTGTTCGATTGTTTATCGTCCGGATTATATCCGGAATTTTTGTAAACGTTCTTCGGATCGTTTTGTATGCTGCCAACTTCTTAGTGATGTTTGGTAGTTAGTTATCTTGCGATTTTGTCTATTTTTGTAGATAGTTCGTTTTGATATTTTTCGTTTATCTTGGTTAAGATAATTTTGTTTGGGCGAATTTAGAATTTAGAATTTGCTTTGTTTCGTTAGAGGGAAATGAAATAGTATTTCATGTCGGGGGGTGATGTGTGCGCCGGTCTGGCCGCGCAGTCTTGCGCCGTAGCTTTTACCGCGTTTTTGAATACCCTATGAACCGGCATGATAACTTAAGTTAGATGCCTGTGGACTCTTGACTTTAAAGGTTAGATCTGTCTGAACTCTTGACCAAGGTTAGGTGTCAATTCCTATTGGAAAAGATATAGTATATTCGTGTCGGTAAATGTTCGATTGTTGTCTCTTACAAAGATATACGTGAACATTGGACCCTGACAGAAGTGTATACATTATAGTTACATGTGTAGAGTTTATATTTTATTTGAGAATCGTTTATGTGAATGTTATAGATATAGTTTAATATATATCGAATAGTGTATTTAGTTTTCCGTTATTTTTGTGAAGTTACTGATTTATTTTAAGTGTTTGCAAGTGATCATTGTATTGCATATAAAGGTGATTTCGATCAAAGGAACGTGCTTAGAAGTCGCATGGATAGCTGTTTGAATTATTACAATTAATATCCTTTTTATCCTCCAATCCTGATAATTGTATTTGGGAAGAGCAGAGCCGTACTTGGGTACCACTATAGAGGTAAGCCGTTTCTTTGTACTAATATATGCAGTTGTATGAATCAACAATGTTATATTTCGTTTAACCTATTTCGTACAGTCCACTTAAAATCTATTTTACGGTGTTTAAAAGAAACATTTTGGTATTTCGATACCGAATGAAACATTTATAAATGTTAGATTATGAAAGTACAGAATATAGAATATGTAATTCACTGTTAAAATATCTGATATAATGTATTTTTTGTTATGTAAATTGTAAATAAAAAAAAAATAAAAAAACAATTTTATTGATGAATTTGTTTTACCTTTTTACTTTTTCAGAAGTGAATTATTTTATATATTATTGATATTTAATACAACTTACAATATCACAATTGAAAATTGAAATATAAAGAATATGTATTAGTTAGGTATTATGTTATTACTGTGTAACGGTTCATTTTTAATTCTTTATTTTATTCCTCCTTAATCCGGCCCTGCTCGTAATTTTTAACTTTATTTAATATTTTAATCTTCAATATCTTTCGATATTTATTGAATATTTCTTGAAATGTCCATACTTTTACACTATTGCTATTAAAATTTATCTTAATATCGTTGGCGGCAAGCGATTTTAAGTCTTATAAACTAAGATCTGACGTAACGGCAAGTACACCCGTCCTTGCAAGTCGGGGTACAGCGTTAACCGGCAGTCGGTAGTACACGGCGATAAGTGTGTGTAGGGTGCACAAAATAAGTAGCTAAATCCGATTGTTGAGGAGATCCTGGAGAATTGTAGAGAGTTTAGAATTGGAGGTCCATCTAGACTCACTTCGATAGTACGAAGGAGAATTTCTGCCAAGGAACCCAGACGACGGGGAGTGGTGGTCCAGCCCCGCCGAACGATAGGAGTATCACGGACGTTGCTACCAGTATTAGTGCCCTTAACGCCCACCCAATTGCGCCCATAAAGTTACGCGATCAGTCAGAGTGTTGTGCGGAGTGAGTACCGCGAAAGTCTTTAGTAGAGTCGTGTTTAACCTGTCAGTTTTTTATGTCAATAATAATCGACGTGTGTTGTGCGTATTGTTAGTGTTACAGTTTTTTATTATTGTTAGTTCATTAATTAGAATAAGTTTGTACATATAACATAGGATTAAGAATAAAATTTGGCTAACAGTTTCTTTTAGGAACCCTCTCTCTTGGTGTGGCCACATCTCGACATCCACCTACAAGGTACGATTTTTGTTATTTATAATCTTATGCTTATGTAGCATTAAAGAGTGATAACATAACGCTAGAGCGCACGATTTTAACCATTTTATTTACAACGTTAGTGACCGGCTACTTTAGCCTGATTGCCACTCATACAATTTCAATTTATATTTTGAAATCGCACTCTTGTTAATTTTGTCACCCCATTAGTGCCCGAGAGGCGTTAGTCAGAATTTTACATCATAGATATAAATATATCCAGAATATTATTAATTTATTTTATAACGAATTATTATACATGAAGAATCAGTGCAATTATAATTTTGTCTATATCATATCTACATATTTACTTATTTACAAAGATAAAGCATTTTATTTACATATTAGTTTTATTGATGAGTGATCCTTATATAATAAAATTCTTCCCCTTACAGAAGTCAACAGAATCAGTAGAGTTTTGTGGTACCTCTGATTAAAGACCACGTGGCGCCCATATTAAATTTTATAACTTTTATAATTCGTATAATTTCTATTTTATTTATCTTTTCTTTTTTTTTAATCCACCCCCATCTTCACTGAGCGAGGCACCGGCACTTTATTTCTGTGACGACCAATTTGTCGTTATAACTGATTTGCTATAAAGTTATAAACTAGCTGACGTGATTGATTCAGAAACCATTGAAATATGATCAAATATGGATTTATTTCATTCAGTCTTTACAATATTTTTCATTATTACTATAAAAATCAAATTAGGAATAATATAAAATGGGCACGTTATTTTCTGTATGAATACATTTTTCATTTATTTGAAATTTACTTACACCTGTTATTTTTAATATTAAAAATATATAATGAAAGCATGAATATCATATAGGTACATAATTTAAATAAAATACTAAAATCATTTGTTTTTCATAAGAAAATAAAAAGCATATCGACTTAAAAAAATCGTAATGATAATAAATCTCGATTCATCACGTACAAAATATATTTACACACATTTAAGCCAATAATTATCAGAACACAATAGAAGTTCAATCTGGCAATCCTGCAAGACGCTAATAATTGCTCAGAATAAAAGAAAATATACAGAAGGACGCTTCTAGATGCGGACAATATAAAGGTATATCTTAAGACGCTAAATGGTTGTTAATGAAAGGAGTCTGAAAAAATAAAAAAATGAATATTAACTTTTTTGAAAAAAAAAAATGTTATTTTTGTCAAGCATTAATCACCCTCTTTAGTATACTTCAAAAATTTTTATTCTAGCCCGGCCCGTTCAAATGACGCGAAATCTTTGGTTTATGAAAGGATGCTAGTTTGTTAGTGTGATGTATATATATATAATATATATAATATATATATATATATATATATATATATATATATATATATATATATATATATATATATATATATATATATATATATATATATATATATATATATATATATATATATATATATATATATATATATATATATATACATAAAGTTTTTAACGAACCTCATTTTCGTGATCTCGAGATCAAGTTTGATAAAGATATATAGTTTTTTTCCGAAGTTGCGTCATGATGGTGATAGCAATAGCTATATTTTTCTTCGAAAAATTCGCTAAAAGACATTTTTAGATGTTCATATATTTTCTATATATTGCATAAAAAATTGTTGTCTTTTTCATTAGCGTAGTATATTCTATGGCACTGATCGAATTACCTTAATCTTCAAATAACTGATTTAATTGATTTTTAATAAAATCACAATTGAATTTAATCTTAAACGGATTCAACCCTATTATCGGGGGTGGTTTAGTTTTTAAGGATTGATACCTGCCCTTATAACTTGTTTTTATATAGGTACTGGTACAGTTTAATATTTATTTTGTAAATTTTTACCTGTGTCGTTAGAAATAAATGAATATTAAAAAGTGGTTAAAAACAACAAATTTTATTGCAATTGTTTTGCATTTATTGTGAATATTTCTAACAACCCATCAATACTTTTTAAATTTATTTATTTATTTTTCTATATATCCGTTGACCTAAACATAGTGGATGATAAAAGAAGGTAAGTAGAATTAAATATTGTTTAAAAAATACTTTATACCTTTAGGGTCCAAATGATTTCTACATATAAAAATTAATTTGAATTTTATCATTGTCTTGGAATAATCAGTTTTTATGATAATAAATCTCGATATATATATATATATATATATATATATATATATATATATATATATATATATATATATATATATATATATAAATATTAATATTAATGAATGGGTTAATTGGTCAATAATAAACAAAAATTAATAAATAAATAAATTTATTAATAGTATGTAGCAGACTTCTGTTCCTTCCTCAGTGCTTATTATTATATTACAAAGTTTTTTTACATCTTTTCAATAAATTTCATTTGACAATTATTTATATAAATAAAAAAAAAAATAATAAAAAAAAAAAAAAATAAAAAAAATGAATTCAAATATACAGGGTGTCCCATTTTAATCTATCACCCCCCTAATTTTTTTTATCTATCAATTAAATCAAAAAATGCTTCAAATAAAAAATGTTTGGTTTTGAGGGGGACCCAAAATGGCGTTATTAATTTTTTATTTTTTGGACGTCTTCATGGTCAAATAGGCCCAACTTTTTTTTTTCAAATGGAAACCTATATTTTTTATTACAATATCTTATTGTCTGGAAAAAAACAAGTACCTTTTGTTTCAAAAAAATTTTTGTATGACTTCATTTTTTTTTAATATTAAACAAAATAATTTTAGATTTTAGTTTTTTAATAATTTTTTACTCGAAACCCATTAACTTTAGAGGAAAAATGTAAAAAACAAAAAATGTTAGAAAAATTATATCATGATTTTTCGTTAACTTTTGCTCTTCAAAATATTAAAGCAAATAAAAAATAAAATAAAAAAATCTGAAATAATTTTCCTAGTTATATCATATTAAAATAAACATTTTTTGTTTCTTACACTTTTCCTCTAAAGTTAATGGGTTTTGAGTAAGAAATTAGTAAAAATCTAAAATTTAATATTATTTTGTTGAATATTAAAAAAAAATGAAGTCATACAAAAAATTTTTTGAAACAAAAGCTACTTGTTTTTTTCCAAACAATAAGATATTGTAATAAAAAATATAGGTTTCCATTTCAAAAAAAAAAGTTGGACCTATTTGACCATGAAGACGTCCAAAAAATAAAAAATTAATAACGCCATTTTGGGTCCCCCTCAAAACCAAACAACTTTTATTTGAAGCATTTTTTGATTTAATTGATAGATAAAAAAAATTAGGGGGGTGATAGATTAAAATGGGACACCCTGTATATATATTTTATATATATATACATATGTATATCTGCCGTTTCGAGTGGACTCTCTAGCCTTCCAGGATTACTTCCGATCTTTTTGAAACTTGGTTAAAAAATCGATCTCACGAATACCTCGGTTAAGTTCGTTAGTCAGCGAAATTCCTTTATGAATTTCAAAATGGCGGCCGTTCAAAACCGAAAAAAAATCATATCTCGGGTATTAAATATCGGATTGATAATATCAAATATGTTTTGGAATCCTCTCAATAAAACAAAAATATTATATCTCTTGTGATTTTTCGATATAAAGTACCGTTTGGTTGATATTTTAAAAACAAAAAAAATATTGTAGAGATTGTAAACTAAGAATGCCGAGTTCGAGTCCCGATGTGGAAATTTTTTTTTACAAGTTTTTTATTTTATTTTTTTGTTTATTATGTAGAGTAAAAAGTTAATAATCAATAAAAAAATTTAAACAATTTCAAAGCCAACTTTTTTTTACACATTTAATTATTTTTTATTTTATTTTTTTATCAAATAAAATTCGCTTACCGCGGTGGTTGCGCGGACAGAATATTTTATTTACTCGTATTATAAGATTATTTGTCATTTGATTTTTAAACAATTATACTGTTAAATATTTAAAAAGTTCATTATTTGACTCTACTTGTTTTCAACTCAAAATAAATCTGGCAACAATGTACCGTTAGTACTGTCAGTTTAGTTTGTGTTTTCTATTATTTATATGATTTATATTTGATTTTGTGTAAATAAATTAATAATGCAGAATCGGCATAAAGGTAAATTCGCCAGAGAAAATATCGTTAAATGTAAGTGTTGTTATTTGTCTTTTCTTTATGTACGGTTTTGAATCCAGTGTTGCCAGATTGTGATGTTAATTAAAATCAAATATGAATGACAATGACATATACAATTTGTATGATTTTTAAATCAATATTTATCACAAACTAAACGATAAAAGTACTTTTTCTTATTTTTGACACTATCTGTTATATTCAATAAATCAAGTATTTAGTTTTTTAAACTTTTGTCTAATTTATTTAATCCGATATATGCAAATACATGCAGTTGCCGGTATGATTCGCCATATTTCCCATGTTAAAAATACTAACTTTGATAATTAATTTCTTTTAAACTGTACGGTAGATCTTTTTTAAATTGCAAATATCAACGCATTGAATATTGTTTTATGACTTATGACATACATTAAATTCACATTTTTATCTAATAACTCGTCTAGTGATCGAATGACCTTAAAAATATACACTTTTTTAAAATATCGTATTTAGAAATTCTGTGGATTTTTTTTCATCCTTTGTTAAAATAAAATGCCCACATTTGATCTTTCATCACCGCAGGTAAAATTAAAAGAATAAAATATCAGAAACTAACCTTAGGCGCATATTTCTTAAAAATAAAACAATTTTTATTTCAAATTGTACTGAAAATATACGTATCTATGGACATTACTGGACTATTTACTATTTGTTCATAAGTTTTGCTCAAAATAATTCAATCGTTCTAAAACATTTATGATTTTGTATTTTCTACCGGTGATAAAAGACCAAATGTGGAGGCTTTTATATTACGTAATGGTTGAAAAAAATTAGACTGAACTACGAGAGACAATGTTTTAAAAAAACGGTGGCAATTAGAAAAACATAATTAAGTTAAAAACTGCGTAGAGATAAAATTTTTATCAATATTATAATTTGTTTTCTTCATTTTTCAAAAAACATTTTTTTTTAAATAATTTAAAATTATATATCAAATAGTTTACAACAGAGAAGAAATATCTGTCATGAGTGTCATGGGACTTTCTTATACGTAATATTGAGAGTGAAAAGTGTTGATAATTCTAATTAATTTAATAACAAAATATTTCTGGTTAGATCATAAATTGATAGAAAAAAATGAATGGGACATAAATAAAATTGATAACAATATACTCGACAATTTTATTTAACCTAAACAACAGTGTTTAGTTTTGGGCATAATTATTATTGAAGAGCAGTATCTCCATTTCATACATTTCTTTTAATAACATTAAAATGGCATTTCTTAAAATAACATCCTATAAACTATGTTAAAGTTTTTGACATTCTTTATAAATCAGCTAGTAAACGACCATTTATGTGCAAACAATGTAAATGTATGTTAATTTAATTTGAAAATTAAGTAATTTTTATGCATAGGTACTGTGTATTAATTTCTTACAAAACTAAACGATATATGTAGTGTAATAATAGAATAAAGTATTAACTAAAAATAAGAATAATTAATAGTAATATTTGAATACAACATAATATTTACATATATGTATAATAATTTGTTTTCAAGTTCTTTGTCAAATAAACAATTTATAAAGATATTGAATTTTTTATTTATTTTTGTCCTGTTTCCCCTTTAAGGTAAGTCGTTGTAGTTTTTAACAGAAGGGCTGTAGAGTCAGATTTTAAGCAATTTACCCCCACCCCCCTCTCGCACACGTCACTTTCATCTATCTTATTATTATTTATAATTTTGTCAATTTTAAGTATTCTAACCTATTCTAGTGTAAGATGTGACTCCAAAATTGGGTAAATAAATATACAATTAAACTTTTTAACATTACCTACACATTTATTATCATAGGTCACAAACAACATACATATCATATATCAGATTTGAGTCATTCTACGTCAAGCGGGACACTTTTTGACCTTATGTTTTCTGATTTGGCTATAATTTTTCTTACAGCTTCTTTGGACACAATTTATATGTGAAACAATTTTTATATTATTTTTATCACCCCTAGTTTAGAACTTACAAGGGGTTGAAATTTCGGAAAAGCCGTAAAAAATTGAAAACATGCTCTCTTTTAACTGCTTATATCTCCGGTTCTATTCATCCTAAAGACTTCAACAAAAAAACATTTTGACGCTCTTGAATGTCACTTTAATAAATTTATTAGTATTTATTTTATTGTTATAAACAATTTAATTTATTTGTTATAAACAATTATATTATTTAAACGTGGTTTTCAAAACGAGAACACGCTTTGAAAAGTTTGAAAAAAAATCAGAGTATTCCTTGATCAATTCTCTACAAAACTGCTGAGTTACAGAATGGAACTCCGATGGGAACTGTGTCAAAAAAATTGATTTATAAAAAAAAAACGCAGGCGCGCGCTTTTCCACACGGCTTGTGTCGCGGTATTGCTCAGTAAAGAAAGAATTTTGACAAGGTCATGGTTGATTATTATAGATTTTGGTACGGAGAATTCGAAAAAAAATAACTTTGACTGGCGAAAAGTGGTGCAACACCCTTAAAAATAGGGTTGAAGTGTGAAAACACCGTTTCCAAGTAATTTGCAATTTAATAACTTTTTTTTCAATACTTGAAAATGCCATTTTCCATTTTTCACCACTCTAAGGATTGCACACCCCCAACTGATGAACGGACAAATCTGTAACTCGAAATAAATCAACAATAATGATTTATCTGAATTTTCAAATTAATATGATAACATTTAACAGAACTGTACTACATTGAAAAAGTGTCCCACTAATTGTGACAAGCAGTATATCTTGAAAATTTGAAATTTTGAAGTTAATCGCGAAAAAAGTTATTCACCCCTTTCACTCCTTGGAAAACTAACTCTGCATCCTTTGGTTGACTAAGTTTATCGATTTCTTAAAGTGTAGATACCAATTTTCGTTGATGAAGGAATTATCGTGCTCGAAAAATCTATTTTCACTCTATACGTAGATAGTTACCTACTAATTTTGCATTTTTAACATTTGAAATATCAACTTCAATAAAGTATCTGAAAATATTTCTAAAAATTACCTCTCCTATGTAAAATTAACTTTTTGTCACCCAAGAAAATTCGGCGGTTAGGTCTCATTATATATATTAATATTATCATTAAATCGACAACTGTATTCTCACTGGTCGCATTTAAAATGTCAATTATACATATTAAAATGGTCTTTTAAATGTATGTACGTTTATTATAATGTGTTAATTATATCAAGTAATCATAATGTAAAAATGACGGGAGTAAGGGGGGGGGGTAATGACTAATAAAAATCGTTTTAAGGGTCATACTCCCATCCGATTACAAAATTTGGTTAAGATCATTTTCATCTTATGAAAATCTGTACAAAATCGAATGCGCCAACATTCTCCAAGGTAATGTGACGCACACTAGCGTTTCACAATTATATGATAGTTTAAATATTAAATTATCAAAAGAAAATTTAACTTATATTGCCAATTTATGAGATATATTGCAAATATTCAAACTACCGATTTTTTTTTAATTTTTCTATTTTTTCTATTTACATCTGCCGCTTAATACATAAAATGTATAATTTATTTCCAAACTTCACAAGGGGAACCCTTCTGTGGGCCGCTTTCGATTTTCTTCATATTGAAATATGTTGTGAAGGGGGGTCCCCTGATAACACCTATACCCGGGTTTGGGGGCAGACGGGCAATAGTTTAAAAATTATGACCCAAAATATATTTTAATGTTGCATATATACTTATATGTTAAATCTACCCACACAAGCGTTTGTTTGCCCCCTTTTTTTAAATATAGTTCCCACTTTTTTACGGTGGTTAGGGGGGGGGCTGTAAAGCCTCCTATGGCAAATGGGGGGGGTGCCCCCCCATTTGCCATACGGGGCTTTAGAGCCCCCCACCACCACCACTGTAAAAAAGTGGGACCTATCTTAAAAAGGGGGGGGGGGGCAATGCCCCCCCCCCATTTCCCATAGGAGGCTTTACAGCCCCCCCCACCACCACCGTAAAAAAGTGGAAACTTTCTTTAAAAAAAGGTGGCAAACAAACGCTTGTGTGGGTAGATTTAACATATAAGTATATATGCAACATTAAAATATATTTTGGGTCATAATTTTTAAACTATTGCCCGTCTGCCCCCAAAACCGGGTATAGGTGTTATCAGGGGACCCTCCTTCACAACATATTTCAATATGAAGAAAATCCAAACCGGCCCACTGAAAGGTTCCCCTTGTAAGTGAAAAACGTCCAGCTTTAGTTAATCGACGGGGCGTTGTGTTCCACCAGAATAATGCTCATCTACATTCAGCTACCAGAAACTGGAAGAGCTTGGATGGGAAAAACTTATACGTCCGCTCTTTTCTCCTGACTTAACACTTTCAGATTATCATCTGTTTCGAAACCTGCAAAATTTTCTTGATGGAAAAAATTTACATTCCCACGAAGATATACAAAATACAGTGTCCTTATTTTTTTAATTCAAACCAAGGGAATTTTTTCGACAAAGGATTGGAAAATTACCTGAAAGGTGGCAGCAGGTTATTAGGTTATATATATGTAACAATTAACTATATATTGAAAATTATGTGTTAATTGGTGTAAAAATTATTGATTCATAAAAACAAAAAAAAATTATTTTACAACGTGATATAACCATTCATTTAATTCTACACTCCACTTTTTCAAAAGTGAGCCAGTGTCTAGAAAATAACTGTACATGTAGTTTTTCATCTGAAAAAATTGTTTAAATTGAAACCAGTGAAAAGATATATTTAAAATTTCATATAACGACATTTTCAGATTTCACCCGCTAAACTTAAGTTTGGGTAAGTATTAAAAAATGGGTGTCGTGAATATTTACTTGGTAAATATTTTCACTAAGTTTCATTAAAATCGGAGTGTAGCGCCTGGGGACCTTTCTTTGTAAACTAAATATATCATACCGGGTGTCCCAGATAACTTTTCCAGCATGGGGATCTAAGTATCTATAAGAGATACAGGTTTGGTTAAATGAGATGAATTATATGTATGAAAGGGGTGAGTATTATTACACCAAAAAATATTCATAATTATATGTCGTTTAGACGGTATACCCAAAAAACTGAAAATTCGGAATTTCATTAAATGGCTATAACTTTTTTGTTCAAGTAGATAGGTACTTTTTGTTTGCGGTTTCTTAAAGCACTTTTTTGTGCAGAATTGATTGGTGTATTTAGAATTTTTATATCACTGTTAATTTCCGAGTTACAAGCTCTAACTTTAGTTTTTCTTATGGGCCACTTAGTTGAATATATCATATTTGAACGTGTTTTTTACTCTACTTTACAACGATATGTCACTTGCCATATTTATTATCGAAAAAAAGTCGAAATACTAAATACCAGTGATATTTATGAAGTATTTTATTATTAACTTTTAAGTGTGCCATGAAAAACAAAAATTGTAAACAAAAATCACAATAACAACAATCAAAATAACAAATGAATATTTGAAACAATGAACTATTTGAAAAAATATATTATCATTTTTTTTTCGATAATAAATATGGCAAGTGACATATCGTTGTAAAACAGAGTAAAAAACACGTTCAAATATGCCATAGCCAACTTAGCGGCCCATAAGAAAAACTGAGGTTAGGGCTTGTATCTCGGAAACTAAAAGTGATATAAAAAATCTAAATACACCAATCAATTCTACACAAAAAAGTGCTTGAAGAAACCGCAAACAAAAAGTACCTATTTACTATAACAAAAAAGTTATAGCCATTTAAAGAAATTCCGAATTTTCAGTTTTTTGGGTATACCGCCTAAACCACATAGAATTATGAATATTTTTCTGTGTAGTAATACTCACCCTTTTCTTACAAATAATTCAACTCATTTAACCAAACCTGTATCTCTTATAGATACTGAGATCCCCATGCTGGAAAAGTTATCTGGGACACCCGGTATTTTGACCTTGATCAAACATGTCCAACAAAGTGACCCCCCCCCCCCAAATGCGTATTTTTATTAATTTTATGTGCAATAGTTATTAGTTTAATTAATTTTTATTAATTAATAAATTGATTATTGAGTTCATTTTAGGTTTACGAGATTCCTTTTTATTTTAAAATGTTTGATAATAAAAGCCTATCGTTGTTATAGTTGTTATCTTTGCAGATTTTAAACATTTTAGCTAAACAACAATCAAATATTGAAATTTCCCGTGTTCGTGTTTTTAATATTATTTTTTCAGATTTTTTGAGCCAGTAGTTACCAAGTTAGAGAGGACGGGGGCAAAATAAATGACTGCTTGGAGCCCCTTACTGCCACCATTTTTTACCTAAACAAATAATAAAAAATATAGTCATATTCCATCAATTGAGATCTACAATTTGATACCCCACACACTTTGGAATACATTTTTTTATTTGCTTTAAAGCCCCCTACAGACACCAATTTTGATTTAGAAAAAAATAAGAAGGAGGGTCCAATTACACTTATTAGGTTACACATTTTGGTGTGCCACATGCCTAAAATATATTTTTTTGCCTGGCGTTAGCTTCTTAGCATCCCTCCTAAAAAAATATTTGTACATATTTTACTAGAGAGTGTCATTTTACATGTTCAGTAAAAATTTCAAAGTTCTAGCTTATATAATTTACCAACTATTAACCTTTGAGTGAAAAGGACGGACGGACGGACGAAAAAGTGAGATTAATATGGTTTCTTTGGAACCCTAAAAATGAAATTAATATTGTACTATCAAACATTTTATAGTAAAAAAGAATATTTTAAACCTAAATAATAACTTAATAATCAAATGTTTTCTTATTATAGAGCAAAAATTAATTAACCCATTAATCCACAACGTTGCGTAAACGAAACATTAAAAAACATTTTGTTTTAAATATTTCATTGATGAAATGACTTTTTTTGCTGCTGACAACGTTATACAAACTGTTTTAAACTATTCCACACAAAGTAATAACTTCCGTTTTTCCAACATTTCGTAAACACAACATATTGTTAAAAAAATACAAAAAAACATGATTTTTTTTTCTTCAAAAACCGTTATTTGAGCACATATTTAGTAATAAAATGCAGTTAAAACATCAAAATAATTTTTTTTCTACCCTTGGGGATTGATGGGTTAAACTAATTACTATCAAATAACAAAATTAGACTATCAAACGAATTTCATACGATAAAATTAACAAAAAAATTGCGTGGGGGGGGGGGCTAACTTTTTGGACATTGATAAAACGACGGTTATTTAACATTACCCCCACTCAACACGTTCATTGCTTTGGCCTACGTGCCAAATTAAAAAGAATCACAGAAAAAAACCACGCCCGCAATATTACGAATGTGTTTTATTTTTCACTAGCGTTGGTCAAAGTAACATTAACTATATGTACATTAAGTGGTTAAATAAAGTTAATCTTTTTACATTGTTTTTAGTGATTGGTTATATATAGGTGAGTTAAAATGCATTAATATGTTTGTAATTATTATTTTTTATTATCAAATAAAAAATATTAAATTATACCCAATAATTAAATACACTATTTTTTTATAAATAATATATACTTATAAATAACAATAACAAAATTACGTTAGTGATTTTTAAAATTTAATTCAAAACAAGGTCATCGTTACAGTGACACATATTTTATCTCAGGGCAAAAAATATTGTAAATAAAAATAAATAAAAAATGTTTTGTTTTTTTTAAAACAAGGTTTTAATTATTAAATATTCAGCCGAGTCAATGAAACTCGAAAATCGTTATAACTTTTTATTTGATTTTAATGAAATACTTGATTATTAAATATAGGTAAACTAAATTATATTTATATGTATAAACCGTGCTCATCAAGGACGGTTTAATATCATACAGATAATTTAACATGTGGCGCGCTCCTCATGTTATATAATTGTATAATACAGTGGCGTAACTAACGCCGGTCTAGCCGGCAAGGTTGTCTGGGGCCCCGAGCATCACGGGGCCCCAAAAGTGGTGAACGAAGAAAAAATTGCTGTATTAATTTTTTTTAGGATCGAAACGATCAAAAAATGTTTTTAGTGAAAAAGCTGTTTCTTCAGTTATTCATATTCGTTATTTCATATTTTTACGTTTTTATTTTACTTTAAAATTCTAAAATTGAATATCAAAATCTCGAAAACTTGAAAATTTTACGTATTATGGTCTGTTTTTCATTTTAGTATTGTACTAACAAAATATTTTTTTACATAAATAAACCTGAAATATGTTACATCCCTTCAAAATTCTAAATAGTTGTAGCGACATTCGCGACATCTCACACGTTCAAATTTCTTAAATTTTATTTTTAATATTTCGTACTATTTTATTTAAGTTTACCGACAACTTATATACTTTTACAACGTGTCTAGACTTTTACATTTTTCAGCAAATTCTTTAATCTTTCTTAATCCTCTGTAGTTTATTAGTAACACGTACGCTTGGGTATTTCCGGTCGGCTTATCGTCTAATTTACCTTAAGTGCAGTATTACGGTAATCAAAGACAAGCCGCCCGACCCTTTCTTTGGGGTTTTTCCAATTTCAAGTTTACTAGGTATGTTCCCCTTCTCTAAATATCTATCGCTATCCTTGTCTACCGATTCTAAGACAGGATATTTCATTTTCAAAAACAGACAGTTGGTCTTCGCTCTTAAGACAGTAAACATCTCGCTGCAGTACTCTCGCGCTCGCTACATTACAAAACATTACATCAACTTACAACAATCATCATTGTACTTTCAACAATAAATAAATATACATGCAAAACTACTAAAGTGTTATAATTTTATAAATATCGTTTGTCCCGTACACCAGTCACTAAATAGTAAATATTATTGTAGGGGGGGGAGGTGAAATAATGTAAATAAATTCCCTGGCAATGGCACCCTTCTGAAAAATTGTCTGAGCCCCACATTTCTATAGTTACGCCACTGGTATAATAGATACTATACATTATACAGTGCCTTCCAAAAGTTCGGGGCCATCTAAATAACTTTTGAATGACCTGAAATATAGGATTGGAATTTATAGGAATATAATGGGATCACCAATTCTATTATTTAACCACAAAAACACCCATCTGTAAATCTCCGGGCGCGGATGAGAGAGGCAAGAAATCTTAAATGGTACGTGGGGTTGAGTGAGGGCTCATTCCAAACAGCTTAGAGAGACGAAAACAAAGAGGTATTTTCAAAAATGTTCTAAAATGAAAAAAAAAAACAAGAATAAATTTTTTTTTATTATTTTTTACGATTTGCTGATAAACGTTAGTTTTTCATCTGAATCTGTCTTTTTATTTTAGAACATTTTTGAAAATGAAAACCGTCATATGACCCGAGACTGAATAGTTTAATGTATCAATTTCATATTTTCAACCCTCCCTAGTAAGTATTGACCAATTTTTTTAGATGTAAATGTTTGTATATTTTTCCAGATCCCTGTGCTATTGCTACTGTGAACTGTGCGTGCCCTATTATAATTGTATTTAAGTTATTTTGGTCCCCAAGATTCATCAAGTGATTGTGTCCCTCAATTCTTGAGGTATGAAACTTTACAAATAATTTTAAAAATATGTTAAGTAAAGTATTATTTGTTTTTATTTGTTATATTCCAAAACTTTATACTATTACAGATCATTGTTTTTATACTGAACCTATCCCTTCATAATATTTATTGAAGATATATTGACCTAAAGGGACTAAAAACTTACTGCACTCTACTATTCCTATATATTGTAAGTAAATAACTTTTATATTATACAATATACAGGATGATTTACAACTAGTGTAAAATTACAAAATACAAATGGTAAAAACTTTTATAAATTATGATCATATAAACGAATACAACAATACCATATTAAACATTTGTCTGATGTCAATAGAAATAAAGGTAGTAACAAACCGTATAATATAAAATATAGAGCTATTAAAAAGTCTATGACATCTCTTCTCTTAAAATTATCATATTAAGCTAAAAATATAAAAAATGATTCATAAAACATTATTTCATAAAGGTTATTTTTCAGAAGTAGAAGACTATTGTTTAAATACAATACAAAATGGAAGTATCCAATAGAAAGAATTTAACATCTACCTCAGGTGAGTCATGTTCATTTACTCTACATAATCTCTACGTATTCTACAAGTAATACCAGGGGCGTAACCAGGATTTTTCAAAACTACAAACTACATTGCTCAACTTATTTAAGGGATCAGATAAAAAATGTCGACATTTTTGTGATTTTCAAATCGCTGTATTTTCGCGAAAAATGATCGGATTTTAAAAAAATATAAGCTTTTTTAAAGCTTATACTTTCTAGTTTTTGAAACAAAAATTCATTTTTTTATTATCACTTAGCGAGTCGTGAGAATTGAAAAAAGAAAAAGAAAATGATTCTTTAGTATTTTTTCTAAAATTGCATCTATGGGCTCCAAATTTTTTTTTATAATGATTTCATGTAAGTAAAGAATTTTAAACCTGGTACTTTCTGCTTCAGAATTCTTTTTTTAATACGATTTTATTAACCAAGTTATCAGCTGTCAAAACAAAAAAGTCACATTTGACTTCAAATGCGCATTACTCCTGAAGAAATGATGCTACAACAATTTGCTAAAATGCATTACAAAACTGAGAATATTCTGAAATTTTTTGTTTGTTTCGTAATTATCGTTTCAAAATGTCATTAAAAAAAAGAATTTTAAATTTTTTTTTGTTATTTAACCACCATTTTTTTCCATAAGATTATCATTTAAAACTGTACCAAATTGCAAATTGCTGCAATCATTTTTTTTTCTCAATTGTTATAAGCTTTTGAAAAAAAATGTCACTTTTGATTTTTAACTGTTGATTTTTTAGAGAGAATTTAAAAACAATGGCTTCACTGAATGCAGTTATTGTTACATATCACTTTGTTCCTTCCTCCCGCGTCTGTTAATATATGTATATTCAGTATTTTGTTATCGCTTGTACTTCAGTGCCGGCGTCGGCGACCCCCTCGCTAGTGATGCAGATGTGAGGTCACGCATTTTTAGTGCAAATTTTAAGATACGTTATAATGATTATTCGTTGTTTTAAAGCAAGATTTTGTTAAATTGTATTTTTTTTTTGATAATGTTATTCAGTATGGGTCTAATTTTGAAAATTAATCTTTTATTATACGATATTGTAAAACACATTTTCTAACGGCCTTTGATATGGGGCGAATAGGATCATCATCTTTCGGGTGAATCGGATCAGTACTTAAAATGTCTATTACTTATTTATAATTAATTTTGTATAGTTTTAAATGGTTCGGACATATGAAAAAATAAAACGGGCAAGTGCGTGTTGGGCAAAGGGTTAAAATCAAAAGTCATTTGGCTTTTATTATTGCATTTTAGGATACCTATCAAATGACACCCCACTCAATGGGGTAAATGAAAAAAATGTGAGTTCACTTTTCAATCTATGATAGGGGGGTCCAAAATATTTTTGACAATGTTCGTTATAATTTTAAGTGAAAGTACTAATTAAAAACTACATTAGAAATTTTTTTCAGATTTTTTGAATCGATAGTTTAGAAAATAGAGGGGGGGGACGTTCTGACAGCGACATTAAAAAGCAAATATTTCGTGACTGAAGGGTTGAAATTCTAATTTTTCTACAATTTTTTTTTGTTTTGCTTAAATAAAACAAATTGAAAAAGTTTTAAAGTTTTTAAAATAATTCTTTAAAATAAACATTTTTTGTACTTTGTACTTTTTCTCTAAACTTGATAGTTTCTGAGTACTATTTTGTTAGATATCTTGGAAAGGTTTAAGTTGTTCAAAAAAAGTTTTCAATGAAAGATACGTATTTTTTACGTAAAATAAAATTACTTGATAAATCCTATAGATTCCTTTTTAAAAAAATGATGTTGACCTTCATATCACCCTGAAAACACCACCTACTAAAATGTCATCCGAGTACGTTTATGTCCTCCTCCAAACCGTGTAACTTTTATCTGAAAAGTTTTTTGATAACATTTCACCATAAAAGGTTATTAGAGGTGTGCACTTAAAATGGTACAGCTTGATATTATTTTCGAAAAAAATAATTAAAAAATATAAATTTTGGTTTTTAGTCCAGGAGGAATCGGCGCATGAGTACCGAAAACTATTCCACCTCAATTTTTTTATGTGATCCTCTTCAAATTGCCCTACTGATAATATAAATGCATGTTGCCATGGGGCAACCCCGGGCCATATTGTTTAAACCGAAATTGTTTAAACAATTGCAAGGAATTGTTATTTTTCAACCGGACAATTTTTTTTTTATATTCTTTATTGAAATACAAATAAAAAAGGCCCTTTGACTTTTTACGATAAAGTTAATATTTTTAAAGATATGAATTTTTAAAAGTTCGAAAAATCTCAAATTTGGGTACTTTCGACCCATGAAAAATATATTAAAAAAAAAAAAAATATATAAATAATATTTTTTTCTTAATTCTTCATACAATAGTTAATAATTTTGTAAATAGAGATCTTAAAAAATTTCATTGTTTATACCTGTTTTTTAATTTTTAATTTCGCGCACTCACAAGTATGAAAATTGATTTCAGAAAAAAATTTATACGAAACAAATTGTAGAAAATTTAATTATTAATAACATTGCTCTCTTTAACAATCTTGATAAAGTTGATAGTTTTTAAGATAAATGATAAATAATGATTCAAGACACAGAGAGGCCGATGCAGCGCATGAGTCAGAGAGAGTTAAAGGTAAGCGACGCATACTTGTGAGTGCGCGAAATTAAAAATTAAAAAACAGGTATAAACAATGAAATTTTTTAAGATCTCTATTTACAATATTATTAACTATTGTATGAAGAATTAAGAAAAAAATATTATTTATATTTTATTTTTTTTTTATATATATTTTTCATGGGTCGAAAGTACCCAAATTTGAGATTTTTCGAACCTTTAAAAATTCATATCTTTAAAAATATTAACTTTATCGTAAAAAGTCAAAGGGCCTTTTTTATTTGTATTTCAATAAAGAATATAAAAAAAATTTGTCCTGTTGAAAAATAACAATTCCTTGCAATTGTTTAAACAATTTCGGTTTAAACAATATGGCCCGGGGTTGCCCCATGGCAACATGCATTTATATTATCAGTAGGGCAATTTGAAGAGGATCACATAAAAAAATTGAGGTGGAATAGTTTTCGGTACTCATGCGCCGATTCCTCCTGGACTATTTATTAAATATTGATTAAATATCCAAGCTTCATAACACATAGTTGTAATTAATATTTTTCAGCCGATTCAGAAAATCTGAAACTAATCCAACTACAGCTGTTACTGATTCTCCACGCACACAAATGTCAAAGAGCGGAATGTAAATACAACCATTGTAAAACTGCGAGTAACATTATAACTCACATGAAGACATGTACTTGTAGAGATATTGTCTGTACCTTCTCACATTGTCGTTCATCACGTAGACTTATCAACCATTGGAGACATTGTACTCCTACTAGACAATGTCAATTGTGTCTTCCATTACACAATGTCAGTATTACTACAAACGGTAAGTACAACAAATTATTATAACTGTTATATACCAGCCCACACAAAAACTACAAACTTTCAAAGTACCTACTTGAGATCATTTTACAAGGACTTTTTCTTATAATTGAATCCCATTTGAAAATACTTAACAAACTACTTTTTGCTATTTTTAAGTAAATGTACTTGAAGAAAAGTAGGGGAACCCGGGGCGGAACGGGGTAGCTAAGCTTTGATTACAAGTTGAGAGGGTTTGAAAGAAATAACACCATTATTTGTCAATTTGTACGTTTATTTTACTTATTTCTCTACAAAGAAACTAAAGCTAAACTTATCTAAGTTAATAATAACAATCAAAAATTAGTGTCTGAAAAAAAGTTGAAATTTCCCATTCTGCCCCACCCCCTGGGGCACAATGGGAAATGAACCCGGGGAACAATGGGGTACTAATTATTGGTATAGTTCACAGATGAGAACACTGTCATCGTCGTCAATATCTAAATCCGCGCATAAATAATTACAAGCAGGCCGTGTCTTCGTCTTCCGAGCTTTCTTTTTCATTTTTAGACGACCACATAAAATGCTTGGTTCATAGCATCCGTAGACCAGGACTGCCGGTTGATTTTTCTAATATATGTACGCACCATCTGCAGATGAAATAAAAAGTGCCTATTTATATGAGAAGTACAAATATTATCAAGGGCAGAACGAGGTATACCCCATTGTGCCCCGACGTAACGTTCTTTATAACATGAGTATTATGGCCGTTATATGTGTGTTGATCTTAAGTTATCACTAGACTTTTAGTCAGTCAAAAGTATGTTGAAACAAACATGTAATATAAATTTCCGAAGAATGAATAGTATACATTGTACTTACCTTGGTGTCGCAAAGCAAATGCACTCTTACACTGACAGCGGCGACTTCGTACTGCGTAGTACAGCGAACTAAACATTGTGTGCAAAAGACACGTGTCTCCGTCGTCCTTAGCGAGGGCCCCAACATTTTTACCGTTCCGCCCCGGGTTCCCCTATATCAACAAGCAACTAGTACTTTATAGGGTTTCTTCGAAACCCTATTAACCTCACTTTTTCGTCCATCCGTCTACCCTTGTCAATCAAATCAAAATAGCTTGTAAACTATATAAACTATAGATCATTCACATTTTTACTGAACATGTAAAATAACGCCCTCTTGTAAAATATGTACTATTTTTTTGAAAAAAAAAATAGGAAGGGGCACTAATGAGCTAAACCTATGTAAAACAATTTTTTTACCAAGGCATGTGGTACGTCAAAATGTGTAATCAAACCAGAATAATTTCTTCTTTCTTATTTTTTTTCTAAATAAAATATGGGTAATTTATTAACACCCCCCCTCCCCCCACTAGCCTCTAACCTAACCTAACCTAACTCAGTAACTACTGACTCAAAAAATCTATTAATAATTTTGTAACGGGACTTTGGCTATTAACGACAAATACTACATTAACAATATTATTTGAAATTTTGGATAAATATATTTTCTTATCTTAGCATGTAGGGTATTAAATTGTGGATCTCAATGTTTTTATATATTTTTCAAAAATGTACCTGTAAAGTAAACTTGTATTTGTGGGTATTTAAATTCCATAAGAAAATATTTAATAAAATACTTTTAGCCATTTTTAAATATATGTACTTGAAGAAAAGTATATGTTACAGATTATACGTCTCTATTTGAAATATTCCAACAATCTACAACCTTGGCGGCTGGAACATCTACATCCCGAGGTAATTATAATAAAACTAGTATTAATTACTGTCTGCTTTAAAATTATTGTTTCTAATAACTAAGCATTTAGGTACAATAACATAAAAAAATCATTTTGAAAATGTATATTGTTATGTTTGCATTAAATCCATAGATTAGAACTCTCTAAAAATATGAAAAATAATAAAATCGTTAAACGTATATATCACTGATTAATGCCGATTTTACATTTGCTGTTACACTCGGACGATAGGTGATATTAGTGCTAGTACTTTTCTGTCTACATTAAAATATGATAAGCATGCTTTCTGGTTTGACGTTTCTCAATTGCTTTTAACTTCAGTTCAAAATGTAACTACTGTGTACTAATTTATTTATCTATGGTGTACTATAAACCAAATTGTTACAGATGCGGTAATAAACACATTAGTTTATGTAATAAGCTGTAATAAGTAATTAATTTATTTTTAACATCGTAAATGATAAATCCACTATCACAAATCTCCAATGATTTTTTAAAGGCCGTATCTCTTGAAAAAATTCATTAGTTTTATTTTCATTCCACCTACTAATGTTTTTAATTGTTATAATAAATATAATAATATTGTCGTCTTGCGAGATTTGAATTAAATAACATTGTTGACAGCATTATGTATCTGTTTACACATGCTTTTTGCTCGCACCAGTAAGCCAATCGCACGAAAAAGTAGACCTGAAGCCGAGTCGGAACGCGTGCGATCGGGCTGGCACTATTACGAGTTGACGGGTGTTGACACTTACGAGTACTCGTCCGAGTATCGTATTCGGCCGAGCAAAACAGCAAATGTAAACTCCCCATTAATTGTTTACTAAACACCGATTAAGTTAGGTTAGTTTTTATTTTACCACTGAACACGTCGCTACCATTTCGACACATATCAATTAAATATAAATATTTATATTTCCTTGATTTTGTGTACATTTTTCAACTGTTGTAATTTTGAAATTAATTTTCAGATGATAGAGAAGTAGCAGGACCCTCGACATCTCAAAGTCACCTTCAAAAGAGAAAAAACCCAAATTATCCTGAAGAAAAAAGTAAACAAAAGAGCAGGGATTCAATAAACCCAAGAAAATCAACCGGTATGTTATGTTAAATTTTATTGTATAATAATTGAAACCAACCCGTAATTCGGACTAAATTAATATGTCATTCAATTGTTAATTTTACGAATATAATTTTTATAAAAATAAACAAAATATTCCAAAAATTTATAAAAAAAATATTGTTTGTTACACAGGAGCCGATAAAGCCCGCGGGATCATCGGCAACAAGAGTGGTACTGATTAGCACTTCTTCGTGACGATGTACTTGTGTCTCAACGGTTACAAAACTAAACAGTTCAACTCTAGTTACGAGTTCACAATCAAACAAGAATGTGAAGGTGTTGGAATGTTCGATGACATTGTTTACAAATACAGAGAAAACGAAAGTAAAGAATGGACTCACATACTCATACAAGTAAAAAATAAAAAATCATCAGAAAATAAAATCAAAACAGGTAATATTCTGACCGACAATAAAAAAGAGACTTTTGGTTTACTAAATTTTATTAAATCTACTAAAGAAATTAAGAACACCGATAATTGTTTTTATATCATATACACTAATGCTTGTTTTGAGTTAGAAGAAAACGGATATTTGAAGCAGTGGTACAAGAAAGACGATACAACAGTTAGTCTTTTACCTTCCAAAGCATATTATTTCCCTATATTCGGCAAAGGTTCTCAGTACAAATTTAACAACGAAATAAACATTCCAATATTCTGTGATAATCATAGAGACATTGTAAAAGAAAACTGGGAGACATTTTTAAACAAACTTGTGTTTGTTGCTGATCAACCAAACCTTGAAGATAGTAAACGTATCATTGAAGAGACAATAGAATATATTTTACCTAAATGTACAGAAAAAATTCGATGTAAATTAATTGATATATTGGACGAATCTTTGTATAGTAACAAAGAGATAACATCCCAAGAAATATCTCAATTAATTGAAATGGCAAAAAATGAAATTCAAGTATTCCATAATAACAAATATGAAGAATGCAAATTAAAATTTATATGCGATATTCCAATTAATGAATTTTTGAAATCAGAGTTGTCAACACTACCTATTGTTTCTACAAATCATGAATTAACACTTAGTAAAGTTTGTCAAGAAATTAAGAAACTGAGACAAGAGAAATTAGCGCAAGAACTCAATTTAAACAAATATACCTTAGGACACGTCTACAGTATTATAGAAGTAAAGGATATAAAAAAAGCAGCATCTTGTAACTTACTTATAATAACTATTAAAAATAATGACCAATTAGATATGTTTGAAATTCTGAAAAATGATGACCAAAAATACATAACAATCATTTCAAACGATATAAATGTATCTGAAATTCAAAATTGTTATCAACTGTATAGAGATGTAGACCACAGTTTCAAATTATTAACAGATAAATCAAAACAAGATGTTTTAGGTAAAAAATGTATTTCACTGAACCGGCAGGAATTCAGTTTCGGAGAGATTTT
This sequence comes from Sialis lutaria, assembly GCA_949319165.1. Classification (NCBI taxonomy): domain Eukaryota; kingdom Metazoa; phylum Arthropoda; class Insecta; order Megaloptera; family Sialidae; genus Sialis; species Sialis lutaria. Next base: position 25,606,779 of record OX439239.1, on the reverse strand, counting down.
TCAAGTAAATTTTAACAGTTTAACAAAACAACAGGTGGAATGGTTGAACAGCGTAATTACAGAAGATGTTTTAATTTGTTTCTTTAATGAGGAATATGAAACCTTAAAATTAAATTTTAACAGTGAAAATATCAACAAAATTGGGGTTTATATCCAGAGGCGACTGCGTTGTACAGAAAATAGTTATATAGACAAGTTTAAAGAGTTATATAAAACCAGCAATGACACAATAACAGAAGATAAACTGTGTGGTGTAGATGTTAACACTGTGTTGATTTCCGACATGCCTGGTATGGGGAAATCTACACTTATTAGCAACGTGTGTAATGAGCTACAGAAGAAACCCCGAGCACAAATAATAATTCGATTAAATTTCAATGATCACACAAATTCATTTAGCAAAAAAAATCTGACTTTCATTAGTTTCAAAAAGACGGTAGATTTTATAAAAAATGAATTACTGGCAAAAGCTAAACTTTCTAAATTATCACAAAATGTACTTAATTATACACTTCAAAGTAAAAATATAATATTCCTGTTTCTTGATGGTTTTGATGAAATATGTCCGAATTATAACGACATCGTTGTTAATTTTATCCAATCCTTAATGAAATATACAAAATGTAAACTGTTTGTGACGACCAGGCCGGGACAAATAGACACTTTACAACGAGTTTTGTCAACATTCGCGCTGTCAATACAACCTTTCACAGAACAAGACAAATTATTGTACTTGAATACAATACTGGAATCAAAAAATATAAATACGAAAGCATTGTTGGAGAAAATTAATAAAAAATCAAAATTAACAGAATTACTTGGTGTTCCACTTTTATTGAAAATCGTAGCGGAAACATTAAAAAATGAGAACGATGACAAAATAAATATCAATGCATTATTTACTTTGTCTCAACTTTTCAAGACATTTATCAATCAGAAATTTGTAATTTACTCAACAGAAAAGAAGAAACAAGACAATACAATTGTGCCAAGTCAAGAAGATAATAAAATAATACAGAAAGATTATGAAGAAAAACACGAAAAATTAGCTCTAAAACTGCTTTTTAGTAAAGAAACAGAAACTTGTACAGTAATAGATTATGAACAAATAACAAAAATAGGTATAGTTACACATGTAAACAATGAAAGTATTGTATTTATACATAGAACCTTTGCCGAGTATTTTGTAGCTACGTACATACAGAAATACTTCAATGAAGACAGTGTAATTGAGTTATTATTGACAGGTGTGTTAGTTGATAATGATTTAACAGCACTTAGACAATTCATTAACAACTACATACGAGATAAATTAAATGATGATGAAACAATAAACAAATACAGACAATATGTTGATAAGAATTATAAAACTATAGAAGAAAATAATCCTGTATTGAGTATTTTATATACAGCTGTGAAGGAAGACAACTCAGAAATAGCAACTTTTATATTAGAGCGTTTTAAACAAAATCAAATTATGTTAGAGAGCATTATATCATATGGATATAAAACAGCACTAGAAATTGCAATTAGTAAAGCTAACATAGAAATAGCAAAACAAATAATTAATTGCTGTGATGAAAATAAAATGAATGAAGGTATTAAAGCTCTACACTTAGCTGCTAGTAAGGGTCACGAAGATGTGGTGAGTTTGCTACTAACTAAAGGCGCATGCGTGGACATAGCTGATACAGACAGTAAGACAGCTCTACACTGGGCTGCTAGTTCGGGTCGCACAAAGGTGGTGAGTTTGCTACTATCCAAAGGCGCGTGCGTGGTCATAGCTAATACAGACGGTTGGACAGCTCTACACAGAGCTGCTAGTGGGGGTCACACAGAAGTGGTGAGTTTGTTACTAGCTAAAGGCGCGTGCGTGGACATAGCTGATACAGACAGAAGGACAGCTCTACACAGAGCTGCTAGTGGGGGTCACACAGAGGTGGTGAGTTTGTTACTAGCTAAAGGCGCATGTGTGAACATAACTGATATACGCGGTTGGACACCTCTACACGAGGCTGCTAGATGGGGTCGCACAGTTACAGTTATACAGTTAATAGATCACGGTGCTGATGTTAACTTTACTAATAACAAAGGTCGCACAGCTCTACACATAGCAATACAACACAAATACACCGAAACAGTTGAGGTGTTACAAAGAACTAATACACCACAATAATCTTTTTGTTTACTAATTTTGGTTTATTTAAATATTAGAAGTTATTATATATGTATTTAATATAATATATAAATAGAAATATTGAAAGATTTGATGTATATTACAAATGTGTATCTAATATATACAGTGTCCCACGACTGTGTCAAAGTTCAATATTTCATTTATTATAAGAATTGGAAGAAAACTTTGAATGCAAAATATGTCAGGTTACAGAAGCAGCATTGTTTGAAAATAGTTTTATATTTTTACAGGATGTCCCATAACTGCGTAATAAATCAAAGTTATATTTTTTTTTTAATACAAACTATATATTTTTTATTTGATAATCTAAAAGCAATCATTTTTCTGAGTATTTCGTTATAGCATGTATGGGATTGTACAGAGTAGTTTAGAAATTATGATCAATTTTGTAAGAAAATAGGAATATTGTCAACACCTTGTAATTTTCTAATTACAACAAAAAAATGTGTTCTCTGCTGAAAGTAGTTTTGGCATATTCTTTTTTATTGCGACATTACGCCAAACATTTACAAAATTATATTATTTGTACAGGGTGTAGCAAAACTCTGAACCTATTTTGTTTTCAAAATTTTCAAATGGAACACCCTATATATTTTTACATTTTCGAATTGCCTGTTCAATTATCAACACATTTTACAAACCATGTTCTATATCTAAATCCAGCCGTCAATAAGTTATTAATTTTAAATTAAAATCTTAAGATTTTTTATAAAAACAATACAACTTTATTATATTCCATAAAATAATTAAATTTTTATGTTGTTGAAGTTTATGAGTTCTATTAAGATGGCTACACACGTAACTGCAAGCTTGACAAGCACGCTCGATCAATCTGTTTGTACAAGCACGTACAATTTCCTTGCACCACCACACGGTACAAGCATGCTTGAACAAGCGGCAATTTGCACTTGGACTATGTTAAGCTCGGACGACGATGCGCTCGCTTTGGCTGCTTTTTGCTTTGTCCACAAACGCGAAAGAAGAAACGTGATATGTGGTGTAAAGTATATATTTGAATCTTCTAGGCCGCATAGCACAAACATAAAAAAATATTTGCGGACTTTGGTTATTATTAAATCGATTTGTTTTATTAAGAACAGAATTTCCCGATGTGATTTTCACAGATTTTTCACGCAGCTATCATGTATGGACCAACTTGGTGTAGTGGAGTAGTTAATGAAAAGACAAATCTATTCCCACATTAATTTACTGAGTGAATTGAAGATATATCCCCGTGGTTAGCACAATTATCCGAATGAATGATAAACTTATTTGAAGTTTTTGTCATTCATAACACTTTTAAATTAAAAAAAAGGATATGATCATGAAAGAAGCTATAAACCCCCACGAAAGATTAACAGTAACATATTGCGATTTCTTGCAAGCGGAAGGAGTTATGAAGGATTTAATACACCAAAGACACGGTATACTCTATAAAAACTTTGGTATATACTCTAATTAAATCCTCCTGCAATTCACGGTTAACATTTTTCAGATCGCTAGACATATTATCACTTGTAAAGCTGACACACGATTAACGTTTGCTTGTACAAACCTACACGTTCTTGTTACACACGTTCAATTTCGCTTGTGCAAGCGCGGTTTGTACAAGCTGCATGATTAAAATTCAATCAATCTTCAAGCGGATTGTACAATCAAAATGTTTGCGTAAAATTATCATACACACGCTACAGTATGCTTTTACAAATTACAAACGGATTGATCAAGCGTGCTTGTCAAGCATGCAGTTACGTGTAGACACAGCCACCTACACGTAAAGCACCGACGCACACAGTCGGATTTTCTTAAATTTTTGGACAAAATTAATATCTCGGCCCCCTGATCATCTATAGACCTCGGGATTTCGCTAAATGGTAGGTCTGTGGTTTTAGTTTAGCCCATTTTAGGAATTTTTCCGGTCATGACCCCCCCCCCCTCCTTTAAATTTTCATATATGACTTCATGTACCTCGTTGGACTAGGGATTGATTCACGAATCGATTGGCAAGGGTATTTTTTGAGTTGTATCAAGTGGGTTGCGCGCAACACCCACCTGGGGGTTTTGATAATTTTTTTACTTAAGGTAGTTGGTCCATCATAATCTGATCACATTAGGCCATGCGTACATTTTTATAATTTAGAAAAATGATCATGGCAACGTTGCATATTATCTACTAGTAATTACTTGTCCTTGTCAAATGATTATATTTTATCATCTAAGCTACCACAATATATATTTATATTAATGAAATTAATTTGAATTTCCTTCTATCCACTTATTATATTTTGTAAAAAAATATTTGATTATTTCGCGTATTTTTTACTATAACCAAAATAATGCACTGTTGTCAAATTTGTCAACAATACTGTAATTTATGTGATGGTTTGGTAGTTAAATCTGGTTAAATCTTAATAACGGGATGGTCAATAATTCTAATATTCATATAAATATACAACATGTCAGTTTTTTATGGAAAACTGACGTTTCGTTTAAATTTTAACTAATAAAACGTTACGTTGGTGTACGGTTAGTTCATATAATCTGTGTTAAAAAGATAATCTTTGAGATCTTTTTTCATAACTTTGAGATGGTAAATTTTAATAAAAATGGGCTATTTTTCAGATATCAATCTAGGGAATATTTCTGTGCAATTTAAACAAAATCTGACATAAACAATGTTTACGAACCAACTACCTAAAGTGACAAAATTTGCGAATTTTTCATTTTTATCTCTTGAATTACAATCTCTGTAATATTCGATTAATTGTTGACGACCTATAACAACATACTAATAAGATAAACCTAAAAATAAAGAAGTAAAGCTTAAAAAATGAAAAAAATATTTTTCATATTTTCGAATTCAAATTATTAATTATTTAATTAGTAAAAGGGTAGCACATAGTAGCAACCAAAAATAACACAGATATTAAGCTTAGATATGTATATAACTTTCTGATAAACTTGACAAGTATTTGTAACTTTATAGCTCAATAACATCAATTATAATTTAAAATTTAACCTATAAATTAGTTTTATTCTGGTTTTTACAAGCTTTTACTTAACTCAAATGCGATGTCACTATTTATGTATAAATGTCCCGGAACACAAATCTAATAACCGTTTTTTAACCAAATTCTAGTCGTACGATTTTCGTCAAATTTTCAAATATGGTGTATTCTCCGTGACAATGCACATTTTTATCATTTTTATAGCTATGTTATTTTATTATAAGGTCTTTTTTGATGTATCTAATATAATAAAATAACATGGTTACTAGATGATTATGTATATACTCCATAATCAAAATTATTTCGTAACCATGGTTTGCTTCGACAATAACATTAAATTATGTATTGTCAAAATATTTTGCAATATAATACTCGTAATACAAATAATTTATAATAATAGAAATGATAATTATTATTGAAGATTATAAATTATAAATTGATTGAAAAATTATCGAATTTTATATAAATATCAGGTATGTATTATAAATTTTATTTGTAGTGATTATATTGACATATAGAAAAGTTTTAGCCGTTTTAGCTTTATTTCTTCATTTAAATGTATGTATACATAAATATGTATTATAGTATCTCATTTTATTATTATTATATCATCCTATATGCATACATGTATATTGTATATGTATTATATTGTTATGGCATTATTGAAAAATATTAAATATAAATTAATTTATGTTAGTGTAATTTTGTAGATCTAAATAGGTATCGTTTTTCTAAGAGACGCGAGTCTAAATTTACAATAGGGGAGGGGGTCATGGTCTGTGAAATAGACAAAAAAAGTTACTTTAGTATATTTAATAAGCATTTTTCTATTTAATTTGCTTTACTTTTTAGGTTTGTGTGGGGTGTCATTTCACCATGCCCCCTCCCCTGGATCTGCGCTTCATTTCTAAAGAAGCTAATATACAATCAAAACGTTAGTGTTCATTTTAAAATAAAAACTAAAGATTTTTTGACGGTATTACAATACAATTTCTTCGAACATGGAAGTAAAAAGGGTTTTTAGTCTTATGCAGGCCCTGAGAGAGCTTCAACGGGGCTTGGGCCAACCCACATTTTGAGGGACCCCCCCCCCCCTTCGCCCGAGCGTAAGGACATTCCAAACAACTTTCGTACTAGTAAAATTCTTATATCTTCCTGATATTATTTAGTATTAAAAACCGTAAGTACTTTTTCTACAAGGTGTGTTTTTTTGTAGTATATTTACGTTTTTTAAATAATCTCTATTAAAAATAGTATTAGTATCAAAAAATGTAAAAATGTAAAGTATAAATAATTTTCAGGACGCCGAGGCCCCTGATACCAGGACCAGGGTCATATGGCCCTCCTAGCCCCCCCCCCCCCCCTATCTGGGCCTGGTCTTATGATGCAATGAATATAATATAATATAATAAAAAAATAAATAACTTTTGACTAAAAATGGATAAAATAAAATTAGAAATTTTTTTTTTTTAAAACAAGCTTTTACATATAATAAACCTACATATGCACTAGAGATGTAACGAATGTATGATTTTAAACATTCGCGAATGCGAATGCGATTGCGAATATTAGCTGTCGATATTTGCGAATGCGAATGCGAATATTGGCTGGTCGATATTCGCGAATGCGAATGCGTATGCGAATATTGACTTTTTGAAAAAAAAGTTAAAAAAAAAAAAACGGTCTTCTGATTAAAATAGATATTTTTATTTCTTAATACATCATATTATATTCGCAAAAATATTCGCAACTTTACCTGCGAATGCGAATACGAATGTTTAAAAATGTGCTAATGCGAATACGAATGTTTAAAAATGTGCGAATATTCGCGAATGCGAATATTCGTTACATCACTAATATGCACTAAAAAGTAAAAAATAAAATTAGAAAAAAAAACTTTTTTAAAAAACAAGCTTTTACATATAATAAACCTACATATGCACTAAAAAGTAAAAAATAAGTTTTTTTTCACAAAGTCTTCCAGAATTCGTATGACTAAAAAAGCTTGTGGCGTCCATTTAATATTTAATGTAATATTTAGAAATAATATTTAGACATAAACTAACGAAGGGTATTTGGGTTATGTTTATAATTGCACCGAATGTGTTACTACCTGCTTCGGTTTCATTTAAATACAAACCTTTCCTTTTATCGTTGACTACAAGAGTGATACTATCTCGCTTCTATTTCATTCCGTTCTATTTTACAAATAAACTGAAAAGCATAGAAACCAATAGTTCCCCATCCCTGCTACAAATGAATACCAAAAAAAAATTAAAAAAAAAAAAAAAAAAATTAAAACAAGCTTTTACACATGCACTAAAAAGTAAAAAATAAGTTTTTTTTTCACAAAGTCTTCCAGAATTCGTATGACTAAAAAAGCTTGTGGCGTTCATTTAATATTTAATGTAATATTTAGAAATATAAAAAATGTCTAAAATATCAATATTGGAAAAATCTATAGTAGATCAAATATTAATGTAATGTTGATACCAAATAAATCTGAAACTTAATGTATGTTAATGTTTTGAAATATTAATTTATAAAATAGATAAGGTAGTATTTCTTTTCGGTATTTCTTAGCCCTTTTTCATATGATAAATCTTGAAGCCAAAATATTCCTGTAGTTTATATCAAATTATCCAGGAATTTAATGTACAATTTAATAATATTAATTGAAAATATTCATTTAGGTTGAATATAATTTCAAAATATTCACAGGATATATGCCCGGTATTATCAACCAATTTAAAGCTCCTTTAGCACTAAATGCTCCTTTAAAGTAAATTTGGTGTATTACAAACGTGATTTAAATCAATATAAGGCTCTCAATGAAAAATAGACATAATATACGTTGTAAAGAAATACTGCAGATAATTTAAAATCTAATTAATTAAATGTATTATGTTTGGATCTGTTGATAATATGACAGTTAGTTAAAGGAGCATTTAGTTAAAGTTGATAATACTGGGCGATAATATTTTATATTATATTTGATATAAATTATGTACATACATGGAATTTTATAGAATATTTCGAAATATTCATTGAAAGTAGCTAATGTAGTTTTTCCGTTGAGAAACTCTTAGCTCTTAATTCTATTTTGAATCTAGAATTCCAAATATTTCATGTAATATTTTGAAATAATAATTTAAGGTAGATAAAATACTCTTAAGACTTTTTTCCTATGTTGAATCTAGATTACTAAATATTTCTTTCATGTGCGATAAATTAACCAGGAATTTAAAATACTAAATTACACTAGCAAAAGGTTCTTTGTCCTATTTGAATCTAGATTTCCAAATATTAATGTATACATATATGATATGTATATACATTATACAATATTATACATATATGCATTTTAACATAATATTAATGCAATTTAATGGAAGATTTGAAAATATTAATTTATAGTAGAAAATGTAGTTTTTCCTATATTGATATTTTAGACATTTTTTATATTTCTAAATATTACATTAAATATTAAATGAACGCCACAAGCTTTTTTAGTCATACGAATTCTGGAAGACTTTGTGAAAAAAAACTTATTTTTTACTTTTTAGTGCATATGTAGGTTTATTATATGTAAAAGCTTGTTTTTTAAAAAAGTTTTTTTTTCTAATTTTTATAAATAAGCTGATAAAAAATTAAGTTAATTGAAAATACACAGATGCATACCCCCAGGTTCATAATCCATGATAAAAGTTACACTGAACACTTTTAAAACACGACATTATTTTTTTTTAAAACCTCAATTTTAATCTGTGATTAATTGTTGTTCAGACGACGATACTTTGTTATAGTGCATGGATAGTCGTCAAAACATTCGTTAAAAATATTATAAGGACCATCACTGAATGTGAGAAACTAATCAGATTCAAAAAATTAAGTCACTTGACTTTCATAATGACTTCGTATATTGAGGTTTTGTCCTTGAATATTTAAAAATCCGCCTGTGTGGGGCGGGATACACAAATGCGCAGTCAACTAATGCGCACTAGTCCAAGCACGAGATACCATCCACATCCGCGGTCATATTGTGACACATAAAATTGTACTACAGATATACAGAGTGCATACTTGTTAGAAATAAAGAGAGACAGCAACGATGGTTTGTTGAGGTTGGCAATATATGCATAAGTATAAGTTATCTATAAATATAAGTTTGTAGTCTATGTAAGAAAGAATGTAACGAAAAAGATGTGTAACAAATAATGTAGTGTAATTGAATTAAATAAATAGTATTAAATAAAAGAAAAAAAAAACACTTTTCATATAAAACTTTCAAGAATACTCCTCGTACACCTTCATTGGTTTACATTTTCCTTTTTGATCTGCGCATGCGCTAACTTCCGTTCTATGGCTGCTTGTGTTAACTAGTGCAGTGATACTCAACATTTTTAAATCGTTTCCTTTATTTTGACCTGACTGATTTTTTTTCTAAACTGGTGATTGAAGCTTGGCAATAAATTTAAATTAATAATTAATTATTCTTTAAAAATTAGGTGCAGGGTTATAAAAGTGAAATGATAGGTAATACTTGATTATATTTATTTAAATTTATAATTATTTTGACTTATAGTAAAGACAATGAAGGGAAAAATTGCCCTGTTTTTGGAACAAATTCGGAGTGCGGTGAAATTTCGTACCCATAGGCGCCGACTTTTCATTTAACCTGGGGGGGCGAGATTTTCATATTTTTTTAGGGGGGTGGGGTGCAAAAAATTTCCTTAAAAAATGTGTAATATCCAACTTTCGTAATAACGACAAAAATATCAGAAACGCAACTAATAATGTGAAAAAAAAATTTTTTTTTCATCAAATTATTGTAGTTTCGATAAAAATCGATCAAACTTTAATTATTTGAAATAATTGAAAAGTGGACATTTATATTTAATTTACAGAGGCTCATGAAACGTAAACGACGATTTTAGCTGAAAATATAGTAAAGTGTAGAAAAGTCGTAGAATTTTTTTTAAAGCTGTTGATCTAACTAAGCTTTGTAAAGGAAATAAAAGATGTTTTAGTATTAATTTCCTTTTTGAAGAAATTTTTAGTGATCGTTTTTACTCAAGTGACAAGTATTTGAATATTTACACCATTTTTTAAAGTAAAAATCTTATTGACAAAAGTATCTTTAATTTAAAAGAAACTAGAGTTCAGCTGCACAGGGGGGGGCGAAGCCCCCCTGGTATAATATCTGGGGGGGCGATCGCCCCCCTCGCCCCCCCGTAGTCGGCGCCGGTGTTCGTACCCATGTAGTCTGTACACAAAAGTCCCTAAATAGACTTTTTTTAGAGCCGCTTGAAATTAAAGTTTGTTATTCTTGAATAACTTCTAGACAAATAAAGATACGGAAGCGTGCTTTATATCAAAATTTTCAAAAATGTTTGCTTTTCAACAATATTTCAAAATTTATTTCAATGTGGGCACCTAAATTGCTAAAAAGTTGCCGTGAATCCGAAAATCAAGCGCATTTAATAAAAATGGATGTTTGAGTTTTTTTTTTATTACAATATTATACCATTCAAATATGGCTATGGAATAGGACAATAGCAGGCAGAAAGGACGAGAGTCGAGTTGGACCCCCCCCCCCTCCTGGGGTCGAGTAAATTGATGTAATTATTTATTCATTATTTTTTTTGAAATAATCAAATAACAAAAATTCATACCATATATAAAAGTTTATTGATGTAATTATTTGTGTATAAAAGTTTTGTATTTTTTAACGTATAACTATTCTTAATAAATACATTCTTATTAATTACCAGATACATATTTTACAGGTTTGTAACAAATTATACAAATTATTTATTTATTATACCTAATATAATACAAAAATTTAATATTATAAAGATTAACGATTTTTTTTAAATTAAATCATTATAGCAATATTTGTATTGGTTAAAGGTCGTAAGTCAGTTCAAAAGAAAACAGTTACCTACGTATTTATATTTTCAAAATTGAAATTCTTACAAAAAACTAAACAGACAAAAGTTACTAAGTTTTGAGGGGGTAACCCATTAATTCCCAAGGGTACAAAATAAAATTAATTTGATGTTTTAATTGCATTTTATTACTAAATATATACTCAAATAACTGTTTTTGAAGTTAGAAAAATACATGTTTTTTTTTTGTTTTTTCAACAAAATGTCGCGCTTACGAAACGTTGGAAAAACAAAACTTATTACTTAGTGTGGAATAGTTTGTGTGGCGATGTTAGCAGCAAAAAAAGTCATTTCATCAATAAGATATTAAAAAAAATATATTTTTTTAAATGTTTCGTTTACGCAACGTTGGAAATTAATGGGTTAATGTTAATACGATGGTTACTATTACGATGTTACTTGAGTGATTTCGTGGTTTAAGATTTAAAATTGATGAGTTTTGATTTTATAAATATTTTTCTTTTAGAAAATGAACGAATGATTTTACTCAATTAACGAAAATAGTTCGAGTCACTAAAAATAATAATTGTTATTTTCATCTTTACTATGTGTTAACCCTTATGTTACTACCCAGACGTTTTTACAGTAGTTACTACCCGGGGTACCCGGGTACCCTGCCTGAATGATCGTCCTTCCACGCATTACTTTGTAATATACATATATCAACATGGGCGTACCTTGGGGGGCAGGGGAACAAGGGGAGCAGATAATGGGGCAGGGGGGGGGGCGACTGCCCCCCCCCCCTGGACCTGACCTACTATACATTTAGCTGGTAAGTTATTTGCCTATGCTTAAGTACTGTTGTGTTTATAAAATTGAAGAAGTAAAATTTATAGGTATTTCAAAATTTTCATTCTGAAAACTCACGTTTGAGTCGCGTTATGAGTTAACTTTAAAAAAAATCGCGCTTTGATTTTTAATTTATATTTTTGATCCAGAAAAACATCAATTTTTTAAACTATAATTCTTGTTATAGCGGTTAAACTGTCATTTTTCCTTTTATATAAGACAAAAAAAATGTTAATTTTATTTTTTTACATTTAAAATATTTATATATGTACTTTTTTTTAGGTACATAGTACATTTTTATAGATATTTTGTCTTCTATATTATTATGATAAATATAAATTTACGATTAGTAATAATAATTACTAATAATTTAGTAATTTCCATTATGTATTTGTCAAAAAAATTGCATATTTTAGTCTTTTTATGCGTTTTACTGCATGTTGGGGACATATGTATTTCGTAGGTATATATTTTAGCGATTTTATGTTACATATAGTCCGAGTCTTATATAACTCATAATTTTAATCAATAGTGAAATAGTTTCTAAAGGATCTATACTTTTTATATACTAGTTACTAGAGGGTTTATATTTTTCTTCTATTTATACCTGCGTTTATACCTTATCTAGGGGGGGGGGTCATGGTCTATGAAATAGACAAGTAAAGTTTCTTTAGTATATTTAGTATGCACTTGTCCATTTAATTTGTTTTATTTTTTTATGTTTGGGGGGGGAATATCCCCCATGACCCCCCCTCCACCGAATACGTGATTAAGTATTTTCACAATAAAAAATATTCAAATTTTATCAACTTGTATTTTATTTATTTCCATGTATCTTACTGAAAGACCGTATGGGTAGTAACTAGACGACTAAACAAGTTAAAACTTATATAAATAATTAAAAAATAAATAAATTACATTAAATAATGCATAAACCTCTTCCTAATAACTGAAATAATGGGGATCTGAGCGGGTAATAGAATCTGACTTTCACAAATGAAATTATTTTAACCTAAAGTTGAAAATGGGTACCAGGGTAGTAACATAAGGGTTAATTAAATATTAGTCACATTAGAAAAGTCAATCCTTAAAATGTTTAAATTTATGTGTTACCAAATATGATTTTAGTATACAGCTATATTCACATCGGTCGCATTTAAAAGGTTTATCATTAAGATGTGTTAATTTATGTTTTAATAAATTAGACTTTCGTTTACAGCTATATTCACATTGATCACATTTAAATGGTTTTTCATTAGAATGTTTTAATTGATGGTTTAATAAATATGCTTTTAGTTTACAGCTATATTCACATTTGTCGCATTTAAAAGGTTTAACATTAGAATGTGTTAGTTTATGACTCGATAAAATTGATTTTTGTTTGCAACTATATTCACATCGGTCGCATTTAAAAGGTCTTTCATTAGTATGTGTTAATTTATGGTTTAACAAATTGTGTTTCCTTTCACTACTATACTCGCACTGATCACATTTATGTTTATGTAATTTTACACTAGTTTTATGAGAACGTTGTTTAGTTAAACTGGACTCGTTGTTAATTATTTCATTATTACAATATGTAGTAATAATATCTTCATTTTCTACTTGTTTGTTTTTAATTTCTGGTACGTTTTCTTCTTTAACAACCATGCCTCCCTGTAATGTAAAAAAACAACTAAAAACACTGAAAATTATACAGGGTGAATCATATCAGGTGGAACAAATTTGAACAATAGATCGCGAAAAATATTTCAAGCAAAACAGTTCATATAAATTTTTCGTGAGGGAGCTATAGACTCCCAAAGATTTTGCATATTTTTTTTAATATCTGGAGAACCATTGCGATACAGTTATGAAAATTAATGCCGTGTTTAGTATTAATGTGTGTTATCAATTTCCAGTATCAAACAATAATAATTTAGACCAGAAGTGTATGGGGGCCAGTGGACCCTTTAATAGTAACCATTTTTTTTTGTTTTTATTTTTTCCCCTTATTTGACACTTTTTATAGGTCGTATAACTACTTTGTGAATTTGTCATAAGATGAACCGTTTACGAAAAATACGATGGTAAATATAGTATTGCAAAATTAAACTTAAGGGGGTATCCTGCTTTATGAGGCCAAAACAAAGCGTTTTTTTGGGAATTTTTTTAGGACAGAAAAAAATAAGCTACGGAAGCGAACTTTTCAGATTATTTTATTGCATATTTGAACGTTAAAAAAATAATTATTAACACAAAAATATTCAAACGCAACCAATTTATATGTACATTTGTGGAACGCCTTGCGATCGCAGTCTCCAATCGGCGGGATTTCGTAAGAAACCAAAGAACATTTTAATTTTTATATATTTTTCTTCTACATGAACTAAGAAAAACTCCAAAAATTGAAAAATAAAAAAAAAATTCAGGTTTGAAAAAAAGTGCTTTTTTCAAGAAAAAAATCATTTCAACTTGCTAAAAAAGTTGTTTAGAATTTTTTTTCTTTAATCTTTTTAGTTCATATAGAAGAGAATTTAAAACTGAAGACAACAAGCTTTGGTTCATTTTGATTGGTCGTTTAGTTTTCTTGCAATCACGCCCGCCAATTTAGTAAAATGATAAAAATTAAAACTCGAAAAACGTTCTTCACAGTTTACGGTCTATCTATATGGTATACCTGCTTGACACCCCACTGCGTTTAGTGCTATATCTTTGAAAATATTTCGAATTTGCGAAAATTTAAACGATCGCCATTTTGTGAAAAAATAAAAATTAAAAAAACGGCTACGAGCAACCATAGATAGCTACATTCATAAAATATAGATATTGATAAAATTTGTATTTATTTTTTTCATACAACCCTTCTCAAAATTTCGAGTGAACCATAGAGAAAAATATTTTTTTTGGTCGTCGCATCGAGGCTCATAACCATAACTTTATAAATATTTAATATTTAAAAAAAAATTGATACTAAATAAGTTGAATGTATACTTAATAAAACATCCTTTACCTTATTCAAAAATAATTAGTTATATCTGTGAAAAAAATGCCCAAACATTGACAATTTTTTGACCCGTCACAGTGGCTATCCCCCTTAATACAGATGCTTCAAATCAGGGAGTCGAACCGGCACTATTTCCCGAACCGGTTCGGTTCCGGTTTACACAGAAAATAAAGTTCCGGTTTTCGTTCCGGTTCAATATTTTATTTTTTTATTATTTCGGTTACCGGTTCAATGTACCTCCGAACCGGTTCGAACCGGTTTTTTTTTTACTTTTGTGAATTATTCAAACATAATAATTTAAATTAAATTATAATTAAACCTACCCTATAATTTTTTAAATTAAATAAATATTTTCCTACATACCTTTACTTTCCAGTTTTGTGTATAATGTATCGATACTTTTTATGGCTTATTTTTTTATTTGTATTAATTTAAAAAAATGGGTTTATGCCGGAATAATAAAATTATTGACAATTAATATTTAGATTATGCTCAATGCAATTTAAAGGCCGTAGCAGGGTAAGCATTGAAAAAGTGCCCCCGCGTATTTTCTAATGAAATTTGGAATTTTTTTTCGGGTAGATATCATGGGTTCTGGAAGTTTATATTTTTTTCACAGATCACTCCTGGTTATATCTACAACATATATTTTTTCCAAATTAATCGATGAAACCATTCAAAAAAATTTCTCAAAAAGTATTAAATAAAAATGGCTGAAAATTTCAGAATATATTATTTTTTTCTAACCAATTATAACAAAACTTCATTAGAAAATACGCTGGGGCAATTTTTCAATGCTTACCCTGCTACAGCCTATAAAGTGTATTTTAAATAGCACTTTTCATGTTTTTCTGAAAATACCACTTTTCTATCAATCTTTCCCATTTTTCTTGTATATTAAGACTTTTTCTGGTAGCAGGCCAATTTTTAAAGATGAACATAAAGTTTTTTTTATTGATTTTTAAATTCCGCAGAAAACTCAAAAGTTAAACTAAAAAACACGAAAATTACAAGTATTCTAATACTTATACTTATTAGTATATTAATATATAAGCGCAACTACATTTGTCGGTGGTGCTAACTATAAGTGATTGCAAAAATTATTTTACATTTGAAACAGAATAATAAATATATTTGAATTATTTTGAATAAAAACAATCGCAATGAAAAATTAAACTTCATTGAACCGGTAAAATTAAACACTATTGAACCGGTAACCGAAAGTTTGTTTTTCGGTTCGGCTCCGGTTCAGGTTCAACGTCAAGTTTAAAATTTAGGTTCAGGTTCAGTTCCGGTTCGCCCAAAAATTTCGTTCCGGAACCGGTTTTCGGTTCGGGTTCAGTTTCGGTTCGACTCCCTGCTTCAAATTTCACAAAATAAATTTAAATTCTTGTTCTAGGATTAAAAATAAGAAAACAAGTTTATATTAACAGTATAAATATATTATAACGACATTGAGGATATATTACATCTCTAATAACTTAAAAACTACTGAACCGATTTAATGCTGTTTTCACCAACAAAATCCGGTTATTTATCGTTTTAGCGTCCCAAATTATTTTATGGTGAATCTATGTTTTTTTAAGTCTCATTGTTACAGTCAATATTCCAGATGTCGATATTTATTATAGTACGTATGATCGAGCCAGGACATAGAGGGATAGCAGGCAATGAAAAAGCTGATGCTCTGGCAAAAAGGGGCTCAAGAACAACATTTACAGGCCCTGAACCAGTATTTGGAATTACCAAAAACACTATTCGCAGCTGGCTAGCTGATTGGACAAAAAGACAACATCAAAACCACTGGAATAATGTAGAAGGCCAAAAACACAGCAAAACTATGCCAAATAAACCATCCAGAAAATTAACGGATGAAATACTACAACTAAGTAGACAACAAATTAGGCTAGTGACATGAATGATAACCGGTCACTGTAACCTACGGAAACACATGCAAACAATGGGAATCTATGATGAAGAACCCATCTGCAGACTGTGTAATGAAGAGGACGAAACAGCCTCCCATATTATATTCGACTGTGAAGCTCTTGCTCAATGGAGACATGTACTCCTAGCAGGAGACAACTATCGACAAGCTCTAACAAGAGAAAACTTGGTGGAAAGGATGTTAAACCTGATAAGAACGGCAAACCTTTTCACTGAATGAGTGAATTGATGAAGAACACAATAAGCCAAAAGCTGCAGTGTTAGAGGCATCTAACCCTCATCATCAATCACAACCTAATCCAATCCAATCCAATCCACGTATGATCGAAAAGTCGTTATTTAAAATTAAGATAATCAAATTATACAGGCTGTCCCATTTTAATCTATTACTCCCCTAATTTTTTTATCTATCAATTAAATCAAAAAATGTTTCAAATAAAAGTTGTTCTGTTTTTTTTTTAAATGAAAACCTATATTTTTTTACGGTATCTTATTGTTTGGAAAACAAGCAGCTTTTGTTTTAAAAAAAATTTCGTGTGATTTTTTTTTAATACTTAACAAAATTATTTTAGATTTTAGATATTCAGTAATTTTTTACTCGAAACCCATTAACTTTAGGGGAAAAGTGTACAAAACATAAAATATGTATTTTAATCTGATATAACTAGGAAAATTATATCATTTTTTTTTAACTTTTGCTCAACAAAATATTAAAGCAAAAAAATAAAAAAATTTAATCTGAAATCATTTTCCTAGTTTTATCATATTAAAATAAACATTTTTTGTTTTTTTTTTTACAATTTTCCACTAAAATTAATGGGTTTCGAGTAAAAAAATAGTGAATATCTAAAATCTAAAATTGTTTTGTTAAATATTAAAAAAAGTCACACAATTTTTTTTTAAACAAAAGCTGCTTGTTTTTTTTCCAAACAATAAGATACCGTAAAAAAATATAGTTTTCCATTTGGAAAAAAAAATATTGGGCTTATTTGACCGTGAAGACGTCCAAAAAATCAAAAAATAATGAGCATTTTGGGTCCCCCTCAAAACCAAACAACCCTTATTTGATTTTTTTTTATTTTATTGATAGATAAAAAAAATAAAAAAGCGTCAGTCGAAAACTAACAGCGTTAGAAGTGAAACTTTTTACGGAATGCAAAAACTTTCAACGAGGAAATAGACAGAAAATTTACTCACAACCAAAACAGAAATTATTTGTAATATAAATTAAACACCACAAAATAAGACTACAGTACAGTTACCTATAATTATACCCAAAATCCAAGAATGCATATGAAAATCACCGCGGAAGCATTAAAATTTGTACGCTGCCTATAATTATACCCAGAAGCCTAGATGCATACGAAAATTTACTCTCTTTAAAAAAGGGGGGAGGGCAAAGCCCCCCTCCCCTATAAGGGGCTTTACAGCCCCCCACCACCACCACCGTAAAAAAGTGGGAACTCTCTTTAAAAAATGGGGGGCTTAGCCCCTCCCCCCCCCTTTTCCCATAGGGGGCTTTACAGCCCGCCCCCCCATAACAAACTCTACAGTATAGTATGCCTATAATAATACCCAAACCTAATAGAAATCGACCTAACAGATTGATTTGCGAGTTCACTCCCTATATAAAATGTTGTATTGTCCCATTAAAAGTTTCACTTCAAAAATAGGACACCCTGTATTATTTAATTTTGATATTTTTTCAATATTTTCTATTAAATAATGTTTAATTGATATAGCTTATGCTTTAATTTTTGAAAATACACCGATAAAATATTTTAAATAAATAATTGTAACAATTTATTTTTTTCTTTTTTGTGTAGATACTTTGCGGTCACATGTATTTAAACATTTATTTTGTTGACATTTATTTGAATTTAGAATATTAGAAACCATAGATAAAATCGAAAGCAAATGTAAAAAATACTATAAAATAATTTGGGACGCTAAAACGATAAATAACCCAAAATGCCAAAATCCTTATGGAAAAATATTGAAACAATAATTTTTCCATTGGGTAAAAAAGGGGATTCAACATTTATTTACTAATTTATTTTATTGTTTGTAAAAAAATGTTAAAAAAGCGTCCACTGTTTTATGATAAAAAATATGCCTATTTTGATTTTTTTCCTAATTTTTCGCTAGACTGAATAATTACTTTAGTTTTATTTAAAACAATTGTTTAAGAACTGCTGTTTCCATATTAGTATTCGCAAAAATACTACATGAAACCTAACCTATATTTACAAACACGTGATTCAATTTTAACGATTACTGTGCATTTCTTACCTCATATTCCTGTTTGTAATATTTAGAAAATTCATCGTAGGTTTCAATATCCTGAAAACAATCGTTGTCTTCTATTTCTTGTTTTATATCTTCCTGTTTAATGTGAAACATTTTAACATAGTACACAGAACATAACATAGATAAGTAAATATAATATAATAGCACACAGTACATATGTAAACTGTCATACAATAAATGGCTGCTTGTTCTGCGCATGCGCTGTCTTCCGTTCTTTGATAGCTTGTGTTAACTAGAGCAGTGACAATCAACATTTTTATATCCTCTCCTTTGTTTTGGCCTGATAGATTTTTTTTAACAGGTGATTGAAATTTCACAATTTTGTATTAATAATTAATTATTCTTTAAAAATTGGGTGCAGAATTATAAAAGTGAAATTATGTATATTTTAATTTATTTATTAGAATATTACAGCATCGAAAGATGGCTACGAATATAAGCATTCGTTAACGGAAAGAGGAGGGGGCACTCCTTCTTTGGGATCGATTAAATTAATAAATACAATATTTTAAGGAATAAAATTAAAAATAAAAACTTGTGAAAAAAAATTACGAAAATATATATGAGTTTATTGATGTAATTATTTGTGTACAAGTTTTGTATTTGTTGTGGTATTCAAATAAAATTTATAACTTACTTATAGGCAATATTTGTGATTTTTTCATATTTTTAAATCGTTTGTTTTATTCTGATTCATATTTTTACTTGGAGATTGCAATCTCACAAAATATCAATAATTTATTATTCTTTAAAAAATAGGTGCAGAATTTTAAGTGAAATGATAACACTTAATTATGTTTATTTTAATTTATTCATCATAAATACATTCTTATAACTAGGAACATATTGCAAAGGTTTCTATGAAACTAATACACAAATTATATTTTCAAAACTGAAATGCTCACAGAAAAATGCAACAAATAAAAGTTACTGAGTTTTCTATATATTTTTTTAATTACATAACTATGACTCATAGGACATAGTATGAGGAATTCTCTTTTCCCCTCTTTTTAAGGGTGTCCGGGGGGATTTTTCAAATGTGTCCGTGGTTTTTAAGAAGTTTACCTACGTTAAAAAGGTCGTCAAAATTACATGACACTGAAGCTAGCGGCCAGACCACAGTAGTCACTTTGTATAATTAAACTGTTAAAACAATTGTAAAAATCATTTCTCCCACTTTATATGGGTATTAAATTGTAGGTATTTACAATTGTAATAACATACAATAGAAATAAAATTTTTAAAAAATGCTTCCGCTTGAAATAGTCTATTTAAATATAATTTAGGTCAGATTTCATATTTAAGTTGATACGAAAATCGTAAAACTCTTTGCTCTGAAATCTGGCATGGTTAAATTTATTGCAAATCACTTCATTCTAAAAAATTGACCCTTGATGTTGCACTTAATAACCTCCGTCAACTTCAGAAAATAGAAATGCCACTATACCAAGAATTTGCCGTTAATTAGTTGTGAAATTAAAAATTTTGCCGCTCTTCTAATTTTTTTTATTAAGTGTCTCGCTAACTTGACGTCAAGTTAGAGAGACAACTTTACTAAAAATGACGGTAGCAAAAAATTAAGTGGGTGAGAATTTGCCGTTTTTTTGCCGCTAATTAGTTGTGGAAAAAAATAATTAAGTCTTTACTAAAAACGACGGTAGCAAAAACCCTGCAATCAGGGTTGAAAGAAATGGTTTTAACACTAGATTTACCGTACCAGTCAAAATGACTGGTTTTAACATTTAATGGTAAAAATTCGATATTAAAAATATATACAGGGTGTTTGGTTCGGTGATACGAATATTTTGAAGGAAGATAGAATGAGTCATTTGGAAGTGATTTAAGCAAATATATCTATATACAAAGTGCTACAGTTTTTTTATATCGGCCTTTTTAATAAATTTTTGAGAAAACCCAGATTTATACATGTTATTGGCAAAAGTTCAAATGTTAAAGAGCCCATCTTTTTCAAACATGATTTTTATATTACTTAAATGTCTATGCTATACTATCAGATCAAAATAAAATTGATCAATAACCAAAACAAAAAATGGCTACAGGTTTACATTTGAAAACTTTGAAAACTTGGATAAAATTAATTCTTTAAAAAATTATTTTATAAAATCTAGCACACTTACAGATGTTCAAATGATTTACCAAAAACCGACAAAAAGTCGTCATTCGTCTGACAGGATCATCATTTTCAATCATTTGCACATGAATAGATGTTACACTGTAGGAGTAGAATAAAAAATGTTTAAAAACTATCGCATCCCATATTTTACAACTTATTAAGATTAGCATACTAGGATCAACTCACTGGAAAAATGTAAAAATCTTACTTATATTCACATAAATGTATGTTTTTTTCACAAAAATAGCCCGTTCATGTAGGTAATACGGTAGGTTTTTCGAAAGGGTATAAAATAGAGCAGTTTTTAAAATCATTTGAAGATCAGTAAGTGCGCTAGATTTTATAAAATAATTTTTTAAAGAATTAATTTTATTCAAGTTTTAAAAGTTTTCACATGTTAACCTGCAGTCATTTTTTGTTTTTGTTATTCAACTATTTTATTTTGATCTGATAGTATAGCATAGACATTTAAGTAATATAAAAATCATGTTTGAAAAAGATGGGCTCTTTAACATTTGAACTTTTGCCAATAACATGTATAAATCTGGGTTTTCTCAAAAATTTATTAAAAAGGCCGATATAAAAAAACTGTAGCACTTTGTATACTAGCTGACCCGACAGAGGTTGTCCTGTCTTAACTATGAATATTGAATTCGAATTGGTAATACTTTACTATAAAATTAAAAAATAATAGGGGTTGATCGTAGAAGGGTGAAAATTAAGAGTAATATGATTTTTTTTATTCTAAGGTCATGACAAAATAAAAATAAAAATCTTGCCAAAAAAAATTAAAGTTTTTAATTATAAAATAAAAAATAGGGGTTGATCGTAGAGGGGTGAAAATTTAGGGTTGTATGTATTTTTGTATGATGTATCATAAAAAAATAAAAACAAACAATTTTGTCCAAAAAAATAAAAATAAAATTTAAGGATGGACCACCCTTAACATTTAGGGGGATGAAAAATAGATGTCCTATTCTCCACCCTAGCTGATATGCACGCTAAGAATCACGAAAATCGGTCTAACCGTTTCGGAGTAGTTCAATTACGCACACCGTGACACGAGAATTTTATTTATTAGATTTGCTTAAATCACTTCCAAATGACTCATTCTATCCTCCTTCAAAATATTCGTATCACCGAACCAAACACCCTGTATATATTTTTAATATCGAATTTTTACCATTAAATGTTAAAACCAGTCATTTTGACTGGTACGGAAATCTAGTGTTAAAAACATTTCTTTCAACCCTGATTGCAGGGTTTTTGCTACCGTCATTTTTAGTAAAGACACATCTTTTTTTTCAAACACATTTTTTTGCAAAAAAAAAAGAGCGGCAAATTATTTTTTTCCACAACTAATTAGCGGCAAAAAAACGGCAAATTCTCACCCACTTAATTTTTTGCTACCGTCATTTTTAGTAAAGTTGTCTCGCTATCTTGACGTCAAGTTAGCGAGACACATGGTTTTTTTTCAAACACATTTTTTGTGCAAAAAAAAAGAGCGGCAAATTATTTTTTTCCACAACTAATTAGCGGCAAAAAAACGGCAAATTCTCACCCACTTAATTTTTTGCTACCGTCATTTTTAGTAAAGTTGTCTCGCTATCTTGACGTCAAGTTAGCGAGACACATGGTTTTTTTTCAAACACATTTTTTGTGCAAAAAAAAAGAGCGGCAAATTATTTTTTTCCACAACTAATTAGCGGCAAAAAAACGGCAAATTCTCACCCACTTAATTTTTTGCTACCGTCATTTTTAGTAAAGTTGTCTCGCTATCTTGACGTCAAGTTAGCGAGACACATGGTTTTTTTTCAAACACATTTTTTGTGCAAAAAAAAAGAGCGGCAAATTATTTTTTTCCACAACTAATTAGCGGCAAAAAAACGGCAAATTCTCACCCACTTAATTTTTTGCTACCGTCATTTTTAGTAAAGTTGTCTCGCTATCTTGACGTCAAGTTAGCGAGACACATGGTTTTTTTTCAAACACATTTTTTGTGCAAAAAAAAAGAGCGGCAAATTATTTTTTTCCACAACTAATTAGCGGCAAAAAAACGGCAAATTCTCACCCACTTAATTTTTTGGTACCGTCATTTTTAGTAATGTTGTCTGGTTGTCTCGCTAACTTGACGTCAAGTTAGCGAAACACTTAATAAAAAAAAAATTAGAAGAGCGGCAAAATTTTTAATTTTACAACTAATTAACGGCAAAAAAGCGGCAAATTCTTGGTATAATGGCAGTTCTATTTTCTGAAGTTTTTCCGCTAGGTTGACGGACATCACTTAATAAAGTTCTGAGCGCTTGACGCACGATGATAAAAACAGCTAAGTCTATTGTAAAACTCAATGCTCCAACTTTATATGAGTATTAAATTGTAGGTATTTACAAATATAATAACGTACAATAGAAACAAAATTTATAAAAAATGCCCCTGGATTGACATGACGGTTTTTAACATCGCGCGTCGAGCGGCGAGAACTTTATTAAGTGCCAAAAAATCCAGGGGCATTTTTTAGAATTTTTTTTTCTTATCAACAATAATTTTGACATGATTTGCAATAAATTTAGCCATTTCAGATTTCAGAGCAAAGAATTTTACGTATTTCGTATCAATTTAAAAAATCAAATCTAACCTATTTTACAATTAAATATTATTATATTATAAATATATAAATATTATTAAATATTATTAACTATTACAGGCGGAATCATTTTTTTGAATTTTTATTTCTATTGTATGTTATTACAAGTGTAAATACCTACAATTTAATACACATATAAAGTGGGAGATATGATTTTTACAATTGTTTTAACCGTTTAATTCTACAAAGTGACTACTGTGGTCCGACCGCTGGCTTCAGTGTCATCAAAATTACCAACATACCAACAGTAAAATGTCGTGTTCGATGCAACGACAGACAATGAAAACATTTAAAGGGGTAAATTTGCTTCTTGTTTGCAGCTATATTCACATCAGTTGCATATAAAATGTATTTTATTAGTTTATCTTAATTAATGTTTTGCTAAATACTTATAAATTTATTATCTACACACTGGTCATATTTAAGGCCTTTCATCAGTATGTGATAATTTATGTTTTAAAAAATTGACTTTTTGTTTACACCTATATTCACATTCGTCGCATTTAAATGATCTATCATTGGTATGTGTTAATTTGTGTCTTAATAAATGTGGTTTTTGTCTAAAGCTATATTCACATATGTCACATTTAAATCGTCTTTCATTGGTATGTGTTAATTTATGTGTTAATAAATGTGATTTTCGTTTACAGCTATATTCACATTGGTCACATTTAAAAGGTCTTTCATTAGTATGTGTTAATTTATGTGTTAATAAATTGCCCTTTTGTCTACAGCTATATTCACAGTCGTCGCATTTAAATGGTCTTTCATTGATATGATTTAATTTATGTGTTAATAGACTTGCTCTTTGTTTACAGCTATATTCACATATGTCGCATTTAAATGGTATTTCATTGGTATGTGTTAATTTATGGCTTGATAAATTATCTTTACGTTTAAAACTACAATCACATCGGTTGCATTTAAATGGTCTTTCATTAGTGTGTATTAAAATATGTCTTAATAAATTTGCTTTTACTCTACAGCTATATTCACATTGGTCGCATTTAAATGGTTTTTCATTAGTGTGTGTTAATTTATGTCTTAATAAACTTACTTTATGTTTACAGCTATATTCACATGTGTCGCATTTAAATGGTTTTTCATTAGTATGTGTTAATTTATGTTTTAACAAATTTTGTTTATATTTACTACTATACTCGCACTGATCACATTTATGTTTATGTAATTTTACACTAGTTTTATGAGAACGTTGTTTAGTTAAACTGGACTCGTTAATTATTTCATTATTACAATATGTAGAAATAATAATATCTTCATTTTCTTTTTGTTTATTTTTAATTTCTGGTACATTTTCTTCTTTAATAACCAAGTCTTCCTGAAAACAGAAAATTTGTAAGTAAAAACAATTCTAAATTTTTGATGTAATGTTTTACAGATAAAGCTAAAAAAAAAATAAAACCGACGGAAAAAAAACTAAAAACACTGAAAACACTATTAAGTATGTATCATATAATTAAATTTAATAATTTGTGAAGTATGAGTCAAGTTAATAAGAATATTTTATGAAAATTGATTTCAAAAACTGTTTTTCCCATTTATCTTCGAAGTTCATGGTCAGATTCTGACATGGGAACAAGAAATTTGTAGAGATGGGACTGCTACTGCGACAGCATGTACTTGAAGAACAGAACGTTCAATTGAACGAAAAATTAGATATATTCTCGCGGCTCGAAAAATTCTATAATCCCGATGAATTAAGTTCATATAACTATTTCCAGCCACGTAAAATCTTAAAAAAAATATTTTCAACCCTCTAAGTCTATCAAAAAGCACCCTTAACACAACCCTTAAAATTAAATATTTTATAACGTCTCTAAAAATAAAATAACCACGCTGGATTTTGTTCAATTAAATAGTATTAATCACGGAGAATCATTTAAAATCAATTCCTACACTCTACGTTTGTCGGAGACAACCCTTAACGCAACCCTTAAAATTAAATATTTTATAACGTCTCTAAAAATAAAATAACCACGCTGGATTTTGTTCAATTAAATAGTATTAATCACGGAGAATCATTTTAAATTTAATTCCTACACTCTACGTTTGTCGGAGACCACTCTTATCGCATGAACAAAATCCAGCGTGGTTATTTTAATTTTAGAGACGTTATAAAATATTTAATTTTAAGGGTTGCGATAAGAGTGGTCTCCGACAAACGTAGAGTGTAGGAATTAAATTTAAAATGATTCTCCGTGATTAATACTATTTTATTGAACAAAATCCAGCGTGGTTATTTTATTTTTAGAGATGTTATAAAATATTTAATTTTAAGGGTTGTGTTAAGGGTGCTTTTCGATAGACTTAGAGGGTTGAATATATTTTTTTTTAAATTTTACGTGGCTGGAAATAGTTATATGAACTTAATTCATCGGGATTATAGAATTTTTCGAGCCGCGAGAATATATCTAATTTTTCGTTCAATTGAACGTTCTGTTCTTCAAGTACATGCGATATAGCTGCTATTAAGCACAGGTTTTTTTTTTGTACTGAGCAGAGAGCAGACTGCTTTGCTCTTTACTTTTTTTTGTTCTATAAAACAAATTACTTTTATCCACGACTTATATCTCTCAGAGGGAATAATGATAAAAGAACTTTTCTGATTGGTGCATCAGAGGGAATAATGGTCATTATTCCCTCTAAATGCACCAATCACAAAATTTCTCAAATTAAATAATACCATGGAAACAAAATACACAAATTCTAAAGTCTAAAAAAATTATTTGCAACTGTCAAATAAAACACCTAGTGTTTGTGTATTTGTATTGAGATGGATAAAAATGAAGAGTCTATTACTTGTACACCTCCCGAAATTGTACTACAAGCTGCAGCTACTGGAAAAATCAAAATGCATAATTTATAATAACAGAGTTTGCATTTTGTTTCCATGGTATTATTTAATTTTTATTAATTTGAGATTAGAACAAAATTTTTTGTATTGAAGCTTGCATTCCTTGTATTCAGTTGTGTTTATGAAAGTAAATAAAATAGTCGTAGATAAAGTACAGTATACTACTCGCAATAATGGCTATTGGGTCATTCTTAGTCAACTCTATCAGAGAAAAACGCTACTTTTACGTATTTTCATAATTTTCACATATGTTGTTAAACTTTCTCAAATAATATAACTTTCATTCATCATTTCGCAAAATTTTCAGTTTTTTGAAAATGACTTATCGTAGCGAATTGATTTTTTTTTAGTTTTGTTCACAAAAGAACGATCTTTTTGGACATTTTGTCCGTTTTTAAGTAAAAAAAAATTTTTGATTATTTTTTGTACAATTAAATTTTTTTTTTGAAATTTGAACCTGAGGTCAGCTTTTTAAAAATCTGAAAAAATCAGAAATATTGCTTATAGTATTCTCTATCATCCCTGCAAATTTTATGCTGGACATATTTATAACGACTTCAAAAAAAAAATTTTAAGGTTGTTGTATATAGGTTACGCGCACTATACATTGACTTGTCGTAATGAATTCGGGTGAAAATGTTTAAATCATTGTTGTTTGTGTGTAGTCTATGGAATTAATAAATTGATTTCGAAATAAAGTGATCATACAGGGTGTTTAAAACTGTTTGTTTTATGTACTCATTAAGATATATATGTTTAGTATAAATGTACATTTCTACTTATTTTTTGATAAGAAAATTAATAAATCATGTGTAATTTCTCACTAATATAGTCGTTAAAATCTCATATATTACCTCTAGTATTATATATATTAATTATATTATATGTGGTCACTTGAAAAACTGCTTTAATTGTAGTTAATAAAAAATAGAATCCTTAATTTTATTAAAAATTATTTCACCATTAAATATATTGGAATGATACAAAAAAAACTATCATTTAATCATCCACCAATACCTTTTGATATTATAAATTTAGTATTAATAATTTCTATATTCTTATTAAGAATATATAGAATATTTTTTATAATTGATTTTAATGTGACTAATATATAATATTGAGTGCTAATATAAAACCTTAGACATGTTTTTCTTTGATTTTAGAAACTTCGTCCAAAATCTAATTAAAAATTAGGGTATTCATATTTTTTAATTAAAATAATTATAAAAGTCGTTTTTATAGTAACCATCTTGCAGTATTATATGTAATAAACAATACTAAAGGTAATATATGAGATTTTAAAGACTTTATTTTTGAGAAATTACACATGAATTATTAATTTTCTTATCAAAAAATAAGTAGAAATGTACATTTATACTAAACATATATATCTTAATGAGTACATAAAACAAACATTTTTAAACACCCTGTATGATCACTTTATTTCGAAATAAATTTATTAATTCCATAGATTACACACAAATAACATTAATTTAAAAATTTTCACCCGAATTCATTACGACAAATCAATGTATAGTGCGCGTAACCTATATACAACAACCTTAAAAAAAAATTTTTGAAGCCGTTATAAATATGTCCAGCATAAAATTTGCAGGGATGATAGAGAATACTATAAGCAATATTTCTGATTTTTTTCAGATTTTTAAAAAGCTGACCTCAGGTTCAAATTTCAAAAAAAAAATTTAATTGTACAAAAAATAATCAAAAAATTTTTTTTACTTAAAAACGGACAAAATGTCCAAAAAGATCGTTCTTTTGTGAACAAAACTAAAAAAAAAATCAATTCGCTACGATAAGTACATCCGGAGATAAAAATTATTGTTTAAATGCATATGCGTCATGTCTGCAAAACTTAAAATACGCGTCATTTTCAAAAAACTGAAAATTTTGCGAAATGATGAATGAAAGTTATATTATTTGAGAAAGTTTAACAACATATGTGAAAATTATGAAAATCCGTAAAAGTAGCGCTTTTCTCTGATAGAGTTGACTAAGAATGACCCTATTATAACCTCGGAATTTTTTTTTCTCCCTCGCCGCTACGAGGCTCGGTTCGAAAATTATTCCTCGGTAATAATAGCTATCATTATTGACTCGTGGTATAATATACTATTTTATAAACAAATAGTCGAAAAAAAAAATTTTCGCGCCCTGGAAATGAAAATATGGCTCGAGTATATCAAAAGTAACATGTTATGTTTATAATGAAAAAGAAGGACGAGAAAAATGATGTAAATTCTGATCAATAATTGTTTGAATAATATGTCAAAGTTAGGTTAGTTAAAAACGAGGATTCAATCTTCATTTGTTTATAAAATAAAAAATATATAAATAAGATTGAATTATTTTTTAAGTACCGATTGATTCATGATCTACGTAAAAGATACGCCTATTTTGACTTTTTGTCAGGCCATTTTTAGCAAAAGTCGCTAAAATGAATAATGACTTAAAGGTTAAAGTTTAATATTTTTGTTTTAGTCCCGAAGCACCTTATGTCCGGTATTATAAAGGGGCTAGCTAGGAAGCACTCTCAAATGAGATATCAAATTTATATGACAGTTCTCTTGGAGTTTTCTGAAAACTTTGACATATTTCGTGCAAGCGTTGTATGTAAATACCAACAACGGTGTTAAAACAGTGGTGAAACGTACTTATTATGAAAATTATGTTATACGGTCAGAGTTTGCACCAACTGTGTTACAATACGTTTAAGTATCACTGCTCTAAATTCCGTAGCAAATCCATAGATACTATCACAAAATTAATATTCTCATTTGTGAGTGCTAACTAAACTCATAGCTCGATTTAACGACGTTGTTGGTAATTCAACCGCTTGATTTAAGGACGTCGAGAGTTACCCCCACCCCCCCACTACCATGCCGACCTCAACGTTAATCGGTGAATTTAAATTTCTCGCGGAAATATAGCAATCACGGTAGTATTATGGTGGGGTCGTTAAATCGCGCAATTGGCCGATTGGCCCGTTGTTAAATTAAGCGGTCGTTAAATCACGAGCGGAGTGTCGCTTGCTAGCCACTTTATGATACTGGACATTAAAGAAGTTTAATAAAACTATTGTTTAGGAACCTCTGTTTTCCATTTAAGCATCTTTCAAAAATACTATATGAAATCAATTTTAACGGTCACTAAGTATTTCTTACCTGATATTCCTGTTTGTAATATTTAGAGAATTCATCATAGGTTTCAATATCCTGAAGACAATCGATGTCTTCTATTTCTTGTTTTATATCTTCCTGTTTAATATGAAACATTTCAACACAGTAATATTACAATACAAACTAAATATGTATAATAGCACACAATACATAAACTGTCATACAATAAATGGCCGCCTATTCCGCGCATGTAACAGCTTGTGTCAACTAGAGCAGTGATAATCAACATTTTTATATCGTCTCCATTGTTTTGGCCTCATTTTTTTCTAAACAGGTGATTGAAATTTCACAATAAATTTGTGTTAATAATTAATACTTCTTTATAAATTGGGTGCAGGATTATAAGTGAAATGACAACACTTTATTATATTTATTTTACTTTGAATTAATTAAGTAATTTTATTAATGTATTACAATAAAATACCATATAAAGATGGCTATGGACATGGGCGTCCGCAGACAGAAAGAAGAGGGGTATTAGCGGGATACACCCCCTTTTGGAATCGAGTAAATTGATGCAATATTTTATTCATTAATCTACTTGTAAAAAAATCTACTTTGTGAAAAAAATCAAATAACAAAAACTAAATATACAAAAAAGTTTATTTGTGTACTAGTTTTGTATTTGTTGTGGTATATAAATATAACGTTATAATTATACTTAATAAATACATTCTTATAACTAGATACATATTACATAGGTTTCTATAAAAATATACAAATTTTAATATATTCTATCATATTATACAAATTATTTATTTATTTATTATAATATACAAATGTAATACAGTAGAAACCGGTTATAACGACAAAGGGACCGGTCATATTAGGTCGTAAAAGCGGATAGTCGTAATAACCGCTTAAAATACATATAAAGTGATTCATTACTGTCGTGACAAACTTAAACAGTAGAAAGAAAAATATTTTAAGCAAATATCTTCTAATAAACATGTGCCCGGAAATTTTTCGTAAGGGAACTACAGGCCTCCAAAGATTTTACTAAAAATGAGTTTTTATTTAATATCTAGAGAACCTTTTATTGCCTTTATTCTATATAGTTTATGTGAATTTGTTAATTTTACAACTGGGGACTAAAATATTGCTTAATTCGCATCTGAATATTTTTTTTAAATTAATTATATTGTATCTAAGTTTTCTATATAAATTATACGCAATTTCGCATTAATTATTTTCTTAATAATGGATAATAAATGACTAAAGATAATGCATTATAAGATATGCTTGGATTGTGTCAAATTCAGGATCCGAGCATATTATATGCTAATATATGCTTATATCTTATCATTTTTCCCCGTTTTTTTTTTAACCCTCGGACCGACACCCGGGTCCAGCCAGACCTTTTTCGTTTTCAATCGTACATTAAATTTATTTCTAATTAAACTAGCGACTTGTACTTCCAGGTAGCTTCCTAAAATTTTATTGGGTATCGATTTATAAAACAATTATCACGAAAAGTCCTTAGAGAGGATTGCTATAAGGACATCAAAAAAGTACACCTTCGGACCGACACATGGTGTCTGGCTGGACCCCTATACATTTTGCATGGAAAACGCATAGAATGTGATATATTTTTGTCATTCTACCTGGCTTTTTTCTACTTTTTTCTAGTTTTTCATAGAAATTATTTATCCAAACTATTCTTTATGCTCACTTTACACATACGCACGCATATATTCATGTACACATTTGATTATTTGTGTACAATCTTAATATTATGTCACAGATGAAAGGTAGTAATTGATCTCATTTGATCCGGTGGGAAAAATATTTCGAGATTTTAGGGGTGTGGGGGGCACAACAACCCTCAATCTCGCACAAGAGTCGAGATATTTACGATTTTTTGTAATGGATAAGTAGCGAAACAGAGAAAAATTCAATATTTATTATAAATCTATGTTTTGTACCCCCCCCCCCTCCCCGAAATTTTCATTGTTCTAAAAAAACTAATGTTTTGAGAAAACATCAATTTAAAATAAATTTCAAAATTTAAGACATATGTATACCCTACCCCCCCCCCCCGCCCCCCGAAAAGTACCTACTACCCCCCCTTATTTTTCTAACTACGCCACTGCGTATCATAATTCATCATAAAACTCATTGTTAATCTTTTTTTTATTTAAATAACTTAAAATAAAATACAAAAAAAACAAAAACGAAAAAGAAAAACAGTTTTTTTTTTCATAATCCAAAAACGTTTTAAATTTTTTTTTTCGTTCACATGTAGAAAAACATATGCTCAAACCTCTGAGAGAGGTAAGAAATTAAAAATATTTGCCTACTTGTGATATAAATGAGTTTAAAGGTATGTTAAATTACCATTTAAATGCATGTAAATGCATAAGGGTCCAGCCAGACACCATGTGTCGGTCCGAAGGTTATTGGAATAGGTGTCGGTCTGAGGGTTAATAGAATGTGTAAGTTTATATCTTATTAAATTTGCTTTTAGTTTACAGCTATATTCACATCGGTTGCATTTAAAGAGTTTTTTTATTAGAATGTCTTAATTCATGTCTTATTAAATGTAGTTTTTGTATACAGCTATATTCACATCGATCGCATTTAAAGGGTTTTTCATTAGAATGTGTTAATTTATGTGTTAATAAACTTGCTTTTAGTTTACAGCTATATTCACATTGGTCGCATTTAAAGAGTTTTTCATTAGAATGTGTTAATGTATGTCTTAATAAATTTTGTTTTGTTTCACTACTATATATACTCGCACTGATCACATTTATGTTTATGTAATTTTACACTAGTTTTATGAGAACGTTGTTTAGTTAAACTGGACTCGTTGTTAATTATTTCATTATTACAATATGTAGTAATAATAATATCTTCATTTTCTACTTGTTCATGTTTAATTTCTGGTACATTTTCTTGTTTAATAACCAAGTCTCCCTGTAAACCGATCACTATTTCACTATCACAATCTATTTTTAAAGGATCTTCGTTTTCTAGTTGTTTGTTTCTAGTTTCTGTTAAGTATTCTTCTTTAACAGCCAAGTCTCCCTGAAATATCTAACACAATAAAGTAATAAATTGAATTAGTTGTAGGTAATGTTTTATAAATATTTTTGACAATAATGACGTCATGCACGCGTAATCTCTAGTTTAACCGACAATTGTTTTGGAACCTCTGTTTTACATTTGAGCATTTACTAACATGTGATTCACTTGTATTTCTTACCTCATATTCTTGTTTGTAATATTTAGAATATTCATCATAGGTTTCAATATCCTGAAGACAATCGATGTATTCTATTTCTTGTTTTATATCTTCCTGTTTTACTTGAAACATTTTAACGATTTTAACACACAATCTGCTACAATATTATACTTTCTGCGCATGCGGCGAATCCCGTTCTGTGACTGCTTGTGTCAACTAGACCAGTGATACTCAACATTTTAATTGGTTGCATGTATATTTATTTTAATTTTAAATAAATATTATATCTTCCAAAGACATGGGTGTCTGCAGACTGAAATGACGGGGGTCGAGGTGTAGCACACCCCCCTAAGGATCTAGTAAATTGATGCAATACTTTGTTCATTCATTTAGTTGTGGTAAATTCAGATACAAAATATAAAAGTTTATTGATGTAATTATTTGTGTACAGGTTTTGTATTTGTTGTGGTATTCAAATATAAATTGTAATTATTCTTAAAAAATACATTATTAAAACTAATAGATACATATTTTATGACAAAGGTTTTTTTATTTTTTTAAATTTTATTCATTTTTATAAGTTAGCTATGTACTGAGGATCATAATAAAATGATTGAGTCATAAGTACCTCTAGAAAAGTGTTTTTTCAAGATTTTTTTAAGAGAAGATTTTTTTAATTTATCAATATAAAAATTTGTACACATATTATGGTAACTTTCAATTGTATTTTAACATTTTTTATTTCTAAAAATAATAATTTCGAAAGCGGCTACAGCTGTTCCCAGGAGGTCTTCTCAAAAAAGGCGCCTTGCGCCCTTGCGGTGACCACGATATCTCTGGACTGCATCTTTTAAAATAAAAAACCTAAACGGATTTCTTTAAAGTAATTTATAATCTTGTACTTAATCGAAAGAATAAGCAAAATAAAATTTTTTGACAAAATGACGGCTTCTCAAAAAAATATATCGATTTTCGACAAAAATTTTACCTTAAATTGTTTATAAAAAAATAAATATTTATCGGTGGGATAAAACTTTCGAATAATTACTAAAAAATATTCTTAAGAAACTTGTGTTAAAATTTGAGATTGATCGGTTCAACCGTTTCCGAGGAATCGTGGTCACCGACTTTAAAAACATAGATTTGAGAAAAACGCGCTGCCGCTCCGACCTCCTACATTCAAACGCTTTGGTCTGAAACGTCTTTACAAATATGTGTGTAACTTCGAAAATAATCGCCGGATTGACTTGAAATTTTCTGTGTGTATTTAAATATATGTGCATTACGAAAATGAAATAAAAAAATCGATTTTTCGAAAATTCTAACTGTATATAACCCCTTAACTCCGGCCTCCTACTTTCAAACGCTCTGAGACGTCTTTACAAATATGCGTGTAACTTCAAATATAATCGCCGGATTGACTTGAAATTTTCTGTGTGTGTACATTACGAAAATGAAATAAAAAAAATTAAATTTTTTGAAAATTCTAACTGTATGTAACCCCTTAACAAAAACAAAGAAACATACGTATTTTTAAATGAATTTTCAATTTTACAATTATTATGTAGTTGATCATTGTGACAGCTGAAGCCCTGAAATAATACACAGGAAGAAAAAAAAATGTATTTTATATAAAAATAAAAAGTATTTATTTGTTTAAATATTTCAATAATACAATACTTAAAAATACAATAAAATTGTATCAATAGTTATTTATTCTTTAAAAAATAGGTGCAGGATTATAAATGTGAAATTATGTTTATTTTAATTTATTTATTAGAATATTATAGCGTCGAAAGATGGCTACAAATATAAGCATTCGCTGATGGAAAGAGGAAGGGGCACTCCTTCTTTGGGATCGATTAAATTATTACAATATTTTAAGGAATAAAATTAAAAATAAAAACTTGTGAAATAAATAAATAATAAAATTACGAAAATATACCATATGAGTTTATTGATATAATTATTTGTGTACAAGTTTTGTATTTGTTGTGGTATTCAAATATAACTTATAACTTACTTATAGGCAATATTTGTGATTTTTTCATATTTTTAAATCGTTTGTTTTGTTCTGATTCATATTTTTACTAAATTGGAGATTGCAGTCTCACAAACTTATATTAATAGGTAATTTATTATTCTAAACAAATGGTACAGGATTATAATTGAAATGATAACACTCAATTATGTATATTTTAATTTATTCATAATAAATACATTCTTATAACTAGGAACATATTCAGGACCGACAAGAGGGCGATGCAGGCGATGCAAATCATCGGGGCCCGGGACCCGAAGGGGCCCGGACTAAATCTATTCTTAAAAAAATGTAAATAATATTGAAAATTATATGAATGATGAAATTTTAAAATAGTTATGTTGATGACAGCTATAAAAATCTTCATCATTATTAAATATCGATATAAATTTAGCATAACAGACCACTTTGTAGAGAATAATTTAATTTTCACAAAATTAGAAGAACAAAATCGTATAAAAAAGATTTAACATTCGGACTCCAGGGGCCCGGCCCTTTGCATTTTGATAAAAAAATTGACCAAAATGAATTAAAGAGTAAATTTTGAATCAAAGATGTTTATATCATTTTATTTAAATACTTCTGGAAAAATATTAGGTAATCTATAAGAAAAAAAAAGCGACAGCCCCCCGCCCCCCCCCCCCCCCAATAAGAAAATCTAATTTATTTTATATGATAAATTGAAATTATTAAAATACAATAACTAATCAGCTAACAAACCAAAATATTTAAAATTTACGTTATTTTACAAACAGTTGTGTTTTTATTCAGGCAAGTGTAGCATTAAGTTTTATTTTAATGTCAAAAATTCGTTTCATCCATTTAATTTATTAGGTACCTAAATAATATTATTTTTTTACAAAATATATTTTCTTAATTATATTTCTTCTGACTGAAGGGTTAAAATCAGAAGTTTCTAGAACTTTTTTGTTGCATTTTAGGAGACCTATCTAAAGACACCCCACATGATGGGGTTAGTGAAAAAAATGAGTACACTTTTCAGTCTATGGGAGGGGGGTCCAAAAAAATGTTTTTTGACATGTTGCATCGGGGCCCGGTTTGGCTCTCGGCGGCCCTGAACATATTACAAAGGTTTCTATGAAATTAATACACAAATTCAATATTATAAATATACTTTTAAATGCTTCTTTATTTATTTTTATTTAAATCATTATAACAATATTGTTATTGGTTAAATGTCGTAAATCAGTTCTAAAGAAAACGGTACGTATTTATATTTTCAAAACTGAACTGCTTACAGAAAAATACAACAGATACAAGTTACTACAACTGTTACCACACGTTGACCTGACAATGGTAAAATCACTTTCTTAACAGGTCGCATTTGAAATTAGAATGTTTAATTTTATGTTTTAATAAATCTCGCTTTCGTTTACAGCTATATTCACATTGGTCGCATTTAAAAGGTCTTTCATTAGTATGTGTTAATTTATGGCTTAATAAATTTGGTTTATATTTACAGCTATATTCACATAGGGGCATAGGGGGCATTTAAAAGGTCTTTCATTTGTATGTGTTAAATTATGTATTAATAAATATCTTTTTTGTTTACTGCTATATTCACATAGGTCGCATTTAAAAGATTTTTCATTAGTATGTGTTAAATTATGTACATATAAACTTGATTACGAGATATTTTGTTTGATTGATAAGGTCAGGTGGACAGACAAACTGAGATTATTATAAAGGTTTTTCTTTAATATGTCTAAACATATGACTTAATAATGCTCGCTTTCGTTTACAACTATATTCACATAGGTGGCATTTAAAAGGTCTTTCATTTGTATGTGTTACATTATGTGTTAATAAATAACTTTTTTGTCTGCAGCTATATTCACATCGGTCGCATTTAAAAGGTTTTTCATTAGTATGTATTAAATTATGTGTTAATAAAGTAGACTTTTGTATACAGTTATATTCACATCGATCACATTTAAAAGGTTTTTCATCAGTATGTGTTAAATTATGTGTTAATAAAGTAGACTTTTGTTTACAGCTATATTCACATAGATCGCATTTAAAAGGTTTTTCATCAGTATGTGTTAAATTATGTGTTAATAAATTACTTTTTTGTCTGCAGCTATATTCACATAGATCGCATTTAAAAGGTTTTTCATCAGTATGTGTTAAATTATGTGTTAATAAAGTAGACTTTTGTTTACAGCTATACTCACATCGATCGCATTTAAAAGGTTTTTCATCAGTATGTGTTAAATTATGTCTTAACAAAGTAGACTTTCGTTTACCGCTATATTCACATCGGTCACATTTAAAAGGTTTTTCATTAGTATGCGTTAAATTATGTGTTAATAAAGTAGACTTTCCATTACAGCTATATTCACATCGATCACATTTAAAAGGTTTTTCATTAGTATGCGTTAAATTATGTGTTAATAAAGTATACTTTCGATTACAGCTATATTCACATCGGTCGCATTTAAAAGGTTTTTCATTATTATGTGTTAAATTATGTGTTAATAAATTGGTTTTTTGTCTACAGCTATATTCACATCGGTCGCATTTAAAAGGTTTTTCATCAGTATGTGTTAAATTATGTCTTAACAAAGTAGACTTTTGTTTACCGCTATATTCACATCGGTCGCATTTAAAAGGTTTTTCATTAGTATGCGTTAAATTATGTGTTAATAAAGTAGACTTTCCATTACAGCTATATTCACATCGATCGCATTTAAAAGGTTTTTCATTAGTATGCGTTAAATTATGTTGCAACAAAGTAGACTTTCGTTTACCGCTATATTCACATCGGTCGCATTTAAAGGGCCTTTTATTACTATGTGTTAATTTATGTTTTAACAAATTGTGTTTCGTTTTACTACTATACTCGCACTGATCACATTTATGTTTATGTAATTTTACACTAGTTTTATGAGAACGTTGTTTAGTTAAACTGGACTCGTTGTTAATTATTTCATTATTACAATATGTAGTAATAATAATATCTTCATTTTCTAGTTGTTCGCTTCTAGTTTCTGGTATGTTTTCTTCTTTAACAACCAACTCTTCCTGAAAAGCGATCATTCGTAAGTAAGTTATACAATATTTATAAATTGAATTTAATATAATACGAGTATTTTACAGATAAATGGTTAGGTACTTTTTGTGTAAAATATATATTACTATTACAGCTTAAGGTACTTGACCACCTTCTAATTTTCAAAAAATCGATTTTTTTACATTTTCTCAATACTTATACTTTTAGAAATCATCCCCCAAATTTTGTTTTTTAAATTCGATTTCTAACATAGTGAAAGTGTTCGCGCGCTTCCACTACTCCATACTTGCAGGCAGCTGTTAGTCACGTGGCAACTACTTTTTTCAAGTGGCGTACATTTAATCTCCGAAACTATTCGGACGGTTTCAAAGATTATATTGAGCGAGTTTACTACATAGCTACTAGACGGTGAATTCACTAGCCGTTAGTAAACTCGCCCAGTGTAAGCAATCTGCTACAAAAGTTAAAAGCCGGGCTACTTTACTTGCAGCATACAATAAGGAGGTTAAACTTGAGTGGAAAGGGTAGGCCAAAAACGGAACCTAGAGCATTTGTCGGATATCTACGCAGAAGTAAGAACTTTACTTTTAGTGCAGTCAACGCTCTATTAATTCAACTATACGGTTGCGCAGTCAACTACTGCGCACTGACTCGAACACGAGGGACTACCCAACTTGGGGCTCTTATTTTGACACAAGATTTTGTATTACAGAGATACAGAGTTCACCCTCCTTATTATATGCTTCATGCTCCCTGAAATGTTTAGTGTGTCATAATCACTATCGTACTAGCTGACTCGCCCGCTTCTAAACTCGCCGGTTTGTAGCTAGTTAACTCGCTCAATGTAATCGACCCTTTATTCAATACAATATTAGTAATTTAGTTTTACAGATAATGCTAAGAAGATTATAAAACTATAGCTTTAAATTTATATTTTTTTTAGTAGGGAGGTCAAGACCCTACATCCCTATGACCTCCACATTTTAGGGTTCCGTAGAAAACTAGGAACCCTTATAGTTTCTCCATGTCCGTCCGTCGCCGATCCGTCCGTCCGTCCATCCGTCTTCAAAAATTTTGAGATAATAAGATGAAATTTGGTATACGGGCGTAGATTAATGACCCAAATACAGAAATGATAAGATTTTTGAAAACTAAAAATTTTTTGACCCTCTTTTCATAAAATTAAAAGTGTTTTCAAAAAAAAATTTTCACCTGCACCATTCAGTGGGGTGTCGTTAGAAAGGTCTCAAATGCAACAAAAAATGTAACAGAACCTTTTGATTTTAACCCTTTTATCACGATGTATTTGCACAAAGTCATTAAAAAAGCGCCCCCCCCCCCCTCTATTTTCTAAACTATCAATACAAAAATCTGAAAAAATTCCAGAATGTAGCTTTTAATTAGTACTTTCACTGAAAATTATAAAGAACATTGTCAAATATATTTTGAACCCCCCTTTTTTAGACTGAAAAGTGAACTTACATTTTTTTCCCCACTTAGCCCCTTGAATGGGGTGTCCTTTAATAGATCTCCTAAAATGCTATAAAAAATGTCAAATAACTTTTTGATTTCAACCCTTTAGTCGCGATATATTTGCTTTTTAATGTCGCTGTCAGAGCGTCCCCCCCCTCTGTTTTCTAAACTATCGATTCAAAAAATCTGAAAAAATTCAGAATGTAGCTTTTAATTAGTACTTTCACTGAAAATTATAACGAACATTGTCAAAAATATTTTGGACCCCCTTTTCATAGATTGAAAAGTGAACTCAATTTTTTTTCATTTACCCCATTGAGTGGGGTGTCATTTGATAGGTCTCCTAAAATGCAATAATAAAAGTCAAATGACTTTTTGATTTTAACCCTTCAGTCACGAAAATTTTGAAAAATACTATTTTTTTTATAAATTGTAGTGAGAATCACTACAGAACCCTATCATGTGCGTGCCCAACACGCACTTGCCTGTTTTATTTAAATTGAAAACACATTGCAATGCGACAATGACTACTGAAGTGGAACAGAGACAGTCAGAGTGCGCGATATAATTATCTGTCTCGGTTCCACTTTGATAACAATGTGTTTCACACCTCAGCTATTAATAATACTATAACTTTTGTTCGAAACGTATTCTTCAATTGCCTTTCGTTTCTGAATTATAAGCGAAAAACTAACTTTATTTTTTTCGAAAACAGTTCAGACGACACTGGTCAGTTTAAAATTTTAATATTTTCATTTTAGTGCCGAAACAGATTAAAGAAGATTAATATCAATAAATACGTAGATATGTAACATTAATAATATTACAGTTATAAAACAATTGTTTCGGAACCTCTGTTTTACATTTGAGCAATATTTACTAACATGTGATTAAACTCTTACCTCATATTCCTGTTTGTAATATTTGGAAAATTCATCATAGGTTTCAATATCCTGAAGACAATCGATGTCTTCTATTTCTTGTTTTATATCTTCCTGTTTAACTTGAAACATTTCAACACAGTAATATTACAATACTTCGCAGAGAACATAAACAAACGTACAATATAAATATGGCTACTTATTTAACGTTCTGCGCATGCGCTGTCTACCGTTCTGTGGCTACTTTTGTCAACTAAAGCAGTGATACTCAAAATTTTTAATCGTTATTATTGTTGTAAAGTATGCAGTAAATAAGTTTAAGATCAACCACAATCCAAAGATGCATACAACATGCACGTAGTATATATTATGTATTTCATAAAGTATTTAACCCTGAGATACTGGCGCCACCCCTCTCAATCTATAAAATGTAGATAAATTTACAAATTATTAACTAGGTATTATTAATATTAGATTATTATTATTGTATTAATAAACCTGTTAAATTATTTTAATGAAAATAAGAATCGATCATATAATATTTCATAGTTATGTTTATTCTAAAAAAATATTTACAATAATTCATATACGATATAACATTACATATTCTTTTAAATAATGTACAAAACACAACATTTATAATACAAAATATAGTAGAAACTGATTATAAAGACATCGGTTAACACGACTGAATCCCATATAATTGCATTTTATAATATATACTGTTTATAACGATATTGCTTACAAAGCAGTCTAACCTCGGGTTGCACAAAGTAAAATGAATTACGATTAGTTAATCAGTTGTTTTAAAAGCATTATTACAACAATTCTAAAAAAACAATTATGGTTATGATACATTTTATAAGGTAAATAAAATTAGAAAAAAAAACTTTTTTAAAAAATAAGCTTTTACATATAATAAACCTACATATGCACTAAAAAGTAAAAAATAAGTTTTTTTTTCACAAAGTCTTCCAGAATTCGTATGACTAAAAAAGCTTGTGGCGTTCATTTAATATTTAATTAGTCCAGTAACTTTAGATTTCAACTGAGAAAAAAATACAAGTTAACTGGATTTTTGTATACACCTTTGTTAGGGTGTTTTGAATAACGTGTCAAAAGTCCTAAACGATATCGTGCCGGCGTTGCGAGATATTGAAGGTCTAATGTCCTGAAAAACGGTTATTTGCGAATATCTCTCTTACTATGGTTCAGAGGTCTATGAGGGTTATCATATAAATTATGTATTATTAAATTCTCAATAAAAATGGTTATATCCATTTTTTGGAAAAAAACAACCGTTTTCGTTGTAGAGCGTGTAGAAACTATAGCTATGCATTTGCATATCTATGCATACGGCATAATGCACTCTATAACATAGTCCATACTATTTGCACGTGAAAAAGTTATAGGACAAAAATTAAAGAGTAGACATTCTCTATAAGGTGTATCAATCGGATATATTAAAAACATATTTTTAATCAATTTTAATCACATTTAGTAAAACTACACATATGGCGATTTATAAAAAATAACAATTCCTGTAAAAAAATTTTTTCATACTGTATAACTAAGCTCTTGCAAAGTTATTAAATGGTTCGACTATAATAAGCATTGGACATATTAAGTAGAAAAGTGAGAAAAATTGTGTTAAAATGACATAAAAAATTCGAAAAAAAATTATTAAATAATT
This sequence comes from Sialis lutaria, assembly GCA_949319165.1. Taxonomy (NCBI): domain Eukaryota; kingdom Metazoa; phylum Arthropoda; class Insecta; order Megaloptera; family Sialidae; genus Sialis; species Sialis lutaria. The sequence goes on along the minus strand of OX439239.1, from coordinate 25,564,432 downwards.
AAAATACACTCTACATAGGTCATTATATGTACTTATGTCAAAAATATGATTAAACACTAAAATTATAAATATTTGTAGGCTACAAACATGTTTATTATTCTTTTTTTGTTGGAAAAACTACTTTTCATACTAGCGCAGGATCTCTTGATAGCTCCTATTTGATATGCAAACCTTCAAATAAAAAATAAATGGAAATAATAGATTCGTCATAACATTTTGAATAACGAGAAATAAATTATTATTTACTAAATTATATATTTTTCGTGTAATTGGGGGTCAAAATCAGCGAATATTAGACGATAACAAGAAAAAATGTGCCCGCGTAATTCTTATTTGTATTATAAAAGAGGGACTGTATAGAGATAGGAACATGAAATTCGGTATTATTATACACCAAACTCTCCTCTTCAAAATCATAAGTGGCAGCATCCTCAATTCATGTGCAGCCCCTCTTTTATAATACAAATAAGAATTACGCGGATACAATTTTTCTTGTTATCGTCTAATATTCGCTGATTTTGACCCCCAATTATACGAAAAATATATAATTTAGTAAATAATAATTTATTGCTCGTTATTCAAAATGTTATGACGAATCTATTTTTTCCATTTTTTTTTAAATTTGAAGGTTTGCATATCAAATAGGAGCTATCAAGAGATCCTGCGCTAGTATGAAAAGTAGTTTTTCCAACAAAAAAAGAATAATAAACATGTTTGTAGCCTACAAATATTTATAATTTTAGTGTTTAATCATATTTTTGACATAAGTACATATAATGACCTATGTAGAGTGTATTTTAATTATTTAATAATTTTTTTTCGAATTTTTAAATTTTTGTTGTACCTATTGTTAAATGTATGTCATTTTAACACAATTTTTCTCACTTTTCTACTTAATATGTCCAATGCTTATTATAGTCGAACCATTTAATAACTTTGCAAGAGCTTAGTTATACAGTATGAAAAATTTTTTTTACAGGAATTGTTATTTTTTATAAATCGCCATATGTGTAGTTTTACTAAATGTGATTAAAATTGATTAAAAATATGTTTTTAATATATCCGATTGATACACCTTATAGAGAATGTTTACTCTTTAATTTTTGTCCTATAACTTTTTCACGTGCAAATAGTATGGACTATGTTATAGAGTGCATTATGCCGTATGCATAGATATGCAAATGCATAGCCATAGTTTCTACACGCTCTACAACGAAAACGGTTGTTTTTTCCAAAAAATGGATAAAACCTTTTTTATTGAGAATTTAATAATACATAATTTATATGATAATCCTCATAGACCTCTGACCCATAGGAAGAGAGATATTCGCAAATAACCGTTTTTCAGGACATTAGACCTTCAATATCTCGCAACGCCGGCACGATATCGTTTAGGACTTTTGACACGTTATTCAAAACACCCTAACAAAGGTGTATACAAAAATCCAGCTAACTTGTATTTTTTTCGTAGATTGGATGCATTTATATCTAAAATTACTGGACTAAATGTAATATTTAGAAATATAAAAAATGTCGAAAATATCAATATAGGAAAAACTACATTTTCTACTATAAATTAATATTTTCAAATCTTCCATTAAATTGCATTTATATTATGTTAAAATGCATATATGTATAATATTGTATATTATAATGTATATACATATATGTATACATTAATATTTGGAAATCTAGATTCAAATAGGACAAAGAACCTTTTTGCTAGTTTAATTTAGTATTTTAAATTCCTGGTTAATTTATCGCACATGAAAGAATATTTAGGTAGTAATCTAGATTCAACATAGGAAAAAAGTCTTAAGAGTATTTTATCTACCTTAAATTATTATTTCAAAATATTACATGAAATATTTGGAATTCTAGATTCAAAATAGAATTAAGGGCTAAGAGTTTCTCAACGGAAAAACTACATTAGCTACTTTCAATGAATATTTCGAAATATTCCATAAAACTCCATATATGTACATAATTTATATCAAATATAATATAAAATATTATATCCTGTGAATATTTTGAAATTATATTCAACCTAAATGAATATTTTCAATTAATATTTTTAAATTGTACATTAAATTCCTGGATAATTTGATATAAACTACAGGAATATTTTGGCTTCAAGATTTATCATATGAAAAAGGGCTAAGAAATACCGAAAAGAAATACTACCTTATCACTTATCTATTTTATAAATTAATATTTCAAAACATTAACATACATTGAGTTTCAGGTTTATTTAGTATCAACATTACATTAATATTTGATCTACTATAGATTTTTCCAATATTGATATTTTCGACATTTTTTATATTTCTAAATATTACATTAAATATTAAATGAACGCCACAAGCTTTTTTAGTCATACGAATTCTGGAAGACTTTGTGAAAAAAAAACTTATTTTTTACTTTTTAGTGCATATGTAGGTTTATTATATGTAAAAGCTTGTTTTTTAAAAAAGTTTTTTTTTCTAATTTTATTTTATCCATTTTTAGTCAAAAGTTATTTATCTTTTATTACATTATATTATATTCATTGCATCATAAGACCAGGCCCAGATAGAGGGGGGGGGGGGGGGGGCTAGGAGGGCCATATGGCCCGGGTTCTGGTAACAGGAGCCTCGGCGTCCTGAAAATTATTTATACTTTACATTTTTACATTTTTTGATACTAATACTATTTTTAATAGAGATTATTTAAAAAACGTAAATATACTACAAAAAAAACACACCTTGTAGAAAAAGTACTTAAAAAAACCTCACGGTTTTTAATACTAAATAATATCAGGAAGATATAAGAATTTTACTAGTACGAAAGTTGTTTGGAATGTCCTTACGCTCGGGCGAAGGGGGGGGGGGTCCCTCAAAATGTGGACTGGCCCAACCCCCGTTTAAGCTCTCTCAGGGCCTGCATAAGACTAAAAACCCTTTTTACTTCCATGTTCGAAGAAATGGAAGTATTGTAATACCGTCAAAAAATCTTTAGTTTTTATTTTAAAATGAACACTAACGTTTTGATTGTATATTAGCTTCTTTAGAAATGAAGCGCAGATCCAGGGGAGAGGGCATGGTGAAATGACACCCCACATAAACCTAAAAAGTAAAGCAAATTAAATAGAAAAATGCTTATTAAATATGGGTCAGTCCGCGGTAATCGATACCAGATAGTCAAAAAAATATTTTACGAAAATGAATATTAAAATATAAAATTAACAGGCTATTTAACATCAATTTTCATAAACCAAAAGAAAATTTCGTAGCAAACTAGTAAAAGTCTTTGACAATTACATATCAAACGTGACGTTTGACCAAATTAATAAAAAATTACCTTCACCAACAATAATGAATAAGGGTGACCGCATTTATTATAAATTTAATGAGTTTATTGATGTATTTGATAAATAATTGTTATAAGTATTAGTTAATAATATCAAAAAGCAAATAAACACACAAAAAGTATTCTTATTGTATCCTTTTATTCAACGTGTCACGACCGTCACAATTTTCTGTCACGACCGTCACAATGTTTGTTCAGTAATAACCAGTTAAATACATTACGTATTTACCTGGTGCTCTTGTGGTACTAAAAAATAATTTATTCGTAACATATTAAAGTATGATTATTATAAAGTAACTTCAATATTATCGCTAATATTTTGAGATTTTGAATAGAGGTTGCAAGACTTGCAATAGTTGGCGTCACGACCGTCACAGGGCTTTAAACGCTGACATTTTTTTTGTAAAATAATAGTAGACTTTTTATTCTTTCAATATACATGTATTGCATTAAGATCTACAGAAAAAAGGTAAAACCATGTTATTAACTAGTATTATTTAGAAATTATGAACTCCAATCCGAGTTGAAATGTCACGACCGTCACCGCGGACTGACCCATATACTAAAGTAACTTTTTTTGTCTATTTCACAGACCATGACCCCCTCCTCTATTGTAAATTTAGACTCGGGTCTCTTAGAAAAACGATACCTATTTAGATCTACAAAATTACACTAACATAAATTAATTTATATTTAATATTTTTCAATAATGCCATAACAATATAATACATATACAATATACATGTATGCATGTAGGATGATATAATAATAATAAAATGAGATACTATAATACATATTTATTATGTATACATACATTTAAATGAAGAAATAAAGCTAAAACGGCTAAAACTTTTCTATATGTCAATATAATCACTACAAATAAAATTTATAATACATACCTGATATTTATATAAAATTCGATAATTTTTCAATAATTTTCTTCAATTTATAATTTATAATCTTCAATAATAATTATCATTTCTATTATTATAAATTATTTGTATTATGAGTATTATATTGCAAATATTTTGACAAAACATAATTTAATGTTATTGTCGAAGCAAACCATGGTTACGAAATAATTTTGATTATGGAGTATATACATAATCATCTAGTAACCATGTTATTTTATTATATTAGATACATCAAAAAAGACCTTATAATAAAATAACATAGCTATAAAAATGATAAAAAAGTGCATTGTCACGGAGAATACACCATATTTGAAAATTTGATGAAAATCGTACGACGGGAAGTTCGTTAAAAATCGGTCGCAAGATTTGTGCCACGGGACATAGTGACATAGTGACATAAATGTGAAGTTAAGTAAAAGCTTGTAAAAATAATCATATTCAGTGAATTGTTCGTTTACAAATTGATATTTAGTTTAGAATTAACAATTATCATAAACAACCGGTTGACTAATCGTGGTTACTTTTGTTTTATGCAACCCAAAGTAAGTCTTTACTATCAAAAACCGCTTTTACAAAATTAAGATCCTGGAATTCTGTGCTGATTTTCAAACATGTGATTTGCTACACTGGATTTATTTAATCTTATGTTATATATTTTACATCGTCTATATGTTCTATAAATCTTACATTGATGGTTCTTCTACTCTGGCCAATGTAATATATATATATCACAATCTTTACAATTTACTTTGTAGATTCCTGATTTGTCCGTAGGTTTATCCTTGTCTTTGGGGTTGCCTAATAGGTTTTTGATGCTATTATTAAAACTATATACTATTTTAAAGTCCATCTCACTAAAAAAAATTTAAAGGCCTTTGGTGTGTCTAGGAAAATAAGGAATCTTGACATATTTATGTTTTCTATCATGGTTCATACTAAGAGTTGTTATGTTATTTATATTAGATCTCAGTTTGTGTTTCCTGATTAGATTAAATATTATATCTTTAGAGAAATCATTGAATATTGCCATGTCTAAAATGTAATTTAATTCTTTTTGATAATTTTTTGTTGATAGTGGAAAATTAACTAATCTATAAACCATTGAATTAAAGTCTGTCAGTTTATGTTGCATTCAATGATTTGACTTATTAGATATACATCTCTTAGTTGAGGTGTTTTTTCTAAATATATCAATTTCTAATTTATTATCCTTTCTGATAACTAAAGTATCAAGGAAAGATAATTTGCCATTTCAATAAGTTTCAGTTCAGTGATTTTGATTTTTTAGACTTATAAATAGTCGTAGTAATTTTAAAATTAAGTTAGTGTCTTCAGGACTCTGAGGATGATAGCATTGCTATTGAAACACGTGTAAGTCTATACTCTTACAATTTTTATGGTTAGTGGGGGATTTTTAACTTCAAAACATAATTAAAACTTTATTCAAAAATAATAATGGTTTCACCAAATTTTTTGTACCATATTATTGATAGTATAAGTTAATGCATTTTAAAAAGATTAATATGATAAATAATCTGTGTAAAACAACAATCACATTGATCGCATTTAAAAGGTCTGTCTTTAGAATGTGTTAATTTATGGGTTAATAAACTTGTTTTTAGTTTACAGCTATATTCACATTGATCGCATTTTAATGGTCTGTCTTTAGAATGTGTTAATTTATGGGTTAATAAACTTGTTTTTAGTTTACAGCTATATTCACATTGGTTGCATTTAAAAAGTCTTTCATTAGAATGTGTTGATTTATGTCTTATTAAATCAGGGTTGCCAGACGTCCCGCCTGGAGCGGGACTGTCCCGCTACAGGATAGTTAGTCCCGCGTCCAGCTCAAGAATTCAAATGTCCCGCTTAAACATCATTCTTAATTTTTGTTTGAGGAGTATGTGCATAATGTACATTTAAAAAAAGAGGGTTTTCATATTTTAAATTCAATTAAATCTAATAATAAATATAACTAATATTTTCTAACATTTTGTCTCCTGAATATTTGTTTGTTACAAGTCCACAAAAGTACTTCTGTGGTTAATGAACTTTTAAAGTTTGTGCAGTAAATATTTGTAGATAAACGGACTTAATTTAAAAAAATATTGATGATATATATGTTAAAAACATTTTAAGAAATAAATTTTCTGCAACCTAAAAATTACTACCGAAAAACTTTTCTAAAAGCATTGTGCAATCTTCAATATGATTCCTAAACGGTCAATAATATTGGACAATCCGTGATATTGCACAATAAAATTGATCGTCTATGGGCCGCCTTAATAAATTTGCTTTTTGTCTAGAGCTATAATCACATTTTTTTACATTTGAAGAGTTTTTCATTAGAATGTTTATGTTTTGCTAAATAAGCTTTACTTTTAAATTTAATATCACACTGGTCGCATTTAAATGGTCTTTCATTAGTATGTGTTAACTTGTGGGTTAGTAAATTGCTTTTTCCTCTACAGCTATATTCACACTGGTCGCATTTAAATGGTCTTTCATTAGTATGTGTTAATTTATGGGTTAATAAATGGACTTTTTGTTTACAGCTATATTCACATCGGTCGCATTTAAAGGGTTTTTCATTAGAATGTGTTAATTTATGGGTTAATAAATGGACTTTTTGTTTACAGCTATATTCACATTGGTCGCATTTAAATGGTCTTTCATTAGAATGTGTTAATTTATGGGTTAATAAATGTGTTTTTTGTCGATAGCTATATTCACATCGGTCGCATTTAAATGGTCTTTCATTAGTATGTGATAATTTGTGTCTTAATAAATGTGTTTTTTGTCTACAGCTATATTCACATCGGTCGCATTTTAATGGTCTTTCATTAGTATGTGTTAATTTATGTCTTAATAAACTGTCTTTTCGCATACAGCTATATTCACATTCATCGCATTTAAATGGTCTTTCATTTGTATGTGTTAATTTATGTTTTGCTAAATAAGTTTTACTTTTAAATTTATTATCACACTGGTCGCATTTAAAGGGTTTGTTAATAGTATGTGTTAATTTGTGTTTCAATAAACTTTCTTTTAGTCTACAGCTATGTTCACATTCATCGCATTTAAATGGTCTTTCATTAGTATGTATTAAAATATGTTTTAATAAATTTGCTTTTTGTCTAGAGCTATATTCACAGTTATCACATTTAAATGGTCTTTCGTTAGTATGTGTTAACTTATGGCATGATAATTTATCTTTACGTTTAAAACTACAATCACACTGGTCACATTTAAATGGTCTTTCATTTGTATGTGTTATTTTATGTTTTATCAAACTGTGTTTCCTTTCACTACTATACTCGCACTGATCACATTTATGTTTATGTAATTTTACACTAGTTTTATGAGAACGTTGTTTAGTTAAACTGGACTCGTTGTTAATTATTTCATTATTACAATATGTAGTAATAATAATATCTTCATTTTCTACTTGTTCATGTTTAATTTCTGGTACATTTTCTTGTTTAACAACCAAGTCTCCCTGTAAACCGATCACTATTTCACTATCACAATCTGTTTTTAAAGGATCTTCGTTTTCTAGTTGTTTGTTTCTAGTTCCTGTTAAGTATTCTTCTTTAACAGCCAAGTCTCCCTGAAAAATGTAACACAATACAGTAATAAATTGAATTAGATGTAGATAATGTTTTATAAATAATATGCTAAAAATATGTGTATCGTCTTTGTCATTTTAATATCTCCTATGTGACAATATTTTCAAAAATGATATTTTTTAATATTACGGCTGGTCTTTTTTTCTCTATCTGTTCAATAATATATCAACAGTATAACAATCTCCGTTTCTTTCATATAAGTAAATTTAATTTATCCTATGTGATATGCTCGTATAGCGTATAGCTGATCCTTAATTTCTCCTATGTGTCATCTACAGCAGGCTTGTCCAACCCGCGGCCCGCGGGCCACATGCGGCCCGCGAGTACTTTTCTTGCGGCCCGCGCATCAATATCAAAATAAATATAAAATTAAAAATAATTAATTAATTAATTAATGAAATTAATTAATAGGTTAGAATGCAAAAAAAGTCTTCACATTTATTTGCCCTCGACAGATTTTTCAAAATAATTCCAACATTTATAAACAAAAACAGACAGCAAAGCATTTCTTTATTGTTTGCAAAACGGTACAATGTTAACAGATTTGTTTCGAAATGAAATCAAGTCAATAATGAACTTTTTAAATATTTAAATATTATAATTGTTAAAAATTATTTTATATTTCCTATATAAAACAATTTTTGTATCTTCCTAATCTTCCATTTGTGTGGTATCTTATGTGGTACTGATAGAACCACCTAAACCGACAATTCAAATTTGAAATTTGAAAATTCAACAATAACAAAACGATTGTGAGCTGTCGTTTGCATGTTTGCGTACTTAAAATTATCAGTTCTGCCTGCATAAAGAGTATTAAGTTGTGTTAAATAAACTAATCTTTAGAAAAAAAAATTAGTGAAACAAAAAAACTTCAGGATTAAGCTGCCAAATTAAAATTATACAAGAACCATCATCTATATATATATTATTTTGAAAGGTAAGTATTTTATTGTTGTTTTATGTTATTTTATGTTATACGAGGGTCAATCCATATGAACTGGTCCAGCACTGGTTGCTTGACTTTTCTTAAAAAAATGATTTTTTGTGTGCAGTTACCCTAACATGTAGTTCAAAATGACCATAATTTTAATTTTATTGTTTTTTCAATAATTTTGTTTTCGCGTAGTGGCCATATTTGTTTAACAAGGTGCAGCGTTTTTTGCACTTTAAAGTCACAACATGTATAGGTATACGCTCATTGAAAAATACATTTTTCTTGTAGTTAAATCTCAATCTAAACATTTTTTAGCGCAACCCACGAAGTGGTAGCGCTTATATACTCTATTTTATATCCGTCCGTCCGTCCGTCTTTCTTCCACCGCGAGATCTCGGCTCCCTGACCACCTTGGGTTTTCGCTAAATTGTAGGTATGTGGTACTAGTTTAGCCAATTTTAGGAATTTTTCGAGTCATGATCCCCCCCTCAAAATTTTTTATATATAGCTTCATGTACCTCGTTGGACTCGGGATTGATTCACTCAAAAAATCAATTTTCTTTAAGAATAGTCAAGTAACTAGTGCTGGACCAGTTGATATGGATTGACTTTCGAGTAATAAAACGTATTAAAACCATGTTTTCTGATAATTTTTATAGCATGGCTGCAACAACATCTCAAAATAAAACTACTGCTGGGAAAAAAAGAAAAATTTTAGATGAAAATAGAGTGTTCAAAGAAAAATGGACCAATGATTATTTTTTTGTGGAATCTAGAAATAAAGCACTTTGTTTGATCTGCAGCGATGTTGTATCAGTTTTCAAAGATTATAATTTAAAAAGACACTTTGTTCAGATGCATTCGAAATATAACGAATTTACAGGAGCGTCTCGTCAACAAAAAATTCTAGATTTAAAAATAAAACTTATGTCTCAACAACAACAATTTCGAAAATTATCTTCACAACCTGTTTCACTAGTCAAGGCAAGTTATGTGGTGGCAAATTTAATTGCAAAAAAATCGAAGCCATTTACTGAAGGTGAATTTATCAAAGAATGTTTAGAAAGCGTAGCAGATGTAATTTGTCCCGAAAAGAAATCGGTGTTTTCAAAAATAAGTTTGTCACATCAAACCATGGCGAGGCGCATTGAAGAAATAGCACAATCAATTGAAAAAAATGTAGCATCTGAATGTGCAAATTTTAAATTTTATTCCTTAGCTTTGGATGAAAGTACTGATGTTACAGACACTGCTCAACTTGCCATATTTATTCGGGGAATTGACGATGAATTTAATGTTACAGAAGAACTGGCCTCTCTAGTTCCATTAAAAGATACAACCAAGTCTGTTGATGTATATGAAGCAGTGAAAGCAACATTAGGGAGATTTTCTTTAACCGTCAAAAACATGTCAGGTATAGCGACTGATGGCGCAGCTGCTATGGTTGGAAAGAACGAAGGATTAACAAAATTAATCGAAGAAGATGCAAAAACAATTGGAAACTGCCGTTTCATGAAATATCACTGCATCATACATCAAGAAAACTTGTGTGCAAAGGCTTTACAAATGGACAATGTTATAAATGTCGTCATCAAAGCAATAAATTTCATTCGATCAAGAGGATTAAATCATCGCCAATTCCAAGAATTCCTCAAAGCTTTGGATGCTACTTATGGAGATGTTGTATACTTCACGTCAGTAAGATGGTTAAGTCGTGGCAAAATGCTAAAAAGATTCTACGATTTGAAAAAAGAAATAAAAAGTTTTTTTGAATCAAAAGGAAAACCATTACCAGAATTGGGAGATCCGAGTTGGTTAGCAAATTTAGCTTTTTTAGTTGATATAACTGGTCACTTTAATGATTTGAATATACGACTTCAAGGTGAGAATCAACTAATAAGCGATATGTTTCAAACAGTCACTGCGTTTGAATTAAAACTAAAACTATGGAAATCTCAGATTGAGAATAATAATTTAAGTCATTTCACAACCCTGTCTGAACAAAACCACGGAAACACTGAGAAATATGTTGAATTAATTATCATTTTGTCAGAAGAGTTTAAGAAAAGGTTTGCAGATTTCCGTAAAAATGAAGTGTGTTTCAAGATATTTGCAACACCATTTTCAGTGGACATCAACAATTTACCTGTAAGCTTGCAGATGGAATGTATAGAGTTGCAATCAGATATGCAATTAAAAGAAAAGTTCTTTAAATCGGCATCCATATTAGACTTTTATAAATTATATGTGCCTAAACAAAAATATCCAGCATTACATGAACATGCCTTGGTAATGATATCTCTGTTTGGAAGCACATATATATGCGAACAATTTTTTTCACGTATGAAGCACACAAAAAGTAAATTGAGAACAAAAATCTCTGATGAACATCTGGAAAATTCTCTTCGGATCGCAACTACATCTATAAAAATAGATATTGATGCGCTGGTATCCAATATTCAGGTTCAAAGTTCGCATTAAATGTGTTACTGTCATAAAAACAGATATTATAAAATAAATACGTAAGTGTCCGGAATTATAAAGGAGCTAAGAAAAGAAGCTTACAAGCACTTTCAAATGGAGTATTAATTATAGATAGTATCTATGAATTTTTGTTTAAAAATAAATAAATAAACATTTATAATATAAAAAATTATGTAGGTATATGTTTAGTTTTATTTGCGTACTTTTTATTAATAAAGATATATTAATTTTTTGTTTATTTCCTTATTTTATTTATGTATTAAAAAAAAAAGGTCTCCACTTTTTTTTCGATAATTTATATGCGGCCCTTGACAAACTGACTTTGCATTATGCGGCCCACGAAGGACAAAAGGTTGGACACCTATGATCTACAGCACATAGGAGAAATTAAAAAAGTCAACTTCATTTTCAATTTATACACATAAAGGAGTTGTTTTCTAGATAATTTACATCGTTTGCATATAACTGTGGCAATTAATTAATTAATAAAAATTAGTTTTACTATGTACATAACAGATAACTATATCTACTAATACTATGTGAAAACAATTAACTTTTAATACCTCCTATGTACAGTTGAAAATACAAAAAAAAATTTTTTTTCAATTACGAAATAAAAGGTGAGTCATATTAAATAAAAAAAAATAGATTAAAAGAATATTTATGCTATGATAAAAGAATATTATAACGGATAAAATTGGTAAATAATTTTTAAATAGTTTTTGTTAGTTTATTCAAAACTTTGTAATTTGCACATAGGAGATATTAAAATGACAACGACGGTATGTATTTCTTACCTGATATTCCTGTTTGTAATATTTAGAATATTCATCATAGGTTTCAATTTCAATATCCTGAAGACAATCGATGTCTTCTATTTCTTGTTTTATATCTTCCTGTTTAATATGAAACATTTCAAAACAGTAATATTACAATTTAAACATATTTATTAATATAATTAATAGCACACAGTGCATATAAACAACCATACAATAAATGGCTGCTTGTTCCACTCTGTTCTATGACAGCTTGGGTCGACTAGAGCAGTGATACTCAACATTTTTATATCGTCTCCTTTGTTTTGGCCTGATTGATATTTTTTCTAAACTGGAGATTGAAATTTCACAATAAATTTGTATCAATAATTATTTATTCTTTAAAAATTAGGTGCAGGATTATAAATGTGAAATTATGTTTATTTTAATTTATTTATTAGAATATTATAGCGTCGAAAGATGGCTACAAATATAAGCATTCACTGACGGAAAGAGGAGGGGGCACTCCTTCTTTGAGATCGATTAAATTATTACAATATTTTAAGGAATAAAATCAAAAATAAAAACTTGTGGAAAAAATAATTAAAAAATTACGAAAATATACCATATGAGTTTATTGATATAATTATTTGTGTACAAGTTTTGTATTTGTTGTGGTATTCAAATATAACTTATAACTTACTTATAGGCAATATTTGTGATTTTTTCATATTATTAAATAGTTTTTGATTCATATTTTTTCTAAATTGGAGATTGCGGTCTCACAAATTTATATTAATAATTTATTATTCTAAAAAAAATAGGTGCAGGATTATAAGTGAAATGATAACACTTAATTATGTTTATTTTAATTTATTCATAATAAATACATTCTTATAACTAGGAACATATTACAAAGGTTTCTATGAAACTAATACACAAATTCAATATTATAAATATACTTTTTTTATTTAAATCATTATAACAATATTGTTATTGGTTAAATGTCATAAATTACTTCTAAAGAAAACGATACGTATTTATATTTTCAAAACTGAACTGCTCACAGAAAAATGCAACAAATAAAAGAAACTCAGTTTTCTATATCTTTTTTTAATTACATAATATCTTTCCTAAATAAAGTCATATCTTAAAAACAGAAAGTAACAAGTGTTTATAAAAGGATTTTTATCAGACTCATAGGACATAGTATCAGGAATTCTCTTTTCCCCTCTTTTTAAGGGCGTCCGGGGGGATTTTTCAAATGTGTCCGTGGTTTTAAAGAAGTTTACCTACGTTAAAAAAGGTCGTCAAAATTACATGACACTGAAGCTAGCGGCCAGACCACAGTAGTCACTTTGTAGAATTAAACTGTTAAAATAATTGTAACAATCATTTCTCCCACTTTATATGTGTATTAAATTGTAGGTATTTACACTTGTAATAACATACAATAGAAATAAAAATTCCAAAAAAATGCTTCCGCATGATATTTAATTATAAAATAGGTTAAACATCAAAAATTGATACGAAAATCTTAAAAAACTTTGCTCTGAAATCTGGCATGGCTAAATTTATTGCAAATCACGTCAAAACTATTGTTGATAAGAAAAAAAAATTCTTAAAAAATTGCCCCTGGATGTTGCACTTAAGGTTTTTGTTCACTAAAATCGATCGCTACATAATTTGTTAAAATTTTAATATTGTGTTAAGTAAGCTAGTTGGCATTTGTAAAAAAAAATTCAGGTCAGTTTACCATTTCGTTTATTTATTATAAACGTGCAAAGTTGGCCTCTTATACATTGAAAGCATAGGGATCCATTTAAAATTCGATATTCGTATAATTCGTGTATTAAAACTAAACGTCAGATTTTAACCATAAAAGGAAATGTTATAGATTGGTAATTAAAGAATGTATATAAAAAATTCCAGAATGATTTACCACCTACTTAAATAAATTATTAATTTTTAGCTTTGATAAATTCCCGAACACATGACGTAAAAATACGATATTGAAACAGCGCATTCGGCGCGCTCTTCGAAATATAAAAACATGGTATTGACAACTGATACGCGTTGTAAATAGCACGTTATTATTGATTAACATTTGATTTTTTATTTATATTAATAACAACCTCGATACAACCTCGATATAACAAAACTGAAGGGAAGTAGAAAATATTCGTTATACCAAGTAATTTGTTACAGTGGGGTTTGTTATATAAAGGTTAGGTTGGTCTACAATTCGTTATAACAAGGTAAGAAAACTTGTTTATTAACCTGAACATTATGTAGGTATTCATATGCTTACCCTGTTATAGCGAACGATTTCCACTAATAAATAAAACGCATTTTAAAGAAAAAAACTGTTTTTTTACAGTTTACAGTTTTCTGTCACAAAATAATCAAAATGAAATGCAATGAAATCCGTAAAAAATAAGTAGGTAGATAGTTTAATATCAATGGGAATTAAGATTAAAAATTCGTTATAAAGAGGTTGTTGACAACTGTATTCGTAATATAAAGGTATATTTTGCATTAGCTCTTATGGGCAGTTCTAGGGGATTTCGAAAATTTGTTAAATCGAGGAAATCGTTATATTGAGGCTCGTTATATTAAGGTTACACTGTAGTTACCATTGCTATTATAATTATTACTATTGTCAGCAATAGTAATAATTATAATATTGTTAAAAATAACTCTTGTAATCTTGTCTAATATTGTAAATTGTTGCCAGATCTATTTGTTCTTTATTACCGACATAGCAAAACCCTGTAGTTCATGCTAAAGTCCGCTAGATGCCACGACTTTCAGTGAACAACAACCTTAATAAAGTTCTGAGCGCTCGACGCGCGATGATAAAAACCGCTAAGTCAATTGTAAAACTCAATGCTACAACTTTATACGGGTATTAAATTGTAGGTATTTAAAAATATAATAACATACAATAGAAACAAAAATTCTAAAAAAATTCACCTGGACTGACATGACGGTTTTTAACATCGCGCGTCGAGCGGCGAGAACTTTATTAAGTGCCAAAAAATCCAGGGGCGTTTTTTTAGAATTTTTATTTCTTATTAACAATAATTTTGACGTGATTTGCAATGAAATTTTTAAATAATTTTATTTTCAAATTTTTAGTGACTGATTGACTAACTAACTAACAAAGTAACAAGTAAAGCTCATCAAACTCTTTCATTTAATACCCATATCAAGATAGTTATGAAGAAAAAGGTAATCCGCCATCTTGGTGCGTCCGCCATATTGAATTTAGAACGATATTAGATATACTATACTGCATTGTCACAGGACTTATACACGCACAAAAAATTTCAAAGTTCTAATTTAATTAGAACTAGTCGAAATTTTTACGGCAATATTTGACCCTAGCATACTAACAAGTGAAGTTAAATAAAAGCTCTTAAAAAAAGTTGTTTACAATTGAGCAAAATATCAGGTTTGAAGTGGTCAATTTATATCTTAACTATACTGCTTTGGGTCTACAGTAGAGGTTTAACGAATGTATGATTTTAAACATTTGCGAATGCGAATGCGATTGCGAATATTGGTTTTTTGAAAAGAAAGCTAAAAAAAACGGTGTTCTGATTAAAATAGATATTTTTATTTGTTAATACATCATATTATGTTCGCAACTTTACCTGCGAATGCGAATACGAATGTTTAAAAATGTGCGAATATTCGTTACATCACTAGTCTACAGCTATATTCACATTGTTGGCATTTAAAGGGGTTTTCATTAGTTTGTGTTAATAAATTTTCTTCTTGTTTGCAGCTATATTCACATCAGTTACATATAAAAGGGCTTATATTAGTTTATTTTTATTAATGTTTTGCTAAATAATCTCTACTTTTAAATTTATTATCTACACACTGGTCGCATTTAAGTCCATTTATTAGTATGAGATAATTTATGTTTTAATAAACTGACTTTTTGTTTACAGCTATATTCACATTCGTCGCATTTAAATGGTCATTTATTAGTATGTGTTAATTTGTGTCTTAATAAATGTGCTTTTTGTCTACAGCTATATTCACATTCGCCGCATTTAAATGGTCTTTTATTAGAATGTGTTAATTTATGTGTTAATAAATGTGCTTTTTGTCTACAGCTATATTCACATTCGTCGCATTTAAATGGTCATTTATTAGTATGTGTTAATTTGTGTCTTAATAAATGTGCTTTTTGTCTACAGCTATATTCACATTCGTCGCATTTAAATGGTCATTTATTAGTATGTGTTAATTTGTGTCTTAATAAATGTGCTTTTTGTCTACAGCTATATTCACATTCACCGCATTTAAATGGTCTTTTATTAGAATGTGTTAATTTATGTGTTAATAAATGTGCTTTTTGTCTACAGCTATATTCACATTCGTCGCATTTAAATGGTCATTTATTAGTATGTGTTAATTTGTGTCTTAATAAATGTGCTTTTTGTCTACAGCTATATTCACATTCGCCGCATTTAAATGGTCTTTCATTAGAATGTGTTAATTTGTGTCTTAATAAATGTGCTTTTTGTCTACAGCTATATTCACATTCGCCGCATTTAAATGGTCATTTTTAGAATGAGTTAATTTATGTGTTAATAAATGTGCTTTTTGTCTACAGCTATATTCACATTCGTCGCATTTAAATGGTCATTTATTAGTATGTGTTAATTTGTGTCTTAATAAATGTGCTTTTTGTCTACAGCTATATTCACATTCGCCGCATTTAAATGGTCTTTCATTAGAATGTGTTAATTTGTGTCTTAATAAATGTGCTTTTTGTCTACAGCTATATTCACATTCGTCGCATTTAAATGGTCATTTATTAGTATGTGTTAATTTGTGACTTAATAAATGTGCTTTTTGTCTACAGCTATATTCACATTCGTCGCATTTAAATGGTCATTTATTAGTATGTGTTAATTTGTGTCTTAATAAATGTGCTTTTTGTCTACAGCTATATTCACATTCACCGCATTTAAATGGTCTTTTATTAGAATGTGTTAATTTATGTGTTAATAAATGTGCTTTTTGTCTACAGCTATATTCACATTCGTCGCATTTAAATGGTCATTTATTAGTATGTGTTAATTTGTGTCTTAATAAATGTGCTTTTTGTCTACAGCTATATTCACATTCGCCGCATTTAAATGGTCTTTTATTAGAATGTGTTAATTTATGTGTTAATAAATGTGCTTTTTGTCTACAGCTATATTCACATTCGTCGCATTTAAATGGTCATTTATTAGTATGTGTTAATTTGTGTCTTAATAAATGTGCTTTTTGTCTACAGCTATATTCACATTCGTCGCATTTTAATGGTCATTTATTAGTATGTGTTAATTTGTGTCTTAATAAATGTGCTTTTTGTCTACAGCTATATTCACATTCACCGCATTTAAATGGTCTTTTATTAGAATGTGTTAATTTATGTGTTAATAAATGTGCTTTTTGTCTACAGCTATATTCACATTCGTCGCATTTAAATGGTCATTTATTAGTATGTGTTAATTTGTGTCTTAATAAATGTGCTTTTTGTCTACAGCTATATTCACATTCGCCGCATTTAAATGGTCTTTTATTAGAATGTGTTAATTTATGTGTTAATAAATGTGCTTTTTGTCTACAGCTATATTCACATTCGTCGCATTTAAATGGTCATTTATTAGTATGTGTTAATTTGTGTCTTAATAAATGTGCTTTTTGTCTACAGCTATATTCACATTCGCCGCATTTAAATGGTCTTTTATTAGAATGTGTTAATTTATGTGTTAATAAATGTGCTTTTTGTCTACAGCTATATTCACATTCGTCGCATTTAAATGGTCATTTATTAGTATGTGTTAATTTGTGTCTTAATAAATGTGCTTTTTGTCTACAGCTATATTCACATTCGTCGCATTTAAATGGTCATTTATTAGTATGTGTTAATTTGTGTCTTAATAAATGTGCTTTTTGTCTACAGCTATATTCACATTCACCGCATTTAAATGGTCTTTTATTAGAATGTGTTAATTTATGTGTTAATAAATGTGCTTTTTGTCTACAGCTATATTCACATTCGTCGCATTTAAATGGTCATTTATTAGTATGTGTTAATTTGTGTCTTAATAAATGTGATTTTTGTCTACAGCTATATTCACATTCGTCGCATTTAAAAGGTTTCTTTATTAGAATGTGTTAATTTATGTGTTAGTAAACTGCCTTTTTGATTACAGCTATATTCACATTCATCGCATTTAAATGGTCTTTCATTAGTATGTGATAATTTATGTGTTATTAAACTTACCTTATGTTTACACCTATATTCACATTCGTCGCATTTAAATGGTCTTTTATTAGAATGTGTTAATTTATGTGTTAATAAATTTGCTTTTTGTCTAGAGCTATATTCACATTCGTCGCATTTAAATGGTTTTTTATTAGAATGTTTTAATTTATGTGTTAATAAACTGCCTTTTTGATTACAGCTATATTCACATTCATCGCATTTAAATGGTCTTACATTAGAATGTGTTAATTTATGTGTTAATAAACTTGCTTTCTGTTTACAGCTATATTCACATTCGTCGCATTTAAATGTTCTTTTATTAGAATGTTTTAATTTGTGTGTTAATAAATTTGCTTTTTGTCTAGAGCTATATTCACATTCGTCGCATTTAAATGGTCTTTCATTAGAATGTTTTAATTTATGTGTTAATAAATTTGTTTTTTGTCTACAGCTATATTCACATTCGTCGCATTTAAATGGTCTTTCATTAGAATGTTTTAATTTATGTGTTAATAAATTTGTTTTTTGTCTACAGCTATATTCACATTCGTCGCATTTAAATGGTCTTTCATTAGAATGTTTTAATTTATGTTTTAATAAATTTGCTTTTTGACTAGCGCTATATTCACATTCATCGCATTTAAATGGTCTTTCATTGGTATGTGTTAATTTATGTGTTAATAAACTGTTTTTTTGATTACAGCAATATTTACATTCGTCGCATTTAAATGGTCTTTCATTAGAATGTTTTAATTTATGTTTTAATAAATTGCCTTTTTGTCTACAGCTATATTCACATTGGTCACATTTAAATAGTCTTTCATCAGAATGTGTTAATTTATGTTCTAACAAATGTTGTTTCGTTTTACTACTATACTCGCACTGATCACATTTATGTTTATGTAATTTTACAATAGCTTTATAAGAACGTTGTTTAGTTAAACTGGACTCGTTGTTTATTATTTCATTATTACAATATGTAGTAATAATAATATCTTCATTTTCTACTTGTTCATGTTTAATTTCTGGTACATTTTCTTCTTTAATAACCAAGTCTCCCTGTAAAGATATAATTTGTAAGTAAATACTATTATAAATTTGATCTGATGTAATATTTTAAAGATAAAGCTAAATATGTTAAGAAACTAACTAAAGCTGCTCTTTTTAAAACTAAAATATTTTATTAACGCTACACTTTATACACATATTGATTAAATATAAATTCGGCATCCTCCCATTACTTTGTACATTATTATTATAGCATCAACTCTATTCTAAATAACAATATACGTTATTTTTGGCAATAATGACGTCATGCACGCATAATCTCTAGTTTAACCGAGAATTGTTTTGGAACCTCTGTTTTACATTTGTTGCAACTGTCAAACATACAATATGCAACATAACCTGTATTTACTAACATGTGATTCACTTGTATTTCTTACCTCATATTCTTGTTTGTAATATTTAGAATATTCATCATAGGTTTCAATATCCTGAAGACAATCGATGTCTTCTATTTCTTGTTTTATATCTTCCTGTTTTACTTGAAACATTTCAACACAGTAATATTACAATAAACGGTTTAAATGGCTGTAGTTGTTGTACTCCCTTGTGTGGCTACTAATACTAAGTACTAGTGTGCACTAAAGCAGTGATACTCTTCATTTTTAAATCGTTTGTTTTGTACTAACTGAAATTTTTCTAAATTGGAGATTGCAGTTTCATTAAATTATATTAATAATTTATTATTCTTGAAAAAATGGGTGCAGGATTATAAGTGAAATTTAATTATGTATATTTTAGTTTATTCATAATAAATACATTCTTATGACTAGGAACATATTACACAGGTTTCTATGAAATTAATAAACAAATTCAATATTATAAATATATTTTTTAATGTTTTTATATTTATTTTTATTTAAATCATATAGTTATTGGTTAAAGGTCGTAAATTAGTTCTAAAGAAAACGGTACGTATTTATATTTTAAAAACTAAACTGCTTACAGAAAAATGCAACAGATAAAAGTTACTCAGTTTTCTATAAATGTTTTTAATTACATAACATCTTACCTCAACAATAACCAATTCCCGGCCACTCTACTATAAAAAAAAGCAATCCATTGTTTTTCTTTAATAAGTCAGTATTTTAATAATATTTTTTGTAAATATGTGAACATGTATCAGTTTTGAATTACATATTGTAATTATTATATTTATTAATAAATAACATACTTAAGTATGTATGTAATTTATTTTGATTTTATTCTGCTAATAATTAAAAATTGTCTATGTCCAGTGTTACCAACTAAGCTCTTAGATCATACCCAAGGTTAGTAAATGACTAGGTTTGCTTACTTGTGACGTCACCACGAAGTTCTTTTCTACCTTCTTGATTTTGTTATTTATCTATGATTTTAACTGTCATAATATTAAACACAAATCACAAATAAATATAATTAATATAATGTCTGAAGCTTCAATATAACAATAAATGAATAGCACAGACACAGAACAGAATAATAAATCAATATTGATCAAATTTATATTATGACAGTTTGACAGCGTTGGCGACCATTTGAAATCTAGAGTGTTGAAAAGAACTTCGTGGTGACGTCACAAAGCAAGTCAGCATACCTAGTCATTTACTTACCTTGGATCATACCTTCATAATTGAAAAATGTGATTTTTCAATTTTTTCATGAATTAATGCAGATACCATTAATAGACCAAATGGAAGAATAAACAAAACTAACTTGAAATAAGTGTTTATCACCATCAAAATGTCACTTATCATGTTATGACTTTAGAGGTCTAAGACCATTGATTTTTTTATTGGAATTACTTATTTAGACTTCTGAACAGTAGATAATATCATTTACTATCTAATACCCGCGGCTTTGCTAGCAAGAATTTCGAAACCATGGTATTTTTCCCACCAGATACTAATTAAATTTTTTTTTGCTCTTTATTTCATTATAAAAAATCATAAATATCACGCATTGTAGTAAAAAATTGTAAAAGAATACATTTTTTCCGAATTCACCATTTTAACTTAAGCAACTATGTACAGTTATATAAACATACCAAAAATACCCCAACTTCCCTGTCCCACGTAATCAGGGGTTGAATGTTGAAATTACTATTTTTAGGGTTCCGTAGAAAACTAGGAACCCTTATAGTTTCTCCATGTCCGTCCGTCCGTCTTCAAAAATTTTGAGATAGTAACATGAAATTTGGTATACGGTCGTAGATTGATGACCCAAAAACAGAAATGATAAGATTTTTGAAAATAAAAATTTTTTAGACCCCCCTTTCATAAAATGAAAAGAATTTTCAAAAAAAAAAAAAAAATTCACCTACACCATTGAGTGGGGTGTCGTTAGAAAGGTTAACCATTAATCACGATGTATTTGCTCACCAAAGTCGTTAAAAAAGCGTCCCCCCCCTCTATTTTCTAAACTATCAATTTAAAAAATCTGAAAAAATTCCAGAATGTAGCTTTTAATTAGTACTTTCACTGAAAATTATAACGAACATTCTCAAAAATATTTTGAACCCCCCTTCTATAGACTGAAAAGTGAACTCTCATTTTTTTCCCCACTTACCCCCATTGAGTGGGGTGTCATTTAATAGGTCTCCTAAAATGCAATAAAAAATGTCAAATAACTTTTTGATTTCAACCCTTCAGTCACGAAATATTTGCTTTTTAATGTCGCTGTCAGAGCGTCCCCCCCCCTCTATTTTCTAAACTATCGATTCAAAAAATCTGAAAAAAATTCAGAATGTAGCTTTTAGTTAGTACTTTCACTGAAAATTATAACGGACATTGTCAAAAACATTTTGGACCCCCCTATAATAGATTGAAAAGTTAACTCACATTTTTTTCATTTATCCCATTGAGTGGGGTGTCCTTTGATAGGTCTCCTAAAATGCAATAATAAAAGCCAAATGACTTTTTGATTTTAACCCTTCGGTCACGAAAATTTTGAAAAAACTCTTTTTTTTTAATCGTAGTGAGAATGACTACGGAACCCTACCATGTGCGTGCCTAACACGCACTTGCCCGTTTTATTTTAAATAGTTATATAGAAAAATACATCAAAAAATAAATAAATAAAAATAACACCCCCTTGCAACCCCTCAGGGGTAAAATTTTGAGACGCTAAAGTGCATGTTTTTTTTATACTATGTGTAATAATAGCTATCATTATTGCGAGTAGTATACTATACTTTATCTTGACTATTTTAATTATTTTCATAAAACACAACTTACTTAATATAAATTAAATAATACCATGGAAACAAAAAAAGTCTAGTCTACACGGCGACATTTTAATGTCTAGACTAAGTCTATACACTAGTATACACTGAGTGTCATCGTGTGGACATCACCTAGAATAGTGTAGCTAGATTAAATTTGCGGTGTCTGCAACTAGAGTAAGTGTCGCCTTAGTTACCGTGTGGATATATATAAAATACTCTGCCTTGTAAATTCACGGTGCTTCCTCGTGCTAAATTCATCAAAGGTAGTTAATTATTGAACAATTTAAATAAAAACCGATAAAGTATTCAGATGAACTGCCTGTCATTGGTTAACCATTTAATTTTCATACTATTTTAATAAAAAAATTTAATTTTACATTTTTCTTAATACGTGCCTGGTTATTATGTCGTATATTTTGAATTTTTTGACAATTTCAATCAAAATCATTATTTTTCTGCTATACAAATGTCTAAATGACATTTAAAATATGTCAAAGTAAATAGCAATTTAAAAAAACAAATGACGATTTTTATAAAGCAAATTGAGATAAATCTTTGTAAGGGAATATTTTACAACAAACGTAGGTGACCTTATAGAAAATTGAATGCTCTACAAAAAAGGTTCTATACAATTTTCACGCAACATGTATCTTTCTTGAGATATCTTCAAAAAATAAATCTTTTGGGATGTCACCCCTCTCCCTTACACAAAAATTTAATTATTTTGAAATGGGACCGTCCTCAAGCCAGACCAAACCAACCAACCAAGTTTCATCAATATCGGTTCAGTGGTTCATGAGTTAAGCGTGTGACAAGGATTGGGGGACAGACACACACACACACAGACAGACACACACACACACACACACAGACAGACAGACACGGAACAAAAAGTGTTTGTCTTGACCTGAAACGGATAAAGAAAGTAAAATTTTTGAAATCGGTGAACAAATTTTTTTTCTCGTTTAAAAACGATAACGAAGCTTCTCGTATCTTCGATATTGCGAGGAAGCAAAATTTGTTCTCCGATTTTAAAAATTTTACCGGATTTATCCGTTTCAGGTCAAGACAAACACTTTTTGTTCCGTGTCTGTCTGGCTGTGTGTGTGTGTGTGTGTGTGTGTGTGTGTTTTTTTTTTTTTTTTTTTTTTTTTTCTGAAGGAGGTTGGGAAATGCATTTACGCACACCAACAGAATATGTCGGTAGTGTGGGACTCATCCATTACTGGCCCTACCCACTAAAACCTGCCTCCTTTCCTCCGTGACCCTTTTCTAAACCCCCGCGGGACTGCCGTCAGGCATTACTTCACGGGGGCGGTCTGAGCCGTGGCTTCTCCTCATTTTCACTAGCTTCAGCTAGCCTTGTTCAAGAGGGGGGCAAGGTTGCTGCTTCCCTCCTCCTCCGTTCCTCCCTCCGTAGTTCCTTGAGTACCGAGGAAGCAAAGCCACTGACAGCAGCCCAGGCCTCGTCCGACCTGAGCATATGGTGTACCAAGTCTTCAGGTGTTGGAGCGTCACCTAGTACCCTTTCCAACTCTTCACGATTTGGCCTGAAGCGTGGACAGTGGAAGAATACATGAGCTGCATCCTCCGGTACTCCACACCCCGCCGGACAGTCTGGTGACTCCTCATATTGGAATTTATAGAGGTAAGCTCTATAGCAGCCATGCCCTGAGAGCATCTGCGTCAGGTAATAGTTGGTTTCCCCGTGACTACGGTTCACCCAACTATCCACCTGAGGGATAAGACGGTGCGTCCATCTCCCTTTCGCAGATTCATCCCAGTTTACCTGCCATTGTATTAGGCTATTACGTCTTATATCCCGACACTGATCTTCTCGGGCTTCTGGTGATAGGTGCCTTAGTTGAAACAGGGACCTTCTTTCTTCACCCAGTATTCGGATGGGCATCCTACCCGCTATAAGTGTAGCAGCATCTACTGACACCGTGCGGAATGCACTAGAGACTCTCAAGGCACTTAGACGACAAACCGCTGCTACTCTCCGATGACACTCTTGGATTGTCAGGGTCTCTCCCCATATGGCAATCGCGTAGCTGAGGACGGAAGTAACCACTGATGTCAGTAATTTCCTTCTGTCCTGTCGTGGGCCGCCAATATTAGGCATCAGTCGCGATAGCGTCGATGCCACCTTGGACGCCTTTTCTGTGACATATTTGACATGCTCCTTAAAGTTGAGTCTGGCATCCAGCATAATTCCCAGATACCTAATGTAAGGTTGAGAGGTGATGGTATGCTCCCCTACAGTAAGGTCGATCGTCTCCACCTTTTTCCGAATTGTGATAAGGACAGCTTCTGTCTTGTGTTCAGCGAGTACGAGTCCCGCTGCTTGCATCCAACGCTGTATCTTGTCGTAAGTTTCGTCAAAGGTTCTTTGGAGCTCTTCTAGATGTTTTCCAACAATAACGACTCCTGCGTCGTCCGCAAAAGCCACTATTTGGGCTCCCTGCGGAAGTTGCAGTTTTAGCAGGCCATCGTACATGACGTTCCATAAGAGTGGCCCGATTACGGAGCCCTGAGGTACCCCACCCGTAACTCTATATTCTCGAGGGCCATCTTCTGTGTCGTACATAAGGAGTCTATTTTCAAAGTAACTTTTGACGATCCTTCTGAGATATGGTTGTACATCTAGTCTTTCTAGGGCAATGCAGATGTTGTCCCATCGAGCCGAATTAAATGCATTCTTAACATCAAGGGTTACCATTAAACAATATTGTTTACTGCCCCTTTTCCAGCGAGCGCCAGATATTGCTTCTTTGGCCGTATTGACTACCTGGCTAATGGCGTCAAGTGTGGATCTTGACTTCCTGAAGCCATACTGGTTATTCGCGAGGGAGTCCCCGATATCTGCTTCTATGCGATTGTGGATAATTCGCTCCAAGATTTTCCCAGCAGTATCGAGCATGCACAACGGACGGTATGAGGACGGGTCATCAGGTGGTTTTTTGCCCTTTGGTAGGAGAACTAGTCTCTGCCACTTCCAGCGCTCAGGGAATATTCCCTCTCTGAGGCTTGTGTTGTACATATTTAGAAACTGGTTAGGGAATGTTCTAATGGCTGCTTTGATGGCGACGTTAGGGATGTTATCCATTCCTGGTGCCTTATTGTTTCCTACTTTACTGCAGGCTCGGAGAAGTTCCTCGCGTTTAATTGTGGGAATATCCTCGTTACCTGTGTGTGTGTGTGTGTGTGTGTGTGTGTGTGTGTGTGTGTGTGTGTGTGTGTGTGTGTGTGTGTGTGTGTGTGTGTGTGTGTGTGTGTGTGTGTGTGTGTGTGTGTGTGTGTGTGTGTGTGTGTGTGTGTGTGTGTGTGTGTGTGTGTGTGTGTGTGTGTGTGTGTGTGTGTGTGTGTGTGTGTGTGTGTGCGTGTGTGTGTGTGTGTGTGTGTGTGTGTGTGTGTGTGTGTGTGTGTGTGTGTGTGTGTGTGTGTGTGTGTCTGTCCCCTAATCCTTGTCACACGCTTAACTCATGAACCACTGAACCGATATTGATGAAACTTGGTTGGTTGGTTTGGTCTGGCTTGAGGACGGTCCCATTTCAAAATAATTAAAATTGTGTGTAAGGGGGAGGGGTGACATCCAAAAAGATTTATTTTTTGAAGATATCTCAAGAAAGACACATGTTACGTGAAAATTTTATAAAATATTTTTTGTAGAGCATTCAATTCTCTATAATATAGGTCACCTACTTGTTGTAAAATATTCCCTTACAAAGATCTATCTCAATTTGACTTAAGAAAATCGTCATTTGTTTTTTAAAACTGCTATTTACTTTGACATATTAAATGTCACTTTGACGTTTTAAATGTCATTTTGTATGTTCCGTGTCTTTCTGTGTGTGTTAGTGTGTGTGTGTGTGTGTGTGTGTCCTAATCCTTGTCACACGCTTAATTCATGAACCACTGAACCGATATTGATGAAACTTGGTTGGTTGGTTGGGTCTGGCTTGATGACGGTCCCATTTCAAAATAATTAAATTTGTGTGTAAGGGGGAGGGGTGACATCCCAAAAGATTTATTTTTTGAAGACATCTCAAGAAAGATACATGTTACGTGAAAATTGTATAGAACCTTTTTTGTAGAGCATTCAATTCTCTATAATATAGGTCATCTACTTTTGTTGTAAAATATTCCCTTACAAAGATCTATCTCAATTTGACTTAAGAAAATCGTCATTTGTTTTTTTAAAACTGCTATTTACTTTGACATATTAAATGTCATTTTGACATTCGTATAGCAGAAAAATAATGATTTTGATTGAAATTGTCAAAAAATTCAAAATATACGACATAATAACCAGGCGCGTATTAAGAAAAATGTAAAATTATTATTTTTTATTAAAATCGTATGAAAATTAAATGGTTAACCAATGACAGGCAGTTGATCTGAATTCATTATCGGTTTTTATTTAAATTGTTCAATAATTAACTACCTTTGATGAATTTAGCACGAGGAAGCACCGTGCTTTTACAAGGCAGAGTATTTTTTTTGCAAGGGTTTTACTACATCCTGGGTCTTATTAGCCATAAGTACTTGGTTGACAAATGGTTTTAGAGATAGTATTGCAGGGATTTCAGGCAAAATATGTGATTACTGAATAATGCACCACTGATTATGTATAAGAAATAACTTAGTAAAAAAGGATGAACAAATTTTAAGCATGCAACGTTTTAAAAACTAATATATGTTACGTATTCATGAATTTTTGACCTTCTAGCATGTTTCATTGATCTTAAAAAATGCCCATAAAATAGTATATTTTCCAGTAAAAAGATAAAAACATTACAATTATTACGGCCACTTGTACGCGTTCGTTCATTTCGGCATAATCAAATTGCGAGTGTCAAATATTACTAATACCACGTGTAGACACATGAGACACTGAACTAGCAACACTCGCTCTAGTCAAGTGTCCTACAGTTGAAAAATGTCTATATGTGGACAGTAACGACATTTATCTAGACACAAATGTCGACATTATGTGTCTACGTGTAGACCGGCCTTTAGACATTAAAGTTTCTGTATTTTGTCTCCATTGTATTATTTAATTTGAGAAATTTTGTGATTGGTGCATTAGAGGGAATAATTCCCTCTAATCAGAAAATTTTTCTTTCGTCATTATTCCCACTGGGATTAATATATAGTATTATACTATAATAATTATTATATTATAATAAAAACTACGTATGTAATATATGTATTATACAGGGTGTCCAAGATAAGCGTGCAATGCATGGGGATATCCTAAACGGTAAGAGATACAGATGTGGTTAAATCAGATCAATTGTTTGTAACAAAGGGGTGAGTATTACAACATCAAAAAATATTAATAATTTTATGTGGTTCAGGCGGTATACCCAAAAAACTGAGAATTTCTTTAAATGACTATAACTTTTTTGGCAAAGTAGATAGGTACTTTTTGTTTGCGGTTTCTTAAAGCACTTTTTTGAGTAGAATTGTTTGGTGTATTTAGAATTTTTATATCACTTTTAGTTTCCGAGTTACAAGCCCTAACTTTAGTTTTTCTTATGGGCCGCCAAGTACACTATATCATATTTGAACGTGTTTTTTACTCTACTTTACAACGATATATCACATGACATACTTATTATAGAAAATAAGTCGAAGTACTAAATATTGGTGATATTTATAAAGTATTTTATTACAAACATTTAAGTAAGCCATGAAAAACAAAAATTGTTAAACAATAATTGCAATAACAACAATGAAAATAACAAATGCATATTTAAAAACAATAAACTATTACAAAAAAAGGTTTTTACTTTTTTTTAATAATAAGTATGACATGTGACATATCATTGTAAAGTAGAGTAAAAAAAACACGTTCGAATATGATATAGCCAACTTAGCGGCCCATAAGAAAAACTAAAGTTAGGGCTTGTAACTCGGAAACTAAAAGTGATATAAAAATTCTAAATACACCAAACAATTCTACTCACAAAAGTGCTTTCAGAAACCGCAAACAAAAAGTACCTATCTACATTGCCAAAAAAGTTATAGCCATTTAAAGAAATTCTGAATTTTCAGTTTTTTGGGTATACCGCCTAAACCACATAAAATTATTCATACTTTTTGATGTAGTAATACTCACCCCTTTATTACAAATAATTCATCTCATTTAACCACATCTGTATTTCTTACCGTTTAGGATATCCCCATGCATTTCACGCTTATCTTGGACATCCTGTATATAAGTCGTGGATAAAATTACAAAACCATATCTTACACAACCCAGAGCGAATAATACAATCATTATGTTACAGTACTTATTGTTATGTATTTACACACATTCTACATATTACATACATTTACATTACATACACCTACATAGGTACATTCGCAGACACACATATTATATTTCAAGTGATAAACATAATTGCACAGTCTCTTGCATATTTTATTTGCGAATTATATAGTTATATATCTACCAACGATATTTTTACGTGGTCTCTTTCAAGCAATGTTTAAATCAATTAGTTAAAAGTAAGCGAAGACACAACATCGTCTTAAAAATCATTGGAAAGTACTTTTGTTGTTATCACCTGAATAATTAACAATACATTATAATAAAATATATACATATCCACATAGGGTGTGCCAAAAAAAGGCGATATTTTTTTTATCGCTCTCAGCCCAAAATATCTCAGGAAATGCCCAAACAAAGCTCCTGTTAAAAGCGGAGCTCAAAATTCCAATTTT
Organism: Sialis lutaria; assembly: GCA_949319165.1. Classification (NCBI taxonomy): domain Eukaryota; kingdom Metazoa; phylum Arthropoda; class Insecta; order Megaloptera; family Sialidae; genus Sialis; species Sialis lutaria. Next base: position 25,535,080 of record OX439239.1, on the reverse strand, counting down.
AATAGGTCCTCCACGGAAGTTGAAGTTTTCCCATCTAAATAACATGGAAACGGGGTTTTTTAACAGTTTTTTGTCCTGCAAACTGTGAAAAAATTATTTTTGAAAAAAATGAATGAATGGATCTTTTTGAGTATTAAATTTAGTACAAAAAGTCCCGTTGAGTCAAATTTCTATATTCAATATTTGATTTTTGACAGAGCTTTGAAGTTCAAATTTTCGCATTTTTTCGCGTTTTTTGCATTTTTCAGCTAAACTATCCGAGTTAGGGCAAAATGTTAACTAGCAAAATTGTAGTACGGTTGACATTCTATAAAAAAGTCTCCATCGACTTTTTTGTATTATGAATAACAACAAAGTTATATAAATTATTGGAACCAGCCTAAAAGGGATAAAGGCTACGACATTGTGCTTTTTATATTTTAATAATATGTCATGTTTATTGTTAATATATTTCATAATTTTGTGGAAAAATCATAAAAATATGATTAAATAAGTCTGTAACTTTTAACTACTGATAATACAAAATATCTTATCCAAATTTGATGTACTAACAAATTTGCATAAAATTCTTTGTTCAATTATCGATATTTTATTTCATAAAAGCGAAAATTTAAAAAAATAAATGTTTATGGGTCTATAACTTTGTTGTTATTTATAATACAAAAAAGTCGATGGAGACTTTTTTATAGAATGTCAACCGTACTACAATTTTGCTAGTTAACATTTTCCCCTAACTCGGATAGTTTAGCTGAAAAATGCAAAAAACGCGAAAAAATGCGAAAATTTGAACTTCAAAACTATGTCAAAAATCAAATATTGAATATAGAAATTTGACTCAACGAGACTTTTTGTACTAAATTTAATACTCAAAAAGATCCATTCATTCATTTTTTTCAAAAATAATTTTTTCACAGTTTGCAGGACAAAAAACTGTTAAAAAACCCCGTTTCCCATGTTATTTAGATGGGAAAACTTCAACTTCCGTGGAGGACCTGTTAAAATTGGAATTTTGAGCTCCGCTTTTAACAGGAGCTTTGTTTGGGCATTTCCTGAGATATTTTGGGCTGAGAGCGATAAAAAAAAATATCGCCTTTTTTCGGCACACCCTAATCCACACACATAATATCATTAATCATTATCTTCAATAAATATATATAAAAATTAATGTGTTATCTTTAATTGTTCCACGACCTGCAAAACATCAGATTGGTAATTTACGTAACAACAACACAAGGTACAGTCACAAGGACTTACTATAACAGTATGTCTTAATCAGAGGCGTAGCTAGGTAACCAAAGGCCCTGGTGCAAAAAAAAACTGGAGCCCTAACTGAATTGTTTAGGTTTGATCAAGTCAAAATATAAATACTTTAAAGCAGTGTTTTTCAACCATTTAGTATTTGCGACTCATTTTTTTCACAAATCTCATCGCGCCAAAAAAAAGTACATAAACAGAACACACGATTTCCTGACATTTCCTTGTTATTACAAACATTTCTTAAATATAAATATTTTACATATGTATATTACATGTAACATACATATTTTATTTAGTTTCCGAAGGTGGGAGAAATTTTCGCTAGCTAAATTTGGGTTTGCTAGTCAAGGTCTGAGGGCCCCGTCTTGCCCTATGGTAGCTACGCCACTGGTCTTAATTTTTGTTTCGCTTAATAAGCTTGTTGATATAATTACTAATTATAAGTATGCATAGATGGGCATTAACTCGTTAATCCGTTAATCGTTAATTAACGAAGTTAACAAAATGGTTAACGGATTAACTTTTAAGTTAACTCAAAAAAATGTTAACGCTTTTGTTAACTTCCGTTAACTTTAGTCCGTTACATTGGTTGTTTGATGAAAAATACATAAGACAGTTGTCGAAATAGCAAAAAAAAAGGTTTTCAAACATTTTGGATGGTTAACTTTTTAACGATTAGCTTTAACTTTCGTTAAATTTTCGGTTAACTTTAACTTCCGTTACATTTTCGGAATTTTAACACTTTAACGGTTAACGAAGTTAACTTTTTTATTAACGGATTAACGATTAACGAAGTTAACTTTTTGATTAACTGTGCCCACCTATGTAAGTATGTTTATCTAAATATTCAAATGTGTACAAATGGTACCAACTATGTATTTTATATTTGAAGTTTACCACACTTGTATAATCATAAAATGTAACTAGACTGTCAAGTTATAATTGCGCCAATGTTGATATAATGTACTCGTATACTATTGTTCTAATATATCTTTAATTGTTTAGTAAATCTATTGTTTATTCTACACCACTACATAAAATAACAACAAAGCTCTACTTTTAAATTTAATATCTGCACCCTGGTCACATTTAAAGGATTTTTAAAGAGTATGTTTTAATTTATGTTTTAATAAATGATCTTTACGTTTATAACTACTTTCACACTGGTCACATTTAAATGGTCTTTCATTAGAATGTGTTAATTTGTGTCTTAATAAATGTACTTTTTGTCGATAGCTATATTCACATTCGTCACATTTAAATGATTTTTTATTAGTATGTGTTGATTTATGTTTTAATAAATGATCTTTACGTTTATAACTACAATCGCATTGGTCGCATTTAAAAGGCCTTTCATCAGTATGTGTTAATTTGTGTCTTAATAAATGTACTTTTAGTTTACATCTATATTCACATTCGTCACATTTAAATGGTTTTTCATTTGTATGTGTTAAAATATGTGTTAATAAATGTGCTTTTAGTATAAAGCTATATTCGCATTGGTCGCATTTAAATGGTCTTTCATTCGTATGTGTTAATTTGTGTCTTAATAAATGTACTTTTAGTTTACATCTGTATTCACATTGGTCGCATTTAAATGGTTTTTCATTTGTATGTGTTAAATTATGTCTTAATAAATCTCTCTTTCGTTTACAGCTATGTTCACACCGATCGCATTTAAAAGGTTTTTCATTTGTATGTGTTAATTTATGTGTTAATAAATTGTGTTTCGTTTTACTAGTATACTCGCACTGATCACATTTATGTTTATGTAATTTTACACTAGTTTTATGAGAACGTTGTTTAGTTAAACTGGACTCGTTGTTAATTATTTCATTATTACAATATGTAGTAATAATAATATCTTCATTTTCTACTTGTTCATGTTTAATTTCTGGTACATTTTCTTGTTTAATAACCAAGTCTCCCTGTAAACCGATCACTATTTCACTATCACAGTCTATTTTTAAAGGATCTTCATTTTCTTGTTGTTTGTTTCTAGTTTCTGGTAAGTATTCTTCTTTAACAGCCAAGTATCCCTGAAAAACGTAACACAATACAGTAATAAATTGAATTAGATGTAGGTAATGTTTTATAAATAATGCTAAATATGTGTAATGTTAGCGACATCGGAGACGCCCCTGTCTTCAGGAACATACAACGCAACTAGCATTGAATATTTCGTGAATGTTTATTCTAACAGCAGAGATAAGACGATAGAAAGATGCGTATAAGCACATGGGCGTAGCCAGAATTGTATTTAGGGGGGGGCAAAATTTTTTTTATGTAACATATTTTAGTTTAAAAAAATCAGGTCAAAATTAATTTCCGTGGATCTTTTTATATCCACAGCACTTTAACAAAATAATTTTTTAAAGACTTTCCAGCGGATTATTTCCAAAATAACGAATTTTCAGAGAAAATTTGTCAGACAAAAGTTTCATGGCTTTGAGGGGGCTATATATTGACAACATGTGTTGACCTTGAAAAGGTCACCATTATGGGTTTTTTTAGGTTATTTTTCAAACGTAAACCCATATTTTTTGTTACAGATTCGTAATTAACTAGGGAAAATAAGTAACTTTTGTCTGAAATATTTTTTCTGAAAATGTCAATTTTGTATGATATGGAGCAAAACAAACAGTAATTTCTGGATTTTAAATAATTTTTTACTCGAAAATTACCAATTTATAAAAAAATATTACAAGAGAAAAGAAATGTTTAGATTTCGGCAAGGATTTTCAGAATTTTTTTTAAAGTAATTATTAATTAAAAAAAAATGTTTTTAAAGAAATTTTTCGAAATAAAAAAAAAAAAACGAATTAAAAATAAGTAAAAATTCTCCGATAATTCTTGTTGAAAACTAAGCACTTTTTGCTTCTTGCGATTATTTAAAAAAAAAACAATAGTTTTCGAGTAAAAAATTATTTAAAATACAGAAATTACTGTTTGTTTTGCTCCAAATCATACAAAATTGACATTTTCAGAAAAAAGTTACTTATTTTTTCTAGTTAATTACGAATCTGTAACAAAAATATGGGTTTACATTTGAAAAAGAAAAGTTGAACCTAAAAAGCCCATAATAGTGACCTTTTCAAGGTCAACACATGTTGTCAATATTTAGCCCCCTCAAATCCATGAAACTTTTGTCTGACAAATTTTCTCTGAAAATTCGTTATTTTGGAAATAATCCGCTGGAAAGTCTTTAAAAAAAACACCCGGTATGGTCTTTATTAGATGTTTTTATTTTATTTTTAATTTTCCCTGAAATTTTAGTTTAGGTACATGTAAAAACAAAAGATTGTGATTAAAAAAAACTTTGATATAAGATTTTCTGGATCCAAAATATAAAATTACGTTCAAAAATCCAATGGACATCATAGAAATCTAGAAATATCCCTGTTTAGACAATGTACTGATTTACTTATTACTTTTTATCCACAAGCTAGGGGGGGCACTTGCCCCCCCCTGCCCCACCCTGGCTACGCCCATGTATAAGCATAATATAGTAATCAATAGGATCGATTATTAGATCAGTGTATTAGATGATATAGTCATAGAGACTCTTTGTCCGTTGTTACACGCAGAGAAAAAATTAATTTGGCATCGGCTGCAAATACAAAATTACAGCTCTCATTGCGTAATTATTGCAATAAAATCTAATTTTCATCTATCGTATCAAAATTTTAGCTATAAATACTATTTGTTAGTTTAAATAGCTTACATTCGGTAGTCATTGCTGTAATTATGACTATAAGAAATGTTAAAATTTTTAGAAAAACATTCGGTTATTATAGCCGTAATGTTTTTTTCGATAGCCGCAAATAATTGGCTGTGTCCTTTTACATGGTTTCTATAGGTACAATTCGGCTATGATATCCACTTTGGAGTTATAAAAACTCTAGTATAGTTCTTATAGCCCCAGTTCGGTTGTCATAACCGTAATACGGGTATAATACAAAACTCAGACAAAGCAGAACATGTCGATTGCGTCATTCGGTTTTAAGTTTCAGAATAGTTTAGACGCGTATAACAAATTAATAACAATAGTTAAAAAAATATTTAAAAGTGAAAAATTCAGTGTTTTTTCAAATACTGAAAAATAATATAATAAATAAATGTTTTATTTTATTTCATAATTTTATCGATATTTAATAAAATAAATAATTCTGTGTTCCATTTCTTCCTGTGCCCTATTTATATTGCCAGAACAACCTCAATTCAGGTACCACAGCTGTATCCATTTAAATTTGGAGCTATTATAACTCTGCTTTTATAGCTCTGAGAAATGTATTTTAGATAACATAACCTCATTTAACGCTACCGCAACTTCAAAATTACGGTTCGGAAAGCCACAATACAGTTACAGTTACATCGCAAACCCATAGTTCTGACAGCCTCGCATGTTGGAGCTGGCATTTCTGGGTACATATATGATAGCCTCCATTTGTTCTCTGCGTGATAGATATGGATTAATATTGAAAGAATATAATATTGTATTGAATTTGGAATATTGTGTATTTTAATTATTGAGATCCTGATAATATACTATTTGTAATGTGATATATTATGTATTATTGAACTGAATTACCTGCGCAAAATCCGGCCCCCCTAACAGTACGTATGTATTTCTTACCTCATATTCCTGTTTGTAATATTTAGAATAATCATCATAGGTTTCAATATCCTGAAGACAATCGGTGTCTTCAATTTCTTGTTTTATATCTTCCTGTTTAATATGAAACATTTCAACGCAGTAATATTACAATACAAACTTACTTATTAATATAATTAATAGCACACAGTATGAGTATATAAACTGTCATACAATAAATGGCTGCTTGTTCTGCGCATGCGCAGTCCACTGTTCTGTGACAGCTTGTGACAACTAGAGCAGTGATACTCAACATTTTTAAATCGTGTCCTTTGTTTTGATTTGATTGTCTTTTTTTTTAAACTGGAGATTGAAATTTCACAACGAAGAACAAAGTATTAATAATTAATTATTCTCTAGAAAATGGGTGCAGGATTATAAGAGAAATTACAACACTTAATTATATATATTTTAATTTTGATTTAATTTAGTAATTTTATTTATTTATTACAATAAAATATCATATAAAGATAGCTATGGACATGGGCGTCCGCAGACAGAAAGAATAGGGGTATTAGCGGGATACAATCCCTTTTGGAATCGAGTAAATTGGTGTAAAATTTTATACATTAATCTACTTGTGAAAAGAAATCAAATAACAAAAACTAAATATATAAAAAAGTTTATTGATAATTATTTGTGTACAAGTTTTGTATTTGTTGTGGCATATAAATACATATAACGTTACAATTATTCGAAATAAATACTTTCTTATAACTACGTACATATTACATGGGTTTCTATGAAAGTATACAAATTTTAATATATTCTATTATATTATACAAATTATGTATTTATTAATTATAATATACAAATGTAATACAGTAGATACCGGTTATAACGACGAAGGGACCAGTCATATTAGGTCGTAAAAGTGGATAGTCGTAATAACCGGTAAAAATACAATTATACAGGCTGATTCAGCACGCACTGTCGTGCCAAACTTAAACAGTAGATAAAGAAAAATATTTTAAGCAAAAAACTTCTAATAAACATGTGTCCGGAAATTTTTCGTAAGAGAACTACAGGCCTCCAAAGATTTTACTAAAAATGAATTTTTATTTAATATCTAGAGAACCCTTTGTGATAAAATTATGAAATTTGGTATTCTGCTTAGTCATAATAAGTGTTATAAGTTTCTCGTATTAACTAGTTATAATTTAGACCAGGGATGTATGGGGGCAGTGGGTCCATTGATTTTTATATAGTTTTTTTTATTCTTTATTTTTTTTATAAAGTTGGGCACTTATTTAAAGTTATATGTCATGAAATACGCAAAAAATATTTTGCTTATTTGTTATAGGATAAACCGTTTTCGAGAAATATCTATGGAAAAGAAAGCATGCAGAATTTAACTTAATACGGATGCTTCAAATTACAAATAATAAATTTATATTCTTGTTCTATGATAAAAATTAAGACAAAAAGTATAACTCAAAAAATGCAACCTTATCAACAAATAACCATTTTTAGTTTGTTTTTTTAGTCAAGTTAGAAAAGTACATATTACAGCGGATTTTTCATTTGAATATGTGTTAATTAATGTTTTGCTAATTAATCTCTACTTTTATATTTATTATCTGCACACTGGTCGCATTTAAAGGGTTTTTAAATGGTATGTTTTAATTTTTTATGTTTTAATAAATAAACTTTATGTTTATAATTACAATGACATTTGTCGCATTGAAATGGCCTTTCATTTGCATGTTTTAATTTATGTTTCAATAAACTTGCTTTTAGTTTAAAGCTACGTTCACATTCGTTGCATTTAAATTGTCTTTCATCAGTATGTGTTAAAATATGTCTTTTTAAATTCACTTTTTGCTTACAGCTATATTCACATTCGTCACATTTAAATGGTTTTTCATTAGAATGTGTTAATTTATGACTTAATAAAATATATTTACGTGTAAAACTACTATCACATTGGTCACATTTAAAAGGTCTTTCATTAGAATGTGTTGATTTATGATATACTAAGGAACATTTCTGTTTACATCTATATTCACACTGGTCGCATTTAAATGGTCTTTCACTAGAATGTATTAATTTATGATTTACTAAGAAACATTTCTGTTTAAACCTATGTTCACATTGGTCGCATTTAAAAGGCTTTTCATGTTTTAATTTATGTGTTAATAAACTGTCTTCTTGAATACAGCTATATTCACATTCGTCGCATTTAAATGGTCCTTCATAAGTATGTTTTAATTTATGTGTTAATAAACTGACTTTTTGTCTACAGCTATATTCACATTCGTCACATTTAAATGGTCTTTCATTAGTATGTTTTAATTTATGTGTTAATAAACTGAATTTTTGTTTACAGCTATATTCACATTCGTTACATTTAAATGGTTTTTCATTAGTATGTCTTAATTTATGTGTTGACAAACGTTGTTTATATTTACTACTATACTCGCACTGATCACATTTATGTTTATGTAATTTTACACTAGTTTTATGAGAACGTTGTTTAATTAAACTGGACTCGTTGTTAATTATTTCATTATTACAATATGTAGTCATAATAATATCTTCATTTTCTACTTGTTCATGTTTAATTTCTGGTACATTTTCTTGTTTAATAACCAAGTCTCCCTGTAAACCGATCATTATTTCACTATCACAGTCTATTTTTAAAGGATCTTCATTTTCTTGTAGTTCGTTTCTAGTTTCTGTTAAGTATTCTTCTTTAACAGCCAAGTCTCCCTGAAAAACGTAACACAATACAGTAATAAATTGAATTAGATGTAGGTAATGTTTTATAAATAATGCTAAAAATATGTGTATGTACTGTATGTATTTCTTACCTCATATTCCTGTTTGTAATATTTAGTATATTCATAGGTTTCAATATCCTGAAGACAATCGGTGTCTTCTATTTCTTGTTTTATATCTTCCTGTTTAATGTGAAACATTTCAACGCAGTAATATTACAATACAAACTTACTTATTAATATAATTAATAGCACACAGAATATAAACAATCATACAATAAATGGCTGCTTGTTCCGCGCAACGTTCTGACAGCTTGTGTCAACTAGAGCCTTAGAGCATATACTACTGGAGCTAGCCTTACCGCTCGGCCATGCGAAGAAGTGTGCTAGAGAGATAGCGGGAGAGTACATACCGGTAATAGCGGGAAACACTTGCACCTCTAATATCACGCGGGAGCGAGAGAGAAAGGAGGTGGTACTCTCCCGCTATCTCTCTAGCACACTTCTTCGCACGGCTGAGCGGCAAGGCTGGCTCCAGTAGTATATTCTCTAAGACTAGATCAGTGATACTCAACATTTTTAAATCATCTCTTTTGTTTTGGCCTGATTGATTTCTTTTCTAAACCGGAGATTGAAATTTCAATGAAGGTTTTTACTTCGGAACCCTCAGAAACAATACCGATTTTGATGAAATTTTTTTTTAATGTTCGTTATACCATACTATTTGAAATCAGAAACATTCCAGCCGTCGGACACAAAAATTTTTTTTTTGCTAAAAAAAAATGTATTTAAATAAATTTTTTTCGATGATAATTGAGCAAGTGTGTTTTTTATAACTTAGTTGAATAAATATTAATTGAGGAAATGAGCAAAAACAAAATTTTAATTTTCATTGGCAAACGTTACTTTTTAATTATTTAAATAATTTGCTTAATAAATTATCGTTGACATTTTGACGCAAAAATTCATAAATTAATATACACATTTAGAATTTATTGAATATTGATGAAATTTAGCAAAATTGTTCGAAATACCCTTATTTAATAGTAGTAAATTTTAGAGCACGTTACTTGCATTAATAATCATTTTACAGCAAGTTTTGCTCCGAAATTTCGTATCCGCTCGCGCCGCGAATATAATAATAAACGTTTGCCGTTTAGCAAATAAACAAAAAAAATTGTCCAAAAAAATTGTTATTATTAAATTTGCCTTATTTAACTCACCGCGATATTTATTTATAATTTATTTATAATTTATTTATTTATTTATTGAATTTGCCTTATTTAACTCACCGCGATATTTATTTATTTGTTTATTTATTTATTTATATGTTTGTGGCAACGCATCATCTATATATACCAATAGAGAGTTAAGTTACAACCGAAATATCCATTTCCATAGCTACATGTTTTAAAAATACCATCTGTTACTACTGTCAGTTGAAAATATTTTTTATTATTGACATTAGACAACGATAGAAATAGAAGGAAATCTATTCAAATCAATAAATATTAATATATGTACCATAATATACGTGATGTGTTTTAGTGATAATTAATATATAGAAAAAATATAACTGTATAATGAAGTACTAACTTGATATAAAAATGAAATTAAAAATGATTATTTGTTGGTAAAGATTCAGGAGGTATGTTAACATGATTTTTTTTGAATTTAGATCTTTGTATGTGTTTAACTAAAAACTCAAAAATAAAAAATTATAAAAAAAACTTTTTAAAAAAACAATTTGCCTTTGAAAAACCAACTAAAAAGATGAAAATAAAATCAGGTTAAAAAAAGTTGATTTTGTTCATACTAGAAGATACTTTTTTTAACCTGATTTTATTTTCATCTTTTTAGTTGGTTTTTCAAAGGCAAATTGTTTTTTAAAAAAGTTTTTTTTATAATTTTTTCTTTATATGTTTGTGGCAACGAATCATCTATATATACCAATACAATTAGAAAACACAGTGATAACGAGAGTTAAGTTACAACCGAAATATCCCATTTCCATAGCTACGTGTTTTAAAAATACAATCTGTCACTACTGTCAGTTAAAAATATTTTTTATTATTGACATTAGACAACGATAGAAATAGAAGTAAATCTATTCAAATCAATAAATATTAATATATATACCATAATATACGTGATGTGTTTTTAGTGATAATTAATATATAGAAAAAATATAACTGTATAATGATCAGTACTAACGTGATATAAAAATGAAATTAAAAATGATTATTTGTTGGTAAAGATTCAGGAGGTATGTTAACATGAATTTTTTTGAATTTTGTTCTTTGTATGTGTTTAACTAAAAACTCAAAAATAAAAAATTATAAAAAAACTTTTTTAAAAAACAATTTGCCTTTGAAAAACCAACTAAAAAGATGAAAATAAAATCAGGTTAAAAAAAGTTGATTTTGTTCATACTAGAAGAGTTAAAAAAAGTTTTTTAATTTCATCTTTTTTGATTTTATTTTCATCTTTTTAGTTGGTTTTTCAAAGGCAAATTGTTTTTTAAAAAAGTTTTTTTTATAATTTTTTGAAATATATTTACCTAACGTTTCAAAAAGTTTTAGCCCTCTAGGTTTATTATTTTCAACTCTAGAGCAGTTTATTCATTAGATTTTTCGCGCGTCAGCGGTAAGTTCGTTACTAAGATCGTTTACTATGTAAAAAATATTTATTGATTTTTTATAAAATTTTGCATAATTGTTCGAATTACTTTAATTTAGCAGTACACAAATTAAGAGCACGTCACTAACATTATTTATCATTTTTATACTACTTTTTCCTACGAAATTTAGTATCCGCTCGTGTCGCGTATAGACAATAACCGTTTGACTTTTTGCAAATAAACAAACGATTTTTTCCAAAAAGATTGTACTTATTTGAGATGTATTTACCTAACGTTTTTGAAAGTTTTAGCCCTCTAGGTTTATTATTTTCAATTCTATAGCAGTATATTCCTCAGTTTTTTCGCATGTCAGCGGCACGTTCGTCGACAAGATCGTTTACTCTGTTAAAAATATTTACTGAATTTTGATGAAATCTTACATAAATGTTTGAAATACTTTAATTTAGCAGTAAAAAAAATTAAGAGCACGTCACTAGCATTATTTTTTATTTTACAACTAGTTAGGCTACGAAATTTACTATTCGCTCGTGCCGCATATAAGACAATAAACGTTTGCTGTTTTGTAAATAAACAAATAATTTTGACAAAAAAAATTATGTTTATTTAAAAGACATTTACCCAATGTTTCTAAATATTTTAGTCCTCTAGGTTCATTTTTTAAATGGTACAATGTTATTTATTACAAATTCAAAATTTTTGAGGAAAAATTGGAAAATTTCTGGAAAATTCGTGAAAATTCTTGTATAATTCAACTTTATTTGTGAAAAGAAACACCGCGAATACACATTTCTATCAAAATTTTCAATAAATTTAGACAAAAATTAAAAAAAAACTTTTGGAAAATTTCGGGAAAATTCCCGGAAAATCCTTATTTTGATAAAGTATTCTTATTCAGCGACCCTCAAAACCCCTATAGGAAAAAAAATTTCGTCGAAAATCGGACTTAATATATGAAACAAGTAAATTATACCAATTTTTAAAATTTGGGGGGGAGGGGTTAAATCCGACGACTAGAATGTTTCTGATTTCAAATAGTATAGCATAACGAACATTAAAAAAAAATTATCAAAATCGGTGCTGTTTCTGAGGGTTCCGAAGTTTTGGCCATTTTCGAGCTTCATTGACTCGACTAATAAATTTGTATTAATAATTAATTATTCTTTAAAAATTGGGTGCAAGATTAAACATGTTAAATTATGTTTATTTTAATTTATTTATTAGAATATTATTGCGTCGAAAGATGGCTACGAATATGAGCATTCGCTGACGGAAAGAGGAGGGGGCACTCCTTCTTTGGGATCGATTAAATTAATGCAATATTTTAAGGAATAAAAGAGCATAGGGCGATAAGGATGCTAAAATTGCCCTAGGGGCGTTTCTGGACGATACTTTCAGGGCATGTTTGTACTATAATAGTACATCAATTTTAAATTTTTAGACCTCAAAATCAATGGGGTTCCGAGTAACAATTAAAAAAGCCGAAAACAGAAAAACATTTTATTTCTTTTTTTTGCATTAAAAAAAATAAATACTGCGAAAAAGTTGTATTTCCTGTTCATTTAACTACAGTGCCCGAACACTGTGTCAAATTTCAATATTTTATTTATTATAACAAATGGAAGAAAACTTTAAATACAAAAGTTGTCAGGTTAGAGAAGCAGCAAATTTTGAAAATAGTTACATTTATACAGTCTGTCCCATAAGTGCGTTACAAATCATAGTTGTGTTTTTTTAATACAAAACATACTTTCTTAAGGCTGAACATGCTATTTGAATTGCCATAAGGATTACTATAGAGAAATTACGGTTTTTTATTCTATGCTCAGCTCTGACCAGTATTAATAAATCATTTAGGAAAAAATACAGTGATAAACTAGATTAATTTTTCTATGTCATGACATACATCATTTTTCAATTTAATTTTTTTATGTATTAATAAAAAAAATCTGAAAATTTTTTGTATTTTTTTTGATATGATAAAACTCAATATATAACAAAAATTCTTGAAAAATACGGGGAAAAAAATATACCACGACATAGATATTTGTTTAAGCTTTCTAATTTTATAATAATTCAGCAATTTGCATTTGAAAATATTGAATGTAAGACTTAAAACATAAGAACTATTTCTATCCTTTGAAGCTTCATCTTTGTTTAATTTCGAGAAAATCCCATTCCAATATCTGACAGTTTGAATTTGTATTTGTTTCTAAGGTAATATTTTCCCCTCAGGGCTAGACTTGTGCAAATGATTTTTGTTTTCTACGGTGGCGACATCTCGTGGAATTTAGTTTCGAAAAAATCGGCATGAACAGTAGGGTGTCCCGTAATGTATTAAAAAATTTTTTTTTCAGGCTACACTATCGCAAGATGTATCAAAATTTGTGTAATTGTACACAGATTACGCAAAAAATACAAAAACTAGAATTGCATGTCATCTTTAGGGCTCTACCGCACTTTGAAATTTTGTAAATTTTACGTTTTTTCAGACCTAAACTATATGCCTAAAATAATACAAAACCAAGTTTAAAAGGTATTTTATTATTAAAATTAATTAAACAAAGCACAAGAAAACAAAATAAACAAAATAGAGCTTATAATCAATGAAAAAAAACTAAGAATTTAAACTTATTTTTGTGTCCAAAATATGGCTATTCTGCTAGAGATTGCAACTTGATTCTAATGAAGCCATCTCTAGAAGTAGCGTCAGTTACACTTTGTGAGGCCTCTGTTACCAGTTTAAAACATATTTCCACAGATTGTGTGTGACAGGGAAAGTCAAAAATTTCCAAGCTCTTATTTTTTACCATGATTTGAAGGTCCTCACTAGAAATATGTTGAAGAACTGGCGGTATTGTAACTTGACTCTCGTGCCACATAATAATTTCGGTGTAATCTCTATCAGAGAAGTTAATTTTTGGTGGTTTAAATATCCTACGTTTAGTGCTACTTTTAGCTTCTCTAGCTTTTATTATTCTTTGCAATGCCAGCTCCCGAATGTGTGGTCTCTATCATCAAACAACATACTAGTAGGTTTTCTGGGTGCGCAAAAAAGCATATCTTTCGATAACAGAATCCATAACAGATATCAGATTTTCGGGTAAAAATCGAGAGTACATAATCAGTTGAAAAATATGTTTGGCTCCGTCCTTAAAATTCGTCTTTTGCTTGATTAGGAACCAAATCGGAGCGTATACTTTAACCACGTAGTTGACAAGCAATTGCAAATTTTCTGATGGATTAAGAGTAATTACGTAAAATCTGAATATACGATTAGCAGAAGTAAGCCATCTCGAGCGCACCATTTTTCCAGGCTGACGGTTTGCCAGCTCAGGAGTACAGAAACCAGTTGATACAGCTTGACATATCTCATAAAGATATTTTTGATCCGTACTTAGTTCATCGACCACATTTTTCGGCAAGTCAGACAAATTACCAGCCATCGCACAAAAAGACACCGTGGTATTGTGAACCGCACGTGTTGGATAGCCACGCGCTTGGGTTATTATTTTATTTTCGCAATCAGCTAATTGTTTGCCAATAGGTCCGGAATAGTCTCTAGGACTCGAAGTGTAACCATCTAAGGTCAAAAATAAATGACGAAGGGGTAACTCATTGGCATGAAGCATACAAATACACCATTGTAACGGTCTCTCCAAATACTCCTCTAAATATTGAATCACGCCACCCTTCCAACCGGTGTTAGTTCTTCTCACGTTGATGGGAACTTTTTTAGGTTTTAAACACGAACAAGATTCAAATGAAATGCATTTACAAGCAGAAACGTCGAAAAACTTCGTTTGTTTTCAAAACTATCGTTTCATTTGATTTTGGGGTATCTTTTCAAATTGACGTACTTTTCAAAATAGAATTTCAGTAATTGAATAACTCGTTCCTTAGTTACGATTGGAATCGAAGCTTTGGTCCAAATATTGTTGATCTCTTCATAAACAATCGCGTAGGTATATATCTGAATTGGATGGATCTTTGCTATTATACTTTAATTTCAGTTCGTTCTTGACAAATAAAATAAATTTAATGGCGTCCCTTATAATTGGTAGCTGCCGATCGTCGAGTTCTTTGTATGGTCCCAATATAACACAATTAATCTCACTACGCCTCGAATTCATTATTTAAAATTCACAAAATCCGCTTTTAACACTTTAATAATCGCAATTGTACTTTTATAGCATAAAAATTACTTTGGCTACGAAGAAAACACTCGCGAGTCAAATCCTCGAAACAAGTTAAAATTTGAGGTAATTTGCAGGTTGAAATCTAACAAATTTGAAGTTGCTAGTAACGTTTTGTTGCATACAAATCGAAACGTCGTGTATGTATTACACCTAAATAGAACAAAAATAAATATTTTTTTTTATATTTAGTTCAGGAGCCGAAATTAAGGATAACGAAATATTACCATAAAAATGACAAATTTTCAAAACTTTGAAAATCGGTAGAACCCTAAAGATATAGTTTAATTTTATTTTTAAAATTATTTTGGTAATCTACGATCAATTACACAAATTTCAAGAGGTCTTGCGTTAAGGAAAACAAAAAAATAATTTTTCGGGACACCCTAATGAACAGCCTTAACTGATACTGAATTTTTTCAGATTTTTTGAATCGGTAGTTTAGAAAACGCACTGACAACGACATTAAAAAGCAAATATATCGTGACTGAAGGGTTGAAATCAAAAAGTTATTTGACATTTTGCTTCCTCGCATTTTATTGCATTGTAGGAGACCTATCAAATGACACACTCAATAGGGTAAGTTTGAAAAAAATACAAGTTCATTTTTCAGTTTATAGAAGGGGGGTCTAAAATATTTTTGACAATGTTCGTTATAATTTTCAGTAAAACTACTAATTAAAATCTACATTCTGGTATTTTTTCAGATTTTTTGAATTGATAGTTTAGAAAATAGAGGGGGGAGGACGCTCTTATAATGACTTTGGAGAGAAAATACATCGTGATTGAAGGGTTAAAATCAAAAAGTTCTGTTACATTTTTTGTTGCATTTTAGGAGACCTTTCTAACGACACCCCACTCAATGGGGTAGGTCAAATTTTTTTTTGAAAACACTTTTAATTTTATGAAAGGGGGGTTTAATTTTTTTTTTTTTTTTTCAAAAATCTTATCGTTTCTGTTTTTGGGTCATCAATCTACGACCGTATACCAAATTTCATCTTATTATGTCAAAATTTTTCAAGACGGACGGATGGACGGACATGGAGAAACTATAAGGGTTACTTAAATATAATAACTAGGTGCGTATTAAGAAAAATGACGAAATTAATATTTTTTAATAAAATTGTATGAAAATAAATGGTTAACCAATGGCAGGTATAGTTAATCTGAATACTTTATCGGTTTTTATTTAAATTTTTCAATAATTAACAATAATAAACGAGGAAGCACTGTGTATTTACTTGGCTGATGTTTTTTTATGTCGGTTTTATTTTTTTTCTTAAAAAGTTTTTATTTTTTCCTTTTGAGTAGCATATCATCAAAAAAATTTATTTGGGACCACTTCAGCAGTAGATATACTCTTTCAAACAAATAAAAAATCTTGCATAAATCGGTGGATATTTGTCGGAATTATAGCAGAACAAATATTCTTTTTTTGAAGTCGGTTAAAAATTGTATTAGATATGTCTCTCTGTCTGTTTGTTACCTTTTCACGGCTAAACCGCTTAACCGAACTTGATGAAATTTGGCAGGGAGATAGCTTACATTCTGAGGAAGAACATATTCTACTTTATATTTCGAAACATTTATGGAAAATACAAATTACATGCGAACGCATTCGCGAGTAAGAGATAAAAAAACGAATGCAATATAGCCTACTAGTAACTATAAATAAAACTTGGAAATAACAATGAAAATAAATATGTACCCAAATGAATAAGCATATACTATAATCGTACTATACATATACATATACAGTGTATTCCAAGTTGATTAATAGAACTATTGTAAATCTTGTTTTATCTTTACCAAATATGCCATTTTATTTTCATTTAAATTTAAACACTGTAGGTAAATGGTTGCAATTACGACTAAATATCAAGAGGTTGAATTTGAAGAGGACATAATTTCCTTTAAAACAAATATTGGTATTTCAATCTGCGTTTATTAGTTTATGAATAATTTAACATACAAAACAGGCAATACAATAAATTATTTTTTAGTATAGCCCTTTTAATCATAATTTAAAGTAAATACTAGTTTTGAACTCGTAAATAGCTTCCTAATGCCCAGTATTATCAACCAATTTAAATCGCTAAATGCTCCTTTAAAGTAAATTTGGTGTATTACAAATGTGATTTAAATCAATATTTAAGCTCTCAATGAAAATTTACATATAATATAGGGGAAACGGTATAATTATTGGCCACTTAAAAAAAACTCGAAAGAAAAAAACGTTATTCCTTTAATATTAGTGATAAATGGAATATAAATACAGTAATATGTTCATTATTTATTGTTAGTCCTATATTATTGGTATATGTATTACAACTATAATGTCAAGGAAAAACGAAAACCAGCATAAAATAGAAAATATCTCAAAAAAGTATAATGATTTTTTTTAATGATTGGCATAGTATTTTTTACAATTATTGGCGATAGTAATAGATGGTAAATTTTATAAAACTTCTACAAAGGTAATAATTAGTCAGCAAATTTTGCATTTATTTGTAATTGCCAATTTCTGTTACGTAAGAGATTTGTGTTTTTATCCAAATCTGTTACCTACTCAAAAGAGATGCAGATTGTTTATTTGATTTTACTTCAGTTATTTTTCTATTACTCATTTTTTTTATTTTATAAAAAAGCTGATTTTAATAATTCATATTCGTTTATCCAGCTTTCATATTTTTACGTTTTTATTTTGTTTTAAAATTCTAAAATTGAATATCAAAATCTCGAAAACTTTAAAATTTGTCATGTTATTAACTGTTTTTTTATTTTAATATTGTATCATCGAAAAAATTTATTTTTTATAAAACAGTATCAAAATTCTAAGCAATAAATATTATTCTGGGTGGGCTGAAATAATGTAAAAAATTGTCTGGGGCGCTCATTTCAAGAATTTTATCAATCTTCTTTTCTGATTTTTTTTCTATATCTAAATTTGTTTGTTCATGAGCTACGTTTTCATCATTTATGTTTTTAGTAACATTATTTTTATTATTTTTGTTTTTTAGGCACATTTTTTACCTATAAATAATAACTAACCACCAGTGGCCAATCATTAGAAAAACTTATATGTGTTAACACAATGATTGGCCAGTAGAGTTTAAAAATAATATTTGAAAAATAATTAACAATTACTATCTGAAACATTTAAATTTAATAATTAGCTTCAATATAAACTAACAGCTGTTTTTTTATATTACAAATTATTAACATAAATTTTATTTTTATTCACTCATTCATTCTTATGTATGTCTTTAACAAAATGTCAAAATTACAATACGTTAAAATTTAAAATCAAAGTTAAGTAATTATTATTGAAAATATTAAGCGTATACTCAAAAATATGGTCTTAAAACAATCACAATAAAGTAGGCTACCATTTTAGTAAGCATTTCGATTTTATTAAGTTACTATGTTTCTTATTTAAAAAAAAATCAGAAAAGTGGCCAATCATTGTACCGTTTCCCCTACGTTGTAAAGAAATACTGCAGAAAATTTAAAATCTATTTAATTAAATGTATTATGTTTGGATCTGTTGAAAATACGACTGTTAGTTAAAGAACCGGTATTATAAACGACCTAGCAAATTTGCTAGGTAGCAAGCACTCTCAAATGAGATATCAAACTTATATGACAGTTCTCAGTAAGTTGGTTTTTACCGTTTTTTACGCAAGGTTAGTAAATACACTTTAGTAAATATACTTAACATACCTTTTTTTACTTTCTATGTATGAAACTAGCTATCTAAAACTTCAAGAGAACTGTCATATAAGTTTGATACCCCATTTGAGAGTGTTTGCAAGCTTGCAAATTTGCTAGGTCGTTTATAATACCGGACATTAGTTAAACTTGATAATACTGGACGTAAAAGTATCTAATTAAATCGTGTTTTTTGTTTTTTTGAAATTTTTATTAACTGCTGAGTACCGATTTTACATTTTATAGATAATAGAGGTAAATTGTGACATTTTCAAAAAACGACATATTGATCTTATAGTTTTCTATATTCGACTCTAACATCTGAACTATAGACAATTTCGTATAGGGGTGGCGCTAGAAAAAAATGACGGAGTACGATTTTTTCAAGAAATTGGTAGGTTTCAATGTATAGAACATGCCGATAACTTCCCCCCCCCCCTTCACAGGGGGGGTGCATAACATTCTAGGGGCTTACAAAGCTGTCTAAAATCAGTTATTTGGGTATACCACTGGGGCTGTCAGTTTTAGAAGAAAACAGTGTTAATAAATCTTAAAGCTGATAAAATTACGAACAAAATAGTGTTTTTAAAAATTATGTAACATAAATAGTTAATGAAATAGAGCCCGTGAAAAATCATTTAGCGAAGTCGAATTTGGAGATCACGCCTAAAATGTAGAGTTACGTTCGACCGCTGTGTTTAATATGTATTTAATTGAATTTCAAAATGACATTTTAAATTATAATAGAGAAAAGAGTACCCTAAATAATGCAACGTCGAAATCTCGAAAAATGTTTGAGTTATAAGCACTCAAAGTTCTAGATATTACAAAAATTTAAGGAAAATTATTCATGTTCTTCGACGACCCCAGAGAAGACCTTCTACACCGTATAAAATAAATTCCAGCTAGGAAACCAGAGAAAATTTAGTGTCCTAATTAATAGTTTCTGTCCGACCATGATTACTTAAAAATTGTTCAAATTATGGGAAAATATATGAAGCACATAATTTAAGTTGTAATAATCACAATTGTATTCAAAAACAGTGTATATTCAAAGTTTTTGTTATAAAAATTTGTCTTTCGATATTTACCTATAACTTGAATAACTTTAAAATAATCATGGTCAGACAGAAAACATTATTTAGGGAATTAAATGTTCTATAGATTCCTAGCTGGAATTTAATTTATTCGGTGTTAAAGGTCTTCTCTGGGGTCGTCGAAAAACATGAATAATTTTCCTTAAATTTTTGTAATATCTAGAACTTTGAGTGTTTATAACTCAAACATTTTTCGAGATTCCGACATTGGGTGCTGAGCATTATTTAGGGCACTCTTTTCTCTATTATAATTTAAAATTTCATTTTGAAATTCAATTAAATACATATTAAACACAGCGGTCGAACGTAACTCTACATTTCAGGCGTAATCTCCAAACTCGACGTCGCTAAGTGGTTTTTTCGCGGGCTTTATTTCAATAACTATTTACAATACATAATTTTTAAAAACACTATTTTGTTCGTAATTTTATCAGCTTTAAGATTTATTAAACCTGTTTTATTCTAAAACTGACAGACCCAGTGGTATACCCAAATAACTGATTTTAGACAGCTTTGTAAGCCCCTAGAAAGTTATGCACCCCCCCTGTGAAGGGGGGGGGGAGTTATCACCATGTTCTATACATTGAAATCTACCAATTTCTTGAAAAAAACGTCATTTTTTCTAGCTCAAATATTATATTGACTGGAATATTAAGTGTGTTTCTTATAGGAAATTTTATCTTCTGTCATATTATTCCTGTTTATTTTTGCTCTATCTTATATAGTTTTCGTTGCATCGACGATTTAAGCATAAACGGCACTCACCTTTTTTTTGCGTGTATTTCCCGGGGGGGCTACAGCCTTGCATTTTTAATACTTTATTAACGGCATCATTTGCCATCGATCGACACCAAAATCATCCTAGCGAATATTAATTCTATTTAAAAATTAAATAACATTTTAGATATTGGGCACGGTAAAAAAGTTATATAACAATTAAGTTCGTAAGAAATGTGAAATTTTCAGATTTTTTAAAATTGTGGGAGACCCTTAAGATTTAGAGAAAAATGAATAATGACAACAAATAATCTTCTCAACAAGAACTTTAAAATGAACAAAAGAAAATTGAAATCGGATGACTAGGAGCTGAAATAAGCTAATTTTAAAACACTGGTGGGGGTTATCTTCGATTGCCCATATAACAGTGTTCTACACGGATTTTAAAGTGGCTCCATATCTGAAAATCTTTCTTTTGGCCTTATGCATGTATGACCACAGAAATTGGCATCAAATCAAAAAGTGCAGTGTTTTTTATGTACCGGACGTACTAAATGCACCAATGACAGAAATGATCAAAAGCTACTTAATACAAAACTTCTAATTCTCCCCCATGTTAAATTTCCTATAGGGTCAGTCCGCGGTAATCGATACCAGTTAGTTAAAATAGTTCAGGAAACTTGTGTAAAAGTTCGGACAAATTCCAATAGTAATGAAATTTTCCGGGGTTTTAGAGATAGTTATGAAGAGTATTTTTTGAAAAGTCCCCAGTACTAAGTGTTGAGCAACCCCTGCAATCAGGGTTGAAAGGAACAGATTTAAGATTTTATAAAAATCGTAATAGCACCTGAACGGTACATAGAACCAATTTGCAATTACATTCAAATGACGCAGAATTAGATTATACACATACCATAAGAACATTTTTTTTTATTTGGTCTCGATAAGTACACCTAATTTGTAGTTAAACATTAAAGGTATACATAATTCCATCTTTTACTTCAAATATAACCTACTTATCGGGCCCCAATTAAAAATAAATGTTATTTTTGTGTGTGCACAGATTAATTCTGCATTATTTGGGCCTAATTGCAAATGTGTACTATTTACCGTGCAGGAGATATGTTTTTTTTTTCAAAAACCTAAACCTAGAAAAAATCTTAAAAAAAATATATATTTTTATGTTCATCCAAATTAAGACTCAATATAATGTTTGTTTATTTGAAAGATTCTTGTTCAAAATCTTCTATATTTCCTTAGTTTTATTAGAAGCAGAATACATTTTTTTTATTCATGATAAAAATTGTGTTTAAAAATTATTTATATGTTATCAAGAAATAAAATGACTTATTTAAAAAAAATGACCTATTTAATAAAATTCTGATTCGAGCTGATAACTATTTTGTCATTATAGAAAAAAAAATAAAGTAAAAATAAAATAAACACCTGAGAACTATTTACTAAATACATAAAAAAGGTTTCTAAAAGCAAGAGAAAATATTGTTTTTGAAATATTATTTCGTTCAGGAAACAAAAACACAGCTCCATATAAACTTCTAAATAATTCCAAGAGAAATGATACTTATACATATTGTTCTTTGTACTTAGATGCATCTTTTCAGAAATATCCCCCTATGTAGGTGTTGAGCAAAAAAAGTTACACTTGTTTTAATTTTAGTTTTTGGTAATTTTTTAGAATGGGTGTATATTTTGAAATAAAGAGCTTACAAATTTGTTTTACTGACCAAAATTGTTTAAAATAAAATATTTTAAAAGAATAAAATTTATTATTTCATGTATTTTATAATACAAACACTCAAAAATGCATATTAAGTCAAATATTTAAGAAAAAATCAAAATTGCGGTACGTTCTTAAGGTTCTTACATAGGTATGATTTAAAAAAAATAAAACTTTTTGTTTAATCATTTAAGGGAACCTTTCTGTCTAAAAATCAAGTTTTAGAATTACCCTGAAAAATTTATTTACCTATCTGGGAGCAAATGTTTCAATTTACTATGTAAATTATTAGCACAGTCAAGTAAACAAAAATTTAAATAACTATCGGGAACTAATTCGGACCAAAATGATTTTTGGTAAAAATGTTCTACTAGTATTCTTTGTTATTCCCCAAAAAGTCCGAACTGATTTGAGATGAGCTACTGCTGCTATCTTAAAAAAATATCAAAAATTTTCAAAATTTCTTATTTTTTGTTAACTATGTTTTTTTCAAATCCAGCGCTCCTTACGCTACAGCACAATTGATTTTAATGAACTTGGTCTTATTTTAAAGAAAATTTAATGGTCTACAAAAAATGTTTTATATACTTTGTTCATATAGTGAGCCTTTTCATATAAAAACGAGAAAATCTCTAGAAAAATTTGACCCAATCGCCATTTTTTTACGTTAGCACATCTCGAATCAGACCCAATTTAAAAAATATTCTTATTGTCTGTGCAAAATTTAATTCTGCATCATTTGAGCGTAATTTAAAATGGTATAATACACCGTTCATGTGCTAAACCGATTTTTATAATATTTTTAACTGTTTTTTCCAACCCTGATTGCAGGGTTTGCTCAACACTTAGGAATGGGGACTTTTGAGAAAATACTCTTCACAACTAACTCTAAAACCCTAGAAAGTTTCATAACTATTGGAGTTATTTAGTACTTTGCACAACACTTCTAAATTAATAGCATTGAGAGAAAGATGTAAAATTGAAAAAAATGTGAAATTATCATATTTCGTTGACTATGTTCTCAAAAACTCGGAGCTCCTAACGTTACTATTAAACCGATCTCAATGTTCTTGATCTTTTTTTAAAGGAAATTTTATGCTCTACAAAAAAAGTTCTTTGCTGTGTTTTCGTAGAACGTACGGTTTCAGATAAAAACACGAAAAACTGTGGTAAATTGTCACCCATCCGCCATTTTTTTTAAGATGGCACTGGTAGTACATTTCGAATTAATTCAGACTTTTTGGAGAATAACAAAGAATACTAGTAGAACATTTTTACCAAAAATCATTTTGGTCCGAATTAGTTCCCGATAGTTATTTAAATTTTTGTTTACTTGACTGTGCTAATAATTTACATAGTAAATTAAAATATTTGCTCCCAGATAGGTAAATAAATTTTTCAGGGTAATTCTAAAACTTGATTTTTAGACAGAAAGGTTCCCTTAAATGATTAAACAAAAAGTTTTATTTTTTTTTAAATCATACCTATGTAAGAACCTTAAGAACGTACCGCAATTTTGATTTTTTCTTAAATATTTGACTTATTATGCATTTTTTAGTGTTTGTATTATAAAATACATGAAATAATAAATTTTATTCTTTTAAAATATTTTATTTTAAACAATTTTGGTCAGTAAAAAAATTGTGTATGTTCTTTATTTCAAAAGATGCAGTCATTTTAAGAAAACGCATCATTAAAAAAAAATTACAAAAAACTAAAATTAAAACAAGTGTAACTTTTTTTGCTCAACACCTACATATGGGGATATTTCTGAAAAGATGCATCTAAGTACTGGGAACAATGTGTATAAGTATCATTTCTATTGGAATTTGTTACAAGTTTATATGGAGCTGTGTTTTTGTTTCCTGAACTAAAAAAATATTTTACGAAAATGAATACCAAAATATAAAATTAACAGGCTATTTCACGTCAATTTTCATAAACCAAAAGAAAATTATCAAAAATTTAGTTAATTTTCAAAATATTTCAAAAAAGACAACAAATAAGGTGAAATCACAATAATTTACTTAAGAATAAGTGACGATAGTGGCAAACCATTAAAAGTCTTTGACAATTACATATCAAACGTGACGTTTGACCAAATTAACAAAAATACCCTCACTAACAACAATGACTAAGGCTGACCTGACCGCATTTATTATAAATTTAATGAGTCTATTGATGTATTTGATAAATAATTGTTATAAGTAGGTATTAGTTAATAATATCAATAAGTAATTAAACACACAAATAGTACTCTTATTGTATCCTTTTATTCAACTTGTCACACCCGTCACAATGTTTATTGAGTAATAACTAGTTAAATAGATTACTTATTTACCTGATGCTCTTGTGTTACTAAAAAAATAAGTTATTCGTAACATATTAAAGTATGATTATTATAAAGTAACTTCAATATTTTCGCTAAACTTTTGAGATTTTGAATAGAGGTTGCAAGACTTGCAATAGCTGGCGTCACACCAGTCACAGGTCTTTGAACGCTAGCATTTTTTTTGTAAAATAACCGTAGACCTTTTATTCTTTCAATATACATGTATTACATTAACAATAAGATCTACAGAAAAATGGTAAAATACTGATCAACCATAATTTAAAAAAATAATTTTATTTTAACCAAAGAAAATCGCTAATTTTTAAGGGTAGGTAACGTAATTTTTAAAATATTAATATTTTTTTTAAATTATGGTTGATAAGTATTCTTTAGAACTTCAGAAACAATTTGAGACCAATTTTGATTTGTACAAAAATTATTAATTTTTAAATTATTTTCCTCGAAATAAACATTTTTACGTTTTTTTAAACCCTCTAGAAAGAGTAATTTTCTGTCAAATTCAATATGTATGGTCTCAATCGATTCGTCTAAGTGTCCCCAACAAATATCAACCTTAAAAACACCCCGTCATCGATTTAGATTTAGAGAAAAATTGAAAAAAATCTTGAAAACGGGTTTTCACCCTTCAACCCCTTTTTTAAGGGTGTTGCACTACTTTTCGCTAGTCCGGGTTATTTTTTTCGAATTCTACGCTCCAAAATCTATAATAATCAACCATAAAATAGCTTGCCCCTAAAAGTTCGGATTTTGGCACTCTTCACTGCACCCTTGACTGGGTTAACAGTTTACTTAAAAAGTATTGATTATACGAAAAAAGTATACGTACCGTTTTTGTGTAGAATTTTACAAGCTATAATTATATTCATAACAATTTTTCTCGAAAAATTAATCATTTTTTAGATATTTGCAAAAAACTAGAATTAGTCCCCCTGTACCCCCTAAAAAACAAAAACCCGTAATCCAAATTAAGATTACTTTTTAGGGTAATTTTAGGACATCAAAATAAAAGTCTTCACCAAAATCCAGCTTGGTCGGAATTTTTTCTTAGTAAAAACCTTTATTTCCTGGACTAATGTAGTATTATTTAGAAATTATGAACTCCAATCCGAGTTGAAATGTCACACCCGTCACCACGGACTGACCCTAAAGCTTAATCAACTGGGAATACACTGTATACAGGGTGAGGCAGTAACTATTACCACCTTAAATATTTTCGAATCTATAAGGCCCAGAGAAAAATTAGTGGAACCAAAATTGTACAGTACGAAGGGGGCCATCATATAGCGATAATAATTTTTCTTCAGGGGGAGGCGCTTCGGAGATATCAAGGCTATCTTCATTTTTTAAATTGATTCGGTATGTTTTTTTCCAAAATATGATAGAGGAACTGAAAACAAATTCAGAACTCATCACACAAGATCATTGAACAAGATTTAAAATTAATAAAAAACGATTAAAAAATACATTTTTTTATTAAATGAAATTTACATTTAAAGAAGATGTTCGAAGTGTTAATAACATATGATAGAGGAGCTGAAAACAAGTTCAGAACTCATCACACAACATGATTGAACAAGATTTAAAGTGAAGAAAAAACGATTAAAAAATACATTTTCTTTTATTAAATGAAATTTACAGTGTTACATCAATAATGATGGCCACCACTTCGAACATCTTTAAATGTAAATTTCATTTAATAAAAAAATGCATTTTTTAATCGTTTTTTAT
Source organism: Sialis lutaria (assembly GCA_949319165.1). NCBI lineage: Eukaryota > Metazoa > Arthropoda > Insecta > Megaloptera > Sialidae > Sialis > Sialis lutaria. Next base: position 25,508,271 of record OX439239.1, on the reverse strand, counting down.
TAATTTTAAATCTTGTTCAATGATCTTGTGTGATGAGTTCTGAACTTGTTTTCAGTTCCTCTATCATATTTTGGAATAAAAACATACCGAATCAATTTAAAATAAATAAAACGGGCAAGTGCTTGTTGGGCACACACATGATAGGGTTCCGTAGTCATTCTCACTACGATTTATAAAAAAATAGTTTTTTCAAAATTTCCGTAACCGAATGGTTAAAATCAAAAGTCATTTGGCTTTTATTATTGCATTTTAAGAGACCTATCAAATGACACCCCACTCAATGAAAAAAATGTGACTTCACTTTTCAATCTATGATAGGGGGGTCCAAAATATTTTTGACAATGTTCGTTATAATTTTCAGTGAAAGTACTAATTAAAAGCTACATTCTGAATTTTTTTCAGATTTTTTGAATCGATAGTTTAGAAAATAGAGCGGGGGGGGGGGGGGGGGGGGCGCTCTGACAGCGACATTAAAAAGCAAATATTTCGTGACTGAAGGGTTGAAATCAAAAAGTTATCTGACATTTTTTTATTACATTTTAGGAGACCTATTAAATGACACCCCACTCAAGGGGGTAAGTGGGAAACAAAATGAGAGTTCACTTTTCAGTCTATAGAAGGGGGGTCCAAAATATTTTTGACAATGTTCGTTATAATTTTCAGTGAAAGTACTAATTAAAAACTACATTCTGGAATTTTTTCAGATTTTTTAAATTGATAGATTAGAAAATAGAGGGGGGGACGCTTTTTTAACGACTTTGGAGAGCAAATACATCGTGATTAAAGGGTTAAAATCAAAAAGTTCTGATATATTTCTTGTTGCATTTTAGAAGAGCTTTCTAATGACACCCCACTCAATGGGGTAGGTGAATTTTTTTTTTTGAAAACACTTTTCATTTTATGGAAAGGGGGCCTAAAAATTTTTTTTTTACTAAAATCTTATCATTTCTGTTTTTGGGTCATTAATCTACGACCGTACACCAAATTTCTTCTTATTATCTCAAAATTTTTGAAGACGGACGGAAGGACATGGAGAAACTATAAGGGTTCCTAGTTTTCTACGGAACCCTAAAAATGAAGATGACCTTGATATCTCCGAAGCGCCTCCCTCTGGACAAAAACTATTATCGCTATATGATAGCCCCCTTCGTACCGTACAATTTTGGTTACACTAATTTTTCTCTGGGCCTTATAGATTTGAAGATATTTAAGGTGGTAATAGTTACTGCCTCACCCTGTATATGTTTATATTTATAAATATAAGTACATAAGTTTATGACGTATTCAAAAGTTGGTGTCTGTGGTATAGTAAATACATACATGAATAAATAAATATTATATTAGTTATCTCTTTTCATGACTTATTCATTTGGATAAATATGTCCCTACATATACACATAATATGTTTAGTTAAGAATCAGTTGAAATTGTAATAAGTGCTTGTTACGTATGTGTATGATAGCTAGTTGTACATTGCAATATTAGTTGGAAATATACTACATATATATTATAAACAATATGAGGTAGGTTACAAATTTATTGTTTAAATAATCATTATGTTTATCTTTGTTTTTTAATAATTGTATCATATTTTATATGTTGTTTTAGTTGGAATTATCACAGAATATTATTAGAGAATGTATTATTGTATGTAATACAGCGATTCTCAACTTGTGGGGCGCGTCCTCACTAGGGGGGCGTGATAAACTGAATGGGGGGCGCGAGAATATCGAGAAAAAAATGAGAAAACATATTATTAAAACAATGTACGAGTATTTAATTTACTGAAAGAAAAGCAATACATTCTGACATAATAAAAAATGAAAACTAAAATACACGTTTACATTTACACTGATATAATACACTTAGGCCTGGTTTCTCAATATGAGTTTAAACCACATGTCCCAGTTAAACTTAAGATTAAACTATAAATTTGTTTCTCAATGTCCAGTTAAAAATTATAATTAATCTTAAGATTAACTTTTAACTGACAGATGAAAAAATTTATTTTTCTAGCCTAAATATTAACTTATTAGCCAACTTCTTTTACATTCTATAGTAGCACTATATTCTTTTATTAATTCTAGTAATGTACCCTGTTCTCTTTTATTGAAATTAACCCGTTTTTATCACATTTAATATAATAATTAGAGGTTAATTTTTAGTTTGACATAAAAAAGCCTCCATTTAAACTTATATTGAGAAACAGAGTGAGGTTTAAACTGGACATTATGTTCAGTTTAAACCTAGGATGAAGATTATTTAATCTGAAGTTTAAACTCATATTGAGAAACCGGGCCTTATAAATAGGAATGTATCAGCACAATGTATTTAATAATTAACTTATCAATATTAAATTTAACACAAGATTATTATTAGTGATTCCCTTGGGCCTGTCTTGCAGAGCAAAGTTTTTCGAAAGAAGGTTTAATATTAGAAATACTCTAAACATTTTTTTTATATTTAGCTGAGATCTATTTTTTAGTGAAAATTATTGTATGAGGGTGGGGGGAAGGGGGCGCGATGAGAATTGTGATTGAAAATTAGGTAGCAAGTACTAAAAGGTTGAGAAACGCTGATGTAATATTATGTGATTAAATTCATTAAATACATTTAATATGTAGATAGATAAGTTTAATCTGTATTGATATTTTTTAAACAGCTAATTCAGATAATATAAAATATTTATGTTTGTTTATTTATAAGGTACTTATTATTAACACATTAATTCCCAATGTTGCGTAAACGAAACATTTAATTTTTTTTTAATACACTACTGGAAAAAATTAAAGGAACAAAAATTTCTTAAATTTTTTAGTGATTTTTGAAAGGTTGTAACTCAGTCAAAAATAATTGTATGAAGATTTAAAAAAGATAATTTTGAAGCTTTAAGTTTCTAGTTTTGAGATCTTTTAGCTAAATTTTTTTTGCGGGTTACGGTTATTGCGCAATCATAAGAAATAACGCGAGACAAAAATAAAAAAAAAATATTTGTGTGCAGTGGGCCGAACAAAATACAAAATATATATTTTTTAATATTGTAAATTATATGTAGCGTATGTTATTTAGTAGCCCAGGAAATAAAGGTTTTTACTAAAAAAAAATTCCGACCAAGCTGGATTTTGGTGGAGACTTTTATTTTGATGTCCTAAACATACCCTAAAAAGTCCCCATAATTTGGAAGGCGGGTTTTTATTTTTTAAGGGGTAAAGGGGGGCTGATTCTAGTTTTTTGCAAATATCTCAAAAATTATCAATTTTTCGAGGAAAATTGTTATGAAGAAAATTGTAGCTTATAAAATTATACATAATAAAGGTATTTATACATTTCTCGTATAATCAATACTTTTTAAGTAAACGGTTAACTTAGTTAAGGGTGTATTGAAAAGTGCCAAAAACTGAACTTTTAAGGGCAAGCAATTTTATGGTTGATTATTATAGATTTTGGGCCGTAGAATTCGAAAAAAATAGCCCAGACTGGCAAAAAGTAGTGCAACACCCTTAAAAAAGAGGTTGAAGGGTGAAAACCCCGTTTTCAAGATTTTTTTCAAATTTTCTCAAAATCTAAATCGATGACGGGATGTTTTTATAGTTGATATTTATTGGGGACACTTAGACGAATCGATTGGGACCACAAATATTGAATTTGACAGAAAAATACTCTTCCTAGAGGGTTTAAAAAAAACGTAAAAATGTTAATTTCGAGGAAAAAATTTAAAAATTAATAATTTTTGTTCAAATCAAAATTGATCTCAAATTGTTCCTGAAGTTCTAAAGAATACTGATCAACCATAATTTTAAAAAATATTAATATTTTAATCAATGAAAATCGCTAATGTTTAAGGGTAGGTAACGTAATTTTTTTTATCAATTTTCATTGATTAAAATATTAATATTTTTTAAAATTATGGTTGATCAGTATTCTTTAGAACTTCAGGAACAATTTGAGATCAATTTTGATTTGAACAAAAATTATTAATTTTTAAATTTTTTCCTCGAAATAAACATTTTTACGTTTTTTTAAACCCTCTAGAAAGAGTACTTTTCTGTCAAATTCAATATTTGTGGTCCCGATTGATTCATCTAAGTGTCCCCAATAAATATCAACCATAAAAACATCCCGTGATCGATTTAAATTTTGAGAAAAATTGAAAAAAATCTTGAAAACGGGGTTTTCACCCTTCAACCTCTTTTTTAAGGGTGTTGCACTACTTTTTGCCAGTCTGGGCTATTTTTTTCGAATTCTACGGCCCAAAATCTATAATAATCAACCATAAAATTGCTTGCCCTTAAAAGTTCAGTTTTTGGCACTTTTCAGTACACCCTTAACTAAGTTAACCGTTTACTTAAAAAGTATTGATTATACGAGAAAAGTATAAATACCTTTATTATGTATAATTTTATAAGCTACAATTTTCTTCATAACAATTTTCCTCGAAAAATTGATAATTTTTGAGATATTTGCAAAAAACTAGAAACAGCCCCCCTTTACCCCCTAAAAAATAAAAACCCGCCATCCAAATTATGGGGACTTTTTAGGGTATGTTTAGGACATCAAAATAAAAGTCTCCACCAAAATCCAGCTTGGTCGGATTTTTTTCTTAGTTTGACCGTTTTTTTGAGTCTATTGCCTGGGCTATTAGGTTCTTTAAAAAAATATTAAAAAGGGTAGGTATCTACTATAGTAGATAACAGTAGATTAAGAAAAATATTTTAAGCAAAAAACATCCAATAAACATGTGCCCGGAAATTTTTCGTTAGGCAACTACAGCCCTCCAAAAATTTTGCTCAAAATGATTTATTATTTAATATCTAGAGAACCCTTCGTGATGAAATTATGAAATTTGGTATACTGTTTATTAATAATAAGTGATATCGATTTATCATATTAACTAGTTATAATTTAGACTAGGGATGTATGGGGTCAGTGGGTCCATCGATTTTTATCTAGTATTTTTTGTTCTTGAATTTTTTTATAAAGTTGGACATTTATTTAAGGTTATATGACACAAAATACACAAAAACATACTTAGCTTATATTTGTCAGAGACTAAACAGTTTTCGAGAAATATCGATGGAAAAGAAAGCATGCAAAATTTAATATAATACGGATGCTTCAAATTGCAAATAATAAATTTATATTCTTGTTCTATGATTAAAGGTAGGAAAAAAAGTTCATTATTTTGAATAAATGATTTATAATTTTTATACGATTTAAAAGGGTTGAAGTTCCGAATAATTAGTTTTTAAAATGTCTCTATATAGCCAATTGTGTAGAATTTCAATAAATTGATCATTTTTGGTATGTTCTCTCATTTATCGTGTGTTGAAAACTGTATTTTTTATATCCAATTACTCAAAAACCATACGTCCAATATTTTAAGTAAAATACATATACATATGAGTTATCCATAAATAACATATTAAAAATTTTATCTATAACTTGCTCTAATGATCGAACAACCTTAAGCAAAAAATTATGTCGTAAGGTCCCTGTTTTTATTAGGCCCCCAGCTTACACTTCGTGCGCCTGTTCAAAAGTATAGCTCTGCTTTTAGCTCTTATCTAAATACAGGATTAAGGAATTTTATGATCAAAGTTTGAGGTAATTTAAGTTTTAAAATAAAAGTCAAATATATTCGTTTTAGATTATTTTATTTATTATATCAAATCGTCATAACAATTCACAAAAGTTCTTCTTATACGAAATATAAAAAACTACATTTCTCCGATATTTTGAAATCAGGTAATCAATTATTTTATCTAAAAATCATTAAATTTTAATTTAAAGTTATGACAAAATAATTAAAAAAATAAAAACATTTCAATAAAAATAGATGGACAGGCACAAAATCTACAATATTCATAATGTGTGGGTTTACAATTCAGAGTTAGGTGAATTCTACGGGCGGAACAAAATATAAGGGCGAAAGTATCAATATTTATATAAATCAATAATTAATTCAGGACGGATATGTATTAAATATTGCCCACACTACAATATTAAACCCAACCCTGACAAAAATCAGTAAATAAAATTACAGTTAAATTATTTACGGAAAAATGGTATAAGATAGAGCAAAAATCAATATAACTAATTTGGTAGAGAATTAGATTTCCTATATAAAGAAAAAATATCGTATCTCTCAAATTAAAAGTTTTCATGTTAAGGTCGTTTAAAATTCAAACAATATTTTTTTTGTAAAAGTTAGATGCAACTTTAGACGACTATCATTTCAAAAATATCAACGTTAGAGGTATCTAACTCGACACTTTTTTATAAGAAAATTCATTCTCTACAAAAAAGGTTATATTAAATTTTGCTGTATCTAGTATAGTTTCCGTTATATTAACGATTTAACCTTTTAAGGACGGGAGTGGTCGAAATATTGACCATCCATAGGACACAAAATATTTGATGTTTCCCTACGTAATTTGATGCACTGAATACGAAAAAAATAGTAAAAAGGATTCAGGAGGCACCCTTTACCCATAAAAATAGGATTTTTTTTTACTATTTCGGCCCGACAGTTAGTACATACATATTGTTTATGTGAGAAATTAATTGATTTTATGTAAATAAAAAGGTCGATTTCAACGTAAAATTCCCTGTTCTTAAAAGGTTAAGAAATACACTCGCCAAAAAAAATATTTTCATAAAAATGGTAAAAATTATCGTAATGAAGACGTTAATAATGAATAACGTTTAATGTTTCACGCAAGATATTGGGGGAGATTTTAAAGAAATCTTGGTGTAACGTGTATATATCAGTTAGCGCTCTAGCATAAATTTAACGCCACTATATCTCGACTATTAGAGCAGCTATTACGTTGTTTTTCATTCTCAAATTATAGATCTCGATTAAATCTTTAAGGTACAAGTACCAATAAAAACATTTAACTAGTTTTAGTGAGTGAAAAACGTTAAATAATAAAAAAAAGCGAAAATATTGTATTTTTTTTTTAAGAAATCTGAAAATAGAGATTTTCTATTTTGCAAAATTTCAGTGCGATCCATTTTACCAATTTATTTTTTTTTGACGAGTATATATTATTTTTCTTAATAAATATCACGGATATTAATATTTATCTATAAGTTTATATTAAACCAAATTATATTTCCCTTGATATTCTTAAGTATAAATAATTACAACTGAATAGTTTATTAAAAATAAACAAATACGAACAAATTAGTAAATAAATGATTATAATGGAATTTCATATCAAACCTTTTCAAACGGTTTCTTTTTAAATTGACCACAAAACTTACAACGTCTGCGCGTTTAATATATTCAAATATACCTTCAAATAAACTTACTATGTATACATATTAAAACCACCCTGTATTTTAGTTATCTACATGTAAATTGATATCAATCCGAAACAATTTATTTTAATTAGGGGTCAGTCCGCGGTAATCGATACCAGATAGTTAAAAAAATATTTTACGAAAATGAATACTAAAATATAAAATTAACAGGCTATTTAACATCAATTTTCATAAACCAAAAGAATTAAAATTTTTTTAGTTAATTTTCAAAATATTACAAAAAATTTAAAAAAAATTTCAAAAAAGACAACAAATAATGAGAATTCGCAATAACTTACATGACAATAAGTGACAAACTCGTGGCAAACTATTAAAAGTCTTTGACAATTACATATCAAACGTGACGTTTGACCGAATTAAAAAAAAATTACCCTCACTAACAATAATGACTAAGGGTAATCGCATTTATTATAAATTTCATGAGTCTATTGATGTATTTGATAAATAATTGTTAAAGTATTAGTTCATAATATCAATAAGCAATTAAACACATAAATAGTACTCTTATAGTATCCTTTTATTCAACTAGTCACACCCGTCACAATGTATATTGAGTAATAACCACTTAAATAGATTACGTATATACCTGATGCTCTTGTGTAACTAAAAATAATTTATTAGTTACATATTAAAGTATGATTATTATAAAGTAACTTCAATATTTTCGCTAAATTGCAAAACTTGCAATAGTTGGCGTCACACCCGTCACAGGGCTTTGAACGCCGGCATTTTTTTGTAAAATAACCGTAGACCTTTTATTCTTTGAATATACATGTATTACATTAAGATCTACAGAAAAATGGTAAAACCATGTTATTAACTAGTATTATTTAGAAATTATGAACTCCGAACCGAGTTGAAATGTCACACCTGTCACCGCGGACTGACCCTTAGTCATTATACAGTAGAATCCGGATATAACGACCTTCAAGGGAGCGGCAACATTTGGCCGTACTAACCGGACGACACACTAAACGACCAGATTATTTTTGTATTTAACGTCCAAGTTATTCTGCCTTTTTTTGAAATTTACCGGATAATTTAAGCATATGTATGTATAGTACATATTAATATTACTGTAATTCTTATTATTATGAAATAATAATATACATAGTTATATTAATTTCTATTTAAATAAAACAAATATTAAAATAAATTGCACATTACATACATACATAATGTATTACAGTTCGATCAGAGATACAATGTACCTACATTCTATGAATGTAAATATGTATTTACTGACGTAGAAAGTCTGTAATTTTACTAATCAACAATCAACAAACGTAGGAGATAGGAGAAAGCCGGGAGAGGTATTGTTTTTTCGTAGATATTGGAAATATTACACTGCGCGTCGTTCTAACCGGACAATTTATAGGTCGCTATAAGCAGTTGGTCGTTTAAACGGGAGTCGTACTATACGGACATGTTTTCATAGTTCGTCTATAATATGAAACTTGGCATTTTCGTAGTTAAAAACGGTTAGTCGTTATAAACGGAATCGTTATATCCGGATTATACTGTATATAAGTTTAAAAAATCTATTTCCGGTAAAACAATGAAGCATTTTCTCATGGATGATCAAATTTTTCGATTTCCAATGGAAAAAGTATTTGTTTCTATTTCCGGAAAACCAGATTATTTTTGTAAACACGTGTTTTTGTCTTGAAATGTAAAGATTCATCAAAATTAAGCAATGCCATATTTTGACGAAAAAAAATACATTTTTTAACGCGCATGGTGATGAAAAATAAGAATGAATTTAAAATTCAATACAATGCACTTAAAACTTAACTTTTTGTGGTTGTAATAATCAAAATAACTTATTTGAAGGTTCTCAGATAGCAAAACTTTTCAGAAAGATAACTTTTTACGTGAATAACGTCTAGTGTTTTACGCCAGAGTCCCAATTTTCGAGTTTGTTCGACATTTTCTCATTCGAGATTACTAAACTAAAATTAAAAGTCACTAAGTTATTTACTAGAATCTCGATTGTGTAAATTATACCGTATTCTCGAATCTCAATGCGACTTTTTTTCTATAGAAATGTCGAATGAAAAATCTCGACTGTTCTTGGGCATGCAAGATTTAAAATTTCGAACGAAAAACTCGAATCGACATATTCTCGAGTGAGCTCAAGAATAGGGGTCCAGATACTGAAGGACACGAAAATCATGGCGTAACGTGCAGCGATTATTTTACGCGCTAGCGTTTTAAAATCAGTATATCTGGACACTCAGAGCAGATAACATGCTTATTTTGGTTTCAAGTTATAGATCTCGATTAGATTTACGAGGTACAAGTACAAATCAAAACATTTATCCAGTTTTAGAGAGTGAAAATCTTCATACGTAAATTTACGTATTTTTTACTATATGATTTTGTTTGTAAATATCAATTAATCGAATTGATACAAAAAATAACAGTATTTTAGAAAATATTCCCTATCCAATAACGTGTTAATTTTTCTGGTTAAAGTTTTTAGTGCAACCCACGAAGTATATGCTCAATTTTCCGTCCGTCCGTCTGTCTTCCACCGCGAGATCTCGACCCCCTGACCACCTAGAAATGGTAGGTCTGTGGTTCTAGTTTATCCCACTTTAGGAAGTTTTTTCCGGTCATGACCTCCCCCCTTTCAAAATTTTTCATATATAGCTTCATGTACCTCGTTGGACTCGGGATTGATTCAAGAATCGATTGGCAAGGGTATTTTTTGTGTTGTGTTGCGCGGCAACACCTACCTATGGAACGTATTCACGTCAATCCCTCGACTGTGCATTCTGACACAGTGACATTTTTATGCCAAAAAAAGATAACTTTATGATATCATATTATGATATATTTTTTAGATTTATTGAAAAAAATATATCATTCTGAGAATATTGCTACCTGTGTAGTTAAATAATATGTATATTAATATAATTTTAAGAGCCGTCAACTTCCATACATTATATAAAAATAACGAAACAATCGAAATTAATTCCTACTCCCTGATTATAAAATTTAAAATACAGTACATTTTGTTCTTAGAAACTAAAATATAAATTTTATAAATTAATATTTTGCTTTTAAATAATTCGTTTAATAAATATTTAACACAGTCGTTTTTTGCGTCAACTCAGTTATAACATCAAAATACAAATACAGTAGAAACTGGTTATAATGACATCTAGAGGTTAAGTCACATTAGGTCGTAAAAGCTGATAGTCAGAAAAAATAGTATGGGATTTAGTCGGACTTTTATTTTGAGTCCTTAAAACCGATATGTTGTATTAACCGATGTCGTTATAACCGGTTTCTACTGTTTTATATTTACTTTATTACAATTTCAGAGTCCAGTTAAATTATATTTTTAATGTTGATTAAGAAAATATCAAAAATTTATCGAAAATATAAAAACGTTACTTATATCATCGATTTACGGAAAAATGGTATAAGATAGAGCAAAATTCAATAGAACTCAATTGGTAGAGAATGAAATTTTCTATATAAAGAAAAAAATAGCATATCTCTATAGTTAAAAGATTTCGAGTTAAGGTCGTTTAAAATTCAAACAATATTTTTTTGCAAAAGTTATGTGCAACTTTAGACGACTGTCATTTCAAAAATATCAACGTTAGAGATATCTAATCAAACACTTTTCTATAGGAAATTTCATTCTCTACAAAAAAGGTTATATTAAATTTTGCTGTATTTTGTATATTTTCCGCTGTATTAACGATTTAATATTTTAAGGACGGGAGTAGTCGAAATATTGACCACCCATAGAACACAAAATATTTGATGTGCTGAATACGAAAATATAGTAAAAAGGATTCGGGAGGCACCCGTTACTCTTAAAAATCACTTTTTTTTGTTATTTCGGCCCGATAGTTAGCATACATATTTTTTATGATGCACTGAACACGAAAAAAACAGTATTACGTCTCGCAAAAATCGTTTTCAAGGTGAATGTAAAGCTGAAAATTGAAATTATCGTTAGTTCCTACCAGCAGGTTAGCACTTGGTTGTTTCTTTCTTGTGGGGGATTTACTATTACCATAATGTCAGATATTTCGACGTGAGTTGCAAGGAACTCACGAAAATTAAGCACTCCAAAGGGATTATATTTTCGTCACATCCACGTTGTAGATTCTGGGTTACGCTAAGAGCGAAAGCGGGAGTAGTTCTTTGTGATTGTCAAGGTCAAGTTTGCCTCTAAGATTTTTTCATATTCAGCGCATCAAATTACGTAGGGAAACTCGTCCTTAAAAAGTTAAACAAAAAAGGCGCTCAATTTTTTTCTTGTATACTTCCTAAAGGAAGTTTTATATTACGCATAAAGCTGAAATGCATTTGAATGAAGTTATAACCGAAATGGACTGTATTTTGTTTAAATGATTCTACTTGATATTAGGGTAATAATACAGTACTGTTGATCCTGGAAGCTGCCAGTTAGACGCTTTTAGTTCTATAAGTTGTAAGAGTGTTTTGCGTATCTGTGGTACCGCTGTACTCGCTAAGAATCCATCTCGGACACTTTCGAGCAAGCTGTCTAGTTGTGCTGGTAACTCGGCCTCCAAGTCACGCCCGATCGATGTTAAGACAAAAAACAAGCATTCGATCTAGAAAAATTAAAAACAGTGTAAATGAAAACCTTATTATAACGGTAGCATTAGAATTTAAAAGTGACTATTTGTACATACCGTATGTGCATACAATTGGCTATTTGCACATACTGTATATGCACCAAATTAAGTTAGGTTGTTAAGTTAGGGTAGGTTAGTGTACGTTAGGTAAGTGGTATGTCTAAACGGCATGTGCAAATAGCAAATAGCCAATTTCACGCATGTACGGTATGTGCAAATAGCCAATTGCATGCACATACTGTATGTGCAAATAGCCCTATCCATATTTAGAGCATGTAATATTAGTGTTCCGAAATGTAACCTAACTTAATATAGGGTTATAATCCTGTTAGATCCAATTTTAAAGTATTTCTGGGTGAGCAATAAGGTTTGCTTTGAAATATAAAAATATAGATATTACACGATTCGTGAAAGGACCCCGCAAATATTCTTATGGAATACCGGTCCCGGTCAAATGTTACGAAACGCAGCTGAATGATAGTCCTCAATGTGTAGATCAAAAAAGTCGATGGGACTTAAGTCTGAAAAACTACTGTTCTGAAGCTACAGCCTTCTGAAGTTACCGAATCCACGTGCTCGATGAATAAAAAGTTCACTGATCCACGAGCATGGAAAAAATTAATTATAAAGTGACTAAGCCATTTTTTTATGTATTTTCGTGCGCTGAATGCGAATCCGTGGTCAAAATAGATGTATCATTCTTCAGTTTTCAGAAAATCGCTGAACCATCTTCAGAAATCTGAAGAATGGCGATATCAGTACGTATTGCTTGAGTGATTCAACACATCTCACGTTTTCATGCAGGTCGAACATTTATCCGACTCCAGAATGGTTGCAGCATCCCTCAGTCTTCAAAAAATTGTCTTGGGTCGCTCAAGCAGTACGTAACGATATCGTCATTTTTCAGATTTCTGAAAGTAGTTCAGCGATTTTCTGAAGACTGAAAGATGATGCATCTATTTGGACTACAGATTCGCATTCAGCGCACCAAAAATATAAATAAGTGGCTTGGTCAATTTATAATGAATTTTTTTTCCATGCCCGTGAAACTGTGAACTTTTTGTTCATCAAGCACGTGAATTCGATAACTTCAAAAGGCTGTAGCTTCAGAACAGTAGTTTTTCAGACCTAGGTCCCATTGACTTTTTTGATCTACACATTGAGGACTATCATTTAGTAGAGTTTCGTAACATTTCCCGGGGTTTTTTATCAAAAAACTTAAAGAAAAATCAAATCGACAGTGTCTAATATTTGATCATATTTTTTGACGTAGATCTTTTACATATTTAATTGATAGTGTAATAGTAACCCTACAAAGATTTATCTCAATTTGCATACAGAAAAAATCGTCATTTTCATTTTAAATCGATATTTTTCCAAGAAATACCTAAATATTTCGTGAACATAACATTGCATATTGAATAATTTCGTTCTTACTTCAGCTAAAGATTTAGCAGGTTGTACACAGGCGTGGCAACACTTTACTAATAAAGTTAAAAGCACGAGACCCGGAGGAACACCCTCGCATTGTGTCTTCAGTTGTAATTGTCTTCTTTTTAGTTGACATGCCATTTCTGTTAGAAACCACATAAATGCTGTGAATCGTGAACCATCACCCGTTTTCACATTTCTCAGGATCTGGAATTAACGTAATAACATACATTTAATTCTTCTACCCAAGTGCCAAATGCCGTTTCTTGAAACGTTGCACACACGTAGTACATCAAAAAACATTAATTATTTTATTTTGGCTAACAAGGCGTTTTAAGGGTAGAAAACACATTCGAAAGTTTAACTCCATTTAGCATATTGCTAACTAACGCTACTTATGAGTTTTTACGACATTTCTCTATCATAATTTCATTCTCTGCGTGTTTTTGAGATCGATTTTGACCTTAGTTTAACAAAAATGGCAAATACAAAATGGTGGATAAAATCATAGAAGTTTCAAAAACTTTATTTAACATCACTTGCGAAGTTTATTAAATACATAATTACGATTTTGATAACAGTTCTATCAATTTAGAAGTGGTGGATGACAAATTTAATATGACGCATCAAAATGGCAGAATCTGGGCAAATATCGGTGGACAAACTGTATAATTGGAAACATTAAAAAGATCTAATAATCCTGTTTTCACTAAGGTTCAATGTCTTAAAATTTCGTGATTTGCTTATTGTTTCCGTCATCTGAAAGAAGGGTGTTAAGAAGTTTGCTAACTCAAAAATACGCAGACAATGAAATTATGATAGAAAAAAATCGTAAAAACTGTAAGAGAATGACACTAATAAGTAGCGTTAGTTAGCATTGTGCTAAATGGGGTTAAACATTCGAAAGTGTTTTCTACCATTAAAACGCCTTGTTAGCCAAAAAAAACAACACATGTTTAATTTTTTTGATGTACTACGTGTGTGCAAAGTTTCAAGAAAATCGACGAGTGGCACTTGGGTAATGTTACTTGTTACAATGCGATTGGTTTAAGGTGGAAAGCCACTGTAACGACGAAAAAAATTGTCATTGTTTGAGAATTTTTTTCATATGTATAACTAACTATTTTAAGGTCGTGTAAAGGGCATTTTATTTAGTACCTATATATTCAATTTATTCAATACCAATTTTTATTGAAAAATATTTAAAAACTACAAAGTTAATGTAACGATCTAAAAAATATTATTCTTAATGTCTCCATCGAAATTTCGGGATGGGTTATCGGAAAAAAATAAATATTTTATCAATATCTATATGAATGTAGCTATAGTTGTGCGTACCCATTATTTTAAATTTTCACAAAATGGCGACGGTCTGAAATATTTTTTTCATATTAAATACCTTTTTTTTTAATTGAAGCGATGTATAGTAAATATCAAAATTTCAAAAATCAATTACACACAGATTTAGCCATTGCAATTATGAAAATCAAAATCGGTTCATTATTTTTTGAGGAATCGCTGGAGCCAAGTCGAAAAAAAATCGATTTGAGAAAAACGCATTTAAAGTTTTCTGAGGGTCATAACCGGTTTCGTTATTTAGTCTCACTAATTTGACTGTAACAGGAATTTCCGAAAATTTAACTAACTTTTTTTGCACATTTTTGAATATTTATACTTAAAAAAATGCATTAAAAATCGTTTTTTTTCGTCACAGTGGCTTTTGCCTTTAACAAATAAAGGTCTTAAAAATGAAAAAAATCAAATATAACGATAGCATTCATATTCATATAGATATTAATCATTTTCCATAACCCTTCTCCAAACATTTAGATGGGACAGTTAAAGGAATTTATGTTTTTGGTTTTCACATCGAGGCACATAACTTTTTTTCAATAAGTTGAATATATACTTGTTCGGTGATAGACCAAAAATGTACACGCCTTAGGACCAGTTAACTCGAAACACAATGTTAACACTATTTAAATTAATTTCCTTCGATAATAGCGGTTTTAAATTTAGAAAAATTATAATTAATTAGATAAAGAAATTACACTTATTTAATGGCATCAAATACCACGCCTCGGAATCACAAACAATATATTTTAATAATATGTATATTGATATAATAACTTTACATATCTTTACACACAATAATTTTATGAATATATATATTTTTTTTCAACTTGTTATTAAAACAAACAACACATAACTAACAAATGGCAAAGCCACCTTTAAATTAATAATCAAAAACAATAAATATAAAACGTACATAGTACAGAGGTACTCAACAATACTTAATAAAATGTTCTCTACCCGATCCAAAAATAATTAGTAACACATGTGAAAAAAAATTCTCAAACATTGACAAATTTTTCGAGCCACCCACTTAAATAGTACAGTGATGCCTCGCATAACGAACATAATTCGTTCCAGGAGCAAGTTCGTTAAGCGAAAAGTTCGTTAAATGAAACGCGTTTTCCCATAACAATACATGTTAAAAACTTTAATTCGTTCTGAAGCAAAAATAAGGTACTGTAACATAAAAAAAGATTGTACACACGTTTTTTATTTTTTAATCAGACTCAGATTTAGGAGAGTCTACCGAGGCTTGTAGGGTCAAATCCTCATTCAATCCTAAAATTACATTTATTAAAACAAACACGTGTGTAAATTAAGCGCAGAAAAGAACGACTGACGCGCGTTGATGCATGTTCGTGCAAGTTTGAGCATCGATTTGGAAGTTCGGGCGACTTCGTAATACATAGGAGCGTTCGGGCGGCAAAATGAAATACGATGCAGTTCGTTGTGTGAAGCGAGGTTCGTTGTGCGAGTCGCGTAATGAACGAACAGAAAGTTCGTTGTGCGCAGCGTTCGTTGTGCGAGGCATCACTATATATCATTTATTAAATCTACCTTATCTCTTTCCTGATACCATTGTTGACAGGTGTTGATTAGCGATTCTAAAAACGTTTCATTCTTCTCTTTCTCTATAATTGTAATACACAGTTTTGCTCCAGGTAATGAGTATCTTCTTCCTTCCACTATTCGTTCCATTATGTGTCTTACGAGATCCATTAAACATCTTGCACTTAACTTATTCGGATCTGTAAACAAATAAGTATACACCTATTAATAACAATATTTTGAAACACTGAGTGTATGTACTTATGTACGTGCATTAGAAGTTAAATTTCTTTGGCGTGAAGCAGTGGCGTAGCAAGAAAAATTTTCGGAGGGGTTAGTAAATTTCTGGGGAGGGATATATACATATGTGTTAAATTTTGGAAGGTATTTTGAACTGATGTTTTCTCAACACTAAATATTTCGGGGGGGGGGGGGGGGTACCATCTCTGCATGCTCAATCAGAAATATGATTTTCTGGTAAGAAAATGTTAATTTTATTCGACGCTCACAATTAACAAAATGATATTGTATTTCGTATCTCGTACTGTTGTTCCAAAACGTACAGTGTGTTAAGGGGGCATACCCAGTTAGAATTTTTTTAAAATCAATTTTTTTTATTGCATTTTCTCAAAGTAGAATATTTCAAAAGTATGCTCTAAAAATTTCGGACAAATCGTACCATTATTTATGGAGATACATAACTTTGAACGGAGCCGTCTCTAATGTATTCAAGTAGGCAGGTAGCGGTAACTGTGCGCTTTTTCTCGAAACCATGTTTTCGAAGTTGGTGATTACTGTAACTTGAGAACAGCTTTGCCGATCGGTTTGAAATTTTTCTGACTTATTCTATACATAATTGTCCTCCGGGTGGACGACTGATTTTCAACGGTTATTTTTGTTTTTATAGCCGAAAATGCGAGTGAAATTTTAGTCAAATAAAGAAATTTGACTTTCAACATCCGCCATTTTGTGAAAATTCAAAATTTTTCAAATCCCTTCGTCCATCCGGAGCATTATGTCATTAACTAATGATCCCTTTTGTTTTTTTGATTTCTGATGATCCAGTGACGAACAGCAGTGATCACGGCAAAACACTTTTTTTTAACCCCTCCCAAATTTGCTGTATCCCACTTATTGCACACCCCAAGCAGGCTCTGCTTGGAAGTGTGTTCTACTCTCGTCCTAAAATCGTTTTTCGTATATAAATTGATAAAATGAGTATTATATCTTAAATTTCTTCAGTATCTCACTTACATTTTTACATTTTCTGATAGAAAACATTACAGTCTCCATTTTTGCTTAGTTTAATATCGATCGGTTTTAATTTTCTGTTATAAAAATATAAATAAAGTTCAATTTGTCGATTTAACCCCCTATAGAAACGCCGAACTCCAGGTTACAATTCGAAATAAATTTGCACCAATCCTTTTGAATTCACTTCATCTATTATCAGAATAGAACCCTATTAAAACTCAACAAAATTGGATAACTAGAAGTAACGAAATTTGGAGTTTATTTAAACAAAAATTCATATTTTGACAAGAATTATTTTTACAAATAGAGTATGTAGCTAGAAGTTCAAGAAACATACGTTAGGCGCTAGTGGCGCTATTTCCTTATATGTCATTGCAAATTACATGTATTATAATAATTACATTGTGTTAATTAATATATAAATACATGTACATACATCGATACGTGCTGTATTTTAATTATTTTATTTAAAGCCAATCAATCTTTTTAATCACGATAAAATTTGGTAAGTTTGCATTTTTAAAACAAATATATAATATAATTAATTATAACCTATAAACGTGTTACTTTTTTGTATATTTCATTTTAAATGCTAGACATCAGGTGAACACAGCTGTTATCACTGCAATATGTGGATGTATTTATCTGTTTAATTATTATTATTAATTAATTTATTTACTATATACATTTTACAAAAAAAAATATATTTTATATAAAAATTGTAAATTAAAATGATTGTTGTTTTATTGCAATACATCCTAAATTTAAATAAAAAAGGTAATAATCGATTGATATCAAGATTCATTGTTGATTTTCTAAAAAATCTTAATGAGTGATAAACTTCATATTATATATTTTTATAATATTAATTACCTCTAATATTTTTTTAAAACATCCTTTTAAGTTTCACTAAATATATTGTACCGTATTTATTTGATATATGTTGATACATTTTTTTTAAGTTTAAGGGGTGTGCATTTTATGGTCTAGCCATAGTATTTTTTAATATTTTGCCAAACAAAAATTACAACATTTTCTGTAAAGACATATCTTTCATATGGAAAAACATTTGTTATTAATCATTTTAATGCGTGGCCAAAAAAAGTCTTATAAAAGATATTTTTTTGGAAGTCACATCTGGGTCTACGGCGTATACGGCATTCTTCGCAGTCGGTAAGTTATACAAACCTAAATCTTTTTTCATCAGGTTCAAGGAACCCCCGCCTTTTGCGCTCTTAAGAAAAAAAAATCAGTCTATGTCGATCTTTTGTCAGAGAAACACAGATACCGTGATTTGAGTGACGAATATATGTGTTAATAATTGCTACATGCTAGGAAACTGGGCAATATGATGTCAAATAAATTTATTAATTTATTTGACATCAGTAAAATTAGGCAACCCTGTAAAATATGTATTAAAACTGACCTTCAATAGCTGCTTTGATATTGTCTTCAACTTCCGGTGGGAACTTCCCTAGATCCGGTGCATCTGAACCAATATTGAGGCTCTGCAGCTTGCTCGCTAACGAGTCAGCGGCGCTCATGCTCTTTGAACGCTTGAGTGCCTGGTTTGGCGGCATGTACGGCTGTCGTAACGGTCTGTATACAGAAGCCGTGGGAACGTTGGCGAAAAATGCTGGTCCGGGTGTCGGCTGCTGATGCGCTATAGTCGGCATCGGTGATTGGAAATGGACACGAGGAGACTGGAATAATAGATTTTTTGAAACATTATCTTAACTTGTAAAATGTTAATTAGTCTATTGATGAGTAATGTCTTTTGTTACCAAATTAAAACAACACTAATGCCCGATCTACATGGAGCTAGCATCTCAAGCAAGGATAGTTGAACCTCTATAGGGCCGAAAAACCAATATTTTGGCGCACCAGAAAATCTTCAATTTTTTTTTAGATTAAAATACATCGAAAATGTATATTTATTGCACCGTTCACGCTAGGCAAAGGGGTAGTTTTTTCCTTATTATAGAGGTTGTTTTTGGGTTTGTTGTATTTTTGACGTCAGATTCAGCGTTGAAAAATACATCGAAAACGTATATTTGTATAATGACAAATGATTAAGTTTAGGTTTAAAATAATATTTTTTCGAATTTGAAATGTTTCCGGGCCGGAAAGCAAATATATAGACTCACCCCGTGATCGACACTTTACCTATGACCAATCAATGATATATGATACCTTTTATATCACGTTTTCTGAGGGCGAAATGTCCCCTGAAATCCTGGCCCTCTAAAGGTTAATAGAACTTCATCATATTAAATTATCCTGGCTTGAAATGCTTACTTAAAAACTAACAAGTAAAACTACCCAAGTGCCACATGCCGATTTTATTGAAATTTTGCACACATGTAGTACATCGAAAAACATTAAACACGTGTTTTTGATTAATTTGGCTAACAAGGTGTTTTAAAGGGGTCTACGACAAAAGGCAGACATGGTCAAAAGGCAGAATTTTTTTTTATAAAATTAATAATATTTTAATGGAATGAGAAGCTTCTAAAATCCCCCCTACCTTATAATATATATCGTTAAAGTAAAATAATATTAAATACATTAAGGTAGTTGGTCCGTAAACATTGTTTCGTCAGATTTTGTTTAAATTGCACAGGAATATTCCCTAGATTAATATCTGAAAAATAGCCCATTTTTATTAAAATTGACCATCTCAAAGTCATGAAAAACGATCTCAAAGTTTATATTTTTAACACAGCTTATATGGACTAACCGTACACTAACGTAACGTTTTATTAGATAAAATTTAAACGTAGCGTCAGATTTTCATAAAAAACTGACATGTATATTTATATGAAAGAAAACAGTATACAAAAGATTGGAATTATTGACCATCCCGTTATTAAGATTTAACCAGATTTAACTAGCAAACCATCACATAAATTACAGTATTGTTGACAATGTGGCAACAACGTGTTCATTTGATTATGGTAAAAAATACACGAAATAATGAAATAATTTTTTACAAAATATGATAAGTGGATTGAAGGGAATTATAATCGATTTCAGTAATTATTAATATATTCTGTGGTAGTTTAGATGATAAAATATAATCATTTGACAAGTAGTTAATAGTAGATAATGTACAGCGTTACCATGATCATTTCTCTAAATTATAAATATATAGGTACTCACGGCCTAATGTGATCAGATTATGATGGACCAACTACCTTAAAATATAAATAGTTAAAATATATCGTTAAAGTAAATCAAATAATACAATATTATTTTTAGAGAGGAGCATATTGCATAAACCCTCTCCCCTCAAATACATTATTAATTTATATAAAAAAATTTCAGCTTTTTGTCCTTGTCTGCCTTTTGTCCAAGTCTGCCTTTTGGGTGTCTGCTTTTTGGAAGTCTGCCTTTTGTCCATGTATGCCTTTTGGAGTCTGCCTTTTGTCCATATCGGCCTTTTGGGAGTCTGCCTTATGTCCTTGTCGGCTTTTTGTTCATGTCTGCCTTTTGTCCGGGTCCCGTTTTAAGGGTAGAAAACACATTCGAATGTTTAACTCCATTTAGCACAATACTAACTAACGCTACTTATGAGTGTCATTTTTTTACTACATTTTTCTATCATAATTTCATTGTCTGCGTGTTTTTGAGATCGCTAATGACGATTTTGATATTTGTTTTACGAGAATGGCAAATACAAAATTTTCTTCTGTAGGCTTTAGTAGTTCTGACGGTAGACAAAAGTTAGTGTACCATAATATAGAAACTTACATGTAATATATTTCCGCTGGAGGCTGACTGAAGGAGAGGTATTCCTGGCGACATCATAACGTGCGGTGCCGGGAGTAAAGGAGGTGGTCCTGGAGGACCAGTGGGCATGTGTCCTCCTTGGTGTATATTACGTAAAACATTCCCACTTGATTTTGAATGTTGTAATTGATTGTGGTGATTTAAACTGTGGGTTAAATTTAGACTGGATCTATAAAATATAAAACAATTGTCTAAACTCTAAACATGTACAATGAACTTTATTATAAAGAATTAGTTCTTGAGCAAAAGTTAAGCTTACGCTATCTGCAGGATGACAAATCGTTACGTATTTGCTTGGGATTTTAGAGCAGTGGTAATAAATGTAACAATAAGATTTATGTGCTACCATTTGCCAAAGATTGTACAGGTTAACCCAAAAATCACAACACCATTTAAAATTCAATTAACTTTCTACAATTAATTATTCTTTAAATTTAATTTCAAATTATTAAAGCGTTATCCTTGGAAATTAATTATGGAGAAATTCACGACTGAGAAATTGTCCTAACGCAAAGAACCTACACTCGTAATTTTGGTGTCAGAAAACCACCACATAAACAAATTATACTTAGTTTATTTCGGCGGTTTTAAATTAACTACTCCAGACTTCTTTCTGTGGGGGTATTTGAAAGATAAAGTATACAGTAACAATCCTCGAAACATTCAGCAATTGAAGGCCAAAATTCGTGAAGAAATTGAAGGAATAAGCCAAGAAACATTACGATAGGTGATGATTCATGCCTTAGAAAGAGCGCCGTGTTAGTGTGAAGTGCAAAATGGTGGTTTTTTAAAGGAAGTAATTTTCAAAACTAAATAAAATTTATTTCTAAGGAGAATGTTTTCTGTTTATGAAAAATAAAAGTTAATTATTACGAAATGAAAAAGTAATTTCATTTTAAAATTGAGTGATTTTTGGGCCATTCTATATAAGTCTTTGAGTATACAGTTGTACAAAAATAAATGTTCTGCAAAAACGTGTATTGTTAATTAAAAACAATCATGATTCCTAACTTCAGAGGGCTATATCTTAAAAGTTTGAATTTTGATCTACTCATCGAGGACTATAAGAATCCAAAGTTTCAAAGAGTTTGGCTAAGACCCGTTCTCCATAAGGATTCTGCTGGGTCCCCTTTCAATTTAAGAAATCTCGAAAAGGAACACTAACTAATTGAAACAAGTAGTAACTTACCGTGAAGTCTGTAGTTCGGCTTGGTTCATTGTAAATTCTTTGGCATGGACGTTTAATTTTGGATTAATTGTTCCGTTTTGTGATCCATCTATACGTACACCTAGAATTGTTTGTATTTGTTCATTGGTATAAAATACCCTTTTGTGTTTATTCACACCTAGTCTCGATTAAACAAGACCGAAACTAGATGTATTCTATTTTACACGTAACAAAACTGTCAGTTGTAAAAATTCTAAATGAGACTTACCAATGGCGTAACCAGAGGGGGAGGGGGGGCTAATTTTGTAAACAAATTCTTATAACATATTACAACAACGTTTAAAATATCCCCTATAAAAATTCTGGTTACGCTACTGAGATTTACTTGATGTGTTCAGTTCTAATTTTGACGAAAATATCATAAATTGCGTTATGCTTTTAAACTGAATCAGTGAGAATTTCACTGATTCGTTCAGTGAACGTAAAAGTGACTGAAAATCAATGGTCTATGATACCAGTTCTCACTGATAGCCATATAGTAACAATAATCCACTAATTTGTTGTGATTATCCACTGTTGGTCTATTTTTCACTATTTCACAGTGCAGAGTAGACCATACTCACTCATAGTGGCTATTCATTGATTCAGTTTTTAAGAGTACAATTTATAGAAACTTTTTAATTTTTTAAATATGAAGAAATACTTTTCTTATCAATTTTTTGGTGGAAATTTCAACTCGTTCTTTGCAATTAACATTTATTCAAATGTATAATATAGAATATAGATACATATGTACTATAAAAATTATTTATTTATTTTGTATTCATTACTTTATATGGTATGGGCGTCCGCAAATGGGGAGGGGGCAAGTTACTCCCCCCAATGGAATCGAGTTAATTGAAGTAATATTGTATCCAGCGGTTCTTAAACTTATGTGATCTAGGGATCCCCTTTTAAGCAATTATTTTTCAGGAATTCCTCCCCCCGCGCTTGACAGATGTTAGATATTTATTTATCACTGGTAAATAGAAATGTCAAAGTAATTTAATTTATGCCAAACATGTTTGACGGATCCCTAGCCGCAGACCATAGTTTTAGAATCGCTTCCCCCCCCCACACCTCGGAAAAAAGTCTTCGGACGCCCTTGAAATTTTCGTCATTTTCGTAACTGAAGGACATTGTTATAAAATTATTTATTAAAGTTTGCAATTATTTCAATTTTTTTACTCAGTGGCGCAACCAGGAATCTTTTAGGGGGAAGTATTGACGTATAACATATATATTTACCATCTGACCCCTTACTGGTTATGACAGTGCGAATCAGACCCCCTGCCTCCCAGTGGTTACGTCACTGATACTGAACTTAATATTAACTTAATATTAAAAAGTAATAAAAAACATGGAAATTAACATATACTTGGCGGCCTGTAGATCTCCATCGTAGGCTTTCCTCTGATGTTTGGTGCCATCATAATATGACTTCGTTTTTTATCAACTCGACTCTGTAACAATAAATATATACCATATTAATACCAACGTTAGAAAATACAGTAGAAGCCGGTTATAACGACATCGGTTAATACGACGTATCGGTTTTAACGACTCAAAATAAATGTCCCAACTGAATTCCATATAATTACATTTTTACCGGTTATTACAACCAATTTAACCGGTCCCTTCGATGTCATTATAACCGGTTTCTACTGTATTAATCAATTTATTAATTCTTAATAATATTGACATTATTTTTAACACAATTTTACTAGCTCGACCTCTAACATTGTAAGCAAATCTTACAACTCAGTTTTCACCCATTTCTAACTGTCGTATTGATTTGAAACTTTGCAGACTTATGAACATAATTCTGATGGCAGAAGGTATCTCTGACAAGTAATACTACCCAAGTGCCACACGCCGATATTCTTGAAACTTTACACAGACGTAGTACATCGAAACACATTATACACGTGTTTTTTTTATTTTGGATAACAAGGCGTTTTAAGGGTAGAAAACACATTCGAAAGTTTAACCCCATTTAGCACAATGCTAACTAACACTACTTATGAGTGTCATTCTCTTACAGTTTTTCAATTTTTTTTCTATCATAATTTCATTGTCTGCGTATTTTTGAAATCGTTAACTTCTTTCAGATGACGGAAACAATAAGCAAATCATGAAATCTTAAGAAATTGAACCTTATGAAGACAGGATTATAATATCTTTTTAATGTTTCCAACTATACAGTTTGCCCACCGATATTTACTCAGATTCTACCATTTGGATGCGTCATATTAAATTTTTCATCCACCACTTGATATAACTGTTATCAAAATCGTAATTATGTATTTAATAAACTACGCAAGTGATGTTAAATAAAGTTTTTGAAACTTCTATGATTTTATTCACCATTTTGTATTTTCCATTGTCGTCAAAATCGTCATTACTCATCTCAAAAACACAGAGACAATGAAATTATGATAGAGAAATGTCGTAAAAACTAAGAGAATGACACTCATAAGTAGTGTTAGTTAGCATTGTGCTAAATGGAGTTAAACTTTAGAATGTGTTTTCTAACCTTAAAACACCTTGTTAGCCAAAATAAAAAAACACGTGTTTAATGTTTTTCGTTGTACTACGTGTTTGCAAAATTTCAAGAAAATCAGCATGTGGCATTTGGTTAGTGTTACTTGTTAACTTGTATAATGAAAGAGGTGGTCATAGGGGCTAAGGGACTAGGGCTTGCAAACCGGTTAAAACCGAAACCGGTATACCGGTTTTTTGTTAAAATTTGCCAAAACCGAAAAACCGAAAGTCAATTATATCTTCTTTTTTTACTTTAACTGAAAAATAATTGTATGTTTCTACTGTCATTCATGAAGTGTTTATATTGTAAAATTATTTAAATTCAAATAAAAATAGGGAGAGGGTGACATCTATGAAAGAACGGGTATATCTATTATATAGAGTTCAAATAGAGACTAATCAATTTCAAATTGAGAATTATAAATTCCACATTTGGGATGGAAATAAATAAATAATTTTTTTTTATAATATAATGTGTTATAATACAAAATATAATAACAGAAATTTCAAATTTGTATGACCTTTTTTTCGACCATTCAATTAAAAATTCAAATACGTAAATATACCATTCTTCGATTTTTATTTTTGATCGCCGTGCCGAGTCCTCCCTAATCCTCGACCCCAGGTTAGAGTCTTGTTACCCCCCCTCTCCCGCTCATGTAGTGGCCGCTGTTTCAATTATTATTTAACTTATTATTACGAATATTAGTTAGTAAAGATAAGATATATTAACTATTTTTAATTTTATTTAAAATCAAGCTCCCAATGATTTACTATTAGTCAAATTAATAAAGCATAATCAATGCGTCAGTTTTGAATCTTTAAACATGAGTGACATATCAGCTACAATTAGAACAATAATATTTTCTCGTATTTTTTAGCTACTGTAATCGAAACTCAGTTCCAGGCATTTTTCTGTCTTCACCACTGGGTATGTGGTACTTCAATGCCTAAATCACTTTTAACACTAGCTTTTAAACTTAACCAATTTAAAAATGATAATTCCCAATTTGAAATTGATTATTTCCAATTTGCAAAAGATTAGTCTCAATTTGAACTTGAAAAAATATAGACCAATAAATCGTTTTTATTTTTAAATATCAATTTATTGTTTTATTTTAATAAATTTAAAAAAAATCGAAAAAAACCGGTTAACCGGTTTTCACTTTACGAAAAAACCGAAAACCGGTTTTTGAAATTTAGTCGGTTTTTTGCAAGCCCTATAAGGGACTGATCAATGGCTAACAATAAGCCCAAATGTGTTTTTTAGCCGTTTGAACTAGAATTTATTTATTTTAATTATTGCTATTTATATACGGAGAAGGGATTGTAAATCCGATTTTTTTAACTGACTGTAATTCGGTAAAATCACCAGTTAACCCTTTGTCGCCTCATGTGACATTTCTGTGACAAACCTCAATAATCCCGCTAATATACGTACTAATTATATTTAGTTCATTCAAATATGTGTAACACTACTGTAACATACCACTCAATAACTTAGTATCAAGTAAAATTCACAGATGGCAAAACCTATTGACTAACGTATTATTACATAACTATTGGCAGTAAGGCAGGATCAGATCGGCTATTAGCCGTTTTGGGTAGAAAAAAGAATACATTGTAAGTTTCCCCAATGTACTGGCGTTTCACAAACAATTTACGAAAAATTATGCTACAACAAACAAAATAATTGTTTCAAATCCTGCCATACCACATATAAGTATTTTTTATGATTAACTCACAGTAATGTCACTCCCAAAAAAGTCAAATAAATAGTTAATAATAAGTATTTTCAATTTCTGAAAATTACGTGTTTTTTATATGCCCAAACTTGTCTCATCATCAACATAATTTAAATTTTTAAGATCTTGGGCTACAAAGGGTTAAAACCGATTAGTCAGAGCCGCCCTTAGCCATAAATCTCGCCCAAAGCGCCAGACTTGCTAAGGACGATTCTGACTACATCAGTTACAGTAAAACCGGAATAACAGCTATGTGTAAATGTACTTATATTAAACGGTACACCTGTAATTGTTTTAAACAGAAAAATTCAGTGTAGAAGTAAATATTATTTGATAACAATGTTCGTACGTTTATTTATTTTGTACAGTAGTGTTTTATTGTATTTTGTTAGGTAAGTTTTTTTTAATTAAGAATATTATATTTATATTTTGTTGTGTCATTTATGTATGTTCAATATAGTAAAATCTCGTTTTATGCGGTAGATATGTTCCACAGAAAATCGCACAAGGAAAGTATACCTATATTATATAGGTTGTCCAAGATAAGCGTGAAATGTATAGGGATATCTAAAACGGTAAGAGATATTGATGTGGTTAAATAAAATGAATTACTTGTAAGAAAGGGGTGAGTTTTACTACATGAAAAAAATACTAAAATTTTTTATTGTGCTTTACGCGGTATACCTAAAAAAACCGAAAATTCGGAATTTCTTTAAATGGCTATAACTTTTTTGTCAAAGTAGATAGGTATTTTTTGTTTTTAAAGCGCTTTTTTGTGTAGAATTAATTGATTGGTGTATTTAGAAATTTTATATCACTTTTAGTTTCCGAGTTACAAGCCCTAACTTAAGTTTTTCTTATAGGCCATTAAGTTAGCTATAGCATATTTGAACGTGTTTTTATAAAGTATTTTATTACAAACATTTAAGTAGGCCATGGAAAACAAAAATTATTAAACAACAATCACGTATAACAAATGAATATTTGAAAACAATTAACTATTACAAAAAAATGTTATTTTTTTAGATAATAAGTATGACATGTTACATATCGTTGTAAAGTAGAATAAAAAACACGTTCAAATATGTTATAGCTAACTTAATGGCCCATAAGAATAACTAATGTTAGAGCTTGTAACTCGGAAACCTAAAATTTTAAATACACCAATCAATTCTACACAAAAAAGTGCTCTAAGAAACAGTCAACAAAAAGTACAAAACAATCCCCCCCCCCCCATGAGTCCATTTTTTATTATATTCATAATAGAAAATAGAGATTTAATACTGTATATCCCCCTTGCGAACGGCTATAAAAGGTCATCACAATAAAAATAGGTAATGACTAAAAAAAATAAAAAAATCTGCCCCCCCCCCCATCGCAAAAATAAATCTAATTCTGAATTTGAAACGCTCGCAGGTGATATCGTCGCTGCGCGTGCAATACCGCGTAAGAGCATTTTGTAATAACCGCGTATCTACGTTTTCGCGATTTTACAGGAGGAAGAAAAAACTTAATATCTCAGTCATTTAACTACATTTTGCTGACTGAACTCTATTGCTACTAGTTTGGGGCTTACTTTATGGAGAAATAGTATAAATTTATTCGTAACTTCCGTAAATTCCGTGTAAAATCACTTACGCGGTTTTGTTGCAACAAAAGTAGTATAGTATCAGTACGTACGCGGGTTTGAAATAAAACATTTTTTATTAGAAAACATTATTAATTGTGATAAAAAAGCAATTTGTCAGAAAAACAATATCTTTCTATTATTGATAATCAACATTATATAGAAAACTTATTTTTGTTAAGTTAAAGATATGAGCTTCTTATAAATTTTTTTTTTAATCTGTAGAAAATTAATATTTTATTCATTAGTTGCACGAGGAATGAATAGAGATATTCATTTAAAAATCTTTCATTTTTCATAAGGAGTTCACATCTTGTACTTAGAAATACACAGAAAAAACTTTTTAAAAACGAAGTACAGGGAAACTATGTTTTACTATTCTCTATCAACATTCATCTATAATTAACATTACCTATATAAGGAAAACTTTTTTATTGGTAAGTTTAAGATTTGAACTTCTAATCTCAAGAGAATTAACGAAGTAAGTTATTAAATTTTATATTAAGTAAGACGTTGTGAGTTCATCTCTTTAACTTACCAAAAAAATAGTTTTCTTAGGGATCAGTCTCCTAGGTTCCTCTAAAATCACAGAAAATATCTTAACGTAATCTTTGTTAAATGCTTTGTGTGAATACAGAAAAAGTAAAATTAACTTTTAATTATTGAATACTGTAGGTACAGTAACAACCCTAGTGCCTTTAATAATTTAGTTGATTGTGAAATAGTTTTCACAATCAACTAAATTATTCAAAGTTAAAGTTAACTGAAATAACTGAAAATTTAACGAAAGTTAACCGTTAATAGTTAATCATCCAAAATGTTTGAATACCTTTATTTCTATTTATAACTTTCTTATGTACTTTTCATCAAACAACCAATGTAACGGACTGAAGTTAACGGAAATAAAATTTTACGGAAGTTAACAAAAGCGTTAATATTTTTTTGAGTTAACTTAAAAGTTAATCCGTTAAGCATTTTGTTAACTTCGTTAATTAACGATTAACGGATTAACGAGTTAATGCCCACCTATGATTATTTATAAGGTAAGTTATTATAAAAACTAAGACAGTCTTTGGGTATGATACTCTTAAGCTTCTGTAAATGATCATGGATTGGTCTTGGATATTGACTGTCTAGATTCATAAAGTAACTGTCAATCGGAAATATTTTCTTTGGCCGTCTTGGTAAACGCATAAAATCATCTGCAAAGAGGAGCTTATAGTCTATTGTGCCACTTGGATTATACCTCAGTGCTTTTATTTCAAGGACACAGTGATCACCTGCCCCACGACCAAGTCTTATTGAGTCATAAATCAAGCATTCTTTAAGACCGAAGTCTTTAAAAAATGTATAATTAGGTGTAATAACTTCGTAAGGACTTGGTACTTTTCTCGTTTCCTTCGTGGTCGTGGCATATTGTGAGGGAGCACGCGTTAATCGTGTTATAACTTCTTCACCGTTTGGGTAGATACGCGGAATTGCAGCCAACTTTAGACATACTACTGTTCCGCTGTATTGCTACGATCCCAAAAAAGGGGTTTCCCATTGTCAAATTCAAATCGAATGAGAGCTAGTACTAAGCCCTTCCACGTCAAGGATCTGTTGGCGCGATATCTCAATTTTGTCCCTTTTGCTGTTACGCGGTTTTTACAAAGTGCTCTTACGCGGTATTGCAGCGACGATATTTCAGAGTTGTGACGTCACACTCCTTGTCAACAATAATCAAACATTCAGAGTTAGACAATAATTTAATTATTTTGTGTGTTAAAAATGAATTCCAAAGTATAAAAGTTCTTAAATAAGGTATGTACTAGTGATGTAACGAATGTTCGCATTCGCATTCGCGAATATTCGCACATTTTTAAACATTCGTATTCGCATTCGCATTAGCACATTTTTAAACATTCTTATTCGCATTCGCATTCGCAATGTAGTTGCGAATATTTTTGCGAATATACTATGATGTATTAACAAATAAAAATATCGTTTTTTAATCAGAAATCCTTTTTTTAGCTTTTTTTTCTCAAAAAGTCAATATTCGCATTCGCATCCGCGAATATTGATCAGCCAATATTTGCATTCGCGCAAATATCGACAGCTGATATTCGCATTCGCGAATGTTTAAAATCATACATTCGTTACATCACTAGTATGTACCTAATAATCTTGTAAGAGGAATTGATATTTGTCTAAAATAAAAGACGTTCACAGATACATGACGTCATTCGCTCTGATTGGTGTTCTATTTAACATGGCGGATTGCTGTATTTCGCATTTTTATTTTAACAAAAATTATATTAATTTTCTTTTTAATATAAAAATAAATCATTTTTTTGGAATCTTGTTAACCTGTTTCATTATTTAAAATCATAATTTTAATGATACTTTGTTACTGGCACCATGCTTATAACACTAATACCTCTATTTACGCGGATAATTAGATCCATGAAAACAAGACGTTAAAAAAATCACGTATACCGGGTGTCCCAGATAACTTTTCCAGCATGGAAAAGTTATCTGGGACAGATACAGGTTTGGTTAAATGAGATGAATTATATGTATGAAAGGGGTGAGTATTATTACACAAAAAAATATTCATAATTCTATGTGGTTTAGGCGGTATACTCGAAAAACTGAAAATTCGGAATTTCTTTAAATGGCTATAACTATTTGTTAAAATAGACAGGTACTTTTTGTTTGCGGTTTCTTATGGCACTTTTTTGTGTAGAATTGATTGGTGTATTTAGAATTTTTATATCACTTTTAGTTTCCGAGATATAAGCCCTAACTTCAGTTTTTCTTATGGGCCGCTAAGTTGACTATGGCATATTTGAATGTGTTTTTTACTCTACTTTACAACGATGTGTCACATGCCATATTTATTATCGAAAAAAAAATATATATATATATATATTTTTTCAAATAGTTCATTGTTTCAAATATTCATTTGTTATTTTGATTGTTGTTATTGTGATTTTTGTTTACAATTTTTGTTTTTCATAGCTCACTTAAAAGTTTGTAATAAAATACTTCATAAATATCACTGATATTTAGTATTTCGACTTTTTTTCGATAATAAATATGGCAAGTGACATATCGTTGTAAAGTAGAGTTAAAAACACGTTCAAATATGATATATTCAACTAAGTGGCCCATAAGAAAAAATGAAGTTAGGGCTTGTAACTGGGAAACTAAAAGTGATATAAAAATTCTAAATACACCAATCAATTCTACACAAAAAAGTGCTTTAAGAAACTGCAAACAAAAAGTACCTATATATTTTAACAAAAAAGTTATAGCCATTTAAAGAAATTCCGAATTTTCAGTTTTTTGGATATACCGCCTAAACCACATAGAATTATGAATGTTTTTTTATGTAGTAATACTCACCCCTTTCTTACAAATAATTGATCTGATTTAACCAAACCTGTATCTCTTATAGATACTGAGATCCCCATGCTGGAAAAGTTATCTGGGACACCCACTATATGGTACAGAAGAAAATCCTCCTTACGTTTTTTAAGCGCATGCTCGATTTGAATGAAACTTGGTTATTGGCATCATGTCTATTATTTATCCATACATATAAATTGTTTACATAGAAATATGTATTTCAGGTAAAAATACAATCAATTTGCATATATTAGGTATATGTACTTTTACATATATTAAAACTATTACGTACGCAAAAAATAAATAAAAAGACAATAGAATTGAACATATTATTTTATATTTTACTATACAAAGCAATTAATGCTACATAATGATATTTATTTAGTGCATGTATTTAAACATAATTTACCTACTTATAAAGATTTTTTTAAAGTACATGTTATCATTAAATCTGGCATGATAAAACAATATATTTCAAAACTACGTAGCTATTAAATAGATAATTTTTTGTAGATTATTATAGATAGTAAACGGTATACCAGTAATTGTTTTAAACAGAAAAATTCAGTGTAGAAGTAAATATTATTTGATAACAATGTTGGTACGTTTAGTTATTTTGTACTGTAGTGTTTTATTATATTTTGTTAGGTAAGTTTTTCATATAAGAAAAATATTTTGTTGTATCATTTATGAATGTCCAATATGCAGTACAGTCTCGTTTTATGCGGTAGATACGTTCCATAGAAAATCGCACAAAGATGGTATATATCATAGACATAGAAACATGGACAGCGCATTCGTATTTAACATAATGGTGTAACATTTGTTCTAAAGGGTAAGGTTTCTTAAGTCGTACCCCGTAAGGGAAAATGCATATAGATTGAATGATTGATTGATAAAAAAATATGTGTATGCATTATTTGTAAATTTGATTATTTATGTACCTATCTATTTGTGACAACAAAGAACGAAATTTTTATCATTTTGATAATAATTTTATTAATTAAAAAAAAATACATTCGGTACGACTTATGTTAGGACACTGGGTTCCTCAAGTTGATTCATTTTATAAGAATAACTCACTAAATACTACAAAATCTGTAATGAACATTAAAAATGTCTTTATCACCATATTATCAACTAAAAACTCTAATGAATCTAATTAAAAAATAAGATGAAACATGTTAAAAAACTGATTTGTTAAATATTTTTTAAATGAACACACTAACTGAACGATTCTCAATGTCCACTAAAATGGTCGATTGGGAAGTACATTTTACAACCACTAGAGGCGCCGTTGAAACTAAACATGCTGAGATATTGACGGGGTACGACTTAAGAAACCATACCCGAAGTGAGAGTGAGATGCTGTATAGTTTGGAAAATATCTATATCCTTTTCTAAGTATCTGATTGGTAGTTTACAGTTCAGGGTAGTATTTCTGTTGTATATTTATTTATTTACGTACAGTCAATATTTGTAATGATAAAAAGTATAGGTTACGAAAATCATCGCGTAATTATTTCATATGAACACGAATACAATATTCCAAGTATTTATGAAGGCATTAATTATGATTACATTATTGAAATAATTAATTGCAACAAATTGCTCATTTTGCAGCAATCATCGTTTTTACTAAATATAAAAAATCGAGTTAATTTACAAAAACCGTCAACTGATTTCATAGAAACTTTTGTAAAATTAGTGAACGGATTTTCCGAGAAAGTAATATTTTTGGTAGTGCAAATATTAAATGTTTATTAATAAAAAATAGTTTTAAAGCAATTCCCATGTGGTTGTTAAAAAATTATGATATGAATTGAACTAACAATCACAGACAAGATTTAATTAATAAGATTTTAAATATTTTTTTGATATTAGGTTACACTATGAAGCAACAAAAAATTATAATTAGGTCAAAAAATACCAAACTGATATTATTTAAAAATCAGTAGGTAACCATTTTTAATAAATAAAATATTTTATAACGCTAGTTAATTTTGTTATTTAAGCAAAAAAATGAAACAGTTACACTTCTGTATAAGTAAGGACAAGTATATTTCCAAACTACTTTCTATCTCTTTCTTTTGACACGGCTCTGTTTTCGAATCAGATGCGCTGTCCATGCCTCTATGTCTATGGTATATATAGCTTATTATGAGAATTTTGTGTATCAAAATGTGGTGTGAATGAAAGAATGAATACATTATGTATCAACTGAATTGTTAAAATGTAATAACTGAACCGAAAACGGATGAATTTTCGAATTATTTTTGAAATAAGAAAAAAATGTTTTGGATAAAAAATGTCGAGTATGTTATTATCTATAATTTTATTCGCCAAACATTTATGATTTAGCCAAAAAGATTTGTTTTAAATGTTTATTCTCAAAATAAAATAAATAACTCTTTAACGACTCGATTTAGGTATAGAACATGGTTTGTAAAATGTATTGAGAATTGAACAGGTAGTTCGAAAATGTAAAAATATATATTGAAAATTTTGAAAAAAACTAGGTTCAGAGTTTTGTTACACCCTGTACAAATAATACAATTTTGTAAATGTTTGACATAATATCGCAATAATAGAAAATATGCCAAAACTACTTCAAACAGAGAACAATTTTTTTTGTTGTAATTAGAAAATTACAAGGTGTTGAAAATGTTTCTTTTCTTACAAAATTGGTCATTATTTTTAAACCCCTCTGTATAATCCCATACATGATACATCAAAATACTCAGAATAAAACGGGCAAGTGCGTGTTGGGCACGCACATGATAGGGTTCCGTAGTCATTCTCACTACGATTTATAAAAAGTATTTTTCAAAATTTTCGTGACTGAAGGGTTAAAATCAAAAAGTTATTTGACTTTTATTATTGCATTTTAGGAGACCTATCAAATGACACCCCTCTCAATAGGGTAAATGAAAAAAATGTGAGTTTACTTTTCAATCTATGAAATGTGGGTCCAAAATATTTTAGACAATGTTCGTTATAATTTTCAGTGAAAGTACTAATTGAAAGCTACATTCTGATTTTTTTTCAGATTTTTTGAATCGATAGTTTAGAAAATAGAGGGGGGGGGGACGCTCTGACAGCGACATTAAAAAGCAAATATATCGCGACTGAAGGGTTAAAATCAAAAAGTTATTTGACGTTTTTTTATTGCATTTTACGAGACCTATTAAATGACACCCCACTCAATGGGGTAAGTGGGGAAAAAAATGTATGTTCAATTTTCAGTCTATGAAAGGGGGATCCAAAAAATTTTTGACAATGTTCGTTATAATTTTCAGTGAAAGTACTAATTAAAAGCTACATTCTGAATTTTTTTCAGATTTTTTGAATCGATAGTTTAGAAAATAGAGGGGGGGGACGCTCTGACAGCGACATTAAAAAGCAAATATATCGCGACTGAAGGGTTAAAATCAAAAAGTTATTTGACGTTTTTTATTGCATTTTACGAGACCTATTAAATGATACCCCACTCAATGGGGTAAGTGGGGAAAAAAATGTATGTTCAATTTTCAGTCTATGAAAGGGGGATCCAAAATATTTTTGACAATGTTCGTTATAATTTTCAGTGAAAGTATTAATTAAAAGCTACATTCTGAATTTTTTTCAGATTTTTTGAATCGATAGTTTAAAAAATAGAGGGGGGGGACGCTCTGACAGCGACATTAAAAAGCAAATATATCGCGACTGAAGGGTTGAAATCAAAAAGTTATTTGACGTTTTTTATTGCATTTTACGAGACCTATTAAATGACACCCCACTCAATAGGGTAAGTGGGGAAAAAAATGAAAGTTCAATTTTCAGTCTATGAAAGGGGGGTCCAAAATATTTTTGACAATGTTCGTTATAATTTTCAGTGAAAGTACTAATTAAAATCTACGTTCTGAAATTTTTTCAGATTTTTTAAATTGATAGTTTAGAAAATAGAGGGGGGGGGACGCTTTTTTAATGACTTTGGAGAGAAAATACATCGTGATCGAAGGGTTAAAATTAAAAATTTCTGTTACATTTTTTGTTGCATTTTAGGAGACCTTTCTAACGATATCCCACTCAATGGTGTAGGTGAAATTTTTTTTTTGAAAACACTTTTCATTTTATGAAAGGGGGGTCTAAAAAATTTTTATTTTCAAAAATCTTATCATTTCTGTTTTTGGGTCATCAATCTACGGCCGTGTACCAAATTTCATCTTATTATCTCAAAATTTTTCAGGACGGACGGACGGACATGGAGAAACTATAAGGGTTCCTAGTTTTCTACGGAACCCTAAAAATGAATGCTTTTAGATTATCAAATAAAAATATATAGTTTGTATTTAAAAAAACATAACTTTGGTTTGTAACGCAGTTATGGGTCACCCTGTATAATTGAAACTATTTTCAAATTATGCCGCTCCTCTAGCCTGACAACTTTTACATTTAAAGTTTTCTTCCAATTCTTATAGTAAATGAAATATTGAGCTTTGACACAGTCCTGGGACACCCTGTATGTATGTTTAAATACGTGATTTCCTACAAATTTCGGAGTTGTGCCACTCTTGCTCTGAGGCGACGATATGTAAAATATATATGTTATAAATCTCACCCCCTCCTTAAAAAACTGGTTGAGCCACTGAATTTAAATTAAAATTTATAAACAATTGTAGTCGAGTCAATGAAGGTTAATACTTCGGAACCCTCAGAAACAGCACCGATTTTGATGAATTTTTTTTAAATGTTCATTATACCATACTATTTGAAATCAGACACATTCCAGCCGTCGGACTCAAAACAACAAGTCTATGATATCTACTTACACCTATGTTTATTTCATATACATCATACATAGGTATAAGAATGTAAAAATGAATAAAACATAAATTATAGATAATACAATTCTCTACCACTTTTATCTAAAATATTTTATTCTAATTCACAATTTAATAATATAATTAATAATTTAATAAAATGCACTCGATAACTGTAGCAGGCAGTATAATTTATGTTAATATAAGTTAATACATATGTAGATAAGTATAAATACTCATGAAATAGTAAATATAGTACTCATGTATTTTATCCGCGTATGAAGCAATCGACTGCACTTTAGAAAGAGGTTAAGTTTGACGTCCTTACAAATGTTCCTGGCACATAATCCAATGCCAAACAGTTGTATATAACAATTCATAAATAATACATTTATAAATAATATCAATTACATTTACACTAATACATACAAAAATACTAGGGTGGCCATTAATTTTCTTATTTTCGAATTTCTTTAAGGTTAGCCCCCAAATTTCTTAAAGGTAAGAAAAAAATAATGTATACAATTTTTTAAAATGATTGAATATTATTAACACGTGCCACCGAGCGATCGAATATTAACACGTAAAATGTAGGTACTTGATTTTTTCAATATTTCTTTAAACAGCGGTATCTTTGTCAAAATTTAATGGATTTTGATGTTCTAAAACGGATTTTGAAGCTGACACTTTCTAGTTTTTGTACCTTATATTCGATTTTTTATGGCTTTCCACTACTCCTTGAGAGATTTTAGAAAAGTGAAAGACGCCTGAAATTTAATAATTCAAGATATTTCAAAATTAGCGTGCCAAACTT
Source organism: Sialis lutaria (assembly GCA_949319165.1). Lineage (NCBI taxonomy): Eukaryota > Metazoa > Arthropoda > Insecta > Megaloptera > Sialidae > Sialis > Sialis lutaria. The sequence continues at coordinate 25,470,801 of OX439239.1, read as the reverse complement.
CAACAGTAGGTTGAAAGAATTATTTTGAACAAAAAATTTTATCTAAACATTTCGTTAGAGAGTTATAGCCCCACGAAGATTTTTTCCAAATTTTTTTTTAGGGGGCTGTAATTCTCTTACAAAAAATTTTCGGAGACATGTTTAAATAAAGTTTTTTGCTCAAAATAATTCCTTCAACATACTGTATAAGTTTGGCACGCCAATTTTGAATTATAATTTATTTATTTTTGAATAATTGACTTTTTATGGTGGCAATCACAGTACGTTTTTCAGAACTCATATAAACAATTGTACATAAAAGTTCAACTTTTACTGTTAATCAAAAGACAATTTATTAACAGTTTAATAAAACAATAACAATAAAAGATATAAATCCCAAATTTACAACGAATGTGCTTAACTATAAAATGTTCATTTTCCGGGGGTTACAACTTAAAAAAAACATTATAATTAATTAGATATTGAAACTTAATAAAGTAGTCCGGTTAAAATAGACATTTCAAGTAACAATAATTCCGACAGAGCTAAATTTTGGTGGATACCTTGGATGTACCATAAGAAATAAAGTGTCAAAAGTCCCCATCGATCCCATGTCTGCTAAAAAGGTTATTCGGGGTCAAACGTCAAAATTTGAGGTTTTTTGGATTTTTTTCGAAAACGGTAAGTTTTATTAAAAAAGTAGCATAGACAAAAATTATAGATCTTAAAATTATCTACAAAAATGTACCTAATACTTTTTTCTAAGAACTACCATTCCTGAGATATCCTGATTCTAAAAGTTGAAGGAGTCACGTTCTACATGAACGGTGCTCTGGAAGCCAACTTTATTTTTTTACAATTCAATTCTTTAGTATTCAAGAAACATTTTAAGACAATAATGAAAAATCCCACGAGCGCTTTTTTATAATTCATAAAATAAGAAAAGTAGTTTTTCAAATAATGGTTTTTCTAAATTGATTTATTATTTGTACAATCATTTGGTTGTTTTACCTGGAAAGTTTTCCGGGAGTTTTGAAAATTGGTAATTATATAGATTTCGATGTGGTCTTTCCGAATTTCAACTTTGCCACCTCGTATCTTTGCCGCTCGCGCCGCCATATTAGAAAAATGGCGGCTAATAGTAGTTTTTTGACAATATCTCCTAATAATAATCTACTTTTCTTATTTTATGAATTATAAAAAAAGCGCCCGTGGGATTTTTTTCCTTTTTTGTCTTAAAATGTTCCTTGAATACTAAAAAATTGAATTGTAAAAAAAAATCAGAGGTAATCAATTTTTTTTAAAGTTGGCATCGAGAGCACAGTGGACGATTTATGTATTTTTGTTTTATGAATTATTAAAAAAAGTGCCGAGGCGATTTTTTTTCTTTTTGGTCTTAAAATGTTCCTTGAATACTAAAGAATTGAACTGTATAAAAAAATCAGAAGTAATCAATTTTTTTATTAAAGTTGGCTTCCAGAGCACCGTTCCTTTTTTGTTCATAACATTTTTATTTTTAATGTTACGCCAAAAAATTAAGAATAAAAGTTATAGATAGTTTGACTACCTTCAAAAATGCTTCTTAGAAATTTTTTGTTAAGCTGACTGTTATGGAGATAAATAAAAAAACGAATTACACCCTTATTTTCAAGATGGCGGAAAAAAAAATATTTTTCCAAATCCCGGATGGTCCCTCTACGAACCCTCCTAAAAAAAATTGCTGCCTACCCAAAATGCATGGTTAAATGACGCTTTGACTGTACTAAAAATAACACTGGTTTACAAAAAATTTATATTAAAATATATAAATATATTTTATACTAAAATAAATTATATTAAAATAATTTATGTCCTATGAATATTTACCTATAACTTAAACAATTTTAAAGTAATCGTGGTCGGCTAGAAACCATTATTTAGGGTATTGAATTTCCTATGGATTCCTAGTTGGAATTTATTTTATTTAGTGTAGAAGGTCTTCTCTGCAGTCGTCGAAAAACATGAATAATTTTACTGAAATTTTTGTAATATCTATAACTTTGACTGCTTATAACTCAAACATTTTTCGAGATTTCGACATTGTGTGCAAATCACTAATTAGGGCACTCTTTTCTCTATTATAACATAAAATATCATTTTGAAATTCAATTAAATACATATTAAACATAGCGGTCTACTGGAACTCTGAATTTTAGGCGTAATCTCTAAACTTGACGTCGCTAAATGATTTTTTCGCGGGCTCTATTTCAATAAGTATTTAAGGTACATAATTTTTAAAAACACTATTTTGTTCGTAATGTTATCAGCTTTAAGATTTATTAGACTTATTTTATCATAAAACTGACAGCCCCAGTGTTATTCCCAAAAAACTGATCTTAGACAGCTTTGTAAGCCCCAAGAAAGTTATGCACTCGAAGTGGGGGAAAAGTTATCGGCATGTTCTATACATCGAAATCTACGAATTTCTTGAAAAAATCGTACTCCGTCATTTTTTTCTAGCGCCACCCCTATACGAAATTATCTACTGACTGGACTATGTGTAAAGTATTAATTATAATAATAATATATTTGTTTTTACTCCCATGTTCGAAGAAATGGAAGTATTGTAATACCGTCGAAAAATAATGTCCGAGATAAGAGCAGATTCTGATTATACTAACTTCAAAACGTAAAGAAAAGTTGATTAAATATATTACAGATAATATTACGAAATAGCATCAAATACATACATTATTTATTTTTGATTGTTTACAATTTTTGTCAACAAACACATTTTTTAAATACATATATATTTTAATAAATATCAATCTTCCAATACATAGGCAAAAATAAATGTAAAACTCTTTCTTGGTACTGACTGTTCATTCATTTCATTTTTGGATGATTTAAAACTGAATATTATTGTGATTTAAGTTTAAATATTAACCGGCAGTACATCTGTCAGCTAAAAGCTGACCGACTCAGCATTATTTTTTTGCGCTGACCTGTTTACTCAACAGCTTAAAGTAAGCGTGTACGCAGCGGCCCGTTTAGCGAAACCGATTTGGTCAGCATCTCAGCCGCTGACGTTCGCTAAACGCACCCAATATTTTGTACCGTTCGCGCTGTTTCATGATTACTACGTCAAATAGTAATATTTCTTTAAAAATTCAGTTATTGTTCTGAAATACAGATGAAACCGGTTATAACGGTTAAAACCGATACGTCGTATTAACCAATGTCATTATATTATAATCGGTATCTACTGTATTTTCTTCGTGTACTAAATATGTTTGAAAATTTCAGTGCAAACAATCAAAGCAACTGCGCCTTTACAAGAAAAGACAAACCAGTAAGGATCATCATAGACACAGATGCCGGAGCCGATGATGCTGTAGCAATAGCTCTAGCTGTACGCGAGGCTGCTCGTTGCAATAGTGTCGAAGTGGTTGCAATTACATGTGTCGTCGGCAATACACCGGTTGAAAATGTGGTGGTCAACGTGCTCAAGACACTTAACGTTACCAATGCTACGCATGTAAGCTATTATTACACTAACCTTAAGGCCGGTCCACACGCTACGTTTTGCACAACCTTTTAAGTCTGCGCAGTCTTAAGACGGAATGAAAATGTTGCAATTTTGAGCGTCCAGACGGTGCAGTCATATTTGTATTTAATCGCTCAGTCTTGTGTAATATCGTCATGGAGGAGGTTCTACTATGGTCAATTTTTGCATGCTGTCTTGTTAAAAAAAAAGATTGGAACATCTCAGAAGAACCGGACGTTCAAAGTGGTCACAGAAATGGCTTCTAAAAAGGCGGGACTTTTTTTTTTCGAATCGATTAGTTAACTTTTGCCAATTCTTTACGATAAACACTTCTCATAGAATTAACTTTTTTTACAACTGTATCTCTGCTCGCGGGTGCATCTATTTCTTTGAATTTTTCTACTAATCTCTCATAAGCTTCCCCCTTTTTCTCCCTGTTACTGTACTTCTTCGATTTAACACGCCAAATGCATGGGAAACTTTCGTAAAGTGCAATAAAATCGGTTAGAAACTCCCGAGAAAATTGTCGAAGGTCAGCCATCGTCGCGTGATTAGGAAAAACTGAGGAACAAAACGAATCGGAGAACGGATCAAGCGTCCACATGCACCGATTTGTCCGCACAGGTCATGGATATCAAAGCTCATTTGCTCAATTATCGCTGCAACTGTACCGCCTTCCCGCCGGACTCAAAACTGCGCAGTTTTCCGATCCACACGCAACGTGTTGAACTGCGCAGACAAAAGGTTGTGCAAAACGTAGTATGTGAACCGGCCTTTATATATGGTATCATAGACTTATAGAATGGACTGAGCATCCCCTATCCAACTGTGTAGTAAATACTGGAGAAAAGACAAAGTGAATATGTAGCAAATATCTATCTTTTTCTAGAATTCTAATTGGTCACGTCACAGGTTTGTTTGCAGTCATTACAGACCTACAGAATAGACAGATATTAGCTACATATTCGCTTTGTCTCTTTAAAGAGAGTGCTCAATTTTGTGAGGCTACTGCTCAGTCCATTCTATAAGTCTATGGACAATACACTCGCATGTTATTTTTAACAGACTTCTTAGCCTAAAATTGGAATTTAAAATTTTTAAAACGGTGATTCTTGTTATTATTATCTTATACGCATTTGAATAAAAAAAATATTTGATAATTTATTTTTGTTTTGGATAACTTTAACTTCACTGGCAATTTCTTTTCTAACAACTTTAATTAATATTAAATTTCAATAATCGCTTGTTAACGTGAAGACTCAATTTTGTCTGCTTTATAATTGTGCAAAAGCATGCCATTGTACGTACAACGTGTAGACGATTTACTAGCACACAGCATTGTAGCGTTATTCATAACACTTGTTTTGAATAACCGTAATCGATAGCAATTAGTATTGCGTAATCCCTTGCTTATGTTTTATTGATAACAATTTTAGAAAAAGGGACGTTACGCAATACTCGCTGAAAATAAGAAATAGTGTTTGATTATTATAATATAGTGTTTAAAATGTTATTAAAAGTGTTCGCCATTAATAGTGTTTAAGTAACGTGTTTTAAATAACTTGAATGATATTTAAATATTAACGTAGATGTTTCAGATATATTCTATGGATAATATTAATTTTGTTATTTTGGTATAGACCGGAAGTCGTGATTTTTGACCGGAGTTCGCTTTTTTTTTAAATGGAAATGCCTATTTTTTTACCACGGATTTGGTAAAAAATAAATACTTTTTGTTTTTTGTATATTTTCGATTTAACCCATATTTAACCCATAAAATGAAATTAAATTTCTTCAGATTTCTGAAGATTTTTATGATTTGCTGAAAATACTTTGGGTAGCATATGTCACATGTAAAGTAACACCACTTTTTTGTGGGGGGTGATTTTTAATCTAAACATATTTAATTTTTTGAATCATGATAAAATACAGAAATAGCTGTAAAGGAAAGGTACATATGTACATTATTTTGAGTACGTTTGTAAAAAAGATAATTTCAATACGGATCGTTTTAGTGCAAATAACAAAATAATTATTTTATTTTATTTATAGCATCCTACGTTAAATAAGATGCTGTTTATGGCCAAAATATGATTAAAATCAAAAAAATAATAGGAACAAAAAGAATTTATTTTTCATTTTTAATTTGAAATCCATGGTAAAAAATTGGCATTTCCATTAAAAAAAGCAAATTCTGGTCAAAAAACATCACTTCCGGTATAGACCGGAAGTCGTAACATAGACCTTTCAATGGTCCCTTCGAGTCCAACCGAGATATTATTTTGTTTCAAGATAAATTTCTCATCCTGTATATACATATTTTGTTTTAGATTCCCGTTTACGTTGGATTAGATAAGTCTATTGTTATAACACCAGAATCTGACGACTACTTTGGCAAAGATGGTTTGGGAGATTTTGAGTTTCCGGATCCTCCAACTAGAGAAGACGCCGAAGACGAACATGCAGTCAATGCATTAATTCGAATAGTCAAAGAAAACCCTGGTAATATTTATAGTACGCCTAATGTCCGGTATTAAAAAGGGGTCAGTAATTTGCAAGCTAGCTAGCACTCTCAAATGAGATATCAAACTTATATGACAGTTCTCTTGGAGTTTCGTGATGACTTTGACAACTTTCGCGGAAGCGTTGTATGTAAACACCAATGGTATTAAAACAGTGGAGCTATTTGGAAAATTATTTTATACGGTCAGAGTCGCCAACTGTGTTACAATCTTTTGAAGTATCACTGCTCTAAATTCCGTAGCTAATCCATAGATACTATAACAAAATTTATGAGTTCTAGCTAGCTTGCAAATTTGCTAGGTCCTATAGGTACTGGACATAAGGTTAAGTGAGCAAATAATTTTCCAAAAACATTTTTTTTATTAAAACCTCACGAGTGGGGTATCAAAAGAAAGCTGACACTTCAATAAATTTAAATATGTAAACATTTTGTTATTAAAGAAATCAACATCTGATTGATAACATATTTACTAAAATTTCAGCCAATTTTTTTTCATATACTACTAGCTGACCCGGCCACGCGTTGCTGTGGTTAACCTATACTTTAGCAACATGTGGTGGTTATGCTATTAAATTGTAGGTTATATGAAACGTTTCGAAGTTTGACATAGCGCCATCTATTGAATACTTACTCAATCCAGTCAACAGATGTCACCATCTGTTAGAATCGTTTGGAGCTAACAGATAAAGACAAATAATTTGCAATAAGATAATATTGCGATCATAAATTGAGATGTAAGCTATCCTATCTTTCAAGTTGGATCAAACTGCACACGGTGCACAAATTTGATTAAAATCGGTTAAGTAGTTTAGGAGTCCATCGCGGAGAAAACAATGTGACACGTAATTTATATATATTAAGATAAAAAAATCTGTTTTAGATTAAAAATACATTCTCCATAATCAGTACGAAATACTAATTATTATACGAGTCCAACTCGCATTTGACTAAGATTTAAGACATTTTGTTTCATGCACTGCCCCAAAAACTTTAATAAAAAAAAATTATTTTTTTAGGTGAAATAACTATAGTTGCAATTGGACCTTTGAGTAATATTGCGATGGCAATTCGAATGGATCCATCTTTTAGAACAAACCTAAAGGACCTATATGTACTGGGAGGTAATGTGGCTGGTTTAGGAAATATCAAGCCTGGTGTGGAATTTAATTTTTTTATGGATCCAGAAGCAAGCTACATAGTGTTCAATTCTACTTCTGTCTATAAAGCAAAACCTATAGTTCAAATTCCATGGGAAACGGTTATGAATGTCGCTCTAACCAAGGTACACACAAAAAAAACTGTATTGGACCAAGAAAATCTTGTTTTGTATATAACGAAAACAATATTTTCTAATATAAGAAAAGTAATATTAATCCAACTACATTATTTCTTCGTCCAAGAATACTATACTTGGTTTAAGAATATATTTCTTATCTTAAGAAAATAGTGTTTTCGTTATATACAAAACAAGGTTTAATTGGCTCAATTAAACCTTTCTACCTTTGTAAATACAGGGTGGCCCAACTAAAACGAAACAGTTTCGCTCTTGGTCAGTTAAAATATTAAAAAAAAAAAACGCTCGAACACGTCGATTTTGCTTTTAAGGGGGACATATTTTTCTATAAAATTATTGCAAGAATCTTTTCAACCCTCAGCGCTATGAGCACAATCCTTAAAATTTTATATAGAATGATAGGGCAAGTGATACCTCATTTGAAAGATTTTTTCATTCTAAATAAGGAGCTTTTTGTTTTTTTTAAGTCATGTTATTTACATTTTTAATTCTGTTCGCGCCATATCAGTGTGATATAGGGCTAGTGATACCTCATTTTAAAGGTTTTTTCATTCTAAACAAGGTGCTTTTTGTTTCTTTTCAAATCTATTTAGTTTTAGTCAAGTTATTACATTTTTAGTTCCATGAATACATTGATTTTCTGATCAACAAAAGGGTCAGTCCGCGGTGACGGTCGTGACATTTCAACTCGGATTGGAGTTCATAATTTCTAAATAATACTACTAAATAACATGGTTTTACATTTTTTCTGTAGATCTTAATGCAATACATGTATATTGAAAGAATAAAAAGTCTACAGTTATTTTACAAAAAATTGTCAGCGTTCAAAGCTCTGTGACGGTTGTGACGCCAACTATTGCAAGTTTTGCAACCTCTATCCAAAAACCCGAAAGTTTAGCGAAAATATTGAAGTTACTTTATAATAATCATACTTTAATATGTTACGAATAAATTATTTTTTAGTTACACAAGAGCATCAGGTAAATACGTAATCTATTTAACTGGTTATTACCCAATAAACATTGTGACGGTTGTGACAGAAAATTGTGACGGTCGTGACACGTTGAATAAAAGGATACAATAAGAGTACTATTTGTGTGTTTAATTGCTTATTGATATTATGAACTAAAACTTATAACAATTATTTATAACATTATTGTTGGTGAGGGTAATTTTTTTTAATTCGGTCAAACGTCACGTTTGATATGTAATTGTCAAAGACTTTTAATAGTTTGCCACGAGCGTCACTTATTGTCAAGTATGTTATTGCGATTTCACATTAATTGTTGTCTTTTTCGAAAAAAATTTAAAATTTTTTGTAATATTTTGAAAATTAATTAAATTTTTTTTAATTTTCTTTTGGTTTATGAAAATTGATGTTAAATAGCCTGTTAATTTTATATTTTAGTATTCATTTTCGTAAAATATTTTTTTAACTATCTGGTATCGATTACCGCGGACTGACCCAAAAGAAACATTTACAACTAAATTTCAAAACTAACAATAAGTAGGCTTATTTTCTTATCAAATAATTCAAAATTTTTTACTAACATCCAATTTCAACATTTATTGAATTAATGTTCCTATGGGAAGGAGGCCAAAAATTATTTTTAAAAAATCTCATAATTTCTGTTTTTGGGTTATCAATCTATAAAATGAGATAATTAGGGGGAAGGGGCTGTGACAGTCAGACGGAAAGACGGACAGAGCGAAACTAAAAATTCTTTGTTTTTTACGGAACCCATAAAAACCCTAAAACTGCCATTTAACACCATGTATTACAACTGAACTTAAAAATTTATTTTCTTAAAAACGAGTTGATCAAAAAATTTCAAATTTCAGTATTTCAATAATTTTGAATTTTGAGTGTTTAAACAATTGTAAGAAATTTCAACTTATTCCTACTGATTTGACATAACTATCCAACCTCATTAAAAAATTTGAAGTCTATTATAAATTAATTAAATCATATTTTCAGGATTGGAGAAACAACGTATTAGGAAAAATCGATACACCGATTATAGATTTTTTAAACAAAGCAGAAAAAATCGTATTAGAAAATGGCGAAGATGATATATGGCATATCGCAGATGGTTATTTAGTGGCTGTAGCCATAAACCCAGGCATGATAACTAAAACTAAATCATACTTTGCCAATGTCATGATGCAAGGTGAAGGCAGAGGGGGTCTTCTTGTTGATTCATCAAATTTATTAAAAGAATATAAAAATACTGATGCTGTTCTAGATTTGGACGTAGAAAGATTTAAGAAAATGCTACTTGATAATTTTTCTTGACAATATTCCAAATTTTCTGTTTACAATCAATTAAAAATACAAATAATGTATGTAGAAAATGTAAAAGCAATAGTTTAATATGTATTTACATTATTATCTTTAAAACAGTGTATTTTTTATTTAAATAAAATAAATAAACTATATTTTCATTATATTACATAATAAAAAATTTTAATGACTACACAGAAAAAAAAAGTTAAAAAATGTGATCAATGTAAAAAATTCGTGATCGATTTGGCTCCAATTGTTAATATGATAAATTTTTACCAATATGGAAATATATATCCACGTTTATCTTATTGATAAATGTATATTATTACTAACAATGTTAAAATTTTGTTTTGTATTGAAAACATATATTTTAAATACAAAAAAATAGTTAATAAGCCTTGTTTCACACATACGCGGTTCCATTCGGTTCGGTTCATTTTCGGTTTCAGCCGAAAACGAATCAAACCCTTTCACACATACACGGTTCTCATACGGTTCATATTAGGTTTTATTTTTTTCCGTAAACTTAGTTATCATGGAGAGAAAGCAAGTTGTTGTTATGTTTTTTCTCTATAAAAAAATTAAAAAACGAAGTAGGAATACTAGAATTCATTGCGAGCACCCTCTCATCACTTTACAGCAGGAATTTGGAGCATTCTACACTATTTTCCCGAAGCTAAAGAGCATGAAGACGATCCACATCAACATCTAGAAAACCGTTCATTTTATTAGAAAATCCGCGACAAAACTTAAAAAAAAAAATAACACTCGCTATAAGGTTAAAACCGAAACTAAACCGAGTATGTGTGAACGCGTTAATTGCTTTCTGTTCCCTGCACACGAATAGAAACCTGATGAAATCTGTTCGTGTCGAGGGAGTATTCGGTTCTGTACGGTTTCTATTAGGTACCGAATACAAACTGAATCACCGTTTCACACTTGTCGGCAGCGACCGAAAACGAACCGAAAATCGATATCGAAAATTGCACTTACACTAGTTGGGTAGTGTCAAAAATATTCACAATTCACACTGATAAATATTTATTAATACAACCATTATGTTTAATCTATTTGAGAGTTTCGTTAGTTGGTGTAATAAATTATTTATTAATTTGACAAATTAAAAGATTTTTAGATAAATATGAAGATATATTTTTCAAATTAATAAAATATCCTCAATGTATTTTTATTATTTTGAGTAAATATTGTTATATTAATACGATAAAATTAAGCATTTTTTCATCTCAAATTTTCAATAAGATCGAGTTTTTTCTGTAGTCAAAAATATACCAATATTTCACCTGCCTTAAGAAAGTTGACACTATAGAGTGCGGAGCTGGCTTTGCGGGGAACGGTGCGGGTAAGCGCCTGTGGATAAGCATTGAGTGAAGGTAAGATGTGTCTCTCTCTGGAGCATGCGAAACTCTTTCTTTTTATTCACACACTTATATTTTTTTAATAAAAAAACGCGGTTCTTAATAATTCTGAAAATGTACAGATATCTTTGTAAATGAATAAAGAATGTATGCTAAAATTTTCATCAAATTCTCTGTGAAATCACTTTGAAAAGATCTGTAATGTCTCATGTCATTATGCAGTTCTCATAAGAATAAAGAATGCATGTTAATTTGTTTATTTAATATCTGTTAAACTATTCTCTTAATGACATTGAAATATGCAAGTATTTTTTTAAATATAAATGTCTTGTTATTTTTAAAGTTTCATCGAAATCTCTCTGTTATTACTTTCTTATACACATGTATATGAAATATACATATATAGTATAAGTAAGTATAGTAATTTTTCTATGATATCGAGCTCCTTATACACATGTGTTTTGCACATTAATGGTACAACAACTTTTGAATGATTTAAGTTTCATTCCCTGTCCAAATGAAAGGAATGAAACATACCTTATTTTGTGTATATATTATAAAATAATAAATACAAACAAAAAGAAGGTAAGACAGTTTTCAATGTTCACCTTTTAATATATAGATTATATTAATGCGAAAGAAATTCAGTTTATCTGTCTGTCTGTTTATTACATTTTCATGGTTAATAGTTGAACCGATTTTGATGATATTTGGCCGAGAGATAGTTTGTAAAATCGATAATATTTAGCAAAAATATTAAAAATAAAACGTAAAAATTATGTTTTAAAAAACATTTGTAGAATTTTCTTAAGTACCATAAAAATATACAATAATCATAAGTGTTGTCCACATATTATCAACGAGTCAAATTTGATTTTTAAATACGTTTTTTAACTGTAATAAAATTTTGATTTGAAATTTTCGTAGGTATTCGCCTATGGTCGAAATTCGATCAATATTTTACCTGCCTTAACGGCCAATTAATACATAGATGGTTTTTGTATGTGCACATACTGCAATTCATTTATTATTAGTCAAGTTATACATATAAAAAAACTTATTTTTTTAAATTTTTTTCTTAGGTTATGTTATGTAAAAAATAGGATTTCAACCTAATCAGTTTTGTAAGAAAATTAATAACGAAGAAAATGTTGTTTAGTTTAGTATTACAATCTGGTAAATAGAATTGGAGATAAAGGACCCCGCAGAATCCTTATGGAAAAGGGGTTTCGGTCAAACTTTTTGAAACTGTGTATTCTGATAGTCCTTGATTAGTAGATTAAAAGTGTCAATGGGCACTAAGTCCTAAAAACTCAAACTTTTAAGATATAGCCCTCTAAAGTTGGGGATCATGCTCATCTTTAATTTACAATAAAAAAATTTGTAGAACCTTAATTTTCGCACAACTATGTGTATGTGTTCCCAAAAATTTGTATAATCGATTGTCACCATAAAAAAGTCAACTTTTTAATTCTTTAGGCAATGGATGTACTTAAATCTTTTTTTCTACAACCGTGCTAAAAAGTAGGCTTTTTCTTTGTCATTTCAGTGCGTAAAGTAGTACTTTTGCGCTCGCTGTGCGACAAAGTTACTTTTACGCACGGCGAGCGTAAAAGTGTTTCTATAGTAACAGTAACACATACATTTTCATATATTAATTTGGATTTTGTCGGTAGTAGATTTGAAATTACCGATTTTGCAGCTTCCGATATTTCTGGCGGCATGCAATTTTCATTATCACTTTCCATATTATCCATATTATTATAAAATTACAATAATAAAATCACAGAATAAAATACGTGAGTGAAAATAACCCACAAATAATCTGAATATAAATGTCAAACAATAACAATATTCATTTGTTTTTTCAAAATTTAAGTACTTGATTTAAATTTCAATATTAATAATTAATATGACAAGTTATTATTATTTAATTGAAAAATCATATTACATTATTATTAATATTATAATAAGGTTTTAGAAAAAATATTGTGTGCACCTCGGGTGTAAAGTGCGTTTTTCGCACTCGTGTGATTGTTAATCTCGGCTAACGCCTCGATTAACAAACATTCCCACTTGTGCTAAAAACAGCCACTTTACGCCCTAGATACACAAATATCTATTATTACGTTTTTTTTATTATAAACCAACTTTTTATTATAAAACAATTGGATTTGTTTATAATTAAAAAAACGTAACAATAAGATTTAAGTGTTGTCATTTCACATTGAATTGAAAAGTTGACTTTTTTATGGTGGTAATCAATTATAGATGTCTTTGGGAACACATACAAAAAGTTGAGCGAATTTTAAGGTTCTAAAAAAAAAATAATGTAAATTAAAGACAATCATGATCCCCAACTTCGGAAGGCTATATATTAAAAAGTTTGAGTTTTTAGGACTTAGTGCATATTGACACTTTTGATCTACTCATCAAGGGTTATTATAATCCAAAGTTTCAACGAGTTTGACCGAAACTCCTTTCCCATAAGGATTCTACGAGGTCCTTTAAAAAACGTACAAAAAACTGTTTTTAAAAAATGTAACAAAATATTTTCCGGAAGTCACCCAAGGTCAAAATTTAAGTTACGTCCTCCTTATGTTACATACAACAAATACTACAATAATTGCTCTTTCCTTTCAATTCCTTACTAGAAAAAATCGCTAATATAACTCCGCTATAAAAAATAAAATTAACTTCAAAAAGACCTTAAAAACACTAAAATATATGTACATAATAATTAAATATAACATTTTTTGAAGTCGGTTTTATAATTATTTTATTTTTTCGAATATTAACACGTAAAATACATTAATTTGATTTATTCAATTTTTCTTTAAATAACTGCATCTTTGTGAAAATAGAATGGATTTTGATGTTTTAAAACGCATTTTAAAGCTGAAAATTTTTAGTTTTTAAACCTTTGATTCGATTTTGAGAGATTTCAGAAAAAGTGAAAGAAGCATAAAATTAAATAATTCAAAATTGGCGTGCAAAACTTCAACAGTAGGTTAAAGGAATTATTTTGAGCAAAAAACTTTATTTAAACATATATCCGAAAATTTTTCGTAAGAGAGTTACAGCTCCTTAAAACAATTTTTTTGAAAAATCTTTTGGAGGCTATAAGTCTTACGAAAAATTTTCGGACGCATGTTTAAATAAAATTTTTTGCTCCCAATAATATCTTCAATCTACTTTTCACTTTTTCGGAAATCTCTCAAGGAATAGTGGGAAGCGATAAAAAAAATTCAATAAAAACTAGAAAGTGCCAGCTTAAAATGCGTTTTAGAACACCAAAAACCATTCAATTTTCACAAAAGCTGTTTAAAAAAGAATAAAAAAAATAAAATAAATTTTACGTGTTAATATTCGATCGCTCGGTGGCACGTGTTAATAATATCCAATCACTTTAAAATTCTATATACATTACTTTTTAATACCTTTAAGATATTGGGGGGGGGGTGACCTTAAGGAAATTTGAAAATAAGTACTTTAAAGGCCACCCTTATTAAGTCACATATAAAAAAAATTGTGAAGGGGGACATAACCGAAAAAAATCCTAAAAAAGGTAAACTAGAACCACCGATCTACCATTTATCGAAAACCCTACATCTCTATGTGGTCAGGGGGCCGAGATCTCGCTGTCAAAGACAGACGGACGGACGGAAAAATTGATTGCACTAAAAATTAATAAAAAATAATAAAATTACCTGATGATGGTGATAACTTTGCGGCCGCACAAAACTCCTTTCCCTATTTATTCCTGTGCTGAAATCCTGCATTTTACTACTACGTCTTAACTCAACCCCTTGAGAGTTAAGTTGACTTTGATCCTGCTGATTTGTCTGCATTTTTAAACACTTCACTCACGTTTTTTTATAAAAATATTAAACACTCACTAACTATTAATATGACTAGTCAGTTTTATCACAAGTTATATTATTTAATATTAATACGTATTAACTTTAAATTATATTATATTCACTGTCTAATATTAAACAAAAAGCACAATGTCTTTAATATGTATAATGGTTACATCACTTTAAGTTAGTTTGTTTGAACAATAAGGTTTCTATTTTGTAGATGGTGAGAAGTCTTTTTATTACAATTCTCGTTCGTTTCAAACAAGGCTTGAGATGATTCAGTAGATTCAAGATGACGAATCTTGTGTTCTATTTGCAGCTTTAATGTCCGTTCTAAATATATATAGGTATATGCTCTGTGCGTATCTGTAAGAAGTAAAATATAGTATAGTAAATAAATAAATATGTACTATGCTAGTTTATCAGTTTTTTACGTTTGAGTTTATTAACATTATAATGTTTTTTTTTATTTGAAATATTTTGTAGATGAATGTTTAACTGGTTATTTTTACTTTCTTATACCAATGTATATGAAATATACATATAGTATAAGTAAGTATAGTAAACGCGATTTTTTTCGAAATCCGGTTTTTGATGGAATCATCAATTTTGACCTTCCCTGAATCCATTCTGACTATTTTCGCCATGATGTCTGTGTGTCTGTCGGTCTGTCTGTCGGTCTGTCTGTAGACGCTGTAACTCAAATACGACAAATCGTAGAAAGGTGGAATTTTATACTTAAGATTGATTTTTGCCTGGGAAGAAAACCTCCTATTTTTGAAAACGATCATTCAACCGGAAACGGATGTTTACCTACATCGATTTTTAAATTTTTCGAATTACACTGAAACAGTGCGAATTAGAGAAAAATGGCCAAGTTGAAAATTGTAGGTAATATTATTATCTATAATTTATGTTCTATTCATTTTTTCGAAAAAAAACAAATTTAATTTTTTTTTCGATTTTAAGTACATTTCAAATGGTTCATAACAGAGAAGAAATATCTGTCATGAGTGTCATGGGACTTTCTTATACGTATTACAGAGACTGTACGTGTTTGCCATAGGTACCATGGGTTTTTCTTATACGTAATACTGAGAATAAACACTGTATAATCTAATTCATTTAGTTTGCAGTAGTCGTCGTGCGACTTGACGGTATGAGTCGTGATCCGTACGGTCAAAGCACCCAGCAACCAGTATAGATTATTCTAAGTAATGATTTTAAAAAAATATTTCTGGCTAAATCATAAGTGTTGGAAAAAAATGTATGAGGAATAAATTATAGATAATAACATACTCGACATTTTTTATCTTAAACATTTTTGTCTTATTTCAAAAAATTCAAAAAATTACTAGAGTAACCATCCGTTTCCATCTTATTGTTAGTAATTATGTTAAACAAAATTCGTTCGATACATAATGCATAAAATAATATTTCTATAGTTTATGTCTCATTCATTTTACTCTATCTTTTATTAGTTTGTCAGAAATATCCTTCACTAAAATAAAAATCACGTACACTGTTCACTGTCATTATTACGTATAAGAAAGTCCTGTGGCACACGGCAGATTATTTTATTTATAGAAAACCAGGTTTATTGAAATAATAAAACTGGCAAGTGCGTGTTGTGCACGCACATGATGGGGTTCCATAGTCATTCTCACTACGATTTATAAAAAAATAGTTATTTCAAAATTTTTGTTATTGAAGGATTAAAATCAAAAAGTCATTTAACTTTTATTATTGCATTTTAGGAGACCTATCAAATGACACCCCCAAACAAAAAAATGTTGAGTTCACTTTTCAGTTTTTGACAATGTTCGTTATACCATACTTTTCAGTGAAATTACTAATTAAATGCTATATTCTGCGTTTATTTCAGATTTTTTAGAAAATATAGGGGGGGGGGCGCTCTGATAACGACATTAATAAGCAAATATATCGTGACTGTAGAGTTGTAATCAAAAACTTATTTGACATTTTTCATTTCATTTTAGGAGACTTATCAAATGACACCCCACTCAATGGGATAAGTGGGAAAAAAATGTGAGTTTACTTTTCAGTTTATAGAAGGGGGGTCCAAAATATGTTTGACAATGTTCCTTATAATTTTCAGTGAAAGTACTAATAAAAATAATAAAACTAGCAGTTTTATACGTTTGCTTTTATTAACATCATAATTTTTTTTATTTATAGCACCCCAGGTTTATAATAATAAAAATAAAATTATATTAAAAAAATTATTTTTAAAAACAAGCTTTTATTAAGAATGCACTAAAAAGTAAAAAATGAATATTCATCTATAACAAAAATTTCAGGTTTTTATGACTAGAACTAATAAAAGCGCGGGGCGCTCGCGAAGGCAAATGTATAGCTTTTATTAAATTATTATTTCATTATTGTATTTATAAAATTGTTAAGTAGTTTATCAAAAATTCTATATATTTATTTGATTTAATGTGCAAATTTTCTACTCTTATATCAATTTATACTCCATTTCTTATTTTGCATAATTTTTTTATTCATACATTTGTCTTTATAGCGCCCTATAAAATAAAATCGGTTCAGTAGTTTTCGAGATTATTAATACAAGATATAAAATAAGACTATCAGAATCCAAAGTTTCAGAGTTTGACCGAAACCCCTTTCCCATAAGAATTCTGCTTGGTCCTTTATCTTGTTCATATAACAATATTCCCTCAAAATAATAATAAAAAAAATTATATTGAGGATATTTTATTGATTAGAAAAATATATTTTCATGTTTATCTAAAAATCTTTTCATTTGTTAAATTAATAAATAATTTATTACACCAACTAACGAAACTCTCAAACAGATTAGACATAATGGTTGCATTAGTAAATATTTATCATTGTGAATATTTTTTACACCACTCAACTAGTGAAAGTGAAATTTTCGATATGGTAAATTCAGTGATGTAATTTATTAAGTATTTTTTTGTATTTAAAATATATGTCTTCAATATGAACAAAATTTTCACCGTGATAAGAACATTGTTAGTAATAATATACATTTCCTAATAAGATAAACGTGAATATTTCCATATTGGTAAAAAATTATCATATTAACAAACAACCC
Source organism: Sialis lutaria (assembly GCA_949319165.1). Taxonomy (NCBI): domain Eukaryota; kingdom Metazoa; phylum Arthropoda; class Insecta; order Megaloptera; family Sialidae; genus Sialis; species Sialis lutaria. Next base: position 25,452,849 of record OX439239.1, on the reverse strand, counting down.
AAATCAATCACGTATTTTTTACATTGATCACATTTTTTAACACATAGACAAATTATATTTTTCTGTGTGTGCAGGGCCGTATACACCTCTGTACTAATTGTAAGAAATGTTATATGGTGTTTACAGTTTACACCGAAAAAACAAAAGAGAAACACGGTGTTTTTATGACCAAAAAGCAATAAACCCTATATATTTTTAAATACGATGTTTCTGTTTTGTTTTTTCGGTGTAAACACCGCATTACGAATGACTAGCATATTGAATTTATAGAATTTTTTAATCCTTATATAGCACAGTATGTAGTTATTTATGGCTTTGTCATAACACCATGCATCTGCCATATTAATTAAGTACATTCATACATAATACAGTATACAGGAATTTTATATTACTTATTATTAGGGAGGGGGGAAAGAGTTCAATGGTTTAAAGCAATATTGATATAAGTTTCCCTTTCTTTCTAATTAATTATTTTAAAATATACTTATTAGGGTGATTCATTTCCGCAAAACATTTTTTTTCAAGGTCCTCAAGCAAAATTTTAATCTACATATACGCTAGGAAACCATCGATCCTGGCGCCGCCAAGTGGCAAAAATAAATAATTTTGGGTATCTGTCAAACCAATCTGTCATATAATGGAAAGGAAAAAATGGATAATTGCCGTTATATTATGTATGTTATATTAAAATTTGTATTGATAAGTATCAAACTTTGTATATTATTAGAATTTGACCCCGAAATTTTCTTATTTTAAACCGACTACTAAAAAAGAGGAGGTTATCAATTCAATCAATATATTTTGTTATGTATGTTCGAGCATAACTTCGACAAATATGCGCCTATTCGGTTGATTTTTGTTTGTTTGTAAGAGTATACTCCCGAGGTGGTCTCATATAAATTTTATCAGAATCTGACCATGGACTTCAAAAAAGGAGAGAGTTTTCTATTTTTTTATATATTTTTTTATGTATTTTCGGGTATAACTACGACAAATATGCACCTATTCGGTTGATTTTTCTTTGTTTGAAAAAGTATACTATCGAGCTGATACCATATAAATTTCATTATAATCAAATATATGGTTTCAAAGATACGCCACTCAAAAGAAAAAAAGAAAAAATCGTAATAGAGTTGATCGAAAATAGACAAATTTTGCGGGTCGAATCCTTATAATCCGCAAAGATCGATACTCTTCAATACAGATTTTAATATAACACACATAACTTTGTGTTTTAACCCCGTAATTTACTCATTGGGTAATATCGGACATTTGAAAATAAAAAATAAAAATTTGCTATGAAAAAATTTAGTAAAAATAAAAAAATTAATGTTTTTCAAGACCTTATATTACCCTTAAGTTTTACTGAAAATATCATCCAATTATATCAAACCATTAAGTAGAAAAAAAAGGTTTTCGATTTTTAAAGTTTTAATTAATTACAGCTAAAATAATTATTAAAATTAATTAAAACTTGGTCAAGTACTTCTTCATACATAGGTTTATAGATAAGAAAAAAAATTAACGAAATCGGAACTTGGGAACAATACTTTCGGCTGTCCTATTTTAAAAGTAATATACCCAAAGTTGCTAACGGCGCTCACTAGGTGGCGACGTGTCGTTTTTGACAGATGGTTTCCTAGCGTATAGAAAAAAAAATTCTCATTCCTATTTTAAGTACTTGCAATTTAAATATGAAGTTTTCCCATTTAAAATGCATGTAAAAAAAATTTTTTTTTCAAATTTCTAATGCTTAGACACCTTTTATCATATTGGGAATCTGTTTGATGGACCTTACGGGAAATTTCACGCTCTTTAAAATTGTCTTAGTGTTTTTTTTCTGTAACTCACACTGGTTCGCCAGTAGGAGTCATCTAAATACTAACTAATAATGCAGCATTATTAGTTAGTATTTATCAATTTCTTGCGTTTTAAGGCCTATAAATGGCTGTAAATTCATTAAATATTGGTAAAAAAAATATTTTTTACCAGTCAGCTCTTTTTTTCTCCCTAATTTTTGTGGTTTGCTAAAAAAAAAATGGAAAAAAAAATTATTCCAAAAACTGTATTTAGATGACTCCTACTGGCGAACCAGTGTGAGTTACAGAAAAAAACACCAAGACAATTTTAAAGAGCGTGAAATTTCCCGTAAGGTCCATCAAACCGATTCCCAATATGATAAAAGGTGTCTAAGCATTAGAAATTTGAAAAAAATATTTTTTTTACATGCATTTTAAATGGGAAAACTTCATATTTAAATTGCAAGTACTTAAAATAGGAATTAAGAGCTCAATCTTGGTGAGAATTTACAATTTATCATTTGTAATGTAACAGAGATCTGAATAAGTTATTTAGGAGATTTTTGTCATGCCGAAACCGAATTTGTTGCCCAATTGGTTTCATCACGTAAGAGTTTTGAGGTGTTCTAACCTAAAAGTCCCAAAAATGACTATATTGGCTATGTTAAAGAATTTATTACCAAAAAGGTAATTTTTCCTCTTTAAAATGAGTTTTAACTTTTTACTTTACGATTTTTTTAGCCGAGATGTACTAGATTGAAGATATGATATTTTTGTTAATAGAGTGTAGTAGGTATTATAGATACAATGAACTTTACTACATATAGGTATCTTCAAAGTAGTATATTTCGGTGAACAAAAGTCGCACATTGAAATATAAAAAATCATTTAAAGAAAAAAGATAGTACTATTTTTATAATTTTCTAGTTTTTCTTTATATCTTTAAGTAAATAATAGGAAAGTACGGGGGGGGGGGTCATTCTTATAAGGAGCAGTTAGAAATTTCAAAAACTCAGAAATTATTTTTTATTTTTTCTTAAAAATCAAAAATGTGTTCTTTATTAATTGAAGAACATTTAAAAAAAATGTATTTTAAGTTTTTTTCTGAAAGCAAAAAATATTTAAAAGTATTTGATCTATTTCAATTAAAAAACATTTATAAAATTTGACATTTAAACATTTTGTTTATAGCAACCTGAATTAAATTTGACGTGATTTTGACAGTTAGTTTGTAAACGTGATATTTATACAAGTTATTTGACAGAAGAATTGAAATCATATCAAAACTGAATATCGGTAAGTTTTTTATACCCTTAATTTTTGATTATACTGTAAATAATATTTTGACTTTGTTATGCACTTATGTATGAACCAATACAAATATAATTTTTTAGTTATAAATGCAGTTTTATTCAAATTACAGTTTACTTATACAACATTATAGAAATTAATATTAAAAATATTAGTAGAATATAGTAGAAATCGATTATAACGACATTAAGGGGAGCAGTCATATTAGGTCGTAAAAGCCGATAGTCAGAAAAAATGGTAAAAAGTTAATTATATGGGATTCACGCCCAGTATTATCAACTTTAACTAAATGTTCCTTTAACTAACTGTCATATTATCAACAGATGCAAGCATAATACATTTAATTAAATAGATTTTTAATTATCTGCAGTATTTCATTACAACGTATTTTATGTCTATTTTTCATTGAGAGCTTAAATATTGATTTAAATCACGTTTGTAATACACCAAATCATTAAAAATTAACAATAGTTTTACAAACAAAAATTCAATATTAGCTTTTTATTCATAATATCTGACTCAATTACTTAAGACCAAATTGGATGCTGTAAAGGGTAAATTATATCTACATTAAGTACATAAAATCATTTATTTCGATAAGGATTAATGTTTTGCAGATCATAAATAAGTCCACGTAAATAGAACCTAAAAATGTTTAATGCTTTTTCAATCTCTGGTGGGTAATTCGACACACGCAAATTTTTCGAGTGTCTAGTACGACATACCGAAGCCTAGACTGATGCCGGCCCTGCACCAAATTTACTTTAAAGGAGCATTTAGCGCTAAAGGAGCTTTAAATTGGTTGATAATACCGGGCATCAGTTGGACTTTTATTTTGAATCGTTAAAACCGATACGTCGTATTAACCAATGTCGTTATAACCGGTTTCAACTGTAATAAAAATAAATAAATTATTTGAAAGTCACATAACTTTTTTTTCCAATAAATAGAAATGTAAGAAAATTACAAATGTATTCTTTTTTTGCGTGCATCAAAAACGTTCTTATTTCGAAATGAGTTTTATTTAGATTGATACATTAGTGCATAACAGTATAGTAGTATTTATTATATAAATATGTATTAGCGATCCACCCGCGGTTTTACCCGCGTTGCGTTCGTTTTTATGATAATTAATATAGTTTATTCTATTGTGATATTAGTTTGGTATAATGTTTTAGACTGGAATTTATTAGTGGGTGCATTATGTATTTTGCATTATACAGTGCGTTCATGATGAAAGGAACAAATTCGTTTAAAGTTCAGGTAATTATTTTGTGAAAAAACGCTCGGACCTGTCGATTAGTATTTTTAGTTGCGGATTTTTTGACATAAGAAAATTGTACACAGGGTGTCCCAAGAAGAATATATGCAGTCATCATTGATTTTTTTAAATGGAACACTCTATATATTATTCCATTTTTGAATTATACGATAAATTCTGAACACTTTTTGTACGGCATACCATACCTCTAAAATTAGCGGTTTTTGGAATAATGATGTTTGAAATGTGTTTCAGGAAGAACATATTTAGTCATCATTCATTGATTTGAAAAATTATAAATAAATAAAAAATTAATTAACTTTAATAATTAAACATACAAAAGAAATAAAATTATTCCAAAAACCACTGATTTTAGAGTTATGGTATGTTGTACAGAAAGTATTCAGAATTTACCGTACAATTCAAAAATGGCATAATATACAGGCTGTTTCATTAAAAAAAATCAATGATGACTGCATAATAATATATTCATTTTGAGACACATTTCAAACGTCATTATTCCAAAAACCGCTAATTTTAGAGCTATGGTATGCCGTACAAAAAGTGTTCAGAATTTATCGTACGATTCAAAAATGGCATAATATATAGGGTGTTCTATTTAAAAAAATCAATGATGACTGCATTTATTCTTCTTGGGACAACCTGTATACAATTTTCTTATGTTGAAAAATTTGCAACTAAAGATACTAATCGACGGGTCCGAGCGTTTTTTCACAAAATAATTACCTGAATTTTAAACGAATTTGTTCCTTTCATCATGAACGCACTCGGTTTGTGCGCTGATGAGTCAGTCAGTATAAGTGAGTGAATAAGTGAGGACAAACAATTTTATAAATATAGATTATAACTTCTTTAAGAACTTCTATACTTTGTAATTCATTTTTAACACAAAAAATAATTAAATTATTGTATAACTCTGAATGTTTGATTATTGTTGACAAGAAGTGTGACGTCACAACTCTCAAATATCACCTGCAAGCGTTTTGGCGTCAAATTCAAAATAAGAGTGATTTTTTGCGATTAAACTTTTATTTTCTGCAGAAATAAGTATTTTTTTGGAAATAGGGGACACGTAAGATCACCATAGAATAGTTTTTTTTTTAAATTAGTCATCATGCCTCTATTGTCTTGTCTTTCTTTAATATAAATAACAATATCTTTTGGTGATAATAATACAGTGTATGTCATCATCACAAATCACGAAAGTGCAAGCACGCGTGAAATTATGTTACTATGTAATGGCTGACTTATAATCTATCTATTTTCAACTATGCACATCAGTAAATTTGAATTATGAGAAATACGAGAGTTTTTAGTGACTTGAGTCATTTGAATTGATTATGTAAAAATATGCTTTCATATTGAATCTATCTATATCTATAAAAGAATTTGTCCTTAACCACTCACTCACTCACTCATATATCAACGTACAGCCCATACCCCTGGACCTAGAAACGTGAAATTTCGTGGGTATCTTCCTTTTATGATGTAACCACCCACTAAGAAAGGATTTCACGAAATTCAATCCTTACAGGCAGTGGCGTAACTATAGAAATGGGGGCCCTAGATAATTTTTCAGAAGGAGGCCCTTGACAGGATTTTTTTACATTATCCCCCCCCCACAATAATAGAAACTTATCGAACATAGGTGCTCTATACAATATAAATAATGAAACAATTATTTCAGCATTTCCCAAAATTTAACCCCTAAAGTGTTAGGGGGGGTGGAAAAATTTGTAAAATATTTTTTTTATTCACCGAATGAAACATGGTACAAGTAGGTACATTACAAGACAAATATCAGTTACGAAAATTCAAACCCTATGGGAATGGGGGGGGGGAAATGTTTATATATTTATCTTCATAATTGTTCATGATATTAAAGTAAATTCGGACAAATTAATATTCAATTAAAAATGAAAGTTCGATATTCAAGTCCTAATAGCATGGGACGGGGACGAGGATGGATTTAGATATGTTTATCTCCATACTTGCTTTACTTATGAAGGTAAATTCGGGTAAAATAGTCATCTATTAAAATAAACAATTCGTCATTAAACCCCTTAATGGCGAGGGTAGACAGGGGGTTAGTTTTTACAGTTTTTAACTAAGATCCGAGATATTTACGTTTTTCTATAGGTAATTAATAAAAATCAATATAAAATCTAAATGTAATATGTCATCCCCTATCACGTATGGAGGGTTCTAATTAGTTTCGAATTTTACGCGAGCGAAGCCGCGGGATCCCGCTAGTTAGAAATATACAAAATATTTGCTAAAATCGTCGATGTAGCAAAAACTATGTAGGATAGAGCAAAAATGAACAGGAACAATTTTAAAGATGATAAAATTTCCTATAAGAAAGTTATTTACGATTTTTATCTAATAGTAATAGTTTAGGAGGGGGAGTAATTCAAAATTACAAGAATAAATGTTTTTTGTATGACGTAATGTGCCTCGGTCATTTTTAAAAAGTATTCAACAGAACAGCTAATTAAAATTTCCAAAAACAGCATAGTTTAACTAGACATTATAAAGAAGCTAACCCACGAGTATTTATTATTTTTATTTTTTTTAAATTGTAATTAGAGGGGCCATAGCAAAAATTGATTTATATAGCTTGTTTTTTAGGGTTCCGTAGAAAACTAGGAACCCTTATGTTTCTTCATGTCCGTCCGTCTTCAAAAATTTTGAGATAATAAGATGAAATTTGGCATACTGTCGTAGTTTAATGGCCCAAAAACAGAAATGATAAGATTTTTGAAAAAAAAAATTTTTAGGCCTCCTTTCCATAAAATGAAAAGTGTTTTCAAAAAAAATTTCACCTACCCCATTGAATGGGGTGTCGTTAGAAAGGTCTCCTAAAATGCAACAAAAAATATAACAGAACTTTTTAATTTTAACCCTTTGATCACGATGTATTTGCTCTCCAAAGTTGTTAAAAAAGCGGGGGGGACTTTTGTTTTATTTATGTTATTTTTTTCTTAAATTGTTTTACTGAATATTTTTTTGTCTATAAAGTAGGTCTATATTTTTATCTATAAGAAAAGGGCTTTTTATATGAAATTTTACTATCTATAATTTTTTACTTTCTTATACACATCTATATGAAATATAAATATAGTATAAGTAAGTATTGTAAAGTCGATTTTTTTCGAAATCCGGATTTTGATGGAGTTATCCATTTCGATCTTTTCTGAATCCATTCTGACTATTTTCGCAATTATGTCTATCTGTCTGTCTGTCGGTCTGTCTGTAGACGCTGTATCTCAAATACGACAAATCGTAGAAGGGTGAAATTTTATACTTAAAATTAATTTTTGTCTGGGAAGAAAACCTCCTATTTTAGAAAACGATCTTTCAACCGGAAACGGATGTTTACTGAGATCGATTTTTGAATATTTCGTATTACATTGAAACAGTGTGAATTAGAGAAAAATGGTCAAGTTGAAAATTGTAAGTAATATTATTATCTTTAATTTATGTTCTATTCATTTTTTCGAAAAAACACATTTTTTAACCTTCTTTTTAAATTATAATTCAAATGGTTCATAACAGAGAATAAATATCTACCATCAGTATCATGGAACTTTCTTATACGTATTACAGAGATTGAACAGTGTTGGTACGTGTTTGCCATAGGTAACATGAATCTTTTTTATACGTAATACTGACAATGAGAGTAAACAGTGTGGATTATTCTAAATAATTATTTCAAAAAATTCTTTCCGGTTAAATCACAAGTGATGGAAAAAAATGTATGGGGAATAAATTATAGATAATAACATTTTCGACATTTTTTGTCTTATTTCAAAAATAAATTTAAAAAATTACAAGATTAAACATAGTCCAATCAAATTATCAAAAAAATGTAGTTCGTAAGACATTGTTCTACAGAGTCATTTTTTTTAATTCAAATTGTTAAGGGGTGTATTCTGAGTACTACATTAAGTTGGCGTGGTCTATGACCTTGAGCGTTGTCCGCCATAAGCACGAAAACTTTAAACGTAATTATTTCGTAAACCGCTCATTCTACGATAAAATTTGTCATAACCTTTCTTATTCACCAGGGTTGAATCTACAATTTTATTCACAGGCTCAATTCTCTATTGTCAGTTGGTGACGAGATATATTGTAAAAAAGTTCATAAAAAATGATTTTTTGCATTTATTTCGTAAAGAAGCGATTGTATTGAAAAAATTTAAATCACAATCTATTATAACTCTCAATTTGCAATATTTTTGTTATTAGATGCCATTTTGCAAAATCGATAGTTTGCGTGTTATAGCCCGCAAAGCATTGCAAAAACACATTTTTTCATTATATTTCAAAAACTATAATAAAACCTACAAAATGTGTAATGACAAAAGTGTAGATAATAAAAGTTTACACTTTCTTTGTTTAATGAAAAAAAAACTTTTTTTGTTAAAAATTTTTTGTTTGTTTATTTACAAAAAAAAATATTTTTTTCTCTGAAGAAAAAAAGTGTAGAATTTTTTTATCTTGACTTTTGTTATTACACATTTTGTAGGTTTTATTATAGTTTTTGAAATATAATGAAAAAATGTGTGTTTGCAATGCTTTGCGGGCTATAACACGCAAACTATCGATTTTTCAAAATGGCATCTAATAACAAAAATATTGCAAATTGAGAGTTCTAATAGATTGTGATTTAAATTTTTTCAATACAATCGCTTCTTTACGAAATAAATGCAAAAAATCATTTTTTGTGAACTTTTTTACAATATATCTCGTCACCAACTGACAATAGAGAATTGAGCCTGTGAATAAAATTGTAGATTCAACCCTGGTGAATAAGAAAGGCTGTGACAAATTTTATCGTAGAATGAGCGGTTTACGAAATAATTACGTTTAAAGTTTTCGTGCTTATGGCGGACAACGCTCAAGGTCATAGACCACGCCAACTTAATGTAGTACTCAGAATACACCCCTTAACATTTTAAAACAAAAAAAATGACTCTGTAGAACAATGCAGACCAAAAATACAAATTGATTGGACTAACATCCATTTCCGTCTTAGTAACTAATTACGTTAAAACAAAATTCATTAGATACAAAATGTATACAATAATATTTCCTTAGTTTATGTCCCATTCATTTTATTCTATCTTTTATTAGTTTGTCAGAAATATCCTTCAATAAAATAAGACTCACGTACACTCTTCACTGTCAGTGTTACGTATAAGAAAGTCCCTTGGCATCTATGGAAGATATTTGCTTAACCCATTATATCCCGACTTTTTATTTCTTGGAATTTTTTTATCAAGTTCTCAATTCTTGTTGAAAATATGACCAAAAAGATAAATTCAATACAAAACATAATAATTATCAATCGCAGACTAGATAATTATCATGAGAACCCAATTTCATATTTATAGGACAGCACTTTTTTTAACGACAATAGTCTGTACCTGGATTTATTTTTGAAATTACTGTTATGCTTTATTTACACTATCATAAGTAATACCTAGTATCTGTTTCGTATATACAGGGTGAGTCATATCAGATGGAACAAACTTAAACCGTTGATTAAGAAAAATATTTCAAGCAAAAAAGTTCATATAAACATGTGTCCGGAAACTCTTCGTGAGGGAGTTACAGACTACCAACGATTTTGACTAAAATTGGTTTTTATTTAATATCTGGAGAACCCATTGTGATACAGCAATGAAAATTAATACCTGGATTAGTGAAAATTCGTGTTATCGATTTCCAGTATCAAACAATGGTTATTTAGACCAGGGTTGTATGGGGCCTGTGGGCCCTCTGATTTTTATCTAGTATTTTTTTGTTCTTCACTTTTTTCTTATGTTTGGTATTTCTATAAGGTCATATGATATAAAATACACATAAATATACATTGTTAAGTTGTCATAAGATCAACCGTTTACGAGAAATACGATGGGGAAGATAGTTTTGCAGAATTTAACTTAATACGGATGCTAAAAATTACACAAAATAAATTTATATTCTTGTTCTAGAACTAAAAACAAGAATAAATGTGTATGTAAATACAAAAATGCATCCTTAACAACAATTAACAGTTTTTAGTTTCGTTTTTTAGTCAATTAATAAAGCACGTATTAAAGTAATAAAACTCGCTATAATTCTATGACGAGTCATATTAAGAAGAATATTTACACCAACTATTTTTCTTATTTTTAGTACTTGAACAAGAATATCAATTTATTTTGTGTAATTTTTAGCATCCGTATTAAGTTAAATTCTGCAAAACTATCTTCCCCATCGTACTTCTCGTAAACGGTTGATCTTATGACAACTTAACAATGTATATTTATGTGTATTTTGTATCATATGACCTTATAGAAATACCAAACATAAGAAAAAAGTGAAGAACAAAAAAATACTAGATAAAAATCAGAGGGCCCACAGGTCCCATACAACCCTGGTCTAAAAAACCATTGTTTGATACTGGAAATCGATAACACGTATTATTACTAATCCAGGTTTTAATTTTCATTGCAATGGGTTCTCCAGATTTTAAATAAAAACCAATTTTAGTCAAAAGCTTTGGGAGTCTGTAGTTTCCTCACGAAGAGTTTTCGGACACATGTTTATATGAGCTTTTTTGCTTGAAATATTTTTCTTAATCAACGGTTTAAGTTTGTTCCGCCTGATATGACTCACTCTGTATAGTTTCGTCTGTTTAAAAAAGCATTACTAACAATAAGTTAAAAAATGTCTAATAGCTGGAATAATTACACTGTTACTTTAAAAGTGTTAAAGTGTTATAATTTGTCATTGAATGAACTATTATATAGAGTTCGTTTTAAAAATGATTGTAAGTAGAGAGACTTAAAAAAACATATCAGTAATGTAAATCAAATTAACAACGTTATTATGTCAGAGAAAAAAATAGAATATATGTAATAAATAAGACATTGGGACGTAATGGGTTAATATTAATCAATATATTAATCCTCGTTAACATTTTTGAACCATCCTGTATATTGAAATTCGCACTTGCATATTTTATGTTGATCGTCTTTGAATTCTTGAGCCAATGTAAAATGTAAATTGTTTATAAGTACAGTGATTTCAGCTACTATTTATAATTAGCGCAATTCAGTTGATTTATCCAATCTTTTGTCATAACTATACCTCCCCCCCCTCCCGCCTACGAGCTTCTATGGATTTAGAGCAAATTAATTAATTAAGTTGTTGTGTGGATGATTAACTAACTGCATTGCTATTTATAACATCATATATCAAAAATATTATTGTTGTCTTGTTATTTTGGGTGTATTGAACTTCTTAAAATTTTATCCAATTTAAGTTGTTTTACTTTTTATTTTGCTTCAATAAGGAAATGTTTTGAAATTATATTTTTAATGGTGGAAGGGGGGAGGGGGTTAAGTTTTCTGTTGTAATCGATAAAACAGGTCACTCGTACAAATGTCATTTATGTATGTATACGCGATGTATACTCATTTTGAATCTTCGCAATATCGTTTTAAAATGAAAACATAAAATTATTCTTTGATTTCAAAATTTTAAATTGATCCTTCCGTTTTAGGTCCAAATAAACATTTTTTGTTCCGTGTCTGTCTGTCTGTCAATCACACACATAGATCATGAACCACTGAACCGATATTGATGAAACTTGGTTGGTTGGTTGGGTCTGGCTTGAGGATGGTCTCATTTTAATATTATTAAAATTGTTTGTAAGGGTGAGGGGTGACAAAAATATATTTTTTGAAGGTATCTCAAGAAATACACGTACGTTACGTGAAAATTTAATAGAATATTTTTTGTAGAGCATTCAATTTTCTATAATATAGATCAAAAATTGTTGTAAAATATTCCTTTACAAAGATTTATCTCAATTTGCTTTAAACAAATGGTCATTGTTTTTTTTTTTTAATTGCAATTTATTTCAACATATTAAATATTTGACATTTGTATAGCAGAAAAATAATGATTTCGATTGAAATTGTCAAAAAATTAAAAATATACGACATAACAACGAGGTGCGTATTATGAAAAATGTCGAATTTTTTATAAAAATTGCATGAAAATTAAATGGTTAACCAAGACTTTATCAGTTTTTATTTAAATTGTTTAATATCTAACTACCTTTGATGAATTTAGCACGATGTAGCACTGTGCATTTACTTGGCAGATGTTTTTTATCTAATAAATTTTTCGGGGTAAAATTTTCAGGATATAAGATAGCCTATGTCCTTCTCTAAAATGCAAGCTATCTCCCTGTTGAATTTTATTAAGATCGGTTCAGCAGTTTAACCGTGAAGAGGTAACAAACAAACAGACATATACACATTCGCATTTAATATTTTAGTATGGATTAAAAAAAAATTAAAACACCTTCATAATTTTTTTTGCTACGCCACTGGATTTAATATTGCATACTAAAGAATCTTGTGTTGCCAAAAATGTTTTTCAAGAAACCAGAATTAGGTATTCTGAATTGTACTGATAATGAAAGCAGTGACGTCGCTGGGGCAGATCGCCCCGAGTGGTTGACTATTTTTGCCATGATGACTGTGTGTCTGTCTGTCTGTAAGTGCTGTAAACTCAAATACGACAAATCGTAGAAAAATGGAACTTAATACTTAAATTAATTTTTGTCTGGGAAGTAAACCTCCTATTTTTGAAAACGATCTTTCAACCGGAAACGGATGTTTACCTGCATCGATTTTTGAATTTTTCAAATTGCATTGAAACAGTGCAAATTAGAGAAAAAGTTAAAAATTGTAGGTAATATTATTGTCTATAATTTATGTTCTATTCATTTTTTCGAAAAAACAAATAAAAAAAATGTTATTTTTAAAAAGTATCAGTTTTTAAGTACATTTCAAATGGTTCATAACAGAGAAGAAAAATCTGGTGGGACTTTCTTATACTTATTACAGAGATTGAACAGTGTACGTGTTTGCCATAAATAGCATGGGTCTTTCTTATACGTAATATTCAGAATAAACAGTGGATTATTCTAAATAATTATTTTTAAAAAATTTCGCCCCGGATGTCACCCCCCCCCACTCCTAGCAACGCCACTGAATGAGAAAACACAGTAGATGATTTTGGAATGACTGTTTTGCTAGACAAACGGTACCTAAATATATATGTGTATTGTATATGATAGTTAGATAGTGGGTGTTTATTTAGCAAGAATGAATATACTCGTACTTACTTAATTTGTCGCTGTACTCTGGTGGCTGTGGGTCGACCTCAAGGTTTTCCAACCACGCGTGGTAGGTATCGAATTCTAGAGACCGCGCTAGCTACGATCTCAGTCGTTTGTTCACTATATGTACAACAAAACAAAAAAAAAACAGTTACAGACATAATTATATTATAATCAAATACCGGGTGTTCCAAATAACTTTTCTAGCATGGGGATCTTAATAATGCTTGATCTACACGAAGCTAGTTTTTCAAGCTAGGATAGTTTAATATAACCTTATCTTATTAAACTATCCTGGCTTGAAATGCTAGCTTAAAAACGAAGCTAGTTTAGTTTACACGGTACTAGAGTTACTAGCTTGCTACAGTGGCGTATACAAGGGTGGGGTCACGGGGTCATGATCCCCCCCCCCCCCAAGAATAAAAAAGATACACTAGACATAATGAAGAAATCTGAAACTTAAAAATAGTCAGATGAACATAGGCTAATTATGAGTTTAAATCACTATATATGTATTAATAAATTTTTAACTACAATATCATTTGAATAAAAATTGTGTTACCATATTGTGTATCTCTCACTACTACCTTTTATTGCAAAATTCCAATTTTTAAGTTATTAATGTTTTTTTTTTTGCTTTCATTACTCATTATTAAAATTTAAATTAAAGAATTTGCAGTCAAGAAAATTTATTTATTTGATTTACAGATTATTAAATCAGTAAATTTTTCCAAATAAGTGAAATCATGTTCTGGAATATATATATATTTTTTTTTGCAATAACTAAACGATGAAATATTTTGAGATTTATTGTACGTTTATTTAAAATATGTATGTATGTTGCTTAGGGTGTGCCAAAAAAAGGCGATATTTTTTTTTATCGCTCTCAGCCCAAAATATCTCAGGAAATGCCCAAACAAAGCTCCTGTTAAAAGCGGAGCTCAAAATTCCAATTTTAAGTGGTCCTCCACGGAAGTTGAAGTTTTCCCATCTAAATAACATGGGAAACGGGGTTTTTTAACAGTTTTTTGTCCTGCAAACTGTGAAAAAATTATTTTTGAAAAAAATGAATGAATGGATCTTTTTGAGTATTAAATTTAGTACAAAAAGTCCCGTTGAGTCAAATTTCTATATTCAATATTTGATTTTTGACAGAGCTTTGAAGTTCAAATTTTCGCATTTTTTCGCGTTTTTTGAATTTTTCAGCTAAACTATCCGAGTTAGGGCAAAATGTTAACTAGCAAAATTGTAGTACGGTTGACATTCTATAAAAAAGTCTCCATCGACTTTTTTGTATTATGAATGACAACAAAGTTATAGACCCATAAACATTTATTTTATTACATTTATTTAAAAAGCACAGTCAATGTCGTAGCCTTTATCCCTTTTAGGCTGGTTAATAATAAATGTTTATGGGTCTATAACTTTGTTGTTATTCATAATTCAAAAAAGTCGATGGAGACTTTTTTATAGAATGTCAACCGTACTACAATTTTGCTAGTTAACATTTTGCCCTAACTCGGATAGTTTAGCTGAAAAATTCAAAAAACGCGAAAAAATGCGAAAATTTGAACTTCAAAGCTGTGTCAAAAATCAAATATTGAATATAGAAATTTGACTCAACGGGACTTTTTGTACTAAATTTAATACTCAAAAAGATCCATTCATTCATTTTTTTCAAAAATAATTTTTTCACAGTTTGCAGGACAAAAAACTGTTAAAAAACCCCGTTTCCCATGTTATTTAGATGGAAAAACTTCAACTTCCGTGGAGGACCACTTAAAATTGGAATTTTGAGCTCCGCTTTTAACAGGAGCTTTGTTTGGGCATTTCCTGAGATATTTTGGGCTGAGAGCGATAAAAAAAAATATCGCCTTTTTTTGGCACAGCCTAAGCTATTAGTCGATATTAGCACCGATTTTGATGTTTTTTTTTTAATGTTCATTGTATCATACTATTTGAAATCAGAAACAATTTATAATTTATACAAACTATAATTTACCGAATCATACACATATATTATGTCCAATTTTCAACGAGAAAGTTTTACATGAAGTTTTGGGGGTCGCTGATTAAAAATTCGTTATCAAAATAAGGATTTTTCGGGAATTTTCCAAGTTTTTTAACATTTTATTTGTAAATTTATTGAATAATTTGTTGAAAATGTATATTCGAGGTGATTTTTTGAATAAATATCACAAAAAAGTTGAGTTATACAAAAATTTTCACGGAAATTTTTAATTTGTGAGTAATAACATTGTATTATTGAAAAAAAAAATAACCTTGAGGGAGAAAACACAGCATAGTTTTTTTGTCAAAATTGAATAATTATTTGCAAAACAGCAAACATTTATTATTTTATAAGCGCGCAAGCGTATACGAAATTTCGGAGCAAAACGTGTAAAATCAAAATTAGTGCCCGTAATGTGATCTAAAATTTTAAGGTTAAGCTGTATACGCCCCTGGCTTGCTATCCTAGATTTGAAAAACTAGCCTCGTGTAGATTGGGCATAAGAGATACAGGTTTGGTTGAATCAGATTAATTATTTGTAAGAAAGGGGTGAATGTTATTACATTAAAAAATATTAATGATTTTGTGTGGTTTAGGCGGTATACCCAAAAAACTGAAATTTCGGGATTTTGTTTAAATCGCTATAACTTTTTTGTTAAAGTAGATAAGTACTTTTTGTTTGCGGATTCTTTAGGTACTTTTTGTATAGAATTGATTGATGTATTTAGAATTTTTATATCACTTTTAGTTTCCGAGTTACAAGCCTTAACTTTAGTTTTTCTAATGGGCACTAAGTTGGTTAAAGTATATTTGAACGTGTTTTTACTCTACTTTACGATATGTTACTTGTCACATTTATTTTCGAAAATAAGTCGAATTACTAAATACCAGTGATATTTATCAAGTACTTTATTTTAAAAATTTAAGTCAGACTTGAAAAACAAAAATCACAATGACAAATGGATATTTGAAAACAGTAAACTATTAAAAAAAATTTCTTACTTTTTTCGATAATAAATATGACATGTAACATATCATTGTAAAGTAGAGTAAAAAATACGTTCAAATATGCTATAGCAAACTTGTGGCCCATAAGAATAACTAAAATTAAGGCTTGTAACTCGGAAACTGTCATGATATGTTAAGCGGTTATATACAGTCAGAAGGCCAAATAAGGGTTTTTTCACGAATTTTTTTAAGAGAAACTTTTAAATTTATTAATGTAAAAATTTGTACACATATTATGGTAACTTTTATTTGTATTTTAACATTTTTTATTTTTAAAAATAATAATTTCGAAAGCTGCTACAGCTGTTCTCCAGGAGGTCATCTAAAAAAAGGCACCTTGCGGTGACTACGATATCTCTGAACTGGATCAATTAAAATAAAAAACCCAAATGGATTATGTTAAAGTAATGTATAATCTTGTACTTAATGAAAGGAATAAGCAAAATATTTTTTTTTTACAAAATGGCGGTTTATCAAAAAAAAATTTTTTGACAAAAATTTTGACCTTAATCAATTCTACACAAAAAAGTTTTTTATGAAACTGCAAACAAAAAGTACCTATCTATTTTGTCAAAAAAGTTATAGCCATTTAAGGAAATTCCGATTTTGAGTTATTTGAGTATACCGTCTAAATTACATAAAATTATGAATATTTTTTGATGTAGTAATACTCACCCCTTTCTTACAAATAATTAATCTGATTTAACCAAACCTGTATCTTTTATAGATACTGAGATCCCCATGCTGAAAAAGTTTTCTGTGACACCCGGTATATCGTATATAAGTTATTTAAATAATTGTTTTGGTTTATTATGTATTCAATAAAAGCCCCCTCCCCCGCTAATATGGGCTAATAGGTCTCTAGGCCTAGGATACTGACACGACTGTGAAAATTAATTGGAATTTTTATATTCAAAATAAAATAAATTTTAAAATCTTCACTATTCAATAAAAAAAAAAAATTTTTGAAAAAAAAAAGTTGACAGTTAGGTACATCCATATCAGGGGCGTCTGCAGAATTTTTTTTGAATGGTTAGGGTGGGGGGAGTAAAAAAATTACCTAAAAAATTATTTTTTTTTTCATAAGGAAATTAGGTTTGACTAATCATTTTGTTCCTCGTGATAAATTAAAAATTCCATACTTCACTCCACTTTATACAATGACTATAGAGCTAGACCGAAAGAAAAGTCTTCATTATCAACTTTTTTTTAAATATTATGTTACGATTAGTTACAATTCGGGAGGGGGGGCAACCTTGATAAATAGTTTTGAAAAAAAGTTGTGTAAGCTAGGTTAGTCTATGTTAGGTTAGGTCATGTCCTGATTGGAGGAGAGAGTAGGTGCCCTCATTTGCCCCCCTCGATGTGCTTAATTTGTATTTAAAGTTTATTAAAGAAAATGATTATATATTTTTTTACTTACTAACACAAAGGTGCCGTTAGAGAATTTTCTACAGGGAAATGGTTGCTACTGTTACTAGTGTGAGAAATACAGTAGAAACCGATTAAAACGACATCGAAGGGACCGGTCATATTGGTCGTAAAAAGTCAATAGTCGTAACAACCGGTAAAAATGCAATTACATATAGGGTGTCTAAATACCAGAGGACACCATGGGGATCTCGGAAACTATAAGAGATAAAGATTCGGTTAAATGAGAGAAAAGTTACCTTAAAGAGGGTACAGTTCAGTACATTTTTTACATTTAAAAAAAATTCATAGCTTACTAGATATTAGCCAAAAACCATTTTACTCCGAAATCTTTCATCGTGAGTATTTCTTAAGCGACTTGAAATTTAAAAAAATGTTTCAAATAAATGCTGTAGGGTTTACTATTGTCTATTTAAAAATATTTTTTTAATTTCCAGAAACCTCACTGTTTTTGTGATATGACACTAACTTATGTTTTCTTAAATAGAAGTAATATGAAGTTTTGTAATTTTTGAATAGAAGATTTTATTACCTTTTCAATGATATGCAACTTGATATACTTATTTTTCAAAATATCCCAAAAAATGATGAAAAAGTACTTTTTATTTATTTAATACACTGGATCATCCTAAGATGACTATAATAATTAACAATAATATTGAAAAACAACTGAAAATTTACTTATAAGCTTACATAGCATGAATTAACTATTTTATAAAAAAAGAAAACATATTTCTATTTATTTAATACAAAATATCAGCCAAAGATGGCTATGGTTATTAACAAAAAAAAACAGATTTTTTTAATTTTAATACAGAATACCAGTCTGTGGATAATTAAAAAAAACTTGTAATATTGCATTTCTTAAATGTAAAAAAATTATCAACAAATACGTATCACAAATAATTATGAGTTACTTTTTAGTATTCATACAAACAGGCAAAATAACAATTTCTCAATTGATTTAAAAATCTCATTGTTGACAGCCACAGCCATTTTTGACTGGAAATAAAAAAAAGTGTGTTTTTTTATATTGTTGTCGATAGCCATAGCCATCTTTGGCTGGTATTTTGTATTAAATAAATAAATAAATGTTTTCTTTTTATAAATAAAGTAGTTAATTCATGCTATGTAAGCTTATAAGTAAATTTTCAGTTGTTTTTTAATATTATTGTTAATTGTCATAGTCATCTTAGGATGATCCAGTGTATTAAATAAATAAAAAGTATTTTTTCATCATTTTTTGAGATATTTTGAAAAATAAGTATATCAAGTTGCATATCATTGAAAAGGTAATAAAATCTTCTATTCAAAAATTACAAAATTTCATATTACTTCTATTTAAGAAAACATAAGTTAGTGTCATATCACAAAAACAGTGAGGTTTCTGGAAATTAAAAAAATATTTTTAAATAGACAATAGTAAACCCTACAGCATTTATTTGAAACATTTTTTTAAATTTCAAGTCGCTTAAGAAATATTCACGATGAAAGATTTCGGAGTAAAATGGTTTTTGGCTAATATCTAGTAAGCTATGAATTTTTTTTTAAATGTAAATGCACCACTGAACTGTCCCCTCTTTAAGGTAACTTTTCTCTCATTTAACCGAATCTCTATCTCTTATAGTTTCCGAGATCCCCATGGTGTCCTCTGGTATTTAGACACCCTGTATATGGGATTCAGTTGGACTTTTATTTTGAATCGTTAAAAGCGATACGTCGTATTAACCGATGTCGTTATAACCGGTTTCTACTGTATGTGAAATATTTTGACGAAATAATATTATTTGTAATTTTCGCTGATTTAATCAGTTACTAAGACGAAATTTACTTAACTCAAGTGTCGTATGGAGCCCAAAAAAGAGCCAAAATCGAAAGGATTCATATATTATACATAGATATGAATTAAAATGCAGTTTTGCTATAAGATCATTTCATGAAAAGTTTTGTAAACAACGTATCTAATAATTATTTTAAAATTACATTTCATCATATTCAAATTCTATAAACTTCAATTAGTTTATAGAAATTTTAAATTATTCCACTGGATTTTCAATGTCATAAATCAGCGTTTCTTCAACTAGGGGCTCACAAAACAAATGTAAAAATAAAAATTATCATCAATTGAATATTAAATATTTCTTCAAAACTTTAAAAAGACTGAAAAGTGTATAATAATTAAATTAAACACTTTTTGAGGTCGGTTTTCTTTTATTGTCTTCCTTAAAATGTTTTTAATGAGTTAGCATCGACTTTAAAAACTATTAAATTTAATTATTTTACTATAATATGTAGACAGGCCCGGGTTTACCATGCAGGCAGTGTAGGCACGTGCCTATAGCGGCAAAATTGAAAGGGCGGCAAATTTTGAGAAAAAAAAAGGTTTTCATACTTTCTTTTTAATAATTAATAAACTAAAAAACCTAAAAAAAAATCTTTAATGAAGTTTTTATATGAAAACCTTAAAAAAGGTCATCGATATCAAAAAACTTTACTTTTTTATTTTTATTCAACCAAAAATTTTTCAAAAACTTCTCGTACCACACAAAAAGGGCGGCAATTTTCGCAACTGCCTAGGGGCGGCAAATTTCTAAATGCGGCCCTGCATGTAGATACTTTTCAGTGTTTTTTTCGGAAGTCGGTTTATTTTTCCCTTTTAAGTATTTAGTCAGCTTCTGATAAAATTTATACGAGACCATTTCGAGAGTATACTTTTTCAAACAAACAAAAAATCATCCAAATCGGTGCATATTTGTCGGAGTTATGCTCATACATAAAAAATATAAACTTTCGAATTTTTTAAAGTCGGTATTTTTTTTATATAACAATTAATTAAAAGGACGTTTCAAACATGTTTTAAAAAAATGGGGGTCCGCACAGTCCTCATACTATTAATGTTTATGAATCACTTTCATACAGGGTGTCCCATTTTAATCTATCACCCCCCTATTTTTTTTTATCTATCAATTAAATCAAAAAATGCTTCAAATAAAAGTTGTTTGGTTTTGAGGGGGACCCAAAATGGCGTTATTAATTTTTTGTTTTTTGAACGTCTTCATGGTCAAATAGGCCTAACTTTTTTTTTCAAATGGAAACCTATATTTTTTATTACAATATCTTATTGTTTGGAAAAAAACAAGTAGCTTTTGTTTCAAAAAATTTTTTGTATGACTTCATTTTTTTTTAATAATAAACAAAATAATTTTAGAGTTTAGTTTTTTAATAATTTTTTACTCGAAACCCATTAACTTTAGAGGAAAAATGTAAAAAACAAAAAATGTTTATTTTAATCTGATATAACTAGGAAAATTATATCAGGATTTTTTGTTAACTTATGCTCTTCAAAATATTAAAGCAAATAAAAAATAAAATAAAAAAATCTGAAATCATTTTCCTAGTTATATCATATTAAAATAAACATTTTTTGTTTCTTACACTTTTCCTCTAAAGTTAATGGGTTTCGATTAAAAAATTAGTAAAAATCTAAAATTATTTTGTTGAATATTAAAAAAAATGAAGTCATACAAAAATTTTTTTGAAACAAAAGCTACTTGTTTTTTTCCAAACAATAGGATATTGTAATAAAAAATATAGGTTTCCATTTAAAAAAAAAAAGTTGGGCCTATTTGACCATGAAGACGTCCAAAAAATAAAAAATTAATAACACCATTTTGGGTCTCCCTCAAAACTAACCAACTTTTATTTGAAGCATTTTTTGATTTAATTGATAGAAAAAAAAAATTAGGGGGGTGATAGATTAAAATGGGACACCCTGTATATTATGTGTCACACATGAAAACAAAAATCGATAATTGCGAGAAAATTACATGGTGTATTTACAAAAAGTTTGGGCTAGGGAATCGAAATCTGTGTTAAAAATAACGGGTTCCCATTTAAAAAATACGAAGGAGGGTGCCCCCCCCCCCCCCCCCCCCCGAAGGGTAGATCCTCCCCCAAAACTTGTGATAGCTGGGAAAAAATGCTAACATTTTTGTCTGAATTAATTTTTTGAAAATTCCTCCCTGTCGACTTACTTAATCAGGTGTATTCATATTTTTTCAACAGCCTGTATACATATTTATACAAAAATACATTCACTGAGAGAGAAAATCACATTATTTCAGTTTAAAAATAAAAACCAAACTGCATTCATCACGTTTGTTGTTCAAAATAGACCCCGGCGTATACAGAAATAATAATAAACTTTTATTTTATTTTTAACAATTTCACAATCTAGGAGAAAATTTACTAAATTAAACGTAAAATTATATAAACATTAATAAATACATTAGAATAACTTGTTTTCTAATCTAAATTTAACTTCTTAAAATAAAGTAATTTTAATACGTATATATAGTACATCCTCAAAATGTACGCAGATTTATCTATATACAGGATGTCCAAGATAAGCGTGCAATGCATGGGAATATCCTAAACGGTAAGAGATACAGATGTGGTTAAATGAGATGAATTATTTGTAAGAAAGGGGTGAGTATTACTGCATCAAAAAATATTAATAATTTTATGTGGTTTAGGCGGTATACCCAAAAAACTGAAAATTCGGAATTTCTTTAAATGGCTGTAACTTTTTTATCGAAGTAGATAGGTACATTTTGTTTGCGGTTTCTTAAAGCACTTTTTTGAGTAGAATTGATTGGTGTATTTAGAATTTTTATATCACTTTTAGTTTCCGAGTTACAAGCCCTAACTTTAGTTTTTCTTATGGGCCACTAAGTTGACTAGCATATTTGAACGTGATTTTTACTCTACTTTACAACGATATGTCACATGACATACTTATTTTAGAAAATAAGTCGAAGTACTAAATACTGGTGATATTTATAAATAATTTTATTACAAACATTTAAGTAAGCCATGAAAAACAAAAATTGTTGGACAAAAATCGCAATAACAACAACGAAAATAACAAATGCATATTTAAAAACAATAAACTATTACAAAAAAATGGTTTTTACTTTTTTTTAATAATAAGTATGACATGTGACATATCATTGTAAAGTAGAGTAAAAAACACGTTCAAATATGATATAGTCAACTTAGTGGCCCATAAGAAAAACTAAAGTTAGGGCTCGTAACTCGGAAACTAAAAGTGATATAAAAATTCTAAATACACCAATCAATTCTACTCAAAAAAGTGCTTTAAGAAACCGCAAACAAAAAGTACCTATCTACTTCGATAAAAAAGTTATAGCCATTTAAAGAAATTCCGAATTTTCAGTTTTTTGGGTATACCGCCTAAACCACATAAAATTATTAATATTTTTTGATGTAGTAATACTCACCCATTTCTTACAAATAATTCATCTCATTTAACCACATCTGTATCTCTTACCGTTTAGGATATTCCCATGCATTGCACGCTTATCTTGGACACCCTGTATGTATGTTTATTAAAAGTGACTTAAGTCTTTTTATTAATTAATTCATTAATATTATTAAAATTACTTGTATTCTGATGTAAACTCAACTATACAATGACTATATAATCATATATTAAAAATAAAGGCAGATTTATTTTTAAGTCTATTTATTAAAAAATGTTTATAAAATGAAATGAATTACTATATAGTTTTCCGATCTAAATTTAACAATTTATAACTAGAGATCGACTGAATGTATGCAGAATTAACTATGTATTAAATTAAAAGTGACTTAAGTCTATTTATTAATTAATTAAATTATAATATAATACATTTAAAATTATTCATTTAATGATTTAAATTTAATCAAACTGTTTTAACATCCCAATGTATTTAAAATAAATCAAAAGTGACTTAAGTCAGTTTACTGATTAATTAAATTATAATATAATATATTTTAAATTAGTTGTTTTATGATTTCAATTTAATTAAACTGTTTTAACATCCGAATATATTTACAAAAAAATAAAAAGTGACTTAAGTAAGTTTATAGATTAATTCAACTATTATTAAACACGATATTTGTAGATATTCGTAACAAAAACACCGAAAAATGCGTCTTGAGTCTAAAATTAGGCCGCATATAATGTTATTTTTAATTGTTGCTAAGTGATGATTCACACGATACATGACTTAAGCCAGTTAAAACGTTTAAAAAACGATGTGCGTGCTGGATATGCAATACATACATAATATGTCACTCACCAGAAAAAGTGTTGGGTTCCATTTATCGTATTTTGCCGAAATACGTTTTTCCTCCACACTTTTTTCCGTGTCGGATATCGTTGTTGAACTGGTGTGGACGACGTCCCACGGTCCGCGCACTAGGTTTAGTTCTGTGTTTCTCCGCCGCGCCAGGGATCCCCCCCCCATGCCCCCTCTATGTAAGGCCCTCCGTAGCGCGCTGTATTTTTAGATTTTAATATCCGCTGTGCATACATGATTAAATAAATATATTATATGCGTGTATAGTGTGTACCTCGTGTTTTTTTTTTCTATATTTCATTTTAATCTATGATCATTGTTTTCTTTGGCATTGGGTGGTTTTGTTAGGTTAGGTATTAGGGCTTGCAAAAAAAAACGATAAAATTTTTAAAATCGGTTTTTTTATAAAGTGAAAATCGGTTGACCGGTTTTTAGTCGTTTTTTTTTAAATTTATTTAATTAAAACAATAAATTGATATTTCAAAATAAAAACGCTTTATCTATATCAATAAAAGAGTTTGTCCTTAACCACTCACTCACTCACTCATATATCAACATACAGCCCAAACCCCTGGACCTAGGCACGTAAAATTTCGTAGGTGCCTTCCTTTTAAAATGTAAGCACCCATTAAGAAAGAATTTTTCGAAAATAAACCCTACGGGGTTAAAACGGTGTCAAAGATTATACAGGGTGTCCCATTTTAATCTATCACCCCCCTAATTTTTTTTATCTATCAATTAAATCAAAAAATGCTTCAAATAAAAGTTGTTTGGTTTTGAGGGGGACCCAAAATGGCGTTATTAATTTTTTATTTTTTGGACGTCTTCATGGTCAAATAGGCCCAACTTTTTTTTTTTCAAATGGAAACCTATATTTTTTATTACAATATCTTATTGTTTGGAAAAAAACAAGTAGCTTTTGTTTCAAAAAATTTTTTTTATGACTTCATTTTTTTTTAATATTAAACAAAATAATTTTAGATTTTAGTTTTTTAATAATTTTTTACTCGAAACCCATTAACTTTAGAGGAAAAATATAAAATACAAAAAATGTTTATTTTAATCTGATAAAACTAGGAAAATTATATCAGGATTTTTTGTTAACTTTTGCTCTTCAAAATATTAAAGCAATTAAAAAATAAAATAAAAAATTCTGAAATAATTTTCCTAGTTATATCATATTAAAATAAACATTTTTTGTTTCTTACACTTTTCCTCTAAAGTTAATGGGTTTCGAGAAAAAAAAATAGTAAACATCTAAAATCTAAAATTATTTTGTTGAATATTAAAAAAAAAATTAAGTCATACAAAAAAATTTTTGAAACAAAAGCTACTTGTTTTTTTTCCAAACAATAAGATATTGTAATAAAAAATATAGGTTTCCATTTGACAAAAAAAAGTTGGGCCTATTTGACCATGAAGACGTCCAAAAAATAAAAAATTAATAACGCCATTTTGAGTCCCCCTCAAAACCAAACAACTTTTATTTGAAGCATTTTTTGATTTAATTGATAGATAAAAAAAATTAGGGGGTGATAGATTAAAATGGGACACCCTGTATAAAAAATTTTTTTTTTGTTCGCATTTAAGGGGTTAGGTGTAGTCAGAGACATGAAAAAATGACAATTTTAAATAATTTTTTTTTGCCAGTAAATTATTTCATTTTATAAAAGTAAAAACATAGCATCATTAAATAAGGTTTCGACTTGACTTGACAGAAATTTTAGAAAAAAAAAATTAATAATTTTAAAAGAAATGGCTGAAGCTCCTTGCGGTGACCATCACTTATCCTTGGAGATTCATCCAAATTCAATCGGACAAAAAAATTAGTTTTATTAATAGATAATCTAGTGCCTGATCGAAGCTTTTTTTTTCTTTCTTAAATTAACAAAATGGCAGCGTCAGAAATTTTTTTTCCAGATTTTCGGGAAAAAACCAACAGTTAATTGTTTATAACAAATCGAAATTAAAAAAACACAAAATTCTTCGAGCAGGCACTAGTTTTTCATGTTTTCAAAAAGCTGTATAAATTTCATTAAAATCTACCGAGCGGTTTTCGAGCTACAGTGGTCACCAGTTCAAAAAACATAGTTTTGAGAAAAACGCATTTAAAGTTTTACACTCAATTTACGTAAAGTAATACGTATTATTTAATTACAGAGTCATCTATTAATGGGCCATATAATAGTTCTTCAGCTGTTGTAGCAGCTTCCAAAAATGCAAAAAAAAGAAAATCGACACCTAACCCCTTAATTGAAACTTATCGAACACACATACTCTACAATATAAATAATGAAACAATCATTTCAGCATTTCCCAAAATTTAACCCCTAAGGTGTAGATTTTTAACTAAGATCCGAGATATTTACGTTTTTTATATGTAATGAATAAAAATCAATATAAAAAAAATTAATATGTCATCCCCTATCACGTATAGAGGGTTCTAATTAGTTTCGAAGTTTACGCGAGCGAAGCCGCGGGATTCCGCTAGTTGATCTATATTTTTTCAAGTTCAAATTGAGACTTATCAATTTCAAATTGGGAATTATCGTTTTTAATTAGTTAAGTTTAAATGCTAGTGTTGAAAGTGATTTAGGCATTGAAGTACGACATATTCAGTGGTGAAGATAGAAAAATGTCTGAAACTGTGTTTCGATTACAGTAGCTAAAAAATACGAGAAAATATCATTGTTGCTAATTGTACCTGATATGTCACTCACCTGTAACATTTTTCGAGATTCCGACATTGGGTGCAGAGCATTATTTAGGGCACTCTTTTTTCAATTATAATTTGAAATATCATTTTGAAATTCAATTAAAGACATATTAAACATAGCGGTCGAACGTAATGCGGTGTTTACACCGAAAAAACAAAACAGAAACATCGTGTCTTTAAAATACTTCGTATTTAAAAATGTATAGGGTTTATTACTTTTTTGTCAAAAAAACACTGTGTTTCAGTTTTGTTTTTTCGGTGTAAACACCGCATAAAACTAAATTTTAGGCGTAATCTTCAAACTCGACATCGCTAAATGATTTTTTCACGAGCTCTATTTCAATTACTATTTACGGTACATCATTTTTATAAACATCATTTTGTTTGTATTTTTATCAGCTTTAAGATTTATTAAACCTGTTTTATCCTAAAACTGACAGCCCCAATGTTATACCCAAATAACTGATTTTAGACAGCTTTGTAAGCCCCTAGAAAGTTATGCACCCCTCTTTGAAATGGGGGAAAAGTTATCACCATGTTTTATACATCGAAATCTATCAATTTCTTGAAATAAATGTACTCCGTAATTTTTTTTTTCAAAATGTACTCCGTCATTTTGTATTTCTAGCTCAAATTTTATAATGACTGGACTGTTAATCGGAGTCGTTATAACCAATTTCCACTGTACACCCAATTCTGTTTTTACACGGTCTTTTTTTACACGGTTTTGATTTAATACGGTCTAGAAAAATTTAAATTTTAATGAAAAATATTTTTATTAATTAACCGTAATCTTCTGTCTTTTTTTCTATGTACTTCACAGTGGCGTACGCAGGGGGGTGTTAGACCCCTCCCACGACATCTGTGATCTTTATTTTTAAACCAACATTTATTTGCAAATACCTTTTTTTTTTTTTAGTCATTACCAATTTCAAAGAGAATTTTTTTTTCTTTTTGACCCCCCCCCCCCATGACACAATCCTGCGTACGCCACTGGACTACTTCATATCATTTTTTACACGTTTTTTTACACGGTTTTTTTCTGGAACGTATCTACCGTGTAAAAACAGAATTATGTGTATTTACAATGGGATTAAAGATGGTTAAAATGAAATTTTCATCAACACCTCGAAAAATTTTAATAATTTGAATAATATACTTATTATTGATAAATTTTGATTTTTATATCGATAAACGTACCTATCGTCGCTTCGGAGCAAAAGTGGCACAACTAAAAAAATCTGAGTTTTGGGAAATCACATTTTTAAACATACATATATAATTGAATGTTACTTTATTTTGATGATTTAGAAAAGCGCTAGTGAATCTAACTTTTACACGCATAATAGTGATAACGTTTGAGCAAATTTTACTTATGTTTCACCATCCTACCACCCTTTAAAGTCCTTAAAGTCTTTAACTTGTGACAGTTTTTCATAAAAAATTTTGATCAAATTTTGCTCCCTGGTGGCCACACATGGAAATAACAGTTGTGAAACTCTTGTATAAAAATCTATACCGTCTTATTATTCTTCTAATGAGTTTAGTACAAATTATATTTTTTTTAGTTGTGCCACTCTTGCTCCGAGGCGACGATATGCATTTATAATATTTAGTGGAGTCATATAACCGAAATTTTATATTGAATAAAACAATCTCTCCTTACAGCGATTTTATGATTTTAAAATGTTCTAGGGATCAATAGGAGTTCATAACTGATTTTGTGGATTTGTCCGTTTTCCGCGCGGTACTTTTTCCACGACTTTTCCGGAAAATCATCAGTTTTCCCATTTTTTGGTTTGTTTTTTGCTAATATCTCGGCTTCTACTTGATGTATTTCGATGAAAAAAATTGTTCTTATGCGTAAGGAACCGTCCTATCGATCGGTGTAGTGCAGGATACTCTGACTTAATTTATAACCTCAAAAAAAATTATATACTGCGGTTATCACAGATTTTTCGTTTTTTCTCAATAACTTTGCAAAAAATAAAAATATCTTGACGAAAATTGGAAAAAGTGTTCTTCTTATAATTGCAAATAAACTTATCAAGTTTCATTTAAAAATATTTTCAAATATCGCAAAAATTTAGATTTAGAAAACAAATTTGATTGACGGCGCATCTTTGGGCAAACCATCGTAGAGAAAATAATTTTATCTCAAATTGTAGGGTTTTTTATGCCCTTTTAAATGATGTATATAAAATTGCTTTTACATATTGAAACAAAAAAGTTATTTAGGTTTCTCTGAATTGATTTTGGCATTTTCGGATTTTTATTATTGTTTAGAACAAATTATAAAATTTAAAATCTAGTTAAAAGATGAATGCTCGAAACAAATTTAACATATTTTTATTGTAATAACTAGTTGGTTTACCAAAAAATTCCGAAATTTCAAAATTTCACCCACACAAATTGGATCTTCAAAAATGGATACTCAAAAAATTCGAGTATCCATTTGTAATTTTATGTTGCTCTAATAAATAACTTTAAATTTGATTAACATTTGATTTACATTTTTAAAATCTTTCTAGTTACTAAAAATAATGATTTACAGTATTAGAACGGATATTTAACAAACAAAAATAATTAATTTGTGCGGGTGAAATTTGAATTTTTCAGAATTTTTTGGTTAACCAACTGATTATAACAAAAAAATATGCTAAATTTGTTTCAAATACTCATCTTTTAGCTAAATTTTAAATTTTATAATTTTTTCTGAACAATAAAAAAGTTAATCGGGAATAAATGTATTTAATGCAACAATCCGAAAATGCCAAAATCAATTCAGAGAAACCTAAATAACTTTTTTGTTTCAATATGTAGAAGTATTTTTATGTACATCATTTAAAAGGACATAAAAAACCCTACATTTTTAGATAAAATTATTTTCTCTACGATGGTTTGCCCAAAGTTTTTTCTAAAACTAAATTTTTGCGATATTTGAAAATATTTTTAAATAAAACTTGGTAAGTTTATTTGGAATTATAAGAAGAACACTTTTTCCAATTTTCGTCAAGATATTTTTATTTTTTGCAAAGTTATTGAGAAAAAACGAAAAATCTGTGATAACCGTAGTATATATATTTTTTGAGGTTATAAATTAAGTCAGAGTATCCTGCACTACACCGATCGATAGGACGGTTCCTTACGCGTAAGAACAAATTTTTTTCATCGAAATACATCAAGTAGAAGCCAAGATATTAGCAAAAAACAAACCAAAAAATGGGAAAACTGATGATTTTCCGGAAAAGTCGTGGAAAAAGTACCGCGCGGAAAACGGACAAATCCACAAAATCAGTTATGAACTCCTATTGATCCCTAGAACATTTTAAAATCATAAAATCGCTGTAAGGAGAGATTGTTTTATTCAATATAAAATTTCGGTTATATGACTCCACTAATTTACCTTATGATTAATGTTAGTTCTAAACTTAATCTCAGTTTGTAAATGAACAATTTGACTAAATATTATAATTGTTTATCTTATAAAATGTATCATAACCGTGATTGTTTTTTAAAATTGTCATAATAATGAGTTTAAAACAAACGATTAACTAATCGTGGATTATTATGCTTTATGCAACCCAACGTTAGTGATAATTATTAAATGTTTAATAATAGAACATGACAATTGCATTTCGTATGTTAAACTATCTTGATTTTTTGATTAAATAAGCTAATATTTGTTAACAACATCATGTATCAAACATTAAAAATAAAAATGATCAAATTCTTAAAATGACTCGTTTGATATTTTTAATCATCTTAATACAGTGGTTCTTAAACTTTTGTTGTCTAGGGACCTCCTTTATGAACAGTTATTTTTCAGGGACCCCCCACACCCCCCGAAGAATTTAATAATATTAATTAATCACTGGTAAATAGAAATGTAAAATTTACTTTAATTTATGCCAAAAATGTTTCGCGGACCCCCGGCAAAAGTTTACCGGATCTTCGGGGGTCCCTATTTTAAGAACCACTGCTATAGATTGTTGGTATGCAAATTTTACTATATATTATTCTGGTGGGTTAGTTTTGGTTCTCATTTTTTTTTTGTGGTTTGAGTCGTACACTCAGCGTTCTACATAACGTCGCCATTGGTAATTCAATAATTCCACATAACGCCGGCTAGAGGAGCCCCCACGACCACGCCTTAAAGTTGACAGAAATACATTTATCCAATAAAATGTTAATTTTCTTTTGCAACTTTGATACTCTAGAACTCTAGACAATTGTTATTCGTTGCTTTAATACTGGATGAAAAATGTATAGATTTCTACACAATCATATGCCAATAATTTATTTTTGTTATTTCTTTTTTTAATCGTTTTAAAATTATCAAATTTTAAATAAAATGTACCTTACACATTTTTTTTATACTATTTATTATATTTCAATTTCAACGAAAATTGTATTGAATTTCATTTTTTCCACATTGAGTCACACCAAAACACAAGTTTTGTGTATAAAATCTACATAGAAGACTTTAACGTCAATTTGTTAATTTAAATTTGGCGCTGAAATATAGCAGTCACAATGGTATTATGGTGGGGGTTGGGGAAAGACGTTCTATAGAACTGTTAGAACATTGTACTATGGAACGGTCGTACTGTGGATGGACGTTTTATAGAACGCTGAGTGTATTTCTATGAAAAGTTAAAATTAGAACCATGAATTTTTTGTGTTTTTGATTTGGTTAAAAATACGTTCATTGTATAGAAAATGATGTGAAATGTTAAAATTTTCAAATCGCAGGTCTGTATCTGTCAACGTCCTTGAGTTATAGCCTTTCAAAGTTTTATATTTTAAAATTTTGGAGGACGTAACTTTTGAACGTGTGGTCG
Source organism: Sialis lutaria (assembly GCA_949319165.1). NCBI lineage: Eukaryota > Metazoa > Arthropoda > Insecta > Megaloptera > Sialidae > Sialis > Sialis lutaria. The sequence continues at coordinate 25,421,111 of OX439239.1, read as the reverse complement.
TATTTGATTTTTATCAACGGATTTGGAATAAGCGTGTCAAAATCTATATAAGGACATGTATGTATAATACTTTAAAATTAGAAGAAAACATTTTTGATAAAATTCGAAATTTAAAAAAATGTCGATTTTTGAAGTATTGTATATGTCATTAAATAGATTTTGGCACGCTTATTACAAATCTGTCGATAAAAATCAAATCCGACAACACGTTCAGAAGTTACGGCCATTTTTATCAAAAATATTGAAAAAAATAAAACTTTTAAAGGCCATGTCTCAAAAACGTTGATAGATACAGACTTCCGGTTAGAAAATTTCAACTTTTCACGTCATTTTCTATACAAAAACAATACTTTTAACGAAATCTAAGATTCAAAGTTTTTAAGGTAGTTGGTCCATCAAAATGTGATCACATTAGGCCATGAGTACATATTTTTAATTTAGAGAAATGATCATGGCAACGCTGTACATTATCTACTATTAACTACTTGTCAAATGATTATATTTTATCATCTAAACTACCACAGAATATATTAATAATTAATGAAATCGATTATAATTCCCTTCAATCCACTTATCATATTTTGTAAAAAATTATTTCATTATTTCGTGTATTTTTTACTATAATCAAATGAATACGTTATTGCCACATTGTCAACAATACTGTAATTTATGTGATTAGTTTAATCTGTTAAATCTGGTTAAATCTTAATAACGGGATGGTCAATAATTCCAATTTTTTGTATACTGTTTTCTTTCATATAAATATACAACATGTCAGTTGTTTATGAAAATCTGACGCTACGTTTAAATTTTATCTAATAAAACGTTACGTTAGTGTACGGTTAGTCCATATAAGCTTTGTTAAAAATATAAACTTTGAGATCGTTTTTCATGACTTTGAGATGGTCAATTTGAATAAAAATGGACTATTTTTCAGATATTAATCTAGGGAATATTCCTGTGCAATTTAAACAAAATCTGACGAAAACAATGTTTACGGACCAACTACCTTAAGTAGGTAATATTTCACGCATCAAACTTCAATTTGCCATAGAAATGTCAACTCAATTACAAAAAAATAAGAATTAGAATCATAACTAACTATACAAACAATAATTTTCACGACTTTCATTTAAATTACATTTATTTAGATAAAATGTAATAAATGATACTGAATTTCCATAGAGAACATATAAACAAAACGATAAGTCTTTAGAAATAAATAATGATTTTTTTTAAACTCCCACAATACGTAAAATATCAATTAAAGGACATTGGTATTGAAACAAAATTATAATACTCTAGACCAGCGGTTCATAAACTTATATCGTCTAGGGATATTTTTCAGAGACCCCCACCCCCTCACAAAAAAAACAAAGGAGGTCTTTAGAATACGAATTAATCACTGGTAATAGAAATGTAATAAAAATACTTCAATTTATGCCAAACATATTTCACGGACCTGCGACAAAAGTTTAAAAACCACTGAATCTATATTTATAATCTATGCAATGTATGCAATTTTCTAAATATAAAACCAACAGAGCCATCTAGTGGTCCCTCTAGCAATAATACAAAGTAAATCTGCAATTTTCTGCATATAATATACAGAATACTGTACTACCATGGTTTGTAACCATGCTATACATAACCAAACGCACCGATAGATAGCTCTGTTGTTTTTCTAGGAAATGCTGTCACTGTCATTGGGAAAAGTCGAACCCTTGGATCACTAAAGGTCACCTTCAAATCAGTATATATCAGTTTATAAAGTTGGGCTGTTGAATTGTTTTATAAAAAAGGTATTATAAATAAATAAATAAGTGACATTGCAATTAAATGTTAGCATTGTGTATTATCTTCATTAGGGAACTGTTTATTATCGATTGCGGTGTTTACTTTAACCTATTTTTTAAATTTAACAACCCCTATAATAGTTGTCGTGCGTCGTAAAGTTTAAAAAATCGTGTTTATTTATTATTTTTTTTTCAGCCCAAGTATGTCTGAACAAGGGGAACATGGTCATAAATTTATCAAAGCTGGGGCGCATAAGGGCAAAGGGTTGGCCGTATTTACTAGCGGTGGAGATTCACAGGTAAAATATATATATGACTTTCTTATACGTAGTATACTAAATAGTGAAATTTGTGCAAAAATGAATGGGAGAAAAATTTGTGCAAATTTTTATTTAAAAATTTGTCTATTATGAACCATTTCATATATAATTTAATTAAATTTGGGGGGGGGGGTAGTTCTGATTATGAAAAAATTAAATAGCGTATAATTTATAGAAAATAATATTTTTTTGCGTAATATTTTACTTGATTTTTTTTTATTATGGATAATTTAAAATATGTATATTTAGAAAATTGTGTTTTTTTTTGACGGAGGGTTAATTCTGGGTAGGATGGAGGAAATGAAAAAAATGAATAGGGCATAAATTATAGAAAATAATGTTCTTTATAAGTTTTGTTCTAAACTTTTTTCTCTATTATGTACCGTTTAAAATATAATTTAAAAAAAAATATTATTTAATTTTCGTTAATTGTAAAAAAAATTTAAAATTAATGAATGGAGCATAAATTAAAGAAAAACTCATTCTTTAATTGAATCGGTGAGTGAAAGAACAATATATCTCCAAAATGACCATTTTGAGAAAAACGAAAAAAACTGTTTTAAAGGAGAACTATGGGTTATTTGGTCTAATTATGTATTGTGACATTATAGAACTTATGTTAACCGATAATAATACGTACATAAATAAATTTTAAAAAAATTGCAAAAAAAGTTATTTGAAAAAAATGACCTGCAGTTATACTGTTCTTTCACTCAATTAAAAAAAATGCTAATTTTTTTTATTGCTTTATTTTCGGCTTTATTATTTTATTTTTTATTATTTTACAAAAAAAAATTATTTGTAATTTTTACTCAGAATCTTCATTTTTGATTTTCCAAGAAATAATATGGTAGTAAAATTCGAGGATTTCGTCAGAGAAGTAAGGTAAAAGTAATTGTAAAAAAATTGAACTACCCCCCGTCGCACGTACGATGTTGGTCGATGTATTATTATTTTGCTATGTGATAAAGCTATGAATTTTAAACATTTTGCCTATCTCAGTTAAAATTGCCATTTTTGGCACTTGTATTGTTCTTTCACTCACCGATTCAATTAATATTTTATTATATTTATTAATTAATATTTTTTCTGTAATGGTATTTAAAAATTGATAACATCCGGGAAAAAATTGTTGATCTGCAGAGATCTATTCAGATCTCGATAGATCTGCATTTTGAGACATTTTTTCACTGGTTTTTGATCTGTGGAGATTTGAAAAGATCTACAACGGTCTACAAAGATCTACAACGATCTACAAATATCTCTGAAGATCATTAAAACGTTGAAAATTAATGAATTTTCAACGTTTTAATCTCTATCATGATTTACAACGATCTTTAGAGATCTTTGTCGATCCTTTTAGATCTTTGTAGGCCGTTGTAGATCTTTGCAAGTCTCCACAGATCAAAAACCAGTGAAAAATATGATGTTGTCTCAAAATGCAGATCTACAATTTTTCCCGGGCACTGGAACATCTGTTTCCGGTTGTAAAGTTTGTGAAAATATAAAGATACATTATTGTAAATCATGACCGGCATCACAGTAAAATCTTGGGTATATTGTACTGACACTAGAAAAGTTTGCGTGTGTGTCGAATTGCCTACCAGAAATTAGAAAAGCATTTGAATAATTTATCATTTAAACATAATAACGATGTGACTTATGTAAGACTTAAATAAAGTACTTTGAAATAATTGAGTCTAATTTTATGAATAAGAAGTTAATTTGAATTTTTATTTGTATAGTAATTGCATTCATTTAGTCCAGTGCCAATCCGACTTTTTGAGGCCAAAAAACAGGAAAATTCTCTACAGGATAGCGATGGTGGGAATCGTTGCTAAAGATGATTACAAAAAGAGGGGAAAAAATGCACCTCTGCACATGTAGCGGTTTCGAAGGGGGGTGGTTTTTAAGGGTTGAAAATGGTTTTTTTGCGATTTCCGACGAAGTGCGACTTTCTATCAAAAAATGGTCTACAGTAAAGTTTTAGATAAAAAATAAATCTACAATTTTGTTTCAAACCAATTTACAACATAACCTCAAATTTTCCGAGATAATGGCGAAATACCGTTTTTTTGAATTTTCGAGTTTTTTATATCAAAAAAAACTTCAAAATACTTGAAATTTTCATTAAATGTATGTTTTGAAGTCCTTGAATTTTACCGATCTGTTCGGAATTTTAAAGTTAAATATTACCTGAAATATTAACGTTTTCCGAAAAAAATGAAATTTTTTCAATCGAAAAATTGATCGTAGAAATTTTCGATTTTTTAATTTTTAGGGGTCTCAATTTTTTCGTATTGAGTCGAACTTTAAGATAGATAAAAAATTAAAATACCTTAACATTTAAAAAATTTGTGAAAAATTAAAAAAACCAAAAGTAGCGATTTGTAAAAAACGCAATTATATTTTTAAATCACTATAAAAATTTTGTACTAATCATTCAATTTTTGTGCTAAAATACAAGAATAAAATATATTTAATTTTATAAATGGATAATTTACGTAAAAAAATGTAATACAGTGTAAATTGATAGGAATAGGATGCTGTAAATAAGTAATTAAAAAATTTTAACATAATAATAAAATAACTTTATTAAAAATAAAATAATAGTATATAAATTTTCTGTAAAATTAATATAAGTACTATGTAATGGAACTTTCTTTTATTTTTTAGAACAAAGTAATTTTAAATATATGTAAAAAAATGTTAATTTATAATGCTTTTACGATTTATTACCGAAAAATTACTTATTTACAGCATCCTATTCCTATCAATTTACACTGTATTACATTTTTTTACGTAAATTATCCATTTATAAAATTAAATATATTTTATTCTTGTATTTTAGCACAAAAATTGAATGATTAGTACAAAATTTTTATAGTGATTTAAAAATATAATTGCGTTTTTTACAAATCGCTACTTTTGGTTTTTTTAATTTTTCACAAATTTTTTAAATGTAAAGGTATTTTAATTTTTTATCTATCTTAAAGTTCGACTCAATACGAAAAAATTGAGACCCCTAAAAGTTAAAAAATCGAAAATTTCTACGATCAATTTTTCGATTGAAAAAATTTCATTTTTTTCGGAAAACGTTAATATTTCAGGTAATATTTAACTTTAAAATTCCGAACAGATCGGTAAAATTAAAGGACTTCAAAACATACATTTCATGAAAATTTCAAGTATTTTGAAGTTTTTTTTGATATAAAAAACTCGAAAATTCAAAAAAACGGTATTTCGCCATTATCTCGGAAAATTTGAGGTTATGTTGTAAATTGGTTTGAAACAAAATTGTAGATTTATTTTTTATCTAAAACTTTACTGTAGACAATTTTTCGATAGAAAGTCGCACTTCGTCGGAAATCGCAAAAAACCATTTTCAACCCTTAAAAACCACCCCCCTTCGAAACCGCTACATGTGCAGAGGTGCATTTTTTCCCCTCTTTTTGTAATCATCTTTAGCAACGATTCCCACCTTCGGTATCCTGTAGAGAATTTTTTTTCTCCTCAAAGGCTTTGGCACTGGCCTAATTGATCATTTTTAATGTTCCAAAAAACCATATTTAAGAAAATAAAAACTCGCAAACTTTTTTATACTCAACATTCAAAATTTATTGGTTCTACCGCCCCTTTTTTAAAAAATAAAATTTTATACAAAGATCATAAACTTCTGTTATTATTAAAATATTCGCATACCGGATGAAAACGTTTCAGATTTATTTATTTTATTTGTGTGTTTATAATAATAAGAAAAATTCAAAAATTGACAAAAGTAAACATTAAACATCTGTTTCCGGGTGTAAAATCATTTAAAAAAAAAGTGAATTTTCTTCTTGGACGAAAATTAACCCTGTGTGTCATACAGAAATTTTTTTTAAGAATTTTTTTTTCTAATATAGTCGTGTCAATGAACGTTTTTACTTCGGAACTTTCAGAAACAGCACTGATTTTTATTTTTTTAATGTTCATTATATCAAAAATGATTGTTTTCATAATAAAGTTTAATTAATAATATTTTTTAATATTGTTTAATAAATTAACGATACTATTTTAACGAAAAAATTATTAATTAATATACCTACAAATATGTATACATAAATATGAATATTGATGAAATTTTGCTAAATTAATCGAAATACCCTTATTAAAGGGTAGAAAATTTTAGATCACATTACAGGCACTAATTTTGATTTTACACGTTTTGCTCCGAAATTTCGTATCCGCTTGCGCGCTTATAAAATAATAAACGTTTGCCGTTTTGCAAATAATTATTCAATTTTGACAAAAAAAAGCTGTTTTCAATCTCAAGGTTTTTTTTCAATAATACAATGTTATTACTCACAAATTAAAAATGTCCGTGAAAATTTTGGAAAATTTAACTCAATTTTTTTGTGATATTTATTCAAAAAAACACCTCGAATATACATTTTCAACAAAAAATTCAATAAATTTACAAAAAAACTGTAAAAAAACTTGGAAAATTTCATGAAAATTCCCGAAAAATCCTTATTTTGATAACGTATTCTTAATTAGCGACCACCAAAACCCCATGTAAAATTTTCTCGTTGAAAATCGGACATAATATACCTACGTGTATGAAATCGGTAAATTATACTTTATATAAGTTGTTTCTGATTTCAAATAGTATGATATAATGAACATTAAAAAAAAAACATCAAAATCGGTGCTAATATCGACTAATAGCAACATACATACATATATATTTTAAATAAACATACAATAAATCTCAAAATATTTCAACGTTTAGTTATTGCGAAAAACAAAATATATTCCAGAACATGATTTCACTTATTCGGAATGATTTAATAATCTGTAAATGAAATAAATAAATTTTCTTGACTGCAAATTCTTTAATTTTAAGCAAAAAAAAAACATTAATAACTTAAAAATTGGAATTTTGCAATAAAAGATAGTAGTGAGAGATACACAATATTGTAACACAATTTTTATTCAAATGATATTGTAATTAAAAATTTATTAATAGATAGTCTAGTGTATCTTTTTTATTCTTGGGGGGGGGGTCATGACCCCGTGACCCCCCCTCCTTGTATACGCCACTGATATGTAGGGGTGTACCGGAAATCACGATTTCATTCCGGTTTCGGGTCCGGTCGGAAGTATTGAAATTCTAATTGGTTTTTGCAGGAATTTTAAATTTAATTTTTACTTTCTACTCGCAATAAGAGGTTTTTAAATAATAAATAAATATTTTTGTTAGTTTTTTATTTGACCCTAAACTTCGAAATTAATTGATCACTGATTTAAAAAAATATTTTTAGGTATTCCTCCGCGAAATTATAAATTAAAGACTTTCGAAAATTTTAAAGGATCTGGACCTACAAAATCGCATATTTTTCATATTTATAATTTTTCTTGTAGAGAATTTAACTCTCTTTTGAAAAAATTGTAATTTGTAAAATTTTCGAGTAATGTGTATCGTTTTTGAGATATTTTCAAAAAGAAACGAAGGATGATGATTTACTAAATTTTCACTTAAAAAAAGAACTAAATTGTAAGAAATATTTATAGGTTTTCGGGTAAAAATTTATTAAAAGTCCAGAAATTTTTACCCCATAAAAAAATAAACGTTTTCAGAAAAAAAATTTCTTTCCCTCATAATTACGAATATGAGTTTAGATTTGAAAACCCATCAAGGTGACCTTTCTAAGATCACCCCACTTTTTATATTTAGCGTCCTCGGAACTATGAAACATTTGTCTGAAGTATTTTTTCTGAAAATCCAGATTTTTTATTCTAAATATTATATTTTAATTAATAATAATTATAAAATAATATACTGGGTGCTTTTTTAAAGACTTCTCAATCGATTATTTCCAAAATAAATATTTTTTTAGATAAAAGTATGATCTACAATAATCATTGTTTAGAACAAAGAAAATTTTCAAGTTCCGCAGAGTCTCTCAAAGTACATACAGTAGAAACCGGTTATAACGACATCGGTTAATACGACGTATCGGTTTTAACGACTCAAAATAAAAGTCCAACTGAATCCCATATAATTGTATTTTTACCGGTTATTAGGACTATCCGCTTTTTTCGACCAATATGATGTCGTTATACCAAGTTTCTACTGTATAAATATTTGAACATTTTTTTTGACGTTTCATCTTAAATAAGAGGTTATCCTGAATGATAATAAAAATTAGAACATTAAAGCTTTAAAACTGTTTTTTTTTAAACTTTTTTACGACCATTTTTCACGGAGATGCAGCCATTTTTAAAAATACCTAAAAATATTTGAAAAGTTTAGTGATTAATTATTTTTGGGGTTTAGTGTATGTTTTAAAATTTTTTTCGAAATTCTTTAATTTATAATTTAACAATTCAATATTTATAATTTAAGGATTCTAATTCCGTTACATCCCTATAGTCCAAGAGGTGAGCGTCAAAATTTGCAACTACTTTCTTAAAGCTGATTTTTTGATATTACGTCACATTTGTAGTGTAGATATACAGCCTGCTGTCAGTCAGCTAGTTTCGTTAGCGTTTGGCGCGGGGGTGGTAAATTATGTAGCTGCTGACGGCATTTGTTTAGGTAAAATTCGGAATGATTGTTTTTTTTAATAATAATAATATTCACAACTCTTATACCGAATTTCATATTTTAGAAAGTACTTTTACGATGTATAGATTTTTTACGAGTTAAACGCGCTGCTGACGCGCCCGGTTGCAAGATTTTGAAGGCTGACTATGATGAAAGGGGTTTTTACTTAGTACAATGCTAACAAATAAATTTTCAGATTTTAGAAAGTAGTTGCAACGTGTATGGTTTTTTTTTTACAAAGTTAAAGCCTCCCCCGCGCCAAACGTTAACGAAACTAGCTGACGCGGCAGACTGTATATCTACACCACAAATGTGACGTAATATCAAAAAATCAGCTTTTAGAAAGTAGTTGCAAATTTTGGCACTCACCTCCCCGACTACTAGTAACTTTTGTCCGAAAAATTTTCATTCAAACTATTTAATCGTGGAAATAAAACATTTAATAACATTTTATTTTGAATATAAAAATAATGATTTTTTTTCATTGTTGATTTTAGGGTATGAATGCAGCCGTTCGTGCTGTCGTACGTATGAGCATATATCTAGGATGCAAGGTGTACTTCATCAAGGAAGGTTACCAAGGTACGTACATAAACCGTTATTTACAAGCACGTGTGTTTAAATTACCTAAATAATGTTTTATAATACACAGGTATGGTGGATGGTGGTGAAAATATCGTAGAAGCCACATGGACTTCAGTGAGCAGTATTATTCATAGAGGTGGAACGATGATTGGATCAGCGAGATGCTTAGAGTTCAGAGAACGGTCGGGCCGTTTGAAGGCCGCTTGCAATTTGGTAAAGAATGGGATCACAAACTTGGTAGTGATTGGTGGTGATGGCAGCTTGACCGGTGCTAACCTATTCCGTTGCGAATGGTCGTCGCTCTTGGATGAGTTACTTCAGAATGGTAAATATCTTCTTAAGGGAATTGTTTACAGAAAAAGTTGTTAGGATCTTTCTTGTAGGGAATTTAATGCTCTATAGAAAAGGTTGTGTAAAATTTTGACGTGGCGTGTATTGTTTTTGAAATATTTTGGAGAGAAGAAAATTTTTAGGATTAGTTACTTCAGAAATGTGACGGGATATTTCTCCGTAAGGGAATGGTTTGCCGAAAAAGGTGGTATAATATTTCTTGTAGAGAATTTAATGTTCTATAGAAAAGGTTATGTAAAATTTTTGTGTGACGTACATCGTTCTTGAGATATTTTGGAAAGAGTAAATGTTTTAGAGCGAGTTACTTTGAAAAAGTAACGTTTTATATCGAGGTATATTTCCGTAAAGAAATGATTTATCGAAAAAGTTGTTGTGATCTTTATTATTGAGAATTTAATGTTCTATAGAAAAGGTTATATAAAATTTTCGCGTGGCATGCATCGTTTTTGAAATATTTTGGAAGGTTTAAAAAATTTAGAGCGAGTTACTTTAAAAAGGTAACGTTTTATATCGAGATATTTCTCCGTAAAGGAATGCTCTACCGAAAAAGTTATTATCTTTCTTGTAGAGAATTGAACGTTCTACTGAAAATAAAATTTTCGCGTATTGTGTGTTATTCTTGAGATATTTTAGAAAGGAGACAAATTTTTAGGATTAGTTACTTCAGAAAGGTAACAAGATATTTTTCCGTAAGGAAACGGTTTACAGAAAAAGTTACAATGATTTTTCTTGTAGAGAATTTAACGCTCTATTTAAAAGTTAAGTAAAATTTTCGTGTGGCAATACATTTTTTGAGACATTTTGGAATTTTTTTTAAGATGTTACTTCAGAAACGTAAGGAGATATTTCTCCGTAAGGGAATAGTTAACAGAAAAAGTAGTAATGACCTTTCTCATAGAAAATTTAACGCTCTACAGAAAAGGTTATTTAAAGTTTTCGCATAACGTGCTTTGTTTTCGAGATATTTTTGAAAAAGAAAAAAAATACGATAACCGATTTTCCTTGGTTTTCTTATACCGAATCATTTACTAGTCGGATTCTACCAACCAACCAAGTTTCATTAATATCGGTTCAGTGGTTCATGAGTTATACGTGTGACAAGGATTCAGAGGACAGACACACAGACAGATACAGAACAAAAAAATACGTTTGTCTTGACCTGAAGCGAAACGATTAAGTGAAAAGATTCTTTTTTAATTGACGCACGATCAATTAAATTGATCTGGAAATAAAATCAATGCAGTTTGTGCAAGATCCGAATTCCTAGCGATTTAATAATAACGGGTGTCACAAAAGTCTTGAGACAAATTCAAAAAGTCGTGGATTGTACAAATCAATAAAAAACTGGATATTGCTGGGCAAAATCATTAGTTTATTTTATTATCTTTCAAAAAACATATTTACATAGTTTTCAACGGGTCATTATCTTCGATTTTTCAGAGGGTTTTCTTGATGTTCCTCATCATGGCCTGGATGACAGATATGTCAACTTCTTTCTACTTTCGAGTAATTATATTCACTCATTTCCGCTCAGTTTTTGCTTCCCATTCATTGTCTTTTACCAATCAAGTTAGAACATCCCAAAAATTCAGACGTGCCTGTGGCACATTTGGCGGGTTGTCATCTTTTGACACGAAAGGCACTTTTTTTTCGCTGAGCCATTGCAACGTTTTTTCGAATAATGACTACTGATGAGGTCCGGCTAAAACATTATTTTTTCGTTTTGGTAGTAGGTTTCAACGATTTTTTTCAGTTTCGGCCGACATTCATTGATGTATAGTAATGTATACATCCGAGTTGATTTGCCAACTTTTTTTAAAGCGTTTGGCAGTAGTTTTTTGTGGTTTTCTCGTCAAGGAAACGTGGGCGACCACTTTTTTGTTTAATTTTGGGTTCCTTACCTTCGCCACACTTCTTTATAATACGATAAATCGTTGCTCGGGAGACTGGCTCGTATTTAAAAAATGTTAACAGTTTGGTTTTGTGGTTAAATTTCCAAAAAGACTAAAAATAGTCTTACGCAACTCAATTTTATATGAAATTGTTAATGCACATATTAGACCAATCTGTTTTTTACAGTAAAGTGGAAGTGTTTTGCACTTCCTATGACATTTAATTACAGCGCCATCTACATCCAAGTACCTTTGGTGCGCAATTCAAATCTGTCTCAAGACTTTTGTGACACTTTTGTTATACATATACAGAATGACCCAAAAGTCACAGCACCATTTTAAAATGGAATAACTTTTTCATTTCGTAATAATTCACATTTATTCTTTCATAAACGGAAAACACACTTTTTGGAAATAAATTTTATTTAGTTTTGAAAATTACATCCTTTAAATAACCACCATTTTGCGCTTTACACTGACACAGCGCTCTTTCTAAGGTGTGAATCATCGCATGTCGTAATGTTTCTTGGCTTATTCCTTCAATTTCTTCACGGTTGTTAGCCTTCAATTGCTGAATGGTTCGAGGATTGTTACGGTATACTTTATCTTTCAAAGAAGTCAGAAGTCTGGAGCAGTAAATTTTAAACTGCCGGAATATTCGAAGTATAGTTTGTTTATGTGGTGGTTTTTTAACCCCAAAATTACGAGTGTAGGCACAGTTGTTCAGTCGTGAATTTCTCAATAGTTAATTTCCCAAGATAACGCTTTAATAATTTAAAATCAAATTTTCAAAAATAATTAATTGTAGAAAGTTATTTGAATTTTAAATGGTGTTGTGACTTTTGAGCCATCTTGTATATACATATTAATAATTGTTTAACTGAGAGTTCATTCCTAAAGATAATAAAGTGTGTTTAATGTTATTGACACGATTTATTTATTTTCTTGAAACTCAATTGATTCCATTCGGGTGCATTAACTTTTGTATCTGGCGTTGATAAATATTGATTAGTCTTCAATTATTGTTCATTAATTATAATCAATATCAATTGATGAAGTTGTAAATATCTTTAAAGGTTTTTGATCTTAAGCAATAAAAGTAATAACTAAAAGCATGCCGCGATTGTTTAAAATTGAAGCTTAAATAAGCCAAAATGATTTTTGTTGTTGATATTATCAATAGTTATAATAGAAATAAATGCTACTTCCTGTATAATATAACACGATATCTATATCAAGCTACCAACTTTTTGATAACCTGAAATTATTTTTGTATTTAAAAGGCACTCACTCGCCTAGTATTTAATGAAACATATATCAATTTGATAAGGAGGCGATCAAGTATAACATAAGCGGGGCGCGCGGCGCGGGGTAAATTGCTTTCTTACCTTTGCTGACAAGAAGTGGAAAGGGGGGGGAGACCAAAAATAAATTCTGAACACTTTTTGTACAACATACCACAGCTCTAATAATTTTGTTTCTTTTGTATATTTTATTATTAAAAAGTTCATTAATTTTTTATTTATTTATCACATTTCAAACGTCATTATTAAAAAAACTGCTGATTTTAGAGCTATGGTATGTTGTACAAAAAGTGTTCAGAATTTACCGTACAATTAAAAAATGGCATAATTTACAGGAAGTTCTATTTAAAAAAATCAATGATGACTGCATTTATTCATCTTGAGACACATTTCAAACGTCATTATTCCATAAAACGCTGATTGTAGAGATATGGTATATTGTACAAAAAGTATTCAAAATTTATCGTACAATTCAAAAATGATATAATATATAGGGTGTTCCATTTAAAAAAAATCAATTATGACTACGTATGTTCTTATTGAGACATCCTGTATACAATTTTCTGATGTCAAAAAATCCGCAACTAAAAATACTAATCGACAGGTCCGAGCGTTTTTCCACAAAATCATTACATGCATTTTGAACGAATTTGTTCCTTTCATCATGAACGCACTGTATATACAGTATACTGCATGTGCAAATAGCCACTTTCTTAAATAAATTGCATCAAGAAATTGAAGTCAGACATTTGAAGATGAACCACCTCTTGTTAATGATATTGAAACTTGGATTTAGAACCCATCATTTCGTCTAAACATAAATGATTCTAAATAATTTTCAATTCTTTTTAAAAAGTACTTCCTTAATCTTAGAAATAATTTGATTTTTGTTTAAGATGTCTAAAAAAATTACAAAAAAAACACCTTACGTCTATTATTTGGGGCAGAGGGGAATTTACAAATTTTCTTAATTTTTCCTGCAAAGGGGGGGGGGGGGATCTGAAATAAACGAAATTATACTTTACTAATACGTAAAATCTCCCACCATACGTAATACTTTAGCTATTCTAAAGCCAAAATAAGTGACTCTATTTTAACGATTTTCTAATTCCGATTATAGGTCAAATAACGCAAGATCAAAGAAATAAATATGGTCATTTACACATTGCCGGTATGGTCGGTTCAATTGACAACGATTTCTGTGGAACAGATATGACAATCGGCACTGACAGCGCTTTGCACAGGTAATATACGACAAACAGTGTGTGTGGACCTTAATTTACTTATTTTCGAATTTCTTTAAGGTCACCCCCCAAATTTCTTTAAAGTAAGAAAAAAATAATGTATACAAAATTTTAAAGTGATTGGATATTATTAACACGTGCCACCGAGCGATCGAATATTAACACGTAAAATGTATTTGATTTTTCAAATTTTCTGTATCTTTGTGAAGATTGAATGGATTTTGATGTTCTAAAACGCATCTTAAAGCTGACACTTTCTAGTTTCTGTACCTTTATATTCGATTTTTTTTATCGCTTCCCACTAGTCTGAGAGATTTCAGAATAAGCTGAAGTAGCCTAAAATTTAATAATTCAAAATTGGCGTGCCAAACTTATACAGTAGGTTGAAAAAAATATTTTGAGCAAAAAACTTTGTCGTAAGGGATTACAGCCCCCCAAATATATAAATAATTTTGGAAAAATCTTCGGAGAGCTATCACTCTCTTACGAAAAATTTTCGGACACGTATAAATAAAGTTTTTTACTCAAAATAACTCCTTCAACCTACTGTTGAAGTTTGGCACGCCAATTTTGAATTATCCTGAATTATGAAATTTTAGGCTTCTTTCACTTTTTGTGAAATTTCTCAAGGAGTAGTAGGAAACAATAAAAAATCGAATAAAATATACAAAAACTAGAAAGCGTCAGCTTTAAAATGTGTTTTAGAACATCAAAATCCATTCAATTTTCACAAAGATACAGCTGTTTAAAGAAAAATTAAAAGAATCAAATGCATTTTTCGTGTTAATATTCGATCGCTTGGTGGCACGTGTTAATAATATCCAATCAGTTTTAAATTTTGTATACATTTTTTTTACCTTTAAGAAATTTGGGGAGGGGTGACCCTTACAGAAATTCGAAAATAATAAAATTAATGGCCACCCTAATGTGTACTTATGTACACTTATTTAATGTTATACTTCTTTAACGTGATTAAAAAAAAAAACTAACTGCTGTGACTAGTAGTGACATCTAACGAGCAAAAACAAAATAACAACTACATGTTTTACCGACTATCATAACAGAAATTTCTATTATCTTCATCTAACCCAGCGGTCGACAGACTGCGGCTCTTTGCACAGTCGTTTGCGGCTCTTCAGTGATTTCAATTATTTAGTCAATTAGGAAATTACAAGTGAATGTCTAAAAAAAAAGGTAATTAGAATTGAATGTCTAAAAAAAATCAGGTCATTGCAATTGACAACAATTAAACCTATAGCTCTCTTACCTTTTGCAATCCTGTTTCCTTAACAATTTGGCTCTTCTGACTTAAAAGACTGCCGACCCCTGACCTAACCTAACCTAACTTTTTCATGTTTTATAAAACTTCACTTTGAACGCACTAAAGAAGTATAACTAAAAGAAACAATGCAATATTACAAGGAAAAAATCTAAAACCGAGTGTTTCTTTTCAGGATCATCGAAGCTATTGATGCTATTGTCAGTACGGCGTATTCTCACCAACGTACATTTATTATGGAGGTTATGGGCAGGCATTGCGGGTATGAAATAATAATAAAAAATAATAATAATAAGTGCTAGTGTTGAGGACATCGACGTAGAAAATTGTGCGACCTCCTTAAACGTATACACTTGGGATCTTATAACTCCCCCTATCCATACATATTTGATAAAATTTCACCACCTTGTCAATCTCTTAACTGTCTAAGGATCTAAATTTATCTAACTACCACACTAGTTATAAACTTCATTTTTGGTATAAGTATTCTCTGGCTGATTTAAAAAATACCACGTAGACTACGCGTCAAGAAACATTCCATTTCAAAAAAATATTAGCATTCATAAGAGTTGAGTTGGTGATTGACATTCAGAAATATGAAAATAATGAAATTCTGAAGTTAACCAAAAAAAGTTTTTTTACGTGCATTATAAGTTTATAACGGAGTTATTCCATTTATAATTAAATGACCCCGCAACTATCCTTATGGAAAACCGGTCATTTTTTTCCATGCCCGTGAATCAGGATTCGATAACTTCAGAAGGTTGTAGCTTCAGAACAGTAGTTTTTCAGACCTAGGTCCCATTGACTTTTTGATTTACTCATTGAGGACTATCGTTCAGCAGAGTTTCGTAACATTTGACCGGGACCTGTTTTCCATAATAATCCTTTATAAAGAAATAGATGTTGCACCATTTTTAATTTTAATGAAAGTTAAGTCCATTGTTATTTTGTGTATTAGTTAGCAGAAACTGAAGTTAGAAAATGTACAATGGTCATAGGTGGTGGCCGTTTTATTCTCGTCGATTTTAAGAATTTTTGAATGCGTTCTAAATAAGCAATTATTATGGGCTTGATATCATTTGAAAGACTAAAAGGTCTAGTTTCAAACTGTCTAACTCAATTATGAGTTTAAATTAACTAAATCTTTAACGGTTAAAATGCTAACCTTTAGTTGCTCCACTTCTCCAGAATAACATATGTACCTACCACACTGGGGTCACCTCGTACCCCAGACAGTAAAATGCTAACTACTCGTATGCTTGCGAGTATTTTAATTCAATAAAATTCCACTATCATCTTCGAACGATAAGGAATGTACTTCAATCGGTTATTTAAAAGAATATATAATATTTAGTATATTTAAAAAATTGAAAACCTTGTAAAATTTAAACAGCTTACATTGAAGTTGAAAAAATGTGGGGGTTAAACTAGCATTTAAGCCCTATCCCTATCCCAATTCCCTTTTAGGGGAATGAGAAAAAGTACGTTTAGGGAGGTAAGTTTAATACGTACTGTATAAATGTAAAAGGGTTTATATGTGGTGTGTCCTGTGTATTGTGTTTTGTGAATAATTAGCTAGATGTCAACGCGATATGTTGTAGGTACTTAGCTGTGGTTGCGGCTCTAACTTGTGAGGCAGACTTTGTGTTTGCTCCCGAGTCACCGCCACCAGAAGATTGGCAAAACCGGTTGTGTAAAAAGTTAGATCAGGTTAGCGGACGACTTGCTTTCGATCTGTTCAGAGAATTTTACCTCGTTTAGTATTCATCAACCTTTTAAGGGCGGGGATTTTTAAGTTGAGACCGGCCTTTTTTTTATTTATTTACAAAATTTGTACATACAGGGTGTCCAAGATAAGCGTGCAATGCATGGGGATATCCTAAACGGTAAGAGATACAGATGTGGTTAAATCAGATGAATTATTTGTAAGAAAGGGGTGAGTATTACAACATCAAAAAATATTAATAATTTTATGTGGTTCAGGCGGTATACCCAAAAAACTGAAAATTCGGAATTTCTTTAAATGGCTATAACTTTTTTGGCAAAGTAGATAGGTACTTTTTGTTTGCGGTTTCTTAAATCATTGTAAAGTAGAGTTAAAAACACGTTCGAATATGATATAGCCAACTTGGCGGCCCATAAGAAAAACTAAAGTTAGGGCTTGTAACTCGGAAAACAAAAATGATATAAAAATTCTAAATACACCAAACAATTCTACTCAAAAAAGTGATTTAAGAAACCGCAAACAAAAAGTACCTATCTACTTTGCCAAAAAAGTTATAGTCATTTAAAGAAATTCCGAATTTTCAGTTTTTTGGGTATACCGCCCGAACCACATAAAATGATTAATATTTTTTGATGTTGTAATACTCACCCCTTTCTTACAAATAATTCATCTGATTTAACCACATCTGTATCTCTTACCGTTTAGGATATCCCCATGCATTGCACGCTTATCTTGGACACCCTGTATAATCAATTAATTTCTCATGTGGCGTATCCGACAAATTTGCAGGTCGATATATCAGCCAGTCACATCCGTAACGAAAAGTTCACTGTAAAAAAATCAGTTTGGACGATTTGAGGGGATTTTCCTACGTAATTTGATGCGCTGAATACGAAAAAAGCATGCAAAAAAATCTTGGAGGTAAACTTGACCTTAAAAATCGCAAAGAACTACTCCAGCTTTCGCTCTTAGCGTAATACCCAGGATCAATAACGTGGATGTGGCGAAAATATAAGTGCTTGATTTTCGTTAGTCCTCTTGCCACTCACGTCGAAATACCTGACATTATGGTAATAGTAAATCCTTCACAAGAAAGAAACAACCAAGTGCTAACTTGCTGGTAGGAACTAACGATAATTCAATTTTCGACCTTACATTCACCTTGAAGATGATTTTTGCAAGACTTAAAACTGTTTTTTTCGTGTTCAGTGCATCATAGAAAATATGTATGCTTACTGTCAGAAAATGCGATTTTTAAGGTAAAGGGTGCCACCTGAATCCTTTTTACTATTTTTATCGTACTCAGCGCATCAAATTACGTAAGAAAACATCAAATATTTTGTGTCCTATAGGTGGTTGATGTTTCGACCACTCCCGTCCTTAAAAGGTGTACATATTTATAAAAGTCAAGATCCATAATGTGGAGTATTTAGAAAATGGATGTAGAAAGAAATTTACTATTTTGGATTAAATTAATATTTAAAACATGTTTTTAAAGAGGTTAGATTCTCTGAATTTGTTTTAATGTCACGCATTTGTAGTTTGCAGTTTTTAAATGTTGGTTGTTCGATGTTTTTTTTTTAATCGTATAATTACAGCACAAGATAGTTTTGTTTATTTGCAGTTTAAAACATGAGTGGTTTGTTTATTTTTTTTAATCGATTGAGGAGGTTGGTTAGTGTTTGAAAGGCAGAAGGAATAAAATGGGATTTGAAAAAGTTATTGAAATAATAATAATTTATCAAAACCCACACGTGATTTACTTTCCTCTTAAAGCGTTTAAGATTGGTGCCAACACCTTATAACTTTCAAATAATTAATTAAGCCTAGTATACACTAGAAGACATATTGCGCGATTTGTCTATAGACCGTCTAGAGACACAGTCTATATACTGTCTAGATACACCGTTCTTTGTCTCGTCTAGCGTCCACACTACGATGTGAATTTCTCATTTTCCATTTCATTTTCTGAATTTTCGTTGTCCACCATGGAGGACTACTACTATCTACCACTCGATAGCTGTAGATAGACTGGGCAGTGTCTCGTCTATAGACAGCGAGTGACGTCCACACTGCCAAAATGTTACGCAACATGTCTAACGTTGCATGTGGTCTCCCATTCCGATCAGGAGACCTTAAGCCTAGTATACACTAGTAGACCATGTTGCGCGATTTATCTATAGACCGTCTAGAGACGGTCTATAGACGGTGTCTATAGACCGTTCTTTGCCTCGTCTAGCGTCCACACTACGATGTGAATTTCTTAGTCTCATCTTCACAGTCCACCATGAAGGACTACTACTATCTACCACTCGATAGCTGTAGATAGACTGGGCCGTGTCTCGTCTGTAGACAGCAAGTGACGTCCACACTGCCAAAATGTTGCGCAACATGTCTAACGTTGCATGTGGTCTCCCATTCCGATCGGGAGACTTTAGACATGCGATTTTTGGTCTCGCAACAGGCCCGTAGACGGGGATTGGTCTATAGACATGTCTACGAGACAACCTTAGACACGTCTCAGCGACCAGAATCGCGCAACACGTCTACTAGTGTGTACTAGCTATTAGACATGCGATGTTTGGTCTTGCAACAGGCCCGTAGACGGGGATTGGTCTATAGACATGTCTACGAGACAACTTTAGACACGTCTCAGAGACCAGAATCGCGCAACATGTCTACTAGTGTGTACTAGCTTTTAGTGCTGAAGTTGTGGCAACAACGATATGGTTAGCAGTATTATTGTAGCCGTGCCATATTACGTGTGAAGCTATGCGAAGTAGCCACACTTCTAAAATCAGTTTTAAATTAATATTTTTCGACGAAATAATTTTGAATTATTTAAAAAAATTGTACGAATTCTAGATTGGTAAAATGATCATCGCTTTAACAATTTTGTTTTAGTTAGTCAGTGTCGTAGTTAGGTAAGTCTACAAAAATTATAAGATGATTACGATATACAAGTATTTTTTCATTAATGAATACATCTAAATGAAGAATATAACCAATTTTTGTACTTTGCACCTCATAAAAGATGATTTTCATAATAAAACATCTGCGTCACTGAGTTAGCCAACCTCCTTAATGTTATTATATAATTTTGTTAATTAAACAAATCTATTTATAGATAACATTTATGTTTTTAGTGATATTTTTTGAAATCCTGATAGAACCGACACAAAATTTATTTAATTTTATTTAATTTTTTCAGTGAAGCAGCTTATTATATTTTTTTTTCATTTTTCATTTTACGACATCTAGCTAGTTCAATTTCAAAATGCGTATATACGTTTTTTTTTAAATTTTTTATTAGTAACCCCTAGATACGAAAATAATATTTTTGATAATTTAAACTTATATGCGCATATATTCTTTTAGTAATTCTTATTAGCTACTTTCTTTTTGCTCGAAATAGATGCAAAACTCATTTTCAATAAAAAGCAGCTAATTAATATATCGGGTGGTCTATTTAAATTGAAACAAGCTAATATATCGAAAATTAATGATTTTCAGGAAAAATGTTTGGTATAAAAGTTCTGAATTAGGAGGGGGTAAACTATTGGAGGTAACAGTTTTGATCTTGAGTAATTTTTTTTTCGAATGGAAATTGTTTTTTTTTGCAGACTCGTATTCTATAGAAAAAAAGTTACATCAGAAGTAGACATTTTACGTGAAATAAAAAAATATATAAAAAATCCTTTTTCTGATATAACAAGATTTTTGAAAATAATTTTCAAACTAAAATGATTTACTTTTTATTAGAGAATATGGTCCTATAAAAAATAAGTAGATTTTCATTTAAAAAAATTAAGTTGACCTCAAAATTCAAAATTACCTTGAAACCTCCACTCAAGGTTAAAACTGTTAGCTCCATTGATTTTTCCCTTCCTAACCCTGCAACTTTACCCCAAACATTTTCCCTGAAAATACCCACTGTCTTAAACTGAATCAGTGAAAATTCCAATGATTCCTTCAGTGAACATAAAAGTCACTGAAAATCAGTATAAGTATATCAATTCTCACTGATCAAACAGTGATTTTAGCCATATTGATGAACAAATATTCGCGAATTTTTTCAGTGATTATTCACTATTTGGCATTGCAGAGTATAGAATAGTCACTGAAAAATCAGTGAATAGTCACTGATTCAGTTTTAGAGAGCAGTTTTCGATTTGCCTGTCTCAATTTAAATGAACCACCCTATACTTTATACTTTGATACTGAAGAAATCGATGGTTTTTAGGGCATAACATGATAACTGCCTTTTGGTCTTTTTCTATTATCATTTTTTGCGTGTGTTCTTACGTTTGGTCTATTAATTTGAGAAATACATTATTAAATTAATAGAGGAATGAAAAGATATTTGAAATTTTCATGTCTGGTATTATAAAGGGGCTAGTAAAATTTGCTAGCTAGCAAGTACTCTTAAATGAAGTATCAATTATAGTATCTATGGATTTGCTATGGAATTTAGATCAGTGATACTTCACTACAGTATTGTAACACAATTGGTGCAGACTCTGACTGTACGTGGTATAATTATCATTATATCACCACTGTTTTAATACTGTTGTTTGTGTTTACATACAACGCGTGCACCAAACTTGTCAAATTCTTCATGAAAGTTCAAGAAAACTCCCGGGAAAAAATGTAGTTCTGCAGAGATTTGGATTCTGATAGCCCCTGATGTATAGATTAAAAGTGTCAATGGGCACTAAGTCCTAAAAACTCAAACTTTTAAGATATAGCCCTCTAAAGTTGAGCATCATGCTCGCCTTTAATTTACAATAAAAAAAATTATAGAACCTTAATTTTCGCACAACTATTTGTATGTGTTCCCAAAGACTTATATAATCGATTGTCACCATAAAAAAGTAAACTTTTAAATTCTTTAGCCAATGACAGTACTTAAATCTTATTATTACGTTTTTTTTTTATTATAAAACAATTGGATTTGTTTACAATTAAAAAAACTAAACTTAACAATAAGATTTAAGTGTTGTCATTTCTCAATGAATTAAAAAGTTGACTTTTTTATGGTGGTAATCGATTATAGGTGTCTTTGGGAACACATACAAAAAGTTGAGCGAAATTTAAGGTTCTAACAAAAAAGTATTGTAAATTGAAGACAATCATGATCCCCAACTTCAGAGAGCTATATCTTAAAAGTTTGAGTTTTTAGAACTTAGTGCCCTTTGACACTTTTGATCTATTCATCAAGGACTATTATAATCCAAAGTTTCAAAGAGTTTGACCGAAACCCCTTTCCCATAAGAATTCTGCGGAGTCCTTTCATGAATTTTCAACGTTAAAATGATTTTCAGAGATCTTTGTAGACCGTTGTAGATCTTTGAAAGTCTCCACAGATCAAAAACCAGTGAAAAATATGATGTTGTTTCAAAATAGAGATCCATCGAAATCTGAGTAGATATCTGCAGATCTACAATTTTTTTCCGGGCTGTCATATAAGTTTGATACCACATTTGATAGTACTTACTAGCTAGTAGTTGCTAATTCCTTTATGATACCGGGACATCAAACCGTTAAAATGTTTACCAGTTATCGTTTTACGACCTAAGACAATCGTTTTCATTACAATGAATTACTTATTTTGAGTTGCCATTCTGCATGTGTCCCCCGCACTAATAACTCTTGAATAAAACACAAAACACTTGCAGTTATCTAGCGTTAGTCGCAGGAATGGCTAGCGAGGCAGATTTCATATTCATACCGGAGGATCCGGCGCCCCCTGAATGGGAAACAAAATTGTGTAAAAAATTATTGCAGGTATTAAATAATAATAATAATATACATTTATAACTACTTGAATAAACTATGGGATGGTGGTGCATTTTCACTTGTATTTATTAATAATGCATTATATGGAGCGTCCATTTATTACTAGGTACATTTGTAAGATTTTAGTAAACACCCCTATCTCCCCATTTTACTTGAAGATTTATCGAAAAATATCATTTTTGCTGGATAGGTGATTATGAATGTTTTTGATTTGCTGAAATCGAATCCATTGCCCGAATTGTTACGTAAGGTTTGTGTGATAACCTAACCTAAAGTGCCAATAAAAGGCCAAGAGTGTATTGGACACGTACATGATAGGGTTCTGTAGTCATTGTCGCTAATATTCTGTATCAAAATTAACTACATACATTTTTATAATGTATAGTAAATTTGCATTGATAGTTTAATAGTAATTAGAGAAGGGGAGGGAGTTGATCTGATAACGACTATCAAAGCAAATATACAGGGTGGCCCAACTAAAACGAAACGGCCGCGCTTATGGTCATTTAAAATAAGATTTAAAAAAACGCTCGAATACGTCGATTTTGTTTTCAAGGGAGACATCTTTTGCTATAAAATTTGTTCAATAATCTTTTCAATCCTTATGAGCACATCCCTTAAAATTTTAGATAGTACGATAGGGCAAGTGATACCTCATTTGAAAGGTTTTATCATTCTAACTAATATCAACATTTGTAACTAAAATTCAAAACAAAGTCGGCTTATTTTCTTATCAAATAATTCATAAAAATTTACTAATATCCAAAACTTTAATTAATTGTTCAAATTGGATGTTTGTACAATTTTCAGTTCAAAAATGTCTACAGTATTCGTTTTAATATTTAATCATTAATGGAAAGTACTAATTAGAAGTTACATTTTTGGATTTTTGTCAAATTTTTTTGCATCGATAGTTTAGAAATTAGAGGGAGGGTAAGGAAGTTTTGATAACGATTTTAGAAATCAAATAAATCGTGATCTTTTTCACTTTAAATGGAAAGGGGGTACAAAGAATTATTTTGTCAAAAATTCATAATATCTGGATTCTCAATTTTTTACTAAAAGGAAAATTTGCAAGACATAAGTCTCGTAATAGGGAAACAAATCGGAATTTAATAAAAATAAAAAAAATCAATAGTGGAAACCGGTTTTTCAATTAACATATTTTAAAACACTTACAGTTGAAACCGGTTATAACGACATCGGTTAATACAACATATCGGTTTTAACGAGTCAAAATAAAAGTCCGACTGAATCCCATATACATAATTGCCTTTTTACCGGTTTTTACGACTATCCGCTTTTTACGACATAATGTGACTGGTCCCTTCGATGTTATTATAACCGGTTTCTACTGTAATTAGAAAAAAAAGAGGAAACCTATTCAAGTAGTAAATGGACGCTCTAATACCAAATACTAAATGAACCTTTTATTAAATTCTATTGTATATAGTTTTATGTAAAATAATGTATCTTGGCTTAAACCCAGTTTCCAAGATCAATTTTATTGTTAAAGTAGAAAATTCATAAGATTTATTTTTGATATTAAAAAAATATAACGGACGGACGGACGGCTAAGTGAAATTAATAAGGTTTCTTCGGAACCCAAAAAAAGTAAGTGGCCTTACTAACTGATTCGCATATAAAAAATTCCCCTATTTCCAAAAAAGCTACAGAGTAGATTTTATTATTTAATAATTGCTTGAGAATGTTGCATGTTTTTATTCATGTTAAATTTAGTTTTTAATAAAATAGCAGCAGGTGACTTAACTTCAAAGGAGACACACCAAAATAAATGTAGGAAATATTACGAATTTGAAAAAAAAATTGTCTTAAGTTTTGTGATTTTTTCGAGATTTAAATATACTTACAATTAGTTATATGTGTATCCGTATAATGGGGTAAATGAGGTATTTTCTCCTCCCTTTCCCCTCAAAATTGAATAAATTGATTTAAAACTGTATTTTTTAATCTACTTGCAAAAAAATTCCTAAATTCAATAATAATGAATTTGTATCAAGGGTGTCCGCATAGGAGGAAACAAGCCCCCCCCCCTCTCGTTCTAGGATCGAGTAATTTGATGCAATCATAATCTGACTTGTGCCCAAAAAATATCTAAAAAAAAAATGATATATTTTTTTGTCTCCCCACCCCCTTAAAGAATATTTTGTGTACGCCACTGTATAGATATATTGACAAACAAAACCTGTAAGTCCAGGAAAAAATGTAGATCTGCAGAGATCTACTTAGATCTCGACAGATCTCTATTTTGAGACATCATATTTTTCACTGGTTTTTGATCTGTGGAGACTTGCAAAGATCTATAATGATCTACAAAGATCTAAAAGGATCTACAAAGATCTCTAAAGATTGATGTAGATCGTGATAGAGATTATAACGTTGAAAATTCATAATTGTCAACGTTATAATGATCTATAGAGATCTTTGTAGATGGTTTTAGATCTTTGTATGTCTCCACAGATCAAAAACTAGTAAAAAATATGTTGTCTAAAAATGGAGATCTGTCGAGATCTGAATAGATCTTTGCAGATCTACAATTTTTTTGAGTCCAACCGTTAAAACGTCTTAATTTCTCATCTGAAGTTAGGTCATTTGCTGCTACATGGCTGTTTGTGATTATTTCTTGTTATGTTCTTATTAGTTTTTTTTCTTTGTCATTATGTACATTTTCTTTTTCTTAAATCGTTACGTATTGAATAAAAAAATTACGTAATTTTTTTAAAATAATTTTAAAATATAATTATAAAATTAATGACTAGGAACGTCAATCTGGCCAACGTTTGAACATAATCATCGTCGCTGAAGGAGCTATAGACCGTAATGGACGACCAATCAGTGTCGAAGAAGTCAGGAAGGTTGTCGTAGATAAATTAGCACAAGATACACGTATTACTGTACTTGGTCATGTACAACGTGGTGGAAATTCAAGCGCTTTCGACAGAATTTTGGTAAGTTGTTAACTTTATACTCCATGTGTTGTTAACCTTTTAAGTACGGGGATTTTTTACGTTGAAATAGACCTTTTTTATTTTCATAAAATCAATTAACCCTTTGTAGCCACATGTGACATTTCTGTAACAAACCTCAATAATCCCGCTAATATACGTACATTCAAATATGTGTAACACTACTGTAACATATCACTGAATAACTTATTATAAAAAAAAAATTCACAGATGGCATAACCTATTGACTTACGTATTATTACGTAACTATTAGCAGTAAAGCAGGACCAGATCGGCTACTGGCCGATTTGGGTAGAAAAAATAATACGTTAGTTTCCCCACTGGCGTTTCACAAACAATTTGCGAAAAATGCGTTGTAGCATTATGCTACAACAAACAAAATAATTGTTTCAAATCATGTCATACCACATAAGTGTTTTTTTACGATTAACTCACAGTAATGTTACTCCTGAAAAAGTCAAATAAATAGTTAATAATAAATATTTTTCAATTTCTGAAAAATACGTGTTTTTTATATGCCTAAACTTGTCTCATTATCAACATAATTTAAATTTTTAAGATCTTGAGCTACAAAGGGTTAATTTCTCAAGTGGCGTACCCGACTAAGGCGGGCTATTACACTATCAAAAAAATGTGATAAAATTTCTTTGATCAAGGAAATATGACAGTGTAATACGTCAACTTTTATAATATTTACGTAATACATATTTACCTTCATAATAACAGTTTTATCATAGATAATGACAGTTTCTTATATTTAATCAAAGTTTTTTGACGGATAAATCAAAATGGCGATTGAAAAGTGTTTTTGGACGGTTTCGGCTACGAAATTACTTATAATTTAATATATGATCAAATCTTTGTCAAAGATCTTTGACATATTTATTTGATAGTGTAATAGCCGCCTAAGTTGCTGGTCGATATATCGACCAGTCCCATCCGTAACGGAAAACCCA
Source organism: Sialis lutaria (assembly GCA_949319165.1). Taxonomy (NCBI): domain Eukaryota; kingdom Metazoa; phylum Arthropoda; class Insecta; order Megaloptera; family Sialidae; genus Sialis; species Sialis lutaria. The sequence continues at coordinate 25,394,277 of OX439239.1, read as the reverse complement.
CTGTAAAAAAATTCAGTTTCAACGATTTGAGAGGGTTTCCTTACATATTTTGATGCGCTGAATACGAAAAAAATTTTGACAAAAATCTTGGAGGCAAATTTGACGTTGAAAATCGCAATTATTTTTTCATCGGGGCGCTGTAAAGATAAATAATATGAAAATTAATTTAAATTTTTAGTCATAAAAACCTGAAATTTTTGTGATAGCTGAAAGTTTATTTTTTAGTGTATTTTTAATTAAAGTTTATTTTTTAAAAAAGTATTTTTTTATATAATTTTATTTTCAAATGATAAGTTTCAAAAAGTTTAAAAACGAACACATTTGACGAAAATATACTTATATTAGGGTTGCCGTATGGGTGCAGAAGCTGTCATGGCTCTGATGGAAGCCGACGAGAATACAGAGCCTTGTGTCGTGTCCCTTGACGGCAACCAGGCCGTCAGAGTGCCGCTAATGCAGTGTGTCGAGAGGACCAAAGCGGTCGCTCAAGCAATGGCCGATAAACAGTGGGAGAAGGCGGTCGAGCTACGCGGTCGCTCGTTCGCTAGGAATCTCGAGACGTATAAGATGTTGACGCGGCTCCAGCCGCCGAAGAGCGCATTCGACGCGTCTGGAAGAGGCATTGTGAGTACATTGAGTGTTGTTTTTATTTAAAAAAAATATCAATTGTTTATAATTACTTATTTCGACAGAAAGCAGGAACGGTATTCGAGTATCGTTTTATTATTTTTTATTATTGATGAATTGCTTAAAATTAAAAATGTTTTTATTTTCTTTATTGGATATTGCAGTTTTTTTTTATCGAAATAGTACATAATCAAAACTGAAAAAAATATATACATGTACGGGTGACCCATTTTAAGTGCACACCTCTGATAATTTTTTATGGTGAAATGTTATCAAAAAAACTTTTCAGATAAAAGTTGTACGGTTTGGAGGTGGGCATAGATGTACTTGAATGAATTTTTTAGGTGGTATTTTCAAGGTTATATGGAGGACAACATATTTTTTTAAATAGGGACCTATAGTTTTTAGGGTTCCGTAGAAAAACTAGGAACCCTTATAGTTTCTCCATGTCCGCCCGTCTTCAAAAATTTTGAGATAATAAGATGAAATTTGGTATACGGTCGTAGATTATCTTTTTCTAAACTATCAATTTAAAAAATCTAAAAAAATTCCAGAATGTAGCTTTTAATTAGTACTTTCACTGAAAATTATAACGAACATTGTCAAAAATATTTTGGACCCCCCTTCTATAGACTGAAAAGTGAACTCTCATTTTATCCCCACTAACCCCATTGAGTGGGGTGTCATTTAATAGGTCTCCTAAAATGCAATAAAAAATGTCAGATAACTTTTTTTTTAAATTTTGAAAAAACTCTTTTTTTATAAATCGTAGTGAGAATGACTATGGAACCCTATCATGTGCTTGCCCAACAAGCACTTGCCCGTTTTATTATTTAGTAATTTTATTTTACGGGAAATAACATGAATCTTTATTAACCTTATCTAACAAAATAATTCGAGATTTTGAACATTCAATATTTTTTTACTAAGAAACCATCAGCTTTAGAGAAAAAGTACATGATACATAAAATTTTATTTTGATCTAGTAAGACTTGGACAATTATTTTTAAAATTCTTTCGTTTTATTTTATTTAAGCAAAAAAAAATCTAGAATAATTCTTTAAGTTTTATAAGACCAAAATAAACATTTTTTGTATCTTGTAATTTTTTCTCTAAACTTGATGGTTTCTGAGTAAAAAAATTTTGAAAGCTCAAAATCTCGAATTATTTTGTTAGATATCTTGGAAAGGTTAAGTTGTTAAAATAAATTGTTCAATGAAAGATTCATGTTTTCTCACGTACAATAAAATTACTAAATAAAAAATATAGGTTCCTATTTAAAAAAATATATGTTGACCTTTATATGACCCCGAAAACACCACCTACAAAAATTTCAATTGGGTATATCTATGTCCCCCTCTAAGCCGTGCAACTTTTTTCTGAATTTTTTTTGATAATATTTTATTACAAAAAAGTTATCAGAGGTGTGCACTTACAATGGGTCATCCTGTATACAGAAATAACTGAGCTCTGTTAATTTACTGATTTACATTTTCAGTATAAAATGAAGGTAGCACGACTTGGAAGCTTCGTTTTTCTGATAGACAAAAATAATTCTAAAATAAACACGTTTTGTGACTTCGAATAGAACAAGCTTAATGCATATTGTAGTCATTTTTTATTTTTATTTTTTATTTTTGCATTATATTTTTTCAGTTTATTTTATGTTATTTTTAATAGGTTGTTTAAAAGGATTTTTTAAAGGCTGAATTAGAACATGATAATATATAATTCTGTCAATTTTAAACCAGTCTCTGCTACCAAATTCACGGGATCTTTTTTATTAGTGGGAAACACTCGTCAAAAAGATTCCATCAGAAAATTAAAATTTTTACTTTTATTATCATAAAATTCAGATAAGTTGCGCCGAAAAAATTGTAGAATTTTGAGACAAAATCATACATATATATTTGTTCACTGGTTTTTGATCTGTGAAGACCTGTAAAGATCTACAACGATCTACAAAGATCAACAACGATCTATAAAGATCACCAACGATCTACAACGTTATACAACGATCTACAAAGATCTACAAAGATCTACAAAGATCTATAACGATCCACAAAGTTCTATAACGATCCACAAAGTTCTATAACGATCCACAAAGATCTATAACGATCCACAAAGTTTTATAACGATCCACAAAGTTCTATAACGATCCACAAAGATCTATAACGATCCGCAAAGATCTATAACGATCCGCAAAGATCTATAACGATCTAAAAAGATTTACAACGATCTACAAATATGTCTGAGGATCATTGTAAAGTTGAAAATGCATAAATCAACGTTTCAATCTCTATCACAATCTACAACGATCTTTAGAGATCTTTGTAGATAATAATTATAGATCTTTGTAGATTATTGTAAATCTTTGTAGATCATTGTAGATTTTTGTAGATCATTTTAGATCTTTGTGGATCGTTGTAGATCATTGTAGATCTTTTTAGATCTTTGTAGATCATTATAGATCTTTGCAGGTCCCCATAGATCAAAACCCAATGAAAAAATATGATACTGTCTCAAAATGCAGATCTATCAAAATCTGATTTAATAATTTTTTCCCAGTCTTGAAAATCTTTAAGGGCTTTTCAAACAACCTGCTATTATTATTATTATTATTATTATATGCACGATAAATAGTTAATTTAATTTTTAATTTTAAGCACAATAATATACGACCCTAAATAAATTTAACTCAATACCATAAAATATTTAAAATAAAAATTTTAACTGCGGCACATTTTCTAAGCATGAGTTTTTTTTGTTACTCTCTTTATCTCTCTCTAAAGTGTGGCGTGTGCCATTTTTTTACTTTAATTTCCCCTTTTTCTTGATTAATTTAATTTCAGTTTCTATTTCTATTAATAGTTTTTGTGTTTTTATTTAAAATATGAATAATAATTTCACGGTTATATTTATAAATCTCAATAATACAAAGGCAAAGTAAAATTTTGTAAGTCTAAAATTTTCATTCGCTCATAAATCACTCATAAAATTCACTTAGATACTTTTTTTAAACTGAATATTCACATAATCACTGTCAATTAAAGTTACAGATATAAAAAAAATGTAGTGCATATTATTATCAAAAAACATACAATTTTTTCTAGTAAATGTAAAAATTATCTTAGCACATATTATTAAGATTTTAGAGAGCATGTTGCATGTACTATACTTTCATCCTGCCCATGGCCTTAGGTCATTGGGTAGTATTAAAGTATCTATCAATTAAAAACAAATGAGATGTTTACTGTACAGCATAGCAACAAGTAAGTGAGTTTTTTTTCCGTAACTAATCGTTTTTATGTGATTTATTTAGGAAACATTTGCCAGGAATATTAAATAATCATATTTTAACAGGAAAATTTAAACGTGGATTATATTTATACACTTTTGAGCATTAAGTTTACTATTTTGTGCAATAACTTATTTGTTTTGTGCATTATGATAATGCTACGATTATTTATTGTAAATAATATAAAAAAAAAACAATTTCTGTGGGTTTTAGATTTAGTTTACAAAGAGGACTTAATCTCCGTCGCAATGAACAGACTGCCCTTATTTAGGACAATCTTCTATGGGAGTTAATATAGTTTAAAATGGCGACTTAATCCTCGCCACAACACACAGTTTTTAAACAGACTATCCCTGTTTAGGACAATCTTTATGGGTTGAATCTCATATGGGAGTTAGTATAATTTAAAATGGAGTCTCAATTTCCACCGAAATAAATTGTTTAGAAATAGACTAGGGGTGTACCGGAACTGGAATTTTCGGTTCCGGCCGGAACCGGAATTACCGGAATTCACGAAAAAATTCCGGCCGGAATTCCGGCCGGACCCGGAATTTTTTTCAAAAAATTGTATTTCAATTACTAATGATAAAAAAATAACTAAAATGTTATAAATATGCTTTATATACATAGATTATCATTATAAATTAATATAATATTATTTTATATTGTATTTCTTAAAGATTAAGGGGATAGAGTCTTACATTATATTATAAAACATAGTATTTTCTACATATCGTGCGATTTTTACAGCTTCATAAGGTGTTTTAAATTGTTTTTTTTTTTTAATCTAATTAAATTACTAGTATATCAAATTTATATAAGTAAATATGATAAATCAAAACAGCAGTTAAACAAATTCACAATATAGTAAATCATATAAAATATCGATAAAAGAATACCAATTACTCGAAATTAAAGCACCAATATGCGTTACTTTAGTCCTAGTGCAATCGTCTTCGAACTATTTTCCGCTGTACCTCTCTGGGGGTTCCGTGAATAAAAATTATGAAGCACTCACATTAGTTAAGTAGTATTTAATAACTAAATATAAATATAATGATAGATTTAGAGAAATAATTATGTGAGTCTTTCTGATTTTATAAATCCCAATAATCCCAATAGCATAAATACTTGTGCAGTAACAAATTTTTCACGGGCCACTATTTTGAATATTATTATTTTAAGATATATTTTATATGGGTAAAATAGAGTACACCGAAAAAACATTTTAGTTTAAATCGGGAAATATTTTTGAAAAAACAGGACTAGAGTATTATTTAAAAAATGCAGAATAAGTCTTATTTTACAGATAATATTAAAATTTTTTCGAAAATCTTTAGTTTCTTATTGCACAGTTCATCTCTTATTTATTATCAGTTTAATGTCCGTAGTCTGTAATATAACGACTTTTTTCTTAATATATTTAAAATCAATTAATGCTAAAATTTCAATAATATTATGATAAAACAAATAATAAAAAACTGCCTTTGAATTACGGAAGGATTTTTTCATTAATAAAATGTTATTTATTCATAATTATATTATTTATGAATTTTTTAGTAGAAAGAAATAACAAAATTTAAAAATTCCGGCAAACCCGGCCGGAATTTCGTAGTTCCGGCCGGAACCGGAACCGGAATAAAATCGTGAATTCCGGTACACCCCTAAAATAGACTATCCTTGTTTAGTTTACAGTTTAAAATAAGGGCTCAATCTCTGCCGCAATAATTTGTTTAGAAATAGACTGTCCATGTCTAGGCCAATCTTTGCGAACTCAATCTCCTATAAGAGTTAATATAATTCAAAATGGGGACTCAATCTCCATCGAAATGGTCAGTTTTTAAATAGACTGCCCCTTGTTAGGACAATATATGTGGGTTCAATCTCTTTTGGGAGTCTATTTTAAAACGGGGACTCAATCTCAACTACAATAATTTGTTTAGAAATAGACTGTCCTTGTTTAAGACAATCTCTGCGAGCTCAATCTCGTATGGGAGTTATTAAAGTTTCTTACAGTTATAACGCCGCAATGAACAGTTTTTAAACAGACTATTCTTGGTTATGGTAAACTCAGCGGAATGAATTTCCTATGGGAGTTAATATAGTTAAAAATGTGGACTCAATCTCCACCGCAGTAATTTGTTTAGAAATAGACTGTCTTTGTTTAGGCTAATCTCTGCGGACTCAATCTTCTATAGGAGTTAATATAATTCAAAATGGGGACTGAATCTAGTTTCTAAACAGACTGTCTCTTGTTAGGGAAATCTCTGGAAGGTAAATCTCCTTTGGGAGATAACCTAGATAAAAACGAGCGCTCAATCTCCGCCGCAATAATTTTTTTTTGAACAGACTGTCCCTTTCTAGGCCAATCTCTGGAAGGTTAGTCTCCTTTGGGAATAAATTAGTTGAAACAGGGGCTCAATCTCCGCTGCAATACTCTTGTTTAGGCCAATCTCTGCGGACTCGATCTCCTATAGGAGTTAATATAATTAAAAAATGGAGTCTCAATACCGTTATAGTAAGTTTTTAAACATACTGCCCTTGGTTATGGTAAACTATGCAAGCTGAATCTTCTATGAGAGTTAATATAGTTTAACATGGGACCTAACCTTCGCCACGATAAACAGTTTTAAACAGACTGTACCTTGTTAGGACAATCTCTAGGAAGTCTATCTTTTTTGGGAGATAATCTAGTTTAAAACGAGGACTGAATCTCAGCCGCAATAACTTTTTAACAAACTTTGGGTGGCCAGTATCCTTTGAGAATTAATAATAATAATGTTAATAAAGTTAAAATCTCTGCCGCAATAATTTGTTTTTTAATAGACTGACCCTTGTTAGGACAATCTCTGGGAGGTCAGTATCCTTTGGGAGATAATCTAGTTTAAAACGAGGAGTCAATTTCGGCCGCAAAAATTAATTTTTTAACAGACTGTCCTTTTCTAGACCAATCTCTGGAAGGTCAGTCTCCTTTGGGAATTAGTTATTTAAAACAGGGGTTTAATCTCTTAATAGACTGACTCTTAATAGGGCAATCTTTGGGAGGTCAGTCTTCTTTGGGAATTAATATACATAGTTAAAACAGGGGTTCAATCTCCGCCGCAATAATTTATTTTTAAATGACTGTCCTTGGCTAAGGTAATTTCGATGAGCTCATTCTTATACGTGAGTTAATTTAGTTCAAAATGGGGATTCAATCTTTGCCATAAAGAAAAGTTTTTAAATAGACTGTCCATGGTTACGGCAATCTCTGAAGGGCTCAAACTTATTTTAGTTTTAATATAGTTTAAAACGAAGGCTCAATCTCTTTGGGGACTCAATTAACTAAGGGGGAGGGTGATCTATAATAGTTTTAAACGGGGACTCAATATTTGCTCCAAACAAACTATCCATGTTTCTATAAGAAAAAAAATCTTCGGGATCAATCTCATATGGAAGATATTTTTTTTTCAAAACGTAAAAATTTATAACACAAATTAGTAATTTCAATGCTTAAAATGTATATATTGCACGTTTAAATACTACTCATATTTGAATGTTTCATTGAATCATACATACAGCGTAATTTTTAATATACATAGTACTGTTTTTGGTTTTGTATACCTTTTAATTTCTCTACTTAAACATCAGTCATATTACAGCTTACAATCCATTCTTCATCATGTCATTTTGATAGTATAACTTTGATTCAGTGGCGTAACCATGATTTTTTAAGGGGGGTAATTTTTTCATGGGGGCCATTGACATTAAACATAAAATTTACAAAAAATATACTGTATGGTATAACGAAATTCAAGGGGATCAGGCCTTGAGGCCCTATTGCTCCCCTTCCTCCCGCTGGTTACGCCACTGCTTTGATTCACAAATATAAATATGGTAAGTCTTTGATAACAACCACACATACTCGATTCCCTGATTTTATTAAAACCGGCATATTTACTCCCATCCATATTATATTCATTGAAAACTTCGTAACTAATAATGTAATAATTCACTTACTGATTTTTTGTTCTTTTTTATTTATTTTTCATGCAACTCGGTGTAGAATGTAAGTACCACAATTATTGATTTAAAGATTGATGTAGTGTAGATATTTTTGTGGAATGTCGTTTTTGAAAAATGCGCACAGAAAATGTTACGGATATAAATACAGGGTGAGTTTTTTATCTAAAGATTGCTTAATATCTGGAAAACTATGAATTTTTACGGAAAATGTTTGGAACAAAAGTTTCAGGATTTGAATGGGCAAAACCAATGGAGGTAACAATTTTGAATTTAAGTAGAGGTTTTAAGATTATTTTGGGGTCAACAATTTTTTTTTCAAAATGAAACATATTTTTTTTTGCAGATTCGTACTTTTTTATCTAAAAAGTTTTTTAAAAATCTTCTATTTAAAATTTTTGCGTTCAAAATTTAAATTTAATACAATATGTTTAAAGAAAATACAGATTAAAAAAAATGTTTTTCAACGCAATTTTTTTTATTATAAAAAATGCTTAAAAAATTCAAATTAATTTTTAATCTGCATTTTTCTTAAACATCTTGTATAATTATTTCAAAAGTTCTGAAAGCAAAAAAAAAATTTTTTTAGTTTAAAAAAATAAAAATAAATTACCTTAAAATTGAAGTTTTTTTAAACTTTTAAGACAAAACTTGTTCTCTTTTTCTGCAAAGTTCGAATCTGTAAAAAAATAAATAGGTTTCTATTCAAAAAAAATTGTTGACCCCAATATGACCTTAAAACCTCCACTCAAGATCAAAATTATTACCTCCATTGGTTTTGCCCCCTCAAATCCTGAAACTTTTATACTAAACATTTTCCATAAAAATCCATAGTTTTCCAGATATCAAGCAGTCTCTAGAAAAAAAACTCACGCTGTATACAAATGTGCTGCTTTTTTATAAACGTACGCATGAATATAGCAGTAGAGTAGTGTTATTAGATGAGATTTATAATTAGTTTAATGTAATTTTTTATTATAAATATTAGCTTAATGTTTACGTAAGTATGGCTGTTGAGTGTCCACGTACTGGCTGACTTAAAATAAGTAATAATAATAAACTTTACATGTTTATTATTGTGTATTAATCTACAAAATTTAGTATGTCAAATCCAATTTCATTTTTAATTGAAGTTTCAAAACGTGTGTTGTAACCTAACCTAACCTAACAAACGCCAGATAAGTGTCTTACATCAAATGTGTATTTATTATTTTATATTAATTAATGTTGTTCTAAAAGTAATGTGACTTAACGCAAAAAAAATCATTTTAATATTTATATTTATGAATATCATCTATATTAAAAATGAGACCAATGGACCCGTATTACCTGGGTTTATACCCACGAATTATACATTAAAAACCTTCCTATTCGTTAGCGAAAACCGGTAAAAAATCTGTTCAGTGGTTATTTACAAATAACACTACAAAAGTGCCACACGCCGATTTTCTTGAAATTTTTTATTTTGGCTAATAAGTCGTTTTAAGGGTAGGAAGTTTAACTCCATTTAGCACAATGCTAACTAACGCTACTTATGAGTGTCATTTTCTTACAGTTTTTACGACATTTCTCTATCATAATTTCATTATCTGTGTATTTTTGTGATCGCAAATGACGATTTTGATATTAGTTTAAGGAGAATGGCAAATACGAAATGGTGGATAAAATTATAAAAAATAGATATTATTTGAAAATTTTGAAAAATAGATAAAATTACAGTTTCATTAATGAAATTGAAAAGCCTTTATTACGAAAATAACCTAAACTTAAAATTGAGTTAAATCATTTTGAAGCTAGACTCTTTAGGCTTTCAAATGACCCCAAGTTCATTATAATTGTTTAATTAGAACACATGCTATAGCGAGTCGAACAAACGTTAAAAATCGACGAAATCTTCATATCTTACGAGGGTAAAACGATCACCACCTCTAACCAGTGAACATTTAAAATTTTCTAATTACAGTTTTTGCTAACTAATACGTATAATAACAACTGACTAAACTTTCATCAAAATTAAAAATGGTGCAACATCTTTCTGAATGTAAATCACCAACTCTTATGAATCCTAACAGTTTTATAAACGGAATGTAGCCTGACTCCCGGTCTAATGTTTATTTTAATACATAATTACGATTTTGGTAACAGTTATATTAATTTAGAAGGTAGAATCTGGGCAAATATCGGTGGGCAAACTGTATAATTGGAAACATTAAAAAGATCTAATAATCTTGTTTTTATAATGGTCATTTTTTTTTATTTCGTGAAATGCTTATTGTTTCCATCATCTGAAAGAAGGGTGTTAAGAAGTTTGCCCACCGCTATTTGCTCAGATTTTGCTATTTGGGTGCGTCATATTGAATTCTTCATCCACCACTTCTAAATTGATATAACTGCTACCAAAATCGTAATTATGTATTTAATAAACTTCGCAACTGATGTTAAATAAAGTTTTTGAAACTTCTGTGATATTATCCACCATTTTGTATTTGCCATTCTCGTAAAACTAATGTCAAAATCGTCATTTGCGATCTCAAAAACACGCAGACAATGAAATTATGATAGAGAAATATCGTAAAAACTGTAAGAGAAAGACAATCATAAGTAGCGTTGGTTATAATAAATTAATACCTAATTATTTAAATTTCCGATATTAAGTTACATTACTTTTGAATATTTTATTGTGGATGCTTCCATAGAAGAGAGGCTAACGAAAATCATTTAGTGTACCCTTAGCATCTATAGATCTACACGAAAAAAAATAAAAACCTAAATAATTACAGTTTTTCTCTGTACATTATTATTAAGCGACAACCTATCATTATAAAATATGTTTTTACAGTCTGAAACTGTAATAATACCTGTAATGTTTGCAGTTTATCCATCAATTTATATTGAGTATCTGCAAATATTATTACAATTTCACTTAAGATTGCATAAAGCAAAATTAACCACGATTAGTTAATCAGTTGTTTTAAACCCATTTAATTCTTAAATTAATCTCAATTTGTAGATGAACAATTTACTAAATACATTAGAAACCGGTTATAACGACATCGGTTATACATAACGACTCAAAATAAGAGTCCCGGATGAAACTCATATAATTTACTTTTATAAAATAACGATTTTGCTCACAACGAAATACCGCATTGAACGACTTTCTGTTTACAATATTTTCGGATAATTTTATCGGTTTAACGACGGACCGTATTTCGTTTCCATTTTTTTTAAAATATGTACAATAAAAAATATTGTTTGACATAATAATACATCATGGATTGTAAAGGTTAAGTTTAATTCTAATAAACAGAAAACAGATGTGGATTTCAAATATTCTTATACGTTACATGATTGGTGGAGAGTTATTAATACTCAACCAATCGATTTTTCGTCTGTCCGTCCGTCCGTCCGTCTGCCTTCCACCACGAGATCTCGGCCCCCTGACCACCTAGAGACCTCGGGTTTCCACTAAATGGTTGGACTGTGGTTCTTGTTTAGCCCATTTCAGGAATTTTTGCGGTCATGACCCCTCACCCACAAAATTTTTCATATACGGCTTCATGTACCTCGTAGGATTCGGGATCGATTCACGAATCTATTGGTAATGGTATTTTTCCGGTCAAGACCCCCCCCCCTCCCCACTCAAAATTTTTCATATAAGATATGGCTTCATGCACCTCGTTGGACTCGGGATTGATTCACGAATCGATTGACACTGGTATTTTTTTGGTCCAAATGGGTTGCGCGGCAATACCCACGTGTGGGTTTTGATAATTTTTTTACTATATAAAATGTATCATCACCGTGATTGTTTTTTTTATAATTGACGTAATAAGTAGTGCTTTTTTAGCCAGGGCTTCGAACCGGAACTGAACCGTAAACCGGAAAAAATCCGTTGTTTTTGCCGGAACGAAAAAAATAACGATTCGAAGCCATTTAAAACAACTGAATAACTAATCATGATTAATTTTGCTTTATGCAACCCAAACTCAAATTAAAAAAAAATGTTATAATGATACGTTGTCATTTACTTTTCGGAATGTACAGGGAAAAAGCTCTGTTATTATTTATTAGTTTTTTTTCGTGTAGAATTACATTCCTCATAGAATTTTACCTAATAATTCTTTAGTATTTACTAGTTAATTTCGTTCCCCTCTCTCTCGTATATAAATATCGACTATTTCCTACTACTTGTATTACAATTATTGTACAATAGTTAATATGACTCTTTTCTATATTTTCCACTTTCACAGAGCTGTTATATAATAATTGGCTTATGTTCGTTAAATGTTTTTTTTTTTTTTAATAAAAATATTTTCTATTACCGTTCTTGATCTAGAGCAGAGGTTCTTAAACTGGGGTTAGGGAACCCCCAGGGTCCATTTGGCATAAACTAAAGTGTTTTACATTTCTATTTATTAGTCATTAATTAGTATCTAATGAATTCTGTTAGGAAGGAGGGGTGCCCTGAAAAACATTTGTTCAAAAAAGGGTCCTTAGACGACGTTAACTTAAGAACCGCTGATCATGAGTTTCTAGAGCTTGTAAATGTAATGAATTTTATTAATAACAATTTCACCAACATTACATATGATCTCAGTGGCGTATCCAGAAAAAATCGGCAGGGGGGGGGGGGGGGGGTAATTTTGTTTTGTAAATTTTTCATGATTCTATGTTTTACAATTATTAAATTAATAAATATATATTAAACAATTCTGGGGGAGGGGGTCTAACTTCTACCCTTCTCCCAAGGGAGCGCCACTGTATGTTATATTTCGTCGTATTCAGGTTGGTGGAATTTTTTGTTCGTTTTTTTTTAAATGACACAGGTGTGTAAATGTCAATGTATGTTAAATTTAGTAAAAAAAAATACCCCCCCCCCCCAACAAAAAAATGCAGGTAAATTAGGGTACAGTTGAATTAGGACAGTTTTTAGTGTTTTGTATCTGAAAATGAAGAAATAGAATCTTTATAAGTTATAACTATATTGTCCGTTTGTCTATCTATCCATCAAGACCTCTTTTCTCAAAAACGGTTAGAGGTATCAATTTGATATTAGTAAGAAATATTAAGGTTTACAACCTCATAGTCCTGTAAAAAATTCAAGTTTCGAACTCAATGCAATAAAAAGTTACGGCCTTTTAAATGCGTCTAGGACAAAAAGCAGAATCCCGAAAGGCAGATATGGACAAAAAGCATACAAAACATTTATAAAATTAATAATATCTTTGAGGGGTGAGGGGCTTATACATAACCCCCTACCTTCTCAAAAAATTATATCGTTAAAGTAAATTAAATAATATAATATTATATTTAGGAGGGTGGGCATATTGCATAAGCCCTCCCCCCTTAAATATATTATTAATTTACATACAAATATGGTCTGCCTGTTGTCCTTGTCTGCCTTTTTTCCGATATAGATACAGTCTTTAAAAATGAATTTTTATACTGACTAACTGACATGACCTAGAAGCTTGAAATTTGGCACACAGGAAGATCTCATAGCACAAGTAAAGAAAAAAATCAAAAAATCATTAATTTTTTATAATTATGTGACAAACTTAATTTAGCGATTTCTTTGATAAAACGTCTACGTAAAGACACCTTTGGAATTGAGTACATTGTCTACACGTAACTGACGGTACGGAACACTCAGGGCGCGTGCCTTACTCGTACTTGACTTTGATTGTAAATAACTAAAGAAAAACTGACAATTTTTTGTCGTACAGTGTGTTAAGTAAGAGCGTGTACGGCATTACTCGCAGTCGGTAAGTTATACAAACTTAATTATTTTTTCATCAGGTTCAAGGAACCTTCGACTATTGTGCTTTGATGAAAAAATTTCAGTTCTTGTCGATATTTTGTCAGAGAAACACAGAAACCGCGATGTGAGTGACGTGTACGCGAAACGTTTCGAAGCCGTGTTTTTTTGCACGCACCCAAAATGGCCAAAAATGTCTTATGCAGTAGCGACCAAGTACATTTAAAAGTCGAAGGCATTTGTTTAGAAGTGGGTGAATTGATTTAAATAGTCGAAAAATGTCGATGAGTTTCCAGATTGTGCTTGACCAAAAAGGAGGAAAAACTGATCGTGACATTGTCTTCAAAAGATCGATATAGACTGAAATTTTTTCATCAAAGCGCAATAGGCGGGGGTTCCCTGAATCTGATTAAAAAAGATTTAAGTTTGTATAACCTACCGACTGTTTCAAATATTTCAAAAGTACTCTCTAAATATTTCAGACAAATCGGTCCATTATTTATGGAGATATACATATATCTTTGAACAGAGCCATCTCTAATGTATTCAAGTAGGCAGGTAGCGGCAACTGTGCGCTTTTTCTCGAAACCATGTTTTCGAAGTCGGTGATCACTGTAACATGAGAACGGCTTTGCTGATCGGTTTGAAATTTTTCTGACTTATTCTATACATAATTGTCCTCCGGATGGACGAATGATTTTTATTTTGGACGGTTATTTTTGTTTTTATAGCCGAAAATGCGAGTGAAATTTTAGCCAAATAAAGTAATTTGACTTTCAACATCTGCCATTTTCTGAAAATGATTTTTTTCTCAAATCCCTTCGTACATCCGGAGCATTGTGTCGTTAACTAATGATCCCTTTTGTTTTTTTCTTATTTCTGATGATCCAGTGACGAACAGCAGTGATTACGGCATACACTTTTTTGAACCCCTCCCAAATTTGCTGTATCTCACTTATTTTTTAATATTTTGCCATAAAAAATTACAACATTTTCTGTAAATACATATCTTTCATATGGAAAAACATTTTTTATTAATTGTTTTAATGCGTGGCAAAAAAAAATCTAAAAAAGAGCTTTTTCTGGAAGCCACAACAGGGTCTGTCCCCTTATCACACTGTAGTATCTATGGGAGTTTTTAATAAGCAAATCATGGACTACAACATACTTGAGCCTCAACCAATTTGTCTGTACTGTACCCTAACTTACATTGATTTTTTTTCGATATCCTTTACTTCAAATAAATAATAATTTTAACATACATATTTGTCTTGTTCGATGAATGTCTGTACGATATATGTGTCTTAAAGCACATTTGATATATTATATTATAGCAAGAGTGCAATAAGTTGGTTGTTTAACAGAACAACTGTGTCTGAATGTAATTGGTAAAACATTGTTATTGTCTCGTATGACAGGAAGGGTTTACATTAGCAGTGATGCATATCGGTGCTCCAGCTTGCGGTATGAACGCAGCAGTCAGATCATTCGTAAGGAACTGTATCTATCGTGGAGATACCGTACTGGGTATTCATGATGGTGTCGAAGGTCTTATCTCAGGGAATATTAAGAATATGGGTATGTACTTATGTATATGTAGATAATTTTTTATTCTGTGTAGTCGAGTCAATGAAAGTTTTTTACTTCGGAACCCTCAGATTTTGATGATCTTTTTTTTAAATGTTCGTTATACCATACTATTTTTGAAATCAGAATCATTTCAACCGTCGTCGGACTCAAAAAAGTATTTTTTTGCACAAAAAAATGTATATTTTTCATGATGAAAAGAACAAATTCATTTAAAATTCAGGTAATGATTTTGTGGAAAAACGCTCGGACCCATCGATTAGTATTTTTAGTTGCGGATTTTTTGACATAAGAAAATTGTATACAGGGTGTCTCAATAAGAACATACGCAGTCATAATTGATTTTTTTGAATGGTACATTCTATATATTATACCTTTTTTTAATTATACGATAAATCCTGAACACTTTTTGTAGAGCATACCATAACTCTAAAATCAGTGGTTTTTGGAATAATTTTATTATTAAAGTTCATTAATTTTTTATTTATTTATCACATTTCAAACGTCATTATTCCAAACACTGGTGATTTTAGAGCTGTGGTATGTTGTTCAAAAAGTGTTCAGAATTTATCGTACAATTCAAAAATGGCATAATATACAGAATATTTCATTAAATAAATCAATGATGACTGCATATATTCATCTTGAGACAAATTTCAAACGTCATTATTCCATAAACCGCTGATCTTAGAGATATAGTATGCTCTGCAAAAAGTGTTCAGAATTTATCGTATAATTCAAAAATGGTGTAATATACAGGGTGTCCCATTTAAAAAAATCAATTATGACTGCGTATGTTCTTCTTGAGACACATGTCAAAAAATCCGCAACTAAAAATACTAATCGACGGGTCCGAGCGTTTTTCCACAAAATCATTACCTACCTGAATTTTAAACGAATATGTTCCTTTCATCATGAACGCAATGTATACATTTTTTTTCGATGATAGTTGATCAAGTGTTTTTTTTCTTTCAAAATAAATATGTGTTTAAGATTTTTTGTACCTTATTTATAAAGACTATTGTCCGGTATTATAAAGAGACTAACAAATTTGCAAGCTAACTAGCACTCATAAATGAGGTTATTAAATTTGCTACGGAATTTAGAGCAGTGATATTTCACTACAGTATTGTAACAGTTGGTGCAGACTCTGACCGTATAAAATAATTTTCATAATATCACCACTGTTTTAATACCGTTGTTAGTGTTTACATACAACGCGTGCGCGAAACTTGTCAAAGTCTTCATGAAACTCCAAGAGAACTGTCATATAAGTTTGATATCTCGTTTGAGAGTGCTAGCAAGCTTGCAAATTTGCTAGCCCCTTTATAATACCGAACATATCGTCGCTTATTTAACAACACCGCTCAAGTCATTTTGACCAACTTTACAGGACAGCAAAAAAACAGTGTATGTTTTATATAGGCTACCGGCTTGCGCGCTGTCACTATTTTTTTTATTTCTGGTCTCTTATTGGCCGAAACGTCTAGAATGTGATTGGTAGATCGACGCGCAATGAGTAGCTCTATCCAATGACATTCAAATGTAAAAACCGCTAATTTTTGACTTGAACGGTGTTGTTAGATAAGCGACGATATATCTTCCTAATAATTTTTCCGTATACAAATTTTTTTTATTGTATAAATGCACTGGGCTATATGTAACGAAATTATGTTTTCAGGATGGTCTGATGTGACCGGTTGGGTCGCCCAAGGCGGCGCGAATCTCGGTACGAAACGTACCCTACCCGGTAAGTATTTGAAAGAGTGCGCGGCACGTATC
Organism: Sialis lutaria; assembly: GCA_949319165.1. NCBI lineage: Eukaryota > Metazoa > Arthropoda > Insecta > Megaloptera > Sialidae > Sialis > Sialis lutaria. The sequence continues at coordinate 25,377,220 of OX439239.1, read as the reverse complement.
AAGGAACAAAAGATCCAGGCGCTTCTTATTATCGGCGGTTTCGAAGCCTACCAAGCCGGCTTGCAGTTGGTTGAAGCAAGAGTTATACACCGGGATCTCTGTATTCCGATCGTTGTGGTTAGTATTATAAACACAGCGTCACAAAAAAATATGTGTCGTGAACAAGAAACTATAATGAGTATGTTCCGATATACACTGTGAGCACTAGCCTGTGGTCCCATAACGTCATTGATGGCCGCCATCTTTGTACTGCAAGTACTGGCCGCTGCAACCTAGAGAAAAAAATGCATGTGAATACTGACGTTTTATGATGCGTGATAATATGTTATGACGTCACATGACATATGGACGTTTCAGAAACATGATAATATATTTTAATCAATTGCTTGTAAAAGTTACGAGGTATTTTCAGAACTCTCTCAACTACTACAACTTAAAAAGGAGGCAGCTTTCCTAAATATTTATCGCAGCTATGTTTTTTCTTGTTTTTAATCCGAAAAAATTTTATTATTCGAAAAAAATAGAATTTTCATCAAAATTCGATATATTTGAGGTTATGTACGATAAAAAAATAGAGCCAATTTGATAAAACGGCCTTCGGATTTGTAATCAGCGGATCAAAATCCATAGGATATGTGAAGTCTAGTTTCTTGTTCACGATACTTTTTTGTGGCGTTGTGTTATTGATTGACGAATTCAAAGAAACAGTGTTAATAATTGACCGTTTGTGTTTAGGTACCGAGCACAATCAGTAACAACGTACCCGGAACTGAGTTCAGCTTGGGTTGTGACACGGCTCTGAACGAAATCACCGAGATTTGCGATAGGATCCGTCAGTCGGCTCAAGGAACTAAAAGGCGTGTCTTCGTTATTGAAACAATGGGTGGATATTGCGGATACTTAGCGACCCTTGCCGGACTTGCAGGTAAATATAAATAAATAAATAAAACATATACCATGGCTTCCTTGTGCTAAGTTGATCAATCACACCGAGTTTCATCAAAATCGGTTCGGTGGTTCATGACTTATGCGTGTGATAAATACTTAGAGGAACGAGCGAACAGAAAGATACGGAACGAAAGTGTTTATCACATTGTTGTCTTTCTGTCTGTCTGTTTGCCAAGGATTTTTTCTAAGGAGCGGCTAGAGGTATCAAATTGACATTTATATCAAATATTAAATTATACAACCTCATAGTCCTGTAAAAAATTAATAGTATATTATACCACGAGCTATTATGATAGCTATTATTACCGAGGAATAATTTTCGAACCGAGCCGCGTAGCGGCGAGGGAGAAAAAAAATTCCGAGGTTATAATAGCCATTATTGCGAGTAGTATACTGTACTTTATCTACGACTATTTTATTTACTTTCATAAACACAACTGAATACAAGGAATGCAAGCTTCAATACAAAAATTTTCTAATCTCAAATTAATAAAAATTAAAATAATACCATGGAAACAAAATACAAACTCTGTTATTATAAATTATGCATTTTGATTTTTCCAGTAGCTGCAGCTTGTAGTACAATTTCGGGAGGTGTACAAGTAATAGACTCTTCATTTTTATCTATCTCAATACAAATACACAAACACTAGGTGTTTTATTTGACAGTCGCAAATAAATTTTTTAGACTTTAGAATTTGTGTATTTTGTTTCCATGGTATTATTTAATTTGAGAAATTTTGTGATTGGTGCATTTAGAGGGAATAATGACCATTATTCCCTCTGATGCACCAATCAGAAAAGTTCTTTTTTCATTATTCCCTCTGAGAGATATAAGTCGTGGATAAAGTTTCTAATTCAATGCAATAAAAAGATACGACCTTTCAAAGCATATTTTGATACTGGTAGACTGACTCACCTATAGGGTTGAACTAGAATCTTAAAAAGACTCCGCAACTTTCCTTATGGAAACTCGGTCTCGGTCCAATGTTACGAAACTCTGCTGAATGATATTCCTCAATGTGTAGATCAAAAAAGCCAATGGGACCTAGATCTGAAAAACGACTGTTCTGAAGTTATAGCCTTCTGAAGATATCGAAACCACGTGCTTGATGAACAAAAAGTCCACTGATTCACGGGCATGGAAACAAATTTATTATAAAGTGACTAAGCCACTTTTTTAGATGTATTTTCGTGCGCTGACTGCGAATCCGAGGTCAAAATAGATTAATCATCCTTCAGTCTTCAGAAAATCTCTAAACCACCTTAAGAAATCTGAAGAATGGCGATATCGGTACGTACTGCTTGTGCGAGATATGGCATAAGGTGATTCAGCGATTTTCTGAAGATTAAGGGATACTGCAGCCATTCTGGTGTCGGATAAATGTTCGGCATGCATCAAAACATGAGATGTCTTATGTCGCTCAAGCAGTACGTACCGATATTGCCATTCTTCAGATTTTTTAAGGTGGCTCAGCGATTTTCTGAAGACTGAAAGATGATGCATCTATTTTGACCACAAATTCGCTTTCAACGCACGAAAATGCATTTAAAAAAGTAGCTCGGTCACTTTATAATGTAATTTTTTTCCATGCCCGTGAATCAGTGGATTTTTTGTTTATCGAGTACCTACGTGGATTCGATAACTTCAGAAGGCTGTAGCTTCTGAACAGTAGTTTTGTCAGACCTAGGTCCTACTGACTGTTTTGATCTACACATTGAGGACTATCATTCAGTAGAGTTTCGTAATATTTGACCGAGACCGGTTTTCCATAAGGAGAGTTGCAAGGTCTTTTATTTCGAACGCAGCGGAAGAAAACTGCCAGTTTAACCCTTAATACTCGCGCTGGTGTATTTTGTACACCAGTAACGTATTTTCTGCGATTACTAAATGTATAAATTTTTGTGGGGCTGTCAGTCTATAGTGGGGCTAGTCAGTCTAGAGTGTGATAGGAATCCGGCAGTCAAAATTTGAGGATTGTAGCAGTATGTATTAATTTTTTAATTACTAAATGTAGGTGGTATTTACGCACAAACAGCAGCCTCTTAAGCGAAGAACCGCGTTTTTGAAGACATTAGTGATGCTGCTAATGGAAGACATTTTGTCAAAAGAGCAAAATTAAAAAAATTACCAACAAAAATCAAATTTTTGTTGTCCGATTTATTGCAAGATGATTATTGAACAGTTTTGTGTATTTTTTTAGATCTACTTTGGTTGGTTTTTCATACTTCTCCTTAATTTTTAGTTGTGTAAATTTTAAGAAAATCTTAGTTTCTCAAAAATAAATAGTACATAATATGAATTGGGCAAAAAAATGAATATAATACCTTCTAAATTTCCAAAAACTAGCTTTTTTATGTGGTGTATAAAATACACCGCGCGAGTAACTTCGTTACAGTACATCACGTGAGTAAGTAAGGGTTAATGTATATTTATTGAATTACAGGTGGTGCCGATGCAGCCTACATTTACGAAGAGAAGTTCTCAATCAAAGATCTGCAACAAGACGTTTACCACATGGCGAGTAAAATGGCAGACGGTGTCCAACGCGGTCTGATCTTACGTAACGAGAATGCTAGCGAGAACTACAACACTGATTTCATTTACCGTTTGTACAGCGAGGAAGGTAAAGGTCTGTTCAGTGCACGTATGAACGTGCTGGGTCACATGCAGCAAGGAGGTTGCCCGACACCGTTTGACAGGAATATGGGTACGTGTCGATGGTCCGAATGGCATGTGTGTGCTTATTTTAAACGTGTTGTTGTTTTACAGGTACTAAGTTGGCTGCTAAGGCAGCAGAGTGGATGATTGATGTACTGAAGCGCGTTGGAAATGGGGTTGCCGATACAGATGATACAGCTGTACTTATGGGTGTTATAAAGAGGCAGTATACGTTCACGCCTCTTGCAGAGTTGGAGAAAGACACAAACTTTGAGTGAGTCGTGTTTTAGAAATCGTTATTTTGCCGTTCAAAAATTAACAAAATATTAAAAAAAACGTAAATAATCTTCGTAGTTATATCAGATTAAAAAAAAGACTTTTGTTGTACTTTTCCTCAAAAAAGTTGATGGAGTAAAAATATTGTGAACATCTATAGCAAAACTATTTAACACTTCCCGAGGCTATAGAATTTTTCGTTAAGTATTTGTAACTTTGTGCCCATGGAGGTTATTAGTTGGAAGAGTATACAAGAAATAACTTACTAAGGTTTCGAAAAAATTGATCGAAAGCCACTTTCCGTAAGAAAAATGTGCAGTCCTATAACTTCCACCCATTTTTTATGTAATTATAGGATTTTAAAGCAAGATTTTTTTTAATTTTGTTAGGGTGCATGCATAATTTTTTTAGACGTAATCTACTGATGTAGTTAGAAAATGTGCAATTTTAACTTCAAAATCCTTTTTTTAGGGTTCCGTAGAAAACTAGGAACCCTTATAGTTCCGTCCGTCGTAAAAATTTTGACATAATAAGATGAAATTTGGTATACGGTCGTAGATTGATGCCCCGAAAACAGAAATGATAAGATTTTTGAAAAATATATTTTTGTTATTAGTACTTTCACTGAAAATTATAACGAACATTGTCAAAAATATTTTGAACCCCCCTTTCATAGATTGAAAAGTGAACTCACATTTTTTCCCACTTACCCCATTGAGTGGGGTGTCATTTGATAGGTATCATAAAATGCAATAATAAAAGTCAAATGATTTTTTGGTTTTAACCCTTCAGTCATGACAATTTTGATAATTTTGAGAATATAAATCGTAGTGAGAATGACTACGGAACCTTTTCATATGCGTTCCCAACACGCACTTGTCCGTTTTATTTTTATTTTAGTTCAGATTTATTTTTCTAATAGCTTTTTGAAGTTAAGAGAAAATCAATGATTTTTAAATCACCCTACAAAAAAAATATAAAAAAGCATTTCGTAGCTGACACTAAACAATTATTGTATAAAAAATAATTTCACCATGTATACAAATTTTACAAAAACAATTTTGCTTACTTTATAATCCTTTAACTAAAAAAATAAGTAAATATTAAAAATAGAGATGCCAATCCTTAAGACGATATTTTATTTATTTATGTATGGGCATATTTGCAATAATTAGAGAGCTTGGAATAACGCCATGACATTGCAAACAAATCATCAATTTTCACCCACTTTTAACTGTTTTATTGATTTGAAACTTTGTTGTTATGCCATTCTGACGACAATACAATAATATGGTACCATTGAGCTTTTACCATATAATAATAGAGATGGTCATAGGGACTCCTCAATGACTAACAATAAACCCAAACATTGATTTTTCTCCTAAATTATTTCGACAAGTTACTAACGCAAGTTTTTGTTATTATTACAGTCAACGTATTCCAAAGAACCAATGGTGGTTGAAACTACGTCCTTTGTTGCGTATCTTAGCCAAGCACGATTCAGCATTCGAAGAGGAAGGTCTTTACATAACTGTCGAAGACCAAACGGCGACAGAAGTGGCAAGTATTTAGACTTTAGTCCAGCTCTGGCGCTACAACACATGCTATGTAGTTTTTAGTCTTGCACTCGGATTAATATTAGAAGAATTGCACATCGCCATTTTCAACTCATAATATATTATTAACTGTTTTATTATTTTACCAAAGATATTATTATTTATTATTAAATATATTTATACATTGTATGTAAATTATATAGGATTTGATTTGAAGGAAACATATTCAATATATTTATTTCAATGTATTGTTGTTATATGTTGAGATATATGACTTTTTGTAATATTTATATCATAATCTAAATTATATTTGTAAATATCGAAATGGAAATAGCAACAACACATTTTTCATTACCATTGTATAAGTTTTTTTTGTATAATAAGCACATATATTAGAATTTCTATAATAATTGTTAAAATTGTAATCGAAGATATATAGGGCAAACTAACATTTGTAAATAGCACCGACGGAGATTTAAGAATTTTATGATGGGCATTTCAAGCCATTTTAGGTTTTAAAACTGGTCTTACTCATTATTATTAAGGTCTGGCCGGGTTTTAAGTTTCAAGTTGCAATCCCGATTGTGCATATGGCAAACTAGATTTTTTGTAATAATTATTTTCCGCTGCTCCCCACGAAAAGATCGTTACTAGCAATATTATAGAGTAGACAATTATCAACATGTTGTGTATCAAATATTTTTAGATAGGATGAATAGTTTCGGAGATGCGGTCGCTATAAACGGTCGAGCGTTAACAGGCCAGCATATTATCGGCTGTATTTCAGAAACTATTTAACCTACAAATAAATATTTCAGACAAAATGTGTTGAGAATCATCTCTTCTATAATAATGCTAGTAACTATTTAAGTCGTAGGACCGATCGGAAAGGAGTTCTTTAAGAAAAACTCGTTTTGTCGACCGCATTGTTTATAATCACTAAAAATGTATAGAAGTTCTAATGGAATGATGTAATCTCATTGACATATTTTGTACAGCAATTGTTTATAAATGTTTCTTCTGCAAGTTTGTTAATGTTTCTCTTCGCAGTAAAAATATTGAATATGTATTAAATTAAACGATATTTAAAAAAAATAATGAATCTCTGATTAAATGCTTATTAAAAAAAATCATTGAAAAAAATTATTTACAAAGTGTACGAAGTAATTCTCTGCCCATTTTCCGACGAATGTATTGTTATTTATAAAAAAAAAATAAGAGATCGCTAAAATTGAAGTTTTCTTCCTAAAGAATCATTTTTTTTATCAAGTGTCTTCCAATAAAAGTGGACATATCATTTCATGCGCGTTCTTTTTGATAGCTGGAATGATTTAATTCAGGAAAATCAAGAATTAACTTGTACATTTGATCGTAAGGGGTCGTAAATAAAATACGTACGCAAAAAGGGGTGAGGGAGGTGAGAAATTGCCTAGTCTGGGGAGGGGGCGAACAAAGATGATGTTAAACGACATTTGAAATACTTATGTATATCATTTTATTTTTATTTTTCAGTCTTGAAATAAAGGACGTTATTTTTAATGATCAATTTTTTGTATTCAATTATTTATAATTGAGACAAAATAATTGAGTCAGCGTGACGTATTTTGTGGATGTCCCCTAAACTGTAAACCTTATTTTAATGTATTTGTAGATGTGCAATCTTCGTAAAATATAATCCAACTTTCTGTCGTTCAAAACTCGAAAATTATTTAAAGATATAGAATAATTTATTTTATTTATTAACATTGAATCGTTTGGTTAATTAACAGTATTATTATTTATCTATTGGAAATCTGAAACCAAAGAAATACGAGAAATTATGTTTTTACGTTTTTTGCTGTATGTTAAAATTTAAAATCAGTTTTTTTGGGTTTTATTCAATGGGATTACGTTTATTGCGATACGCTATTGTTGAGACCATTTAACGTAGTTTTAATCACTGACTTTTAAAGCTACATGTCGCATATTCGGTTTCAGTTTTCAGTATAACGTGGTGTATATACAGGCTGACCCATTTTAAGTGCACACTTCTGATAACTTTTTATGGTGAAATGTTATCAAAATACTTTTCAGATAAAAGTTGCTCGGTTTGGAGGGGGACATAGACGTACGAGGATGATTTTTTTAGGTGGTGTCATATAAAGGTCAACATCATTTTTTTTTTTAAATAGGAACTTATAGTTTTTATTTAGTTATTTTATTTAACGTGAAAAAACACGAATCTTTCATTGAAAACTTTTTTTAACAACTTAATCTTTCCAAGATATCTAAGAAAATAATTCGAATTTTTGAAGATTCACTTCAGGTTTAGAAAACAAGTACAAAATACAAAAAAAATGTTTATTTTGGTCTAATAAAACTTAAAGAATTATTCTAAAAAATTTTTAACATTTGTTTTTTTTTCCTTAAATAAAATAAATTGAAAAAGTTTTAAAATAATACTTCAAATCTTATTAGATCAATCTAAACATTTTTTATATTTTAACTTTTTCTCTAAAGTTGATGGTTTCTTAGTAAAAAAATGAAAGCGTCAGTCGAAAACTAACAGCGTTAGAAGTGAAACTTTTTTTTATTACGGAATGCAAAAACTATCAAAGAGGAAATAGACAGAAAATTTACTCACAACCAAAACAGAAATTATTTGTAATATAAATTAAACACCACAAAATAAGACAAACACTACAGTATAGTTGCCTATAATTATACCCAAACCTAACAGAAATCGAGGTTACAGAAATCGACCTAACAGATTGATTTGCGAGTTCACTCCCTATATAAAATGTTGTATTGTCCCATTAAAAGTTTCACTTCAAAAATATTGAAAGTTCAAAATCTCGAATTATTTTGTTAAATATCATGGAAAGGTTAAGTTGTTATAAAAAAGTTTTCAATTGAAGATTCGTGTTTTTCACGTAACTTAAAATTACTTTATAAAAACTATAGGTTCCTTTAAAAAAATGATGTTGACCTTCATATCAGCTTGAAAACACTACCTAAAAAAATGTATCCTCGTACGTCTTTGCCCCCCTCCAAACCGTACATTTTTTTGATAACATTTCACCATATAAAGGTTATCAGAGGTGTGTACTTAAAATAGTTCATTCCATATACGTTTTCGAGTATTGAACTCTTGTGATAGTTATTTAATTGTTATTCTTTTTTGTTGGGCGATATCACATTATAATACGTTTTATTTGTTTATTATGTATTTAAAATACGCGGCACTTATTTATGTGTGTATATAATATACGTTATTTGATTTGTTATTTATTGTTGGTGCTATTAAAACTTGGCAAATAGTACAGCGTTGTAACAAAAACGCTCAATAAACTGGGTGTTGACTCTGGCTAAAGTGCCAGCGTTTTTTTTATCTACACGGTTTAATTAAAGAGCTTAATCACGAACTCAAAAAACGAGGAGGTTCCCAATTTGATAATACAGTAGAAACCGGTTATAACGACCTTGAAAATCGCAAAGAAGTACTCCAGCTTTCGCTCTTAACGTAACCCAGGATCAACAACGTGGATATGGCGAAAATATGAGTGCTTGACTTTCGTGGGTCTCCTTGTCACTCACATCGAAATACCTGACATTATGGTAATAGTAAATTCTCCACAAGAAAGAAACAACCAAGTGCTAACCTGCTGGTAGAAACTAACGATAATTTCAATTTTCGGCCTTACTTCACCTTGAAGATGATTTTTGTGAGACGTAATACTGTTTTTTTCGTGTTCAGTGCATCATAAACAATATGTATGCTAACTGTCGGGCCGAAATAGCAAAATGCGATTTTTAAGGTTAAGGATGCCTTCTGAATCCGTTTTACTATTTTTTTCGTTTTCAGCGCATCAAATTACGTAGGGAAACATAAAATATTTCGTGTCCTTAAAAGTTTAACAATGGTTTACCAAGAAAAAGTCGCTAGCTCTTAGACTAATAAAACTGAGCGTTACATAATGGGTGCGTTTAACGAACGTCAGCGGTTAAGATGAAGACCAAATCGGTTTCGCTAAACGAGCCGCCGCGCAAACGCTTACTTCAAGCTGTTCAGTAAACAGGTCAGCGCAAAAAAAAAACGCTGCGTCGATCAACTTTTAGCTGGCTATCACGTGACCCTTTCCTTAACTTCAAAACTTGTTCATATTTAGACAAGTTTAAACTTCAAATGTAAATTGTTATAAAAAATTCACTTGTACACCCATACCTCGCTATACGGCCGCTCTTTATACGGCATTTCGCTACAACGGTCCTCTTCAATTAAGGCACGTTTTCGATTTACGGCCTAAAATGTTTCGCTATAACGGCAAAAAAAACTTTTTTTCGATGTCGATATATCTACATGTTGCCAATCTTGCGCAAAGAATAATTGATTCCTTATACGGCTTTTCGCTTTGCGGCCAAGTTTCGTGGAACGTATCTAGGCCGTAAAGCGAGGTATGGGTGTAATTGAACTAAAATAGTTTTTGTCGAAGAAAATGAATAAACCATTTTTTAAAATGATTTCGTTATTATAAATAACACGATCGTTCGTAAAAATGGTAATATTTATTTTTGTGATACTATTTGTATTAATTAATTATTTATAAATGCACAATAAATGCCCCTGTGGCGTCCTCTTACCGTAGGGGAGAGCAGGTAGGCTTCGTACACAGGGAGCATTCGTACAGTGATGATATCTATGCTGTCTAATACATTTACATGTTGGCGTTTGAATGGGTGACTCCCATCATACGCAACGGGTACCTGCGGGGCGGGCCGATAGTACGGCCACTGGCTTCGATGGAGGAAGTCGATATATATTTTCGCTCTGCTTAAGTATTTTTTGTTTTCATCTTTGAACACGCTTGGCTGGTATAAGTTGTGCTCGAATTATAAAAGTGATTTATTATAGTTTATGCCTTAAAATCTTGGTTTAATATTTAAATAGTCATTTTAGTGTAACTATAACGGTAATTTTTATTCCAAATTAATTTGTTGATTTCTCGGGTTGGGGTACCTTCGTACAGTAATGAGTGGGGTTGATTCATATTGTACCAGAACTCCATTACCAATTTTTTCAGATTTTTTGAGCTAGTAGTTACCGAGCTAGAGGGGGAGATGCAGGAAAAATTTTTGCTTGGAGCCTCCTGCAGGCGCCATTTTTGATTAAAAAAAATAAAAAGTTTTATATATTTATGTTTAAGCAATTATAAGTACTTTAAAATACAATAATTGTTAGTTTACTACATGAAAGCTGATTCTGTGTTAACTTTGACATCAATAAATGACTTCAATACATTGAATAAATTGCATTTTCTTTGACTATACGGAGGTTCCCGACTATGTACGAAGCTACCCCATGCATGGGGTGCATTCGTACGTTTTTCATTTTTTAGGAAAATTGCCGTAGTTTCCCCATACTGTTTTATATGAAAACAACACTTCACAGTATTAAAGCCAGATATATGGGTAATATAGCGGTATTAAAATAATTTTGTAATAGCTAATAGTTTTTTTTTATAAGGCTCAGAGTAAAACGTGTACGAATCCTACCTGCTTTCCCCTACTTATAGTAACTAACCATTATAATTCAAATAAATCCCATATTTGCCATCACGTGTAACAAATTGAAGTTGGTGGCTTGTTTTGACTGTAAGCGCACGGTTTAGAGAATTTGCAGCAGTTGACTGTCAGCATACTTAGCATAGTTGACTGCTGCCTTTTTAAAATTAATTGTAAAAAAACACGCTTGCTTTTTGTCAAGTATATAGAAATAAAAATTGAGGAGGGGGGAGATATTTATTTGTGGTATCGTCTTGTAAGCTATTATAGATAGTCACTTTTCATTAATATAGGTAGATCGCTTTCTTAATCATCTATAGATAGATTTTTGTGAGATTTTTATGCAGTAAATGTGTGGTAAGAAAATGCGCTTATGTTTGATAATAATAATAATAATATGTTGTATGATTTGCCGACGCCAGAATTTTACTAATTAATTAATGTTCTTATAATTTGCAGGATAAAGACTTTAGTGTGTTTCACTAAGTTGATAGAACATAACGTAAGTCGCTATTTATCAGGGAATATTACATTTTAGTATAACATGTATTTATAGTTAGCGTTTTATTTTTTTTTTTGCTTGTGACCGTTTTAATAAAGTAAAATAGAAAATGACAGGTTTGTTTGCTGATTTTTATTTTTGTATAATAGGCATGATGGAGGTAACAAAGTATCATTGAAATTATGTTAAAAAGATTCTAAAAAATATATTAAAAGTGAGATTAATATAATTTTTGTTAAAATAAAAATGCAAAATACAGCAATCTGCCGCCATGTTAAATTGAACACCAATCAGAGCGAATGACGTCACGTCTTTTATTTTAGACAAATAACAACTTCTCTTATACAAGATTATTAAGTACTAGTGATGTAATGAATATTCGCATTCGCATTCGCGAATATTCGCATATTTTTAAACATTCGTATTCGCATTCGCAGGTAAAGTTGCGAATATAATATGATGTATTAACAAATAAAAATATCTATTTTAATCAGAAGACCGTTTTTTTTAGCTTTTTTTTCAAAAAGTCAATATTCGCATTTGCATTCGCGAATATCGACCAGTCAATATTCGCATTCGCATTCGCAAATATCGACAGCTAATATTCGCAATCGCATTCGCATTCGCGAATGTTTAAAATCATACATTCGTTACATCTCTATTAAGTAGATACCTTATTTAAGAACTTGTATACTTTGGAACTGATTTTTAACACACAAAAGAATTAAATTATTGTCTTATTCTGAATGTTTGATTATTGTTGACAAGGAGTGTGACGTCACAACTCTGAAATGTCACCAGCGTTTTGGCGTCAAATTTATTAGAGTCAATTTTGCGATTAAGCTCTTATTTTCTACAGAAATAAGTATTTTTTTTGGAAATAGGAGACACGTAAGATCATCATAGAATAGTTTTTTTTAAATTAATCATCATGCCTATTGTCTCGAATCCTTTTTTTATTTGCATAATTATCGGGTTGTCTAACGTTTTCGGAAATATTTTTTTTTGGCGCGGTGATTTTTGATTTATATAAAAAAATTGTAAATTTGACGATTTTCCCCCACTTTTTTTAAATCGACTCGTAATAAAAGCTGGGATCTTTATTTTTTAATGGGAATCCCTATTTTTATTGTATAATCGTATTCTTCGTGAAAAAAAATTAATGATTTTTTCAAAATATTTCAAAATTCAAGAATTTTTTGCTCGGAAACTAACAACTTGAGAGAAAAAGTACAAATAAAAAAAAAATTCTTTTGATCTAATAAATATTGAAAAATTATTTTTTGATATTAAATACAAAAAATTAAATACCAAATAATACTATTTTTGTTTGTTTCTTGGTTTTTGAGTAAATACCAGTGGCGTAGTAACGGAGGGGGGGGGGTGACCCCCGCCTCCCCGTAATATATAGTGTTCTAAAGAAATACGTATGTTTTGAGGAAAATCAGTACAAAATACCTTCCAAAAATTATTTTTATATATTTATGATCCCTCCCCGAAAAAATTTCTTACTACGCCCATGGTAAATAATTATTGAAAATCAAAAAATCTGTTAATATTTTTTTTACGAAGAGTACGATTCTGAAACAAAAATTTAGGGGTTCCCATTTATAAAAACCTTAAGATCTCGAAAAAAAAATTTCGATAGCGCCATCTGATGTTCCCCTCTAAACCTATCATCTTTTGACGGAAACATTTTTGTCTATGACATAAAAAATCTAAGATATTTAACTGGGTTAAAATGAGAAATGACCCAAAAGTGAAAACGTTGGTTAAGCAAACCTTTTATTAAAGACATACATACTATAGTTTTGAGTGGCACACCCAAAAGAAGCAGGAGGTTAACCCCCCCTCCCCCCAAATTTGTCAATATGCATTGTTTAATTTAATAATGGTGATACTTAAAAAATAAAAAATATATAAGGTAGTTAAAAAAATCCCCCCCCCCCGAATTTTTTTCTGGGTGCGCCACTGATAGTTTTGTTATGATATAGAAATGAGCATGGTGTTGAAGCTAATGAATATGAAATGAGTTTCATTTAAGGAAGACGAAAAATGAAATAAGAAATTGTAATATTATATTATATATTATTATAAATATAATTATAATTACAAAACTGTATGTGTTGTATATTCTAAGCGTAGCAAAAAATATGGACGTAGTTTTTAATTTAATAAAAATTAGTGAAAATGTACTTATTAAAAAAAAAATTATCGTTCTAACAGATTTTTTTGTTATTGTATTTGTTCTAACGATTTTTGAGTTTTAGATCTTTAAATTATCACGTTGTTTACATAGTATTATACAAATATTTATATTTCACTGTATTCTTTTGTTAAAAAATAAAATTTATTTCTATATTATTTGTTTTTGTGGTTATTGAATTATTCCCAACCCGTTTTTTTTCGAGGTAGAGGTGAGTTTATACCGTTAACTTATGAGGATCTTTTCCTCCTGAATTTTTGTTAAATAAATTACATGATACTGGGCTCTTTTTTCAATGGGGGGAGGGTCACCAGGTCCGATACCCGGTAAGTTTGCTACTGCCCCAAGTGTGTAGCCCAGTCGAATAAGATCTAGAGAGCTGCATGCTGCATTTACAAGGAAAAGTGGTTTCCATGTATCATTATTCTTTTTACAGTCCCTGGCCATATTATTAGACCAAAGCTGAAAATCACATTTTCGCCATATTAACTACAATACACCTTAATTTTTGACAGTTTTCGTTAAATTATGAAATAGCATATATATAATATAATGAGTTTTATTATTATTGTTGTTACAAATCTCAAAAATTGTATAAAATTTTTATCAAAAAATGTTAAAGCATCAACAAAGAACTTACTTTACACGTTTTTGAAGCACTATCACTTTGTTTAATTAAGATTAATAAAGATTTTTTATGTATTGTACAACAATTGAAACGATACACTCTGTTTGACGGTTATTTGATTATTTGACGTTTTCGTGTAAACACTGCTGCCATCTAAGTTTGAAAGTGGTAAGTCTTTCAAAAATGAGATTAAATGTTACCATAAGTATAAAACTACGAGTTCTGTTAAGGAATGGTAACAGTGTTTACAATAAAACAACAAAAATAATATGAAACACTTATTTCTTAGCTTTGGTCTAATAATATGGCCAGGGACTGTAATGAAACTTTAAAAATTAATAATTTATGTAAACCATGCAAACCACTTGACACAACTCAAAAAATACCATTGTCAATCAATTCATGAATCAATCCCGAGTCCAACGAGGTACATGAAGCCATATATGAACTAGCTGCCGGATCCAATTTTACCCGGGGATATAAAATTAAACTATATAACGTATAATGCTGTGGGGTGCGATCCTTTAGGTCCACACAATCAACTTCCCAACATGGTATGACTTACAATACTTGAATACTGATTACTTATTGTTTCCATAATTAATATTACTATGTTATAGTTTGTAAATATATTTTTTTAATATGTATATGAAAAATTTTAATGGAATTTATCAGAAATAAAACTCACCCTTTGTATTATGAATATTAGTTTTCTAATATCCTAATAATGTCAATAATATAATGCACATTTTTAGAAAAACTAATCTGACAGTTTGAATTTTGAATTGTGTTGTTTCCAAGGCAACATGAATTATTAGATGTATTTATTAGTATGAAATTCAAATTTTGATGGTGGTTTTCATCCCTTTAATGGCTGTTTGGACCCATATAAAAAATAAATACTGAAATACACGTTTCATTATTTGTATTGTATAGTATTTATTCTAAGTTCCGACTAAATTCGACCAAGAAAAAAAATAAAAATGAAAAAAACACCCTTTTTACCCCCGTAGGGGTTGAATTTCGAAAAATCCTTTCTTTCAGATCATATTCACGTCAAGACGCTTCGATTAGCACCCCAACGAAGTCAATAGCATTTTTTGTTCGCGAGATTTCGTCCCGGAAAAAAGGACACGTACGTACGTACGTACGTACATACACACACACACACACACACACAGACATTTTTCTGAAAATAGTGTAAATATACTCTAATGCCCTTGAAACATGAAAATATGTTAAAATTTTTGATTTCGATTTTCGGACTAATTACAATAACTTCCTATTGGGAAGTTAAAAATTTTGAGAGGGGAGGGGGTCATGACCGGTAAATTCCTAAAATGAGCTAAACTAGACCCACAGACCTACCATTTAGCGAAAACCCGAGGTCTCTAGGTGGGCAGGGGGCCGAGATCTCACGATGGAATACAGACAGACGGACGGACAATAGAGCATATAAACGTTACCACCTTTAGTGGGTTGCGCTGAATTTGTACACGTATTTTAATAAGTGTCCAAAATGTTTAGGGAGTGAAATTGACTAATGAAAATGAGGATAAAGTGTTTAATTTGTTAATAATTTGTAAAAAAAGGTCTTCAAGCAAACTGTTGACAATTTTGTTTAAGTTTTGTTATAAATTTTTGAATAAAAAATAATAATTGGAGTTACGAATATTTATTTTGCCTGATGTCTACTATATTTACTTTTATAACGCACCACTGACAAGGGGAACCTTTCAGTGGGCCGGTTTGAATTTTCTTCATATTGAAATATGTTGTGAAGGGGGGTCCCCTGATAACACCTATACCCGGTTTTGGGCGCAGACGGGTAATAGTTTAAAAATTATGACCCAAAATATATTTTAATGTTGCATATATACCTATGTGTTAAGTCTATTTATACAAGCGTCTGTTGGCCTAGTGGTAATGATAATTGACCGGTAACCATTATTGTTGCTAGTGGTTATATGGAGAATTATGCCATAAGAATTATTAATAAATAAATGTACTTATAAATTGTTTAAATATTCAATCATTTATAAAATGTTCTTGGTGTAATATGTTTTTATGTATAAAGTGTTTGTACGATAGATACCTTCCAAAATGTTGTCAATAAATAAATAAATAAGTTACTTGAGCATAAATTATATATTTTTTTATTTACAATCCCAGTTTTGAATTGTTTATCAACAAAATTTTAAAAATTAAATTAAATTGCACATTTTGAAAAATAAACATTGAAAATAAATAAATTCATAAGATATTTTACAGGAGAATAATATATTTAAATAATGTCACTGTTTGCAATTAAAAATAAAAATAAAAACGTAAGAGGACTCGAACCACGGGTGCATTGATTACCGGACTATTATCATAACCGCTAGGTCAACAGACGCTTATATAAATAGACTTAACATATAGGTATATATGCAACATTAAAATATATTTTGGGTCATAATTTTTAAACTATTGCCCGTCTGCGCCCAAAACCGGGTATAGGTGTTATCAGGGGACCCCCCTTCACAACATATTTCAATATGAAGAAAATCCAAACCGGCCCACTGAAAGGTTCCCCTTGTGAGCATCAATCCCTGTTTCTTATTGTTAGACCGCGACTGGAACAAATGATAAAGGTAATTTCATCTTCATTATTAGAATATTGTATCTTAATAAATAATTAATTAATAAAAGTAATTAAGTATTTTGACACGCGCTTGATTTTAATACCATTAAAATTGGACAAAAATTGTTTGTGTACAGTGGCGTAGTAAGAAATATTTCGGGATGGGTGGTTAATACTATTGGGGGGGTGGATATATACATAATACATATGTATTGAATTTTGAACTGATTTTTCTCAAAACATATGTTTTTGTTGAACATTGAACATTTCGGGGGTTGTCCTCCGCCCCTGTTACTATGCCACTGTTTCTGTAACAGCGCTTTGAATTTTTAAAATTACTAATTTTGGCTAAAAATCAAATTTTCTTCGTTTAAAACATGATTTTCGAAGGAAATATCTTTATGAATGTGTACAATTTAAGATTTTGTATTTCAAAATTTTGAATTGTAAATCACAGAGCAATTAGTGCGATACCGACACTCGATGTAAGGATATATAGAAAACTGTATCATCATTATGTACGTATAACAAACGCTAGAGGGCAATCTAGTCGCGTCATTATAGTTGTAATAATACCACAAAAAAAAGTTAATTAGAGCCCTTTATATTATTGATGGAATTTGTTGGGGAAGGTGTAAGGAGTAATTTCTCATCAAATGAGTCAATTTTTTTTCATTGGAACATTGTTTATTTTTAAACAATTTGGTCGGAAAATCGTTTTTTCTGATATAGTGGGAAAATTGTGGGTTGTAGAGAAAAGTAAAGCACAGACGAAATATGTGCAATCAAAAGATCTATAATTTGGTGCCTGGTAGATTAAAATCCGATAATTGGTTCAAAAGTTATTGCAAAAAAACCGCTAAAAAACGTTGAAAATTAACTTTTTTTAAATTGTTTATAATTTTTTTATTATTTATTAAAATTCAACGAAAATACCTAAAAGTTGTGAGTATTAATATGTTTCAAAAGTGAGCGAAAGATGGGTGCTGTAGGTCGAATAGTTTTTGCAAAATTCTATTTGTTTATCCGGTTGACAAAAAAATAGCTAAATTTCAAACGCGAGGCCTGATACAAGTTATTAACCAAAAAGGATTCACAACCCCGATTTTTAAAGGCCAAAGCCTAACTTAACTTTGTATTTTTGTACAATATCGATTTATTATCAAGAAACCTTTTGAAACGTGCAATAAACAAAATATTTAAAAAATTGCACTAAAAATTAATAATTTTCAATATTTCGACTTAGCGGTGAGCATTGTTATTTTACAACTTAGAAAACTATCTTATTGTTATTTTTTCGTCGCGTTACCCCAGATTAAAAAAAGAATGAAGGCTCTACGATCATTATAAGCCGAGATATTGCAAATTTTTCAAGCGCGGATCATTTTGAACTTCGACTTTGCCCGCGAGATACGTTTATCAGCCGTCGAAGTTCAAAATGATCCGCGCTTGAAAAATTTGCAATATCTCGGCTTATAATGATCGTAGAACCTTCATTCATTTTTTAATCTGGGGTAACGCGACCGATTTTCCGACCAAATTGTTTAAAAATAAACAATGTTCCAATGAAAAAAAATTGACTCATTTGATGAGAAATTACTCCTTACATATTCCCGAACAAATTCCATCAATAATATAAAGGGCTCTAATTCATTTTTTTCAAAATATTATAATGACGCGACTAATCATTTATATTAGTATCTCTAATGTCCGAAGTTATAAACGAGCTAACAACAGAAAACTGTATTATCATTAAGTACGTATAGTAAACGCTAGAGGACAATCATTTCTATGAGTACACTCAGCGATCGACATGTCGTCGCCCCGCCTAGAATAGCCAACTTTAACGTCAATTGGTGAATTTAAATTTCGCACTAGGAAATTAGTCGCTACACAGTCGTTTTATGGATCAGTTGCTCTATAAAACGTCGTTGTATAGAGCGCAGAGTGTATCACTAATATCCAGTTACATGAAGATACAATAAGGAGGTTAAACATGAGTGGAAGAGGTAGGCCAAAAAACGGAACCAAGAGTCTCTACGCAGAAGTAAGAAATTTACTTTGTACGCAGCATAAAGCATAGAACCAAGGAGATGACTCTCGAGTAGGGTTGCCAGGTCTGCTACCAAAAAAAAGCGGACAAGCGGGGGGGGGGGGGGGGGGGGGTAAATTAAAAAAATTATTTATACAATTGAGTATGATCAATATTTTTTTCGGAAAATCGAGTTTATATTAATGGATATTCGATCTTTGTCTCATTCTAACTTATGAAAAAAAATACAAAACGCGTTCTCCTATCGTTATTCTCTTAGACTGTACTACTGTACAGCTTTAGATAACGTATCATTTCATCATAAAGCTTTTGAATAAAAAAATGTCCACTATTTTGTGAAAAAAAATAGTGGACATAATGTAAAAAAAGCGGACTGTCCGCTCAAATAGTGGACACCTGGCAACCCTACTCTCGAGTGGAGGTGGTATGTCGAACAAAACGGAACCTGGAGTAGGCGGTCCGAAAGCTGCGCATTACTTTGTGCGTCTTCACCCCTCTGTACCTTGCGGTACACACACAACTTTACGGATGCGCAGTAAACTACTGCACAGCGGTCCAAGCACGATAGACCACCCACTTCTGCGGTCATATTTTGACACATATAATTGTATTACCAAGACACAGACATTCATCTCCTGTCTCTATCTTCATGGTACGCGCGTATTCCCAAGCGGTTGCTGATTGGTTAGATGTTATGAGGCGGGGTACGCACACAGCTATACACGGTTGCGCCAGTCAACTATTGCGCACTGACTTGAACAAGAGAGACCACTCGGGTCGGGGTTCATATTTTGGCTCAACAAATTGTAATACAGAGATACATACTTCATACTCTTTATTCTATGTTCCATGATCCAGTATTATAAATGAGCTAACAAAATTTGCTAGCTAGCAAACACTTTCAAATGAGGTATCAAACTTATATGATAGTTCTCTTTGTGGTTTTAGCAGATATTTGCATGCGCATTAAGTTACACTCATCGTTATGCTACACGACCATCCACTACTCGACCGTTCCGTTATACAATTTGCCGACAGTTCTAACGAATGTCCTTCCCTAATTCCCCACCATAATACCACTTTGACTGTTATATTTCAGCGCTAAATTTAAATTAGCAAATTGTTGTTAAAGTCTTCTACACTCAACAAATTAATTAAGGGGACACCTAAAAAATAGCATGTTTTCAAATGCTTGTAACTTGGTCAAAAATTAACTTTTTTCAAAACTTTTTTATTATTAAATTGAGCAAATTTACTCTACTTTATAATGGTCTAATTCGTTCCTCAACATCTTTTCATTTTTTAACTTTTTTATGTAATTATATAAATTAAAAAAAAAACTGCATATTTTGACACATACAATAAACTGTATTTTGATATTAAAAAACAAATACAAAAAACTGCTTTCACTAAATAATCTGACGACTTATAAAGACAAAAAATGCAATAAATATCGCCACTTGATTGATATAAGATAAATATAATCAGTACAAGGAATGTCTAAACAGTATACAAGTGGCCGGGGGTGGGTGGCCCAGGTACATATGTTGCTGCCCGAGTACAAGTAGATAGAATTTCAGATTGCTTATTCTTATCCGATATACATATAATTAAAATAACGCAGTTCAATATCGATAGCAATACAAAATGATATGGCATGAATCAACCCACACTAAAATTTAAGCTCATTCAAGTATTATGTTTATCGTAATATGTAATCATCCTAAAAATAAATCATTTAAAAAGATACGCATGAATAAAGATTTAATATAAAAACATTTTTTTTGGCCTTCCATCTTCGATGATTTAGCCAGGACTTTTTTTTAATAATATAAAAACATGGTCTGTTAATAAATGTGAATAATTTATTCATTAGTAAAATAATTAAGTAAGGTGCAAATGCATTAGTGCATTACCTGCATTACTTAAAAATATAATGCAGAATTGTGCATTACTTTCTCATAGAAACAATTGTAATGCAGATTCTGTGCATTATGCATTACCTACTTTTAATGAACAATGATGAAAATAATGCATTATTTTAAAAATTTCGTACATTACCGCATTAATTTTTCTAGATTTGTATTTGCAAACAAAAATTGGAGAAACGTTCACATGTACTACACTCAACAAATTAATTAAGGGGACACCTAAAATATAGCATGTTTTCAAATGCTTGTAACTTGGTCAAAAATTAACTTTTTTCAAAACTTTTTTATTATTAAATTGAGCAAATTTACTCTACTTTATGATGGTCTAATTCGTTCCTCAACATCTTTTCATTTTGTAACTTTTTTATGTAATTATATAAATTAAAAAAAAACTGCATATTTTGACACTTGATGAAATTTTGAAATAACCTTTGGTAGAGAATGTTAATACCTTCAAATTTATATTCGTGCGGAAAAAATGTGACGAAAATTCGCAAAGGTATTTCAGTTTTAGTGAAAATCAGGAAAAAATAATTCAAATGAATATAGCCGGAGTAATTTTGGTGGTACAGAAAATAAATAAAAATAAAAATGAAGCTCAAAGTATCACCTTTCAGATTATGCAATGTAATGAAAGATTTTTTTATGAATTACAAAAAATATTCAAACTTTAAACAGAATAGAAAATATGAGTAATTATGTAGACAGTAAAATTAAAACAAAGAATACATACCCTAAACATTACATTTTAGGTGGCCCGAGCTAGAGGTCTCATTAACAATACATGTTCTTTATAATTCATTTTTATTTTTTTAAATAGGACCATATTACGTGAAGATATTCAACTTTGATGTCTCAACATCAGAAAACCCAAAAAAATTACAAATTGCAAATTGTTAAATTTTTTTTCGTAAAATAAAGCAGGTCATAGAATGTTTAAGAAGTCAAAAAATACTTATTTTTACTAAATATTTATTTTTACATGCACAAATGCATGTATACAGTAAGCACACATATTTAGGTACAATTTTAAAACCATATGGATTATTTTGGGTTATTATTTCAGTAAAATAATGCATTTTTGACTTCTTAAAATTTTTCATAAGCTGCTTTATTTCGAGAAAAATTTCAATAAATTCCAATTTGTTATTTTTTTGGGTTTTCTGATGTTGAGACATCAAAGTTGAATATCTTCGCGTAATATGGTCCTATTTAAACAAATAAAAATGAATTATAAAGAACGTGTATTGTTAATGAGACCTCTAGCTCGGGCCACCTAAAATGTAATGTTTAGGGTATGTATTCTTTGTTTTAATTTTACTGTCTAATTACTCATATTTTCTATTCTGTTTAAAGTTTGAATAATTTTTGTAATTCATAAAAAATCTTTCATTACATTTCATAAACTGAAAGGTGATACTTTGAGCTTCTTTTTTTTTATTTATTTTTTGTACCACCAAAATTACTCCGGCTATATTCATTTGAATTATTTTTTCCTGATTTTCACTAAAACTATAATATCTTTGCGAATTTTCGTCACTTTTTTTGCACGAATATAAATTTGAAGATATTAAAATTCTCTACAAAAAGGTTATTTCAAAATTTCATTTTCTACATAAATGCACTCTACATCAAGTGTCAAAATATGCAGTTTTTTTTTTAATTTATATAATTACATAAAAAAGTTAAAAAATGAAAAGATGTTGAGGAACGAATTAGACCATCATAAAGTAGAGTAAATTTGCTCAATTTAATAATAAAAAAATTTTGAAAAAAGTTAATTTTTGACCAAGTTACAAGCATTTGAAAACATGCTATTTTTTAGGTGTCCCCTTAATTAATTTGTTGAGTGTAGTACATGTGAACGTTTCTCCAATTTTTGTTTGCAAATACAAATCTAGAAAAATTAATGCGGTAATGTACGAATTTTTTAAAATAATGCATTATTTTCATCATTGTTCATTAAAAGTAATGCATAATGCACATAATCTGCATTACAATTGTTTCTATGAGAAAGTAATGCACAACTCTGTATTATATTTTTAAGTAATGCAGGTAATGCACTAATGCATTTGCACCTTACTTAATTATTTTACTAATGAATAAATTATTCACATTTATTAACAGACCATGTTTTTATATTATTAAAAAAAAGTCCTGGCTAAATCATCGATGATGGAAGGCCAAAAAAAATGTTTTTATATTAATCTTTATTCATGCGTATCTTTTTAAATGATTTATTTTTAGGATGATTACATATTACGATAAACATAATACTTGAATGAGCTTAAATTTTAGTGTGGGTTGATTCATGCCATATCATTTTGTATTGCTATCGATATTGAACTGTGTTATTTTAATTATATGTATATCGGATAAGAATAAGCAATCTGAAATTCTATCTACTGGTACTCGGGCAGCAACATACCTGGGCCACCCACCCCCGGCCACTTGTATACTGTTTAGACATTCCTTGTACTGATTATAGTTATCTTATATCAATCAAGTGGCGATATTTATTGCATTTTTTGTCTTTATAAGTCGTCAGATTATTTAGTGAAATCAGTTTTTTGTATTTGTTTTTTAATATCAAAATACAGTTTATTGTATGTGTGCGCGTATCTCTATTGAAAATTACTGAAGATTTTTGCCATTTTTATTATGTATGTACTTGTTAAGAATTAGTTTAAAGTTATTTTGTAAATGACATTTGTTAATATCGTTAAGTCGCGTGCAAAGTAATGAACATCTACAACAATGGTAGAAGTGAATAACAGTATTGTCAATGAAAGAGATAGCATTGAATATACATCACAACAAAGTCTGGATGTTTCAACTAATACTGAAGAACATAGATCGTTATTGAACACTGGTAATGAACAAAATAATGGCGAACAAGCTGATACTAATGTGTTCCCTAACGTATCTCTTGTGAATGAAGAACAAGGAACATCATCGAACGATGGTGGAGATCAAATTATATACGAGTTGAACTGTTTTAATATAGGGTTAAAGTCGGAAAGAAATTCAACTGAAGAACAAACTCTTAAGGTCTCTCCTGCTAATATATATTGCACATTGTTAATAGCAATAATATTCAGTGTGATTGATATGATAACTGACCTAGTGTTAGCGAACCAGTACCTCTTCATATGGGTGCCGGGATTGTTCAACTCATATGGATTATATGTAATGTAAGTACATACAATAATAATACTTTTACACAAATAATGAACAAATAAAACGGGTAAGTGCGTATTGGGCACGCACATGATAGGGTTCCGTAGTCATTCTCACTACGATTTATAAAAAATAGTATTTTTCAAAATTTTCGTGACTGAAGGGTTAAAATCAAAAAGTCATTTGACCTTTATTATTGCATTTTAGGAGACCTATCAAATAACACCCCACTCAATGGGATAAATGAAAAAAATGTGAGTTCACTTTTCAATCTATGAAAGTATTAAAAAAGAATTAAAAGCTACATTCTAAATTTTTTTCAGATTTTTTGAATCGATAGTTTAGAAAATAGAGGGGGGGACGCTCTGACAGCAACATTAAAAAGCAAATATATCGCGACTAAAGGGTTGAAACCAAAAAGTTATTTGACTTTTTTTTGCATTTTAGGAGACCTATTAAATGACACCCCACTCAATGGGGTAAGTGGGAAAAAAATGTGAGTTTACTTTTCAGTCTAAAAAAGGGGGGTCCAAAATATTTTTGACAATGTTCGTTATAATTTTCAGTGAAAGTACTAATTAAAAGCTATATTCTGGAATTTTTTCAGATTTTTTGAATTTATTGTTTAGAAAATAGAGGGGGGGTACGCTTTTATAATGACTGGAGAGCAAATACATCGTGATTGAAGGGTTAAAATCAAAAGGTTCTGTTACATTTTTGTTGCATTTTAGGAGACCTTTCTAACGACATCACACTCAACGGTGTAGGTGACACTTTTCATTTTATGAAAGGGGGGTCTAAAAAATTTTTATTTTCAAAAATCTGATCATTTCTGTTTTTGGGTCATCAATTTACGACCTTATACCAAATTTATTCTTATTATGACAAATTTTTTCAAGACGGACGGACATGGAGAAACTACACTCAGCGTTCTATAATACGTCCATCCACAGTACGACCGTTCCATAATACAATGTTCTAACAATTCTATAGAACGTCTTTCCCCAACCCCCACCATAACACCATTGTGACTGCTATATTTAAGCGCCAAATTTAAATTAACAAATTGACGTTAAAGTCTTCTATGTAGATTTTACACACAAAACTTGTGTTTTGTTGTGACTCAATGTGGAAAAAAAATGAAATTCAATACAATTTTCGTTGAAACTGAAATATAATAAATAGTTTAAAAAAAATGTGTAAGGTACATTTTATTTGATTTGATTTGATAATTCGAAAAAGATTAAAAAAGGAAATAACAAAAATAAATTATTGGCATATGATGTATAGAAATCTATACATTTTTCATCCAGTATTAAATACCAATTATTTTAACATTTTATTATAAAAAATAATACATAATGTATACAGTTGACTGAGTCCATCGTATGGTATTTGTATGTACATATTATGTAATTGAAAAAGCCAACAAACTACATACATAGGATCTCGTTCACCAACAGCGCCATTATTATTATTATGTATCTGTCAACTTTTAGGCGTGGTCGTGGGGGCTCCTCTAGCCGACTTCTTGCGGAATTATTGAATTACCGATGGCGACGTTTTATAGAACGCTGAGTGTATAAGTTTTCTACGTTCTTCTTATACGTAATACTGAGAGTAAACAGTGTACGTCTTTTTATTTTTATTTAAAAATATTTCTGACAAACTATGTAATAAAAGATTGAATAAAAACAGTAGAGTCTTATTACATAAAATAATATTTTCTATAACATGTATCAAATAATTTTTTTAAACGAAATCACTAAACCGTATTTAAATTTTTTTAATATTCGAATAATTATTAAAACGGTGCGAATAAGAGAAAAATGTTTTAGATAAAAAAAATTTAGTATATTATTATGTTTGTGTATTATTATGTCCTAATTATGTTTCCCATCATTTATAATTTCGCGAGAAATAATTTACTCTCAGTAAGTATTACGTATAAGAAAGTACCATGGTACCTATGGCAAACACGTACACTGTTCAATCTGTAATACGTATAAGAAAGTCTCATGGCACTCATATGTAGTAGATATTATTTCTCGTTTATGAGCCATTTGAATTTTTTTTTTATAAAATGAATAGAACAAATTGTAGATAAATATCTGCCATGGGTGCCACGTTACTTTCTTATACATAATACTGGCAGTGAACAGTATAAGTGATTTTTATTTTATTGAAAGATGTTTTTGACAATCTAATAAAAGACAGAATAAAATGAATTGGACATAAAGTATAGAAATATTATTTTATACATTATGTATCGAACGATTTTTATTTTTATGGTAATTACTAAAACGGAAACGGATGATGATAAGACAAAAATATTTTAGGTAAAAAATGTCGAGTATGTTATTAATATTATCTATAATTTATTTCCCATACATTTTTTCCAATACTTATGATTAAGTCAGAAAAATGGACGATGATAAGACAAAAATATTTTAGATAAAAAATGTCGAGTAAGTTATTATTAGATTGGAAAAATAGTAAATGTAAAATAAGCAAAATAATAATAATAATAAAAATCTTTATTTATATTACTTTTTTGTGGTTGCAAATTTTAACATTTCATTCAATATTACAATGATTATTTTTAATAAAAAAAAACTTTTTAAATTTTAAAGCAGTAAGATAAGGAAGTAACAACAAATGTTTGGATGCAAATAACTCAAAAATTGTCGTACAGTAAAACAAAAAAAAATCAAATTAAAGAGAAAAGTCTGATCTATAAAAATTATTTTCCCTCTCCTATATAACTATTTTGATAAAATTTATAAAGGTTTTAATATAATATATTTTTCAACTAAATTAATTTTTTTATTGGAATATAGTAATTTCCAAGTTCCCTAACTATTAAAAAAAAAATAAAACAAAATACATACCTAATTACAATTACAGTAGAATCTTTATAAGTCTATCTTCGATAAATCAAAATCCTTTCGCTTCCCTTCGGGCCCTACAAAACTTCTTTATATAAAGTTTCTCTATAGGAGATCTTTCAATATATTTGTACTCTCTCTAACTTAATGTTATCAAATGATGAATATTTTTTTTTTTTTTTTTTTACTTGAAAAACGGAGAAACTGTGGTTTCTTAGTCACTTAAACTAAAAATACACCTTAACCACAAAATTTATGTCACTCGACACGTGTTTCGACTTCACAAGAAGTCCTCATCAGGAGCCTAACGATTTCAGACTGATACAGTCTTGGTCAGAACCTATATACATATATACTAAAAGGACTTATCACGCTTCAATGATTCAGACCAATCAACGGCAAGGTCTAGAAGGATTGAAGCAGAAAGCTTAGAAATCTTGAGGGATAAGAATAGTATTTTTAATGGAGGTACTGGACCTATCCCAGCTTCAATCCTTCTAGACCTTGCCGTTGATTGGTCTGAATCATTGAAGCGTGATAAGTCCTTTTAGTATATATATATATATATATATATATATATATATATATATATATATATATATATATATATATATATATATATATATATATATATATATATAGGTTCTGACCTAGACTGTATCAGTCTGGAATCGTTAGGCTCCTGATGAGGACTTCTTGTGAAGTCGAAACACGTGTCGAGTGACATAACTTTTGTGGTTAAGGTGTATTTTTAGTTTAAGTGAAATGATGAATATGTTATTTAGACGACATTTACAAATCGATGTTACTTCACTGTACTCTAGCTATAATTCGAAACATTCTTCAAGTCGAAATCTCTGTACCATGAATTATAGAGATTCTATTGTTCATACTTCGATTTCCATTGTTGAAACTTTGTAACAATCATGACGCTAGATTCTCAAACTTAACGAATAGATCGAAATAGTTAAGCAAATCTTATGGGACAGAACACTTCACAAATCCTGAAATTTTATACAGTGTCAATGGGCACTAAGTCCTAAAAACTCAAACTTTTATGATGTAGCCCTCTGAATTTGGAGATCATGATTGTTTTGAATTTAAATTACAATATATTTTTTTAAAACCTTAAATTTCGCTTAACTATTTGTATGTGTTCTCAAAGACATCTATAATCGATTGCCACCATAAAAAAGTAAACTTTTAAATTCTTTAGCCAATGGCAGTACTTAAATCTTATTATTACCTACGTTTTTTTATTATAAACAAATCCAATTGTTTTATAATAAAAAAATTGGTTTATAATAAAAAAAAATGTAGGTAATAATAAAAAAATGTAGGTAATAATAAGATTTAAGTACTACCTTTGGCTAAAGAATTTAAAAGTTTACTTTGTTATGTTGACAATCGATTATATAAGTCTTTGGGAACACATACAAATAGTTGTGCGAAAATTATGGTTCTACAAAAAAATTTATTATAAATTAAATTCAGATGGCTATATCGTAAAAGTTTGAGTTTTTAGGACTTAGTGCCCATTGACACTTTTAATTTACTCATCATGGACTATCAAAATCCAAAGTTTCAAAGAGTTTGACCGAAACCCCTTTCCCATAAGGATTCTGCGGGGTCCATTAAATTAGCGAATGATATTCAAACATTTTTGAACATATCACAACATTTAAAACAATTGAATATTGATTTGGATAATTTTTGCGCTTAAACTGATAAGGCCCGTTGCGTAATTTTACGACATGTAGTATACCGGGTGTCCCAGATAACTTTTCCAGCATGGGGATCTCAGTATCTATAAGAGATACAGGTTTGGTTAAATGAGATGAATTATTTGTATGAAAGGGGTGAGTATTATTACACAAAATAATATTCATAATTATATGTGGTTTAGACGGTATACCCAAAAAACTGAAAATTCGGAATTTCTTTTAATGGCTATAACTTTTTTTATTAAAGTAGATAGGTACTTTTTGTTTGCGGTTTCTTAAAGCACTTTTTTGTGGAGAATTGATTGGTGTATTTAGAATTTTTATATCACTTTTAGTTTCCGAGTTACAAGCTCTATCTTTTGTTTTTCTTATGGGCCACTTAGTTGAATATATCATATTTGAACGTGTTTTTTATTCTACTTTACAACGATATGTCACTAGCCATATTTATTATCGCAAAAAAGTCGAAATACTAAATATCAGTGATATTTATGAAGTATTTTATTACTAACTTTTAAGTGAGCCATGAAAAACAAAAACTGTAAACAAAAATCACAATAACAACAATCAAAATAACAAATGAATATTTGAAACAATGAACTATTTGAAAAAATATATTATAATTTTTTTTTTCGATAATAAATATGGCAAGTGACACATCGTTGTAAAGTAGAGTAAAAAACACGTTCAAATATGCCATAGCCAACTTAGCGGCTCATAGGAAAAACTGAAGTTAGGGCTTGTATCTCGGAAACTAAAAGTGATATATAAAATCTAAATACACCAATCAATTCTCCACAAAAAAGTGCTTTAAGAAACCGCAAACAAAAAGTACCTATCTACTTTAACAAAAAAGTTATAGCCATTTAAAGAAATTCCGAATTTTCAGTTTTTTGGGTATACCGCCTAAACCACATAGAATTATGAATCTTTTTTGGTGTAATAATACTCACCCCTTTCATACAAATAATTCATCTCATTGAACCAAACCTGTATCTCTTATAGATACTGAGATCCCCATGCTGGAAAAGTTATCTGGGACACCCGGTATTGCATACTCAGGGGCCAATCCAGACCATCGCATCGAGCCGGTCCCTCTCCAATCAAATATAAATAAACAATAAACAATGAAATCATTCACACTACTCGTATAGGTATATTATTATGTTTGTATATTATTATGTCCTATTCATTTTTTCCATCATTTATGATTTCGCCAGAAATAATTTACTCAGTAGGTATAACGTATAAGAAAGTCCCATGGTACCTATGGCAAACACGTACACTGTTCAATCTGTAATACGTATAAGATACATATATGCTCATAGCAGATATTATTTTTCGTTTATGAGTCATTTGAAATATTGTTTTATAAAATGAATTGAACAAATTGTAGATAAATATCTGCCATAGGTGCCACGTTACTTTCTTATACGTAATACTGGCAGTGAACAATGTAAGTGATTTTCATTTTATTGAAAGATATTTTTGACAAACTAATAAAAGATAGAATAAAATGAATTGGACATAAAGTATAGAAATATTATTTTATACATTACACAGGCCGACAAAATTTTTTTTTGTTTGCTGCAGGGCAAACAACAACTGAATCCAAAAATGACCACCGTTTTGCTCAATCAGCTCTTGTTTTTGCGGTATAGCAAAAAACATGTTTTTTGCTATTTGCAAACATTCAAATTCGTATGTATATTTTTTAAATCAATGACTTCAACCAATTATCATTCAGATTGAAGCTATGGGTCCTAATTGAACTAAAAACCCTTAAATTATATGCATTCATAAAGTTATTCCCTTCGAAAATCATGTTTTAAACCAAAAAAAATCGATTTTTTAGCAAAAATTCAGCAATTTTCAAAATTCAAAACGCTGTAACACAAACAATTTTTGTCCAATCTTAATGTTATTCACTAAATTTGTAGCTTTATCTATCTTCTTTATTGTGTTAAAATTTCAACGTAATCGAATGAAAATTGGCGAAATGGTACTTAAATCAACTGCGCTGGCTGTCGGCCAGTGTTATGTATCGAACGATTTTTATTTTTATGGTAATTACTACAACGGAAATGGATGATGATAAGACAAAAATATTTTAGATAAAAAATGTCGAGTATGTTATTAATTTATTATCTATAGGAACACTTATGATTTAGCTAGAAAGAATGTTTAAATATAATTATTTATAGAATAACCCACACTGTTTATTGTCATGTTAGATAGGTATATGAAACTAATTTTCCCTGTCCTATATAATTATTTTGATGAAATTTATGAAGGTTTTTATTAGAGATGCCACGAATAGTGATTTTGCCGAATACCGAATATTCGGCTAGGCTCGCGGCCAAAGCGCCGAATATTCGGCGACACTTAGTGCATTTCGTGGGCGTATTTGTTTCATTTCCGAGTAGGTCGTGTCACAACATGCATTATTTGTTGATTTTTACATCAAAAGTGTGTACATATATTGATTGTTTTTTTTAAGATATAAGTAATTAAAGTGACTAGAATTATAAAAATAAAAAAGACCTTGGATATTTTATAAAAATTTAAACCTTAATTGATAGGTCTTTTTTTGCTTTGTACTCGTATGTATTGTAAAATATACAAAAACAGAATTATAAATAATTTTTATTAATTAAAATGAAATTATAAACTTTAATTCGGGTTTATTTTTTCAATTCCAGACAGTTAAATACATATCGTCGTTGTCATTTTAATATCTCCTATGTGCAAATTACAAAGTTTTGAATAAACTAACAAAAACTATTTAAAATTTTTTTACCAATTTTATCCGTTATAATATTCTTTTATCATAGCATAAATATTCTATTAATCTATTTTTGTTATTTAATATGGCTCACCTTTTATTTCGTAATTGAAAAACAAATTTTTTTTTTGTATTTTCAACTGCACATAGGAGGTATTAAAAGTTAATTGTTTTCACATAATAGATATAGTTAGATAGTAAAACTAGTTTTTATTAATTAATTAATTGCCACAGTTATATGCAAACGATGTAAATTATCTAGAAAACAACCCCCTTATGTGTATAAATTGAAAGTGAAGTTGACTTTTTTAATTTCTCCTATGTGCTGTAGATAACACATAGGAGAAATTAAGGATCAGCTATACGAGCATATCACATAGGATAAATTAAATTTACTTATTAGAAAGAAACGGAGATTGTTATACTATTGATATATTATTGAACAGATAGAGAAAAAAAAGACCAACCGTAATATTAAAAAATATCATTTTTGAAAATATTGTCACATAGGAGATATTAAAATGACAACGACGATATATTAATATACCGGGTGGTCTATTTAAATTGAGACAAGCAAATATCTCGAAAATTAAGATTTTTCAGGGAAAATGTTTGGTACAAAAGTTTCAGGGTTCGAAGGGGGAAAACCAATGGAGGTAAAATTTTTGACTTTGAGTGGAGGTTTTAAGGTCATTTTGGGGTCAACTTCATTTTTTTAAATGGAAACCTATTTCTTTTTTTTCATATTCGTATTTTGTAGAAAAAAAGAAACAACTTTTGTCTAAAAAGTTTTTTCAAAATCCTCAATTTTAACATATTTTTTTTAGTAAAAATATTCAAAATATAAAATTTTTTTTTTTAAATCCTAAAATTAAAAAAAAATCATTTTTTAAATTTAATTGTTACTTAAACATGCATAGTTAATAATTATAAATAATAATTTCGAATTTTTTTAAATAAAAATAAACAAAAAAATTAAAAAATACATTAAAAAAATGCCCCTGAATTTAAGGATTTTGAAAAAACTTCTTGGACAAAAGTTGTTTCTTTTTTTCTGCAAAATACGAATATGTAAAAAAAGAAATAGGTTTCTATTTAAAAAAATGAAGTTGACCCCAAAATGACCTTTAAACCTCCACTCAAAGTCAAAAATTTTACCTCCATTGGTTCTCCCCTTTTGAACCCTGAAACTTTTGTACCAAACATTATCCCTGAAAAACCTTAATTTTCGAGATATTTGCTTGTTTCAATTTAAATAGACCACCCGGTATAATTAATAATCATTACTGACGAAAATTTTAAGTCAAAATGATTAATTTCAATAATTATTATTATTTTTGAGAAAAATAAAATATTTATTTTTATGTAATTTTATGGATAACATCTTTATTTTACCAAATAACAAAAAAAGGACACGTTTTCTATAGAGGACAGTTGGCCAAAATAGATAACTGTCCTCTTCAAAAGAGGACAGTTGGTCACCTTAATATAATACACTGTATATCTTAAAAAATATCACTGTTTTTCGTGAAAAGCTTTACGAAATGGCACCATTTAATAAAAAAATCACCTATTTGGGAATATAATGAAATTTGTAGTGAAGACAATAAACTGGCAGTTTGTTTGCTGTGTAACAGCAAGATCTGTGCAACAACAAATGCAAAAAAAATTTATTCATTCATCATAACTTACCACTGATAGATTTTAAATATTAAAATACAATTTCTTCATATTATGTTCCCCAGTCAGCATTTTTCCAAGAATCGTCAATATCATCCGGAATCGGTTTATCAATCACTTTTATCACTTTAAGTTCAGTTAATAAGGCGCGGACCCTAAACTTCCATGTACCATATTTTTGTCCATTAAAAATAGGAACGTTTCTCTGATTCACTAAACGATCCATTTTTATTGTAATAAGTGTTTAACACAAATAAAAATAAATTGTTTAACAATTATAAAAACACTTAATCACTAATTTCAAAAATAGTCAAATTATTTAATTATTAAAGAGAACGACTGGGCTCATAACCTGTTGGAAAATGGTTATGGAATGTGAAATAAATAGAACTATAATTATCAATTCACTTTGATTTATTATTATTAACTTGCACACTAGGAAGATGGGCACTATCTTTACAGTATAAACTTTGTCTGGAGACTACACTTTGTAATAGACCGGGAGGCAGCAACCAAAATTTGGTCATTATAGCAGCCCGCAAAATTTGTTATGATAGTTGTTAATTTAGTATAGCTGTATATTAAAAGTAAATTGTCAGTCATAAAATACGCTGCTTTTACCCCTGATAGGTTGTCAATGTCGTCAAGTTTTTGACCTAGGGTGACATATAGCAATCTGGCAGATAAATACATTTTGATATATATCATGTTCTCCAGATCAAGAAAATATAGTTTTCTGACGCCTACGCCACTGCTTAAAAAAAGTAGAGTGAATTAAACAAAAAAAAATGACCCAAAAAAACTTGTTTTTAGCAGCCCGTCAGATATTTAAGATTTAGGGTGATTTGATTATTACAAAAACAGAAATATGTATATCTGACGTATTCACCGCTGCGTTTTTATTTTATAGCGGGACAAAGATGTTAAAAAAAATGAGGAAACTTTTTTAACAGCCCGTCAGATGTGCATACTATTTTGTAGAATAATGTCCCCTTATGCAAAAAATATATACATCTGACGCGTGAAGTGCTGCATTTGATTTGGAGAGCCCGTCAAATAATTTCGTAACTCAGGCAACATAATTTTTTTTTACTGTTGTAAAAACAATTTTTTTAGTGGTTAGGCTTGATTTGTTTGACCTTTTTTTTGAAATACATAATAATAATAATAATAAAAATAAATACACTCATTAATTGGTTATTTTTTTACATATTTAAATTGTTATAAAAAAATAAAGCAACAACTGAGGTGTCAGATACAGTTATTTTCTTTCTCAGAGAACTTAAATCTATTGAATAAAACAGATTTTGAACGGGCGGCTATAAATAAGTCGGTCATTTTTTTTTTACATGTTTCAATTGTTATAAAAAAAATAGAGCAACTATTAAGGCGTCAGATGTTTATATGGCAGTTCATAAAAAATCAAAATTAACAAATTTTATAAATATCTGACGGGTTGCTATTATTTTTTACATATCTTATCAAAAGGCAGCGTCCTTTGACCTTAGGACCTATCTAGCTGAGTTCCCTATATCCCAGTTAACAAATTTCATAAGAAATTTGGCGGGCTGCTATGATGACCACATTTGGTCGTTGCCTCCCCATCTATAAGTGTGTGTCTTACGTTTTTATACAGAGATTATACATAATACCTTTTGTATCAATACATTGCATATAAACACTTAATCCAATGTTATGTATATCATAAACTATTATTTATTATTCAATATTATTATTGTATTATTACTTAGACGTTTGGTAATATTTATATATTTAATTTTTGAAAAACAGTCATAACAAATACAATTATCCAACATTCAATTTCTATACAGTTGACTGAAGTGCACCTCGACATTTTACTCAACAGTATTATTTTGTTGCATCAATAAATAAATTCATTTATCCAATTGAAAAGAAATCGACCCAAATCCATTTGAAATAACTGCAATTCCGTCGCGGAATTGGTTTAAAAGATGCTAAGTTGAACACCGAGAGACTTGATTCCGAATATGCCAATTCCGTAAGGAATTGGCATAATTCCGTAAATTTCTCTCAGTGTACTCTAAAAAAATTGAGTCAGGGTACTTGGCTATATATATTAGATGATACGTTACTGACGTGCCAAACTTAAACAGTAGATAGAGAAAAATATTTTAAGTAAAAAACTTCCAATGAACATGTGTCCAGAAATTTTTCGTGAGGGAACTACAGCCCTCCAAAGATTTTGCTCAAAATGTGTTTTTATTTAATATCTATCTAGAGAACCTTGTGTGATAAAATTATGAAATTTAGTATTCGGTTTAGTTATAATAAGTGTTATCGATTTCTCGTATTTACTCATTACAATTTCGACTAGAGCTGTATGTATGTTTATTTTGCCCCTTAGATTGAATTGAACTACAACTGTACCAAATCTTATCAAAATTGATGAGATAATACTCACTTTTTTGGTGATGATTGGTAAAAAAATTCGAATATTTCCAAAACCCCTAATCCGATTAGCACCAAAATCACACACACATACACACACGCACGCACACCCACACGCGTGTGTTAATTTTATAAATAATAAATTAATAAGGGTCAAGTTACTAGCCCTGAAAAACTTGTCATAGAATAATCTTGGGTAAATGTGAAGTGTTTTTATCCCGTAACGTTATCTTCTAGCTTATTAAAAACTGTGAATCAAATAGAAATAATTGTAAGTTTACTGTGGTAATAACAATATGTTTTATGTATAGTTATTTTTATTTCAGATGTGAAAGAAAAACCACTTGGTTATACAAAACACTCGCAAATAACAAATGGATCTTTATTATTTTCACCATCGTTCCTATAACGTCAGTTGTAGTAGCATCAAACAGTTTATTTCTATTTTGGAAAAAGAAAATCGATGTACGAGAACATTTATTGAGTCTGCAAATGATAGACAATTATATGGAGGCGTTGCCACAATCGATGCTTCAGTTATACGTTATACTCAATAACGTGGAACAGGCAACTCAAGACACGAGTTTTATGAGTAAGTAATACATACATGACACTGCAGTTTTGCGTAAATATTAGTTAAATAAGTTGAAATGATAAATTAAATTTAGTAAGGTAAATTTTAAAACATGGCGTTAAAATATAAAATACTAGCCATTGGACCCGGTGTTACCCGGGGATATTAAATTAAACCATATTTAACATAAAATCATGCCATAATATTTTTTTTAGTTAAATTATTTCTATATTGGATTATAATAATTTCCAGGTTTTAGGAATAACTTGAAAGACAATCGGTGACAGAAGTAGTTAAATTTTAAAATTCATTAATATCTGTGCTTTAGATTTTGTATAGAAGTTAAAAATCTTACATTATTGCTAGAGTCGTTGACTTATATGTATATGAAGCTAAATTTCCCTCTCTTATGCTATAAATACCCGGTGTTACTCGAGGTTAAATTCTGTCTATAACTATCAATTCTTATTTGCAACAAATTTTATCTTAGTTATCAAAAATTTCTTTTAATTTTAATTTTTCATACGCCACAACATGATTCCCTATGTCTCAGTGAACAGAGAGAGAAATATAATTTCTGAAATATTTCAAAATTCAGCCACAATTTTTTTGTACAACTAACATTAGTATTAGTAATTAATGAATCGAATAAAAGAAGAAAAAACTTATATAATAAACAAGAATTTTAGAAATGCTAAATTTATAAAAAATGATCCCGCAATATCCTTATGGAAAACTGACTTTTGTTGAATTGATTGAATTTTTTATATATTGCATATTTTGTTCCTCTTATGAAATGTCTCAATAGGCAGAAATTCCCAAAGCTTCAGGATGTTGAGATACAGTTGGCTGAAGTAATAATTATCGTACATTTTAGATGCATTCATTTGGGTTAAAGCTGCCTCATTTTTTAAGTTGTACTGGTTATGAGAGGTTTGAAAATACCTCGTAACTTTCGCAAGTAATTGATTGATATACCGGGTGGTCTATTTAAATTGAGACAAGCAAATATCTCGAAAATTAAGGTTTTTCAGGGAAAATGTTTGGTACAAAAGTTTCTGAATTAAAAGGGGGAAAACCAATGGAGGTAAAAATTTTGATTTTGAGTGAAGGTTTTAAGGTCATTTTGGGGTCAACTTCATTTTTTTAAATGGAAACATATTTCTTTTTTTACATATTCGTATCTTACAGACAAAAAAAAACATCTTTTGTCTGAAAAGTTTTTTCAAAATCCTCAATTTTAACCTATATTTTTTAGTAAAAATATTCAAAATATAAAAAAATATTTTTTTTTTAAAATCCTAAAATTAAAAAAAATCATTTTTAAAATTTAATTGTTACTTAAACATGCATAGTTAATAATTATAAATAATAATTTCGATTTTTTAAATAAAAACAAACAAAAAATTTTAAAAATAGATTTTAAAAATGCCCCTGAATTTGAGGATTTAAAAAAAAAACTTCTTAAACAAAAGTTGTTTCTTTTTGTCTGTAAAATACGAATTTGTAAAAAAAGAAATAGGTTTCCATTTAAAAAAATGAAGTTGACCCCAAAAAGACCTTAAAAACTCCACTCAAAGTCAAAATTTTTACCTCCATTGTTTTTCTTCCTTCTAACCCTGTAACTTTTGTACCAAACATTTTCCCTGAAAAACCTTAATTTTCGAAATATTTGCTTGTCTCAATTTAAATAGACCACCCGGTATATTATCATGTTTCTGATATACAGTGGTACCTCGACATACGATTTTAATTCGTTCCGCAACCTTGCTCGTATCTTGAATTACTCGTATCTCGAAGCACATTTCCCCATACAAAACAATTGAACTACCATTAATCCGTTCCAACCCCCAAAATGTCACCCCAGTTATTTTTGTTACGTGGTTTTGAATAATAAAAACGTATTTATAAATGACAAATATTTATTGTACAAAAACAAAAAAAGAGAAATAAATTAGATATCCTCACTGGTCTTTGCCTTTTTCGCTACATTTTTCTCGCTTTCACCTGTAGGCCGTTTAGAAAAAAACATGTCCAAGGAGGTTTGTTTCTTCCTCCCTCTCAGAATGTTCCGGAAATGAGTTAGGCAAGTGTCAATAAAAAGATCTGATGCACGACCTGCTAAACTAAACCGAACTCGTATCTCGAATTTCGCTCGTAACTCAAAGCAAAAAATCATTCGCTCGCCGGCTCGTATCTCGAAAAACTCGTATGTTGGGGCACTCGTATGTCGAGGTACCACTGTATATCCATATATCATGTGACGTCATAACATGTTATCACGCATCATAAAACGTCAGTATTCAAATGACTTTTTTCTCTTGGTTGCAGCGGTTCAGATTTATTTAATAATCTTATAAGTAATATTGATGTTTTCTTCTGTAGGCTTTCGTGGTCGTTGTCCATAGTAGCTAACTTTTCGGGCTGTTGTCCACGTTGTCTTGTTTTTAAACTTGACGTTTCGTCTCTCATGTCGGAGTCTTCTTCAGAAGTGATTCTGAAACTCCTTCTGAAGAAGACTCCGATATGAGAGTCGAAACGTCATGTTTAAAAACAAGACAACGTGGACAACAGCCCGAAAAGTTAGCTACTATAGTAATATTGATGGTCTCCAATCATAATAGGATTAATAACATAGCTCCACGAAAAAAATCGAACTTTTCTTGCGGGGACCTAACCCACTGTACTATATGTAATTGAGCATGCTGAAACCGAATCTGTAGTCCAAATTACCCCGCCACGTCAGGTTTTTTCCTAATCTCAAAAAATAAGCTAAAAATCATAAAATTCAAAACCCCATAATCATATATACCATCAACGCCACAACCCCAAAACCTTAAAATCCCATAATTCTTATCACTATAACCATAAACCCTACTACCTCATAACCCTAATACCTCATAACCCAGTGGAAAAGAGACATTTATTTTCAAGTATTGAAAATAAATGTTTGAAACAGCTTGAACGGGCATATGTTTCTTTTTCACTGTGTTATGGGGTTGTAGGGTTTATGGTTATAGTGTTTAAGGTTATAAGATTTTAAGGTTTTGGGGTTGTGGGGTTTTGAATTTTATGATTTTTAGCCTATTTTTTTGAGGTTAGGAAAAAAATCTGACGTGATGGGGTAATTTGGGCTCCAGATTCGGTTTCAGCATGCTCGATTACATATAGTAGGTACAGTGGGTTAGGTCCCCGCAAATAAAAGTTCGATTTTTTTTGTGGAGCTGTGACTTGTAAATATGTGTAGCTTGTGATATAACTTGATTAGTTATTAAAATACACGATGACTTACAATAAAACATGATTTACTTAAAAGAAACCACTATTAACTTGTGCGACATGAAATGACCTCCTATGACATTGTATTACAAAAACTGATCTGCTATAACGTTATAACAAATAATATGATGAGACCATCAATACTACTTATTAGATTATTAAATAAATCTGAGCCACGTACTGCAACCAAGAAAAAAAGTCATTTGAATACTGACGTTTTATGATGCGTGATAACATGTTATGACGTTACATGATGTATGGACGTTTCAGAAACATGATAATATATTTCAATCAATTGCTTGTGGAAGCAATTTAACCACTACAACTTAAAAAGGAGGCAGCTTTAACTCAAATGAATGCATCTAAAATGCACGATAATTCTTACTTCAACCAAATGTATCTCAAAATCCTGAAGCTTTGGGAGTTTCTGCCCATCGACACATTTGATCAAAGGAACAAAATACACAGTATATCCTTTGCCACTAACTTCCTTACTAATAGTCATTATTAACATTGTAGATATGTTGCGGTTGTTTTCGATGGGCATGTCTATGATTACTGTAGCAAGAGTGCAGTGTTCTTATCAAACAAGTGGTGTACAGAACATTGGATGGAAACAAACACTTCTAATATTTATATCAACTTTGTTAGTTGTTTGTAAGTACTCAGATATAGAATTACACAAGTTACACAACACATTAGTAATTTTTGTTGTGAATGAACACAGCTCTACATATTTATGACAGTGATTTAATCAAAGATCCGCTGTTTAAGCAGGGGTGAACTTTGGTCTAAGCAAACTAGGTGCGTGTCTAGGGCCCGTAATTTGGGGGGGGGGCGAATTTACAAAAGTGGAATCGAAAAAATATCTCCAGATATGAATGCAGACATTTTTTTATTAAAGGCTTTAGCTGAGTTACCATAAGCAATATGCCTAAGCTCTGATTTAGTAAAAAACTTATTTATGCACTTCTATCTGAACAATT
Organism: Sialis lutaria; assembly: GCA_949319165.1. Classification (NCBI taxonomy): domain Eukaryota; kingdom Metazoa; phylum Arthropoda; class Insecta; order Megaloptera; family Sialidae; genus Sialis; species Sialis lutaria. The sequence continues at coordinate 25,336,768 of OX439239.1, read as the reverse complement.
ATTTCACCAAATTTTAGTTAATTTTGAAAATTAGTTTAGTTGTAATTCATTCAAATTAGAATATCGAAAACTTTTTTTTTTACTTAATAACTTGAAATACCTAATTGAATGAAATTTTTTGGAAAACTCAAGATTGATATTAGGTTGTTTTAATTATTACTAATTTTTTTCATAACAAAATTTTTAAATGATCTAAACCATATCCCAAAACCAGTTTTTTGCATGTGGGAGAACATAGTCTGGATCATTTTTCCTGATAATTCCTCCTTGTCGACTTAGGCGGCTATTTACAAATAAATATGTCAAAGATCTTTGACAAAGATTTGATCATATATTAAATTATAAGTAATTTCGTAGCCGAAACCGTTCACGAACACTTTTCAGTCGCCATTTCGATGTATCCGTCAAAAAACATTGATCAAATATAAGAAACTGTCATTATCTATGATAAAAGAAATATTATGAAAGTAAATATTACGTAAATATTATAAAAGTTGACGTATTACACTGTCATATTTCTTTGATCAAAGAAATTTTATCACATTTCTTTGATAGTGTAATTGCCGCCTTACGCAGGTGTATCCATATTTTGTCAACACCTTTATACTTTTCTATTCTATATACCTATTTATTTGAACTATTTAATATAAAAATGTGCAAATTTTCTACCCTTATATTATATCAATTTATACTTATTTCTTATTTTACATAAGAATTTTTATTCATATATTTGCCTCATAGCGCCCCGCGCTTTTATTAGTTTTAGTCATAAAAACTTGAAAATTTTTTGATAGCTGAAATTTTTTTTTTTTTTAGTTTTTAGTGCATTTAAAAAAAGCTTGTTATAAAAAAGTATTTTCAAATTTTTTGTTACTGATTGACTAACGAACTAACATACTAACAGGTAAAGCAAACTCTTTCGTTTGATTCCAATACCAAGGGGATTGTGACGAAGAAGGTAATCCGCCATCTTGAGGCGTCCACCATATTAAGTTCAAAATGACGTTATATAGCTTATCATTATAACAGTAAAACACTAACCATGTAAAAATAATGTAGGTATTTATTACAAAAATTATACATGTACTTGTACATACCGACACGTAATAAACAATAAATATATTAAGAATATTTAAATCGGATAAATGTCACTAACTACATACGTAACACAATAAATACAACTTAAAAACAAAACAAATTATAGTTAATAATTTGAGTTACACAAAACAATTTAAAAAACTAATTAACTGCACAGATCGCTAATTACACGTATACAGGGTGGTTCGGTTTGGGATACAGATATTTTAGGAGCTGACTCATTGTGAGTAAGAAATTGTGCAGGAAGTGTTGGTCTATTTTTAACACCCTCTGAGTTACAGGGTGTTTGAAAAATTTCCTTCAGAGTAGTTCTTACAACAAAGATTACCTCATAACTTCTAAAGTAACGTATCTAGAGCAATCAAAATGAGTCAGTTTCATAGGTTATTAACTAACATATTTTTCAGTAATACGGTTATTGCTATCCGTATTTCTATTTCCGAGTTATAGTCGAAAAATATATATAAAATATATATTTTTTGAATTTTTTTTGAAAATGTAATTTTTCTCCAAAAGTACCTCTAATATGGGGTATTTTTTTTAATTTTTGGTACGTCATAATGTTACCTACAAATTCACTATACAAAGTTTGGACGTGGGTCTTACAGTTTTCCGATAAATAATTATTTTTATTGTAGATAATAATAAATAATAAAATTATGTAGTTATAAAATAAATAAATTGATTGACTGTTTCATTTAATAGGGCAGGTAGCAAAATAGTTACTTTGGATATTAATTAATAACTGGAAAACTATAAGACCCACGTCCAAACTTTGTATAGTGAATTTGTAGGTAACATTATGATATACCTACCAAAATAACGATAAAAAATACAACATGTTAGAGGTACTTTTGGAGAAAAATGTCATTTTCATAAAAAATTTCAACAAAAAAAGATATTTTTCGACTTTGATGAGCTATAACTCGAAAATAGAAATACATTTTTCTCCAAAAGTACCCCTAACATGTTTTATTTGTTATCATTATTTTGGTACATTATAATGTTACCTACAAATTCACTATACAATGTTTGGGTGTGGGTCTTTTAGTTTTTCAGTTATTAATTAATCCCCAAAGTTATTATTTTGCTACCTGCCCAATTAATGAAACAGTCAATAAATTTATTTGTTTATAACTAAATAATTTTATTATTTATTATTATTTACCATAAAAATAATTATTTTCCGGAAAACTGTAAGACCCACGTCCAAACTTTATATAGTGAATTTGTAGGTAACATTATGATATACCAAAATAATGATAAAAAATACAACATGTTAGGGGTACTTTTGGAGAAAAATGTCATTTTCATAAAAAATTTCAACAAAAAAAGATATTTTTCGACTTTGATGAGCTATAACTCGAAAATAGAAATACATTCTTCTCCAAAAGTACCCCTAACATGTTTTATTTTTTATCATTATTTTGGTACATTATAATGTTACCTACAAATTCACTATACAATGTTTGGGTGTGGGTCTTTTAGTTTTCCAGTTATTAATTAATCCCCAAAGTTATTATTTTGCTACCTGCCCAATTAATGAAACAGTCAATAAATTTATTTGTTTATAACTAAATAATTTTATTATTTATTATTATTTACCATAAAAATAATTATTTTCCGGAAAACTGTAAGACCCACGTCCAAACTTTATATAGTGAATTTGTAGGTAACATTATGATATACCAAAATAATGATAAAAAATACAACATGTTAGGGGTACTTTTGGAGAAAAATGTTATTTTCATAAAAAATTTCAACAAAAAAAGATATTTTTCGACTTTGATGAGCTATAACTCGAAAATAGAAATACGGATAGCAATAACTGTAATACTGAAAAATATGTTAGTTAATAACCTATGAAACTGACTCATTTTGGTGCTCTAGATACGTTACTTTAGAAGTTATGAGATAATCTTTGTTGTAAGAACTACTGTGAAAGAAATTTTTAACACCCTGTAACTCAGAGGGTGTTAAAAGACCCCCACTTCCCGCACAATTATTACTCACAATGAGTCAGGGAATCAGCTCCATAAATATCTGTATCCCAAACCGGACCAGCCTGTATATTATATGTAAAACTAATATTGAACACTACATGTTAGTTATCACTATCACAACGATGGGTAAGGAGAAGAGGAAAACAGGACTCCGCCCTTTTTCGTCGCTTTGTAGTCAAAATTAGTACTGATACTGCTGATACGATTGTCGTCAGCGCACTGGCATCGGTTCTTTTTGCCGCAAGTTGCAAAATTATAAAATTATACAATTTTTTCTTGCATAACCCAGAGCGTTAGTTAAATAATGTTACATCATACCTGTATTCTACTCATCGAGCCATTTCATTTGATACCTATATCAAAGGGCTTCTGAAGAAAAAGGCAATCCGTCATTCTGGGACACCCGCCATATTGGATTAAGAATGACGTAACATAGTTAATCGTATTATAATTGTCAAACCCTTTCATTGGATACCCATATCAAGATGGTTGTGAAGTAAAAGGTAATCCGTCATCTTAGGGCGTCCGCAATATTAGATTTTGAAATATATTAGAAATACTATATTGCATTGTCACCGGACTGTATACCGGACGTATACAACATTTCAAAGCTCTAATTAGAACTAGTCGAAATTTTGATTGCAATATTTGACCTAAACATACTAATTAACTAACTCTACCCAGGCCCTGTGAGAGCTTCAACGGGGCCCGGGCCAACCCACATTTTGGGGGCCCATACCCCCCCCCCCCCCCCCTCACCGAGCATAAGGACATTCCAAATAAAAAGTATCAAAAAATATGTAAAATACAAATAATTTTAAAGGCGCCGGGACCCCTGAGACGCAGGGGGCCCGGGCCATATGGCCCTCCTAGCCCCCCCTCTATCTGGGCCTGACTCTACCTATCTAACAAGTGAAGTTAAATAAAAGCTTGAAGAAATAAATATATTCATAAAAATAAATTTCAATATAATTTAATAAAACTTATTTTAAATTAAAAACTGTAGCAAATATAAAATAATAATAAACAAAAATTTATTTTGATTGTTCATATAACTAACATAACATTAAATATCTTATTATTTTCGATTGCCTTTCTCTCAACCAATTTCTACTACAAATTTTAAAATTTATCAATGATCAAAACTAAAGATAATAGCTCGTCAATAACAAATATGAAACTAGCTGTCGGATCCAATTTTACCCGGGGATATAAAATTAAACTATATAACGTATAATGCTGTGGGGTGCGATCCTTTAGGTCCACACACTCAACTTCCCAACATGGTATGATTTACAATACTTGAATACTGAGTAATATTAATTATGGAAACAATAAGTAATCATTACTTATTGTTTCCATAATTAATATTACTATGTTATAGTTTGTAAATATTTTTTTTTAATATGTATATGAAAAATTTTAATGGAATTTATCAGAAATAAAACTCACCCTTTGTATTATGAATATTAGTTTTCTAATATCCTAATAATGTCAATAATATAATGCACATTTTTAGAAAAACTAATCTGACAGTTTGAATTTTGAATTGTGTTGTTTCCAAGGCAACATGAATTATTAGATGTATTTATTAGTATGAAATTCAAATTTTGATGGTGGTTTTCATCCCTTTAATGGCTGTTTGGACCCATATAAAAAATAAATACTGAAATACACGTTTCATTATTTGTATTGTATAGTATTTATTCTAAGTTCCGACTAAATTCGACCAAGAAAAAAAATAAAAATGAAAAAAACACCCTTTTTACCCCCGTAAAATCCTTTCTTTCAGATCATATTCACGTCAAGACGCTTCGATTAGCACCCCAACGAAGTCAATAGCATTTTTTGTTCGCGAGATTTCGTCCCGGAAAAAAATGACACGTACGTACGTACATACGTACGTACACACGTACGTACATACGTACGACGTACGTACATACACACACACACACACACAGACATTTTTCTGAAAATAGTGTCAATATACTCTAATGCCCTTGAAACATGAAAATATGTTAAAATTTTTGATTTCGATTTTCGGACCAATTAGAATAACTCCCTATTGGGAAGTTAATAATAGATAATAAACATCGTATCCGGAAAGTTGTTCAAATGTAATTTGTTCGAATTTTTAAAATAATTTAAAAAATACAAGTGACAAAATGTAGACTAGGTAATTCTTATATATTTGACACGTGTAAATTAAAAAAATATACGTGTTCTTGATTTGTTGTTAATTACAAATAATTAGCTCAGAGTCGTATAATTTTTTTTATAAATGTTATTATGAAATATAAAACAAAAAATTAAAAATTTCTAGACTACGAAAGTCTTATGATAGTATAGTAGTTAAATAAATAACTTACATTAAATAATTAGGCTAAGGCCGTATTAGGGAGATTATACGAAATAAAGAATTTTTAACAAATAAAAAATCTATGTGGACACGTTAACTATCCTTGGTTAGGGCAATCTATTGGGTTGAAAGAAATTTTGTTAGTCTTGATTAGGTTGAGGTTAACATGGATTCAATCTCCACCACAGCGAACTGTAGGATTTATTACGTTTTTTTGACATAATTATTTAAAAACAGTTAAATTATATTTTAAAAATTCGAACAAATTTCCTTCGAACAAATTACTTTCGAATAACTTACCTAGATAGAACTAATAAACATATTATACAATTGTTCTACTGTTAATTCAAATTGTCGACAAAAGTAAGATAACAATATCATAACATATACATATGTCTTATTCTTTTCTTTAAGCCTTCCACTCAGGGCAAGACTTCATTGCATGAAGCATAGAACCAAGGAGATGAAAGTCGAGTGAAGGGGGTATGTCGAAAAACGGAGGTACACACACAACTATACGGATGCGCATTCAAGTAATGCGCATGGGTCCAAGCACGAGAGACCATCCACATCGGCGATCATATTGTGACACATAAAATTGTATTACAGAGATACATTCTTCACCCTCCTTTATTCTATGCTTCATGGGCTCGTGTAAGATTTTTTCTACTAGCGACATCTCGTAGAATTTAGTTTCGGCGTGTACAGCCCTTAAGATCACATATTGCAATAAAAATTTCGACTAGTTCCAATTAAGCTTGAGCTTTGAAATTTTGTGTACGTGTATAAGTGCGGTGACAATGCAATATAGTATATCTAATATCGATCTAAATCCAATATGGCGGACACCCCAAGATGGCGGATTACCTTTTTCTTCACAACCATCTTGATATGGGTATCAAATGAAAGGGTTTGACGAGTAGAATACGATTAGCTATGTGACGTCATTCTAAATCTAATATGGCCGGCACCCCAAAATGACGGATCAACTTTTTCTTCAAAACTCCCTTGATATGGGAATCAAATGAAAGTGTTTGATTAGCTTTTTCTGATAGTATGTTAGTAAGTCAATCAGTAGTTAAAAATTCGAAAATAAAATTATATAAAAAAATACTTTTTAAAAACAAGCTTTCATTAAAAGTGCATTAAAAAGTAAAAAATTAAGCTAAGTATCCCAAAATGTTCAGGTTTTTATGACTAAAACTAATAAAAGTGCGGAGCGCTATAAAGAAAAACGTATTAATAAAAATTCTTATGTAAAATTTTGCATATTTTTAAATTCATTAGGTCAAATAAATATGTATACCAGATGTATTTTTAAAGAATTTCCAGCGAAATATTTCCAAAATAACGAATTTTCAGACAAAAGTTATTAATTTTTCTCTATTAATTACGAATCTACAACAAAAAATATGGGTTTAGGTTTTAAAAAAAAAAGTTGAACCTAAAATTCTATCATGGCTACCTTTTCAAGGTTATCCCTTAATGTCAATATTTAGCCCCTTTAAAGCCATGAAACTTTTTTAGAAAAAGTTTCTCTGAAAATTCGTTATTTTGGAAATAATTCGCTGGAAAGTTTAAAAAAAAACACCCGGTATTGAAATTTTGATAACAAATTAACACACGGTGCTCTGGAAGCCAACATTAATAAAAAAATTTATTACCTCTGATTTTTTTGTACAGTTCAATTCTATAGTATTCTTTATGCTTTTTTTTATAATTTATGAAATAAGAAAAGTAGTTTTTCAATTAATTGTTTTCACTAAATATATTTATTATTTGTAAAATCATTTAGTTGTTTTACCTGGAAAGTTTTCCGGAAGTTTTGAAAATTGGTAATTTTATAGATTTTGATGTGCTCATTCCGAATTTCATTTTTGCCACCTCGTATCTTTGCCGCTCACGCCGCCATATTAAAAAGGCGGCTAATTGTAGTTTTTTGACAATATCTCCTAATAATAATATACGATTAGGCGCCATTTTTCTAATATGGCGGCGCGAGTGGCAAAGATACGAGGTGGCAAAGTTCGGAAAGAACACATCAAAATCTATAAAATTACCAATTTTCAAAACTTCCGGAAAACTTTCCAGGTAAAATAACTAAATGATTGTACAAATAATAAATATATTTAGTAAAACAATTAATTGAAAAACTACTTTCCTTATTTTATAAAATATAAAAAAGCGCCGAGGCGATCTTTTTCGTCTTAAAATGTTCCTTGAATACTATAGAATTGAAGTGTATACAGAAAATCAGAGGTAATCAATTTTTTATTAAAGTTGGCATCGATAGCACCGTGAACAATTTTATAAGTACAATAATGAAATAATTAAAGGATGAGGCTATTTGCACATACCGTATGTGCATGCAATTGGCTATTTGCACATACCACTAACCTACCTTAACTTAACAACCTAACCTAATTTGGTACATATACAGTATGTGCAAATAGCCAACTGCATGCACATATGGTAAGTGCAAATAGCCACTTTCATAATTTAAATTTTGCCTTTATGAGCGCCTCGCGCTTTTATTAGTTTTAGTCATAAAAACCTGAAAATTTTGTGACAGCTGTAATTTTATTTTTTACTTTTTAGTGCACTTTTAATAAAAGCTTGTTTTTAAAAAGTACTTTTTTATATAATTTTATTTTTTATCATTTTTTTGGTGCGTCATAATGTTACCTACAAATTCACTTTACAAAGTTTGAATCGGAGTGTTACAGGAGATTCAGGACTGTCAGAAAAAAAAGATTCAGAAAAATATTTTAACCAAATAATTCTAATGAACATGTGAAAATGAGTTTTTATTTAATATCTAGAGTTATATATTAAAAAAATACTTTGATTTGTAACGCACTGTATACGAGTAGGTACATGTAACTTTTTAAATTACACTCTACAGATAAGTATGGAAGAAAAATATTAATTTTTTAAAGTAAATATGGCAAAAATGTTTTTTTTTCTTAAGAATGTTCTTCCACAAGCTAAAAGCTGGGTCTGTAGTCTGGAATATTTTAGAAAATTAAAATAGGACTTTGTGAAAAAAATTAGATTTCGTTAGCCAAAAATGACTAAAATCTTATACTTCTTCAGATAGAAGTTCATAGGTAAAAAAAAATAGTGAAACCGGAACTCAGGTACATTGTTTTTTGCTACCCGGCTATACCCTTTTTAAAAGTAATAAACCCGGGTGACAACGTATTGCTTTTGACAGATGGTTTCCTACCGTTTAGTATTATACCACTTAAACTAAAAAATTAAACCTTAACTACAAGAAAATCATGTCACTCAAGACGTACTTTGACTTCACAAGAAGTCCTTATCAGGAGCCTACAATTCCAGACTTGGTCAAAACATACATAAATATACCGGACGGTCTATTAAAATTTAGACAAGCAAATATCTCGAAAATTAAGATTTTTTAAGGAAAATGTTGGGTACAAAAATTTCAAGGTTAAGAGGGTAAATCAATGGAGGTATAATTTTTGACTTTGAGTGGAGTTTTCAAAGCTATTTTGAAGTCAACTTCATTTCTTTAAATAGAAATTTATTTATTTATTTTTTACATATTCGTATTTTGCAGAAAAAAGTAACAACTTTTATCCGAAAAGTTTTTTCATAAACCAACATTTTAATTAAAAATTGACATTTTTCAGTTTTTTTTTTCTATTAAAAAATCCCAAAATTAAAAAAATGTCTTTTCTTTAAACTGAACTATTTCTTAAACGAGCGTAGTTAATAATAATAAATAATAATTTCAAAATTTGTTGATGGAAAAAATAAATAAAAAAACTATTCATTAAAAAAAATTTCTTTTAAAATTGAGATTTTTGAAAAACTTTTCTTACAAAGAAAATGAAGTTGACCTCAAAATAAACTTGAAATGCTCACTCAAGGTCTATTTTTTACCTTCATTGGTTTTCCCGCTCTTAACCCTGAAACTACTGTACCAAACATTTTTCGTAATAAACATTAGTTTTCGAGATTATTGTTGGTCTCAACTTTAATAGACCACTCGACTCGATAGCAAATTTTCAAAAACCTGTCCAGTACAGAGCAACGTCGAAAATTGTGCTATGTAAAGTACTGGAGTTTGAAACTCGCGTCATTGATATTTGAACTACAAATCCCAGTCAAGTACAGAGCATATAGCAAAATCAAGCTAGTGTTGAATACACTTATCTTACAACTTACAGCGTTATTGAGCGGTGTGAATAAAAACGAGTAGGACAAGTAAATACTTGAACATATCAAAATAACAAGTAAACGCCAAAATTGAAGTGAATAAAACAAGTATTTACTCTTACTCGCGAGTAAATACTTGAGAGGCTAGTAAAACCCGGAAAAATGCCAATTTTGGTGTGAATAAACGCAAGTAAATACTCGTCTATTCGCAAGTCAACCCGACCCCAGACTTGCAGTCGTACTTGTACACGAAAGATGGCTGCATTTATGAACCTGCGTGGTGTGAAACGTTATAGAGACCGGCGTGATATAAGTCCCGATCTATCTAAGGGACTATTACGGTTTGAGAGCGAAAACGTAGATTTTCTCACTTCGCACTTTCTTGATGAAAACACTGATGCAAGGGGTGGAGGATTAACTGCACGGAAAAAGATGGAAATTTTTCTGAGATACGTTAGTGATCCAGGATTCCAAAGTGGTGTTGCCAACGACATGGGGGTTGAAAGAAGTACCGTCAGCAGAACATTTTCAAGTGTATTGGATAAAATAGTGTCGAAGTCTGAAGATTGGATTAAATTTCCACGCACTATTGAAGATATGGATCAGGCCAAGGCAGATTGGGCTTCAAAATTTCGCATTCCAACTGTCATTGGTGCTATAGATTGCACTCACGTGCATATTATGAAACCTTCGGAATTCGGCGACGAGTATGTGGACAGAAAAGGAAAAACAACAATAAACATTCAGATGACTTGTGACGCTAATGAAAAAATTACAAGTGTGGACGCTCAATGGCCAGGGAGTGTACATGATGGCAGGATTTGGCGAGTGAGTGGAATTCAGGACGTGGTGCGCCGATATGATGGTGATGTTTGTCTCCTTGGTGATAGCGGATATGGAATTACTCCTTGGTTACTGACTCCTTTTGACGAACCAAGAAATGCTCGTGAGCGGAATTACAATTCGACCCATGCTCAGGAAAGAGTAATAATTGAACGAGTTTTTGGCCAGATGAAACGTCGTTTTTCCATACTCTCGAGCCAAGTTAGAATAGCAGTCAAAAATGTTCCCAATTTAGTAATAAGTTGTGCAGTGCTTCACAATGTAGCAAAACATTTGAATGATCCTTGGGAAGTGGAAGACGGAATCGAAAATGGTGTGGCTGAAGAAAATGTACCTCTATATAATTTAGATCACAACAGGAAATGATGCGTAGTCTGTGTGGCGCTACAAGTATTTACTTGCCTTTTTTGTGAATTCAGTTGTCTCGCGAGTAAATACTTGCTAGTATACCCTCGGGTTGACGAGTACACGGTCACAAGTAAACTCGACGCTTTATTCACATCGGTTTACTTGGAGTTTAAATACTCGTTACACTTTACTTGTAAGTAAATACTCGTCGTACTCGTTTTTATTCACACCGCTCATTAACTTATTTAACTAGTACTTTAAACTTTACGTACAAAAATTATAAAAAAGGGTAGGGTGAACGCAGGGCCGGATTTAAAAATTTGCCGCCCGTAGGCAGTTGCGAAAATTGCCGCCCTTTTCGAAGAATGTTATGAATTTTATCAAAAAAAATCTGAAGACCTTTTTTTTTAGCTTGACCAAAAAAATTTTACTAATAATTCTGAAGACTTTTTTTTTTTAGCTTTTTTACCAAAAAAAAAATTTCATACCAAAATTTGCCGCCTCCAAAAATTTGCCGCTATAGGCAGCCGCCTACATTGCCTGCATGGTAAATCCGGGCCTGGGTGAACGATTTTATTGAATATTTCACTGACATTAACATTCTTTTTAAAATAAACACGAAGTCACAAAGATGTATTTATAGGGTGTTAGAGGAAAGTACCCATATTTCGGATACCATTTCTTTAACATGATGTAGTTTTGTCAATATTGATCTGAAATATATGATATTTGCATATTCAATACTTCATTTCATGTGGAACAATTCCCTGAAATATAATAATTTTATCAGCCATAATAATAATAATAATAATAACCTAAAATTTTTTTTACCAAATTCATGCTTTTTTTTTAACTGCATGAAATGGGTTCCAAATTTCGGATACATTTTGATCTACCATTTTTTTAATGTTTGAACTGTGCTGTTAAAAAGAAACAATAACAGTAGGTTTTCAAATATATATTCAGGATTGTTATAACCTAAAATTTAAAATATAAACGAAATTATAAAAAAAAATATTATGTGTTCAACCATTCAGTCAATGCATTTCATACAAATAAATCGTGTTTTATTATTAAAACCAGTGCAGATACTCAGAATATGCACTGAAACGGCCCAATAAAGATCTATTTAATTTTTTTTATTTACCACTGTGAAAAGTTCACATCCGAAAATAGGCACTGAATACTATCCGAAATTAGGGTAATATGCAAAATTTCACTTCACCACGTTTATCAACATATCTTCAAACATCACACGTTGTTTTTGAACAGAAATTCAAAATACACCTCTAAACAAATATGATACATAAAAACAAACAATATTATAACTCACCTCCTGTCTGCCATAAATGTTAGAAATTGACATTGTAAAATATTTGAGTTCGAGTAAAATTTTTCAATTTTTTTATCAAAAAAAACACACGTTCCTCCTTCGTTCAAAGTTTGACAATAACAATACGGAGGCTAAAAGTACGTGTCAGTAGTGTTGGCAACACCATATATCGTTCAGTTGTCAAAATATCTTCGTATCCGAAATTAAAACACTATCCGACGTTTGGGTACTTTCCTCTACAGTTATAATTGACGTATTACAGGTTCACGGTTGGTCGTTATATCAATGGGGTTTGCAGCTTTACCAGAACTGGCGTGGATTTGTTTGCTGGTGCATTGGAGTGTCTGTGCTGTCAGCATGTACTGTTGGTACAGAGAAAAATATATAACTATAAGTATAACTAACATTCTCCAAAAGACTGTGAATGACACTACCGTGTGTATATTTAATTACAATTGGTTTTCTCCTCATCGTCCTCTATGCTGCAACTTATCTTTACGAGCATTCAATTACATTATTTACACATTAGAGTGTTTGTTATTCCCGGTACTGTGGTGTGTGTTATACAGTAGTACACCCGGTACTATGTGGTACTACGCAATACCCGCAATAGGTGTGCTACTGTATGTATTGTACATTTTAGTACTGTTGTTTAAGAACATTGTCAAATAAAACGGGCAAGTGCGTGTTGAGAACGCACTTGATAGGGCTCCGTAGTCATTCTCACTACGATTTATAAAAAAAGACTTATTTCAAAATTTTTGTGACTAAAGGGTTAAAATCAAAAAGTCATTTGATTTTTATTATTATATTTTAGGAGACCTGTTGAGTACCTCTGTACTATGTACGTCATTGTTGAGTACCTCTGTACTATGTACGTTTTATATTTATTCTTTTTGATTGTTAATTTAAAGATGGCTTTGCCATTTTGTTAGTTGTTATGTATTTTGTTTAAATAACAAGTTGAAAATTTTATATTCATAAAAAATTATTGTGTGTAAAGATATGTAAAGTTATATCAATATACATATTACTAAAATATATTGTTTGTGATTCCGAGGCGTGGTATTTGATGCCATTAAATAAGTGTAATTTCTTCATCTAATTAATTATAATTTTTTCTAAAAAACCGCTATTATCGAAGGAATTTAATTTAAATAGTGTTAACATTGTGTTTCGAGTTAACTGGTCCTAAGGCGTTTACATTTTTGGTCTATCATCGAACATTTGGTCCACTTCGGCACGGATACGATCAAGCGTATATGGAGCATTATAATTAATGAAGATTTAATAGGAAAATCACAAATTTCGACATCAATATTTTCGTCTGTTTGCTGATCACAGCCACCTGTACTATACTGGACATTCATTTGGATATCATAGACAATAGCGAAGTTAGCACCGGAGTCAAGTTAGTTGGCTGCATTGTGTTGAGTGGTTAGCTTTGATTGTTTGTGTCAAATTTCATATGTCACATGTATTTATAAAGGGTGGATGAAAGAAGGACATCATTTGGACATAAACAATATTGAAGATAGCGCCGGCGTCAAGATAAATTTGGCTGCATTGTGTCGAGTGTTTAGCTTTGATTGTTTGTGACAAATTTTATATGTCACTAGTGTTTATTTAAAGGTGTGATTTATGTTTAAATACCTTTAAATTTGAGACTGTAAGTTGTTTTTATATTTTAATTTTCGTAGTTGTCAAATAGATGATTTTTTATACGATATTTGGTATTTGAGGTTAACTGATTGTTGTCGAAAATATTTTTCAAAAAAAATATTCTTTGTTGTGATCTTGACAGCTGCAGTAATTTTCGTGTTTATTGGATATTTAAAGTCATCTACTTGATAATTTATTTTACATTGAGCGTTCTTTTCTATATTAATTAATTTAATTTGCTACATACTATATTGTTTTTACTTCACTAAAAATGACTGACAATATTAAAGCTTTGTTAGCAAAGAGAAAGTATATAAGGGGTAGAATAACTGATATAGAAAATCAATTAGGTGATGTACATTCTATCACCGACTCTACCGAATTACAATGTGGGTTAGATAGGTTGACCGATGTGTTCAGTAGTTTTCAAAATGTACAAATAGAATTAGAAATACATGACGAGAAAAAATATGCTCCTGAAGGGAAACTTATTTTTGACAAACACTATGAACTACATAAAAAGTTGAATATAGCTCTTGCTAATCTAACAGTTATTAAAGATGTAAAATCTCATTCAAGTACATCAACAGGTAATAATCATTCGATTTCGTTACCTACTATTCATTTGCCAATTTTTGCGGGTGATTATGAGAAATGGATGAATTTTAAAGATTTATATGCCAGTTTAGTACACGATAACACACAGTTATCAAATATTAAAAAATTTTACTATCTCAAAACATGTATAAAAGGTAATGCATTGTCACTTATCTCCAGCATTGAATGTACAGATGCTAATTATATTAGAGCTTGGGAAACGCTATTAGAGCGATATGACAACAAAATATTGATAGCAAATACACATTTGAGAGGTATGTTTAATTTAACAAAGGCAACCAAAAATTCATCTGCCAGTTTAAGAAATTTATTGAATGAATTTACACAGCATCATGATAGTTTGGAAGCTTTAAAAATTCCAAATATGCATGATTTATTTCTTATTCATATTTTGTCGGAAAAGGTCGATTTCGAAACTGTTAGAGAATTTGAAATTCAAAGAAACGATAACGAGTTCCCAACATTGGAAATATTTAAAAAATATTTAAATAATAAATGTCGAGCTCTTGAAACTGTTACTCGCGGAGAATCTGTTTCCACTTCGAGTTTTAGTAAAAAATCCATTTCTTGCATTGCTTCAAAGAACTTACAACAAAAGTGTCTTTATTGTAAAGGGGTTTCTCATTTCTTATATCGTTGTTATCAGTTTCAAAAATTAAAACTTGACGAACGTCGTTCATTTGTAAATAAATTACAGCTTTGTTATTTTTGTCTAAGTGATAAGCACCAATTCTCTAAATGTAATAGTGCATATACGGGTTGTCCCAAATGTCAAAATAAAAATCATCATGAACTACTTCATAAAGACATTTCTCCAGGAGAAGAAAATGTTAACTCTTCTACTAAAGGCACTTCATGCATAATATCAAACAATAATGAAAGTGAATCGCTCAATTGTGTAGATGAAAATGTAATTTCAAATATTAGTTGTCAAAAACATGTGATTAATAGTAATCACAAAATTATATTGTTATCAACTGCTATTGTTAAAGTAGCTGATGCCAATGGTGCTCAACAGAATTGCCGAGTGCTTTTGGATAGTGCAAGTGATCGTAACTTTATCACTAGTACATGTTTAAAACGTTTAAATATTTCTGGATGTAAATCTAACTGGCGTGTTTCAGGGTTCGGGGGAAAGACATCATCTGTTTCAGAAATAGTTAACCTCGAATTACAATCCAGAGTGTCAAATTATAAAATTAAAACACAATTTGGGGTTATTGATAAAATAACCGATAACTTACCCTTGTATAGTTTTAATAAAAATGAAATACGTTGGCCATCTTTTGTTCGTTTAGCTGATCCAAACTTTAACATATCTGATGAAATAGATATACTCATTGGATCAGAAATGTTTTATAAAATTTTACAAAAAGGTAAAATTGAATTAGGCAATAGTGCTCCTATTTTGCAAAACACTGCATTCGGTTGGGTTGTGGGTGGTGTTTTGAATGTTAATAATCAGTGTAGCACTAATACTGCCATTACATTGCTTTCAAAAAGTGATGATTTACATGATGTCATGATTAAATTTTGGAGTTTAGAGGAATTTGCTCCAACTAAAATTATGTCAGCAAAGGAAAAGCTTTGTGAAAAATTATATGTCGAATCTGTATCCAGAACAAAAACTGGCAGATACGAAATCGATTTACCTATTGTAGTTGAGAATCTTTCTAACCTAGGAAATTCATATACATATGCTTATCGTTGTTTTTTATCCTTAGAGAGAAAATTTGATAAGAATCCTGATTTTTTTCAAATGTATAAAGATTTTATCAATGATTTCATCAAACTAGGTCACGCTCATGAAATTAAACAATTCCCTTATATTGATAATCAACCAGAATATTATTTACCACACCACGCGGTATTAAAGGATTCATCATCAACTACCAAGTTGCGTACTGTTTTTAATGCTTCCGCGCTTACTGATTCTGGCGTTTCCTTAAATGACGTGTTATTAAATGGACCTGTTGTACAATCGGACTTATTTTCAGTATTAATACGTTTTCGTACCTATCTTTATGCCATAATAACGGACATCACAATGATGTATAGGCAAATAAACGTGAAACCTAAATATCAATCTTTACAACGCATATTGTGGAGGGAAAATAAACACGATGATTTAAAATGTTTGCAACTAAGTACTGTAACTTATGGTACCGCGTCAGCGAGTTTTCAAGCAACGCGCGTACGTTGATGCAATTGATTGAAGACGAAGGGCATAATTATCCTTTAGCTTCTAACGCGATAAAATTTAATTCATACGTTGACGATATAATTACTGGAGCTAATGATTTAGAAACTGCTTATGATTTACAAAATGAATTGATATCACTTTTAGCAAAGGGTCAATTTCAACTTCATAAATGGTATTCTAATGATAGTGATCTTTTAAATCGTATTCCAGAAGAGAAACGCGAAAAATGTAATTTCAAACTAGACGATGGTACTTCATCATTGAAAACACTAGGGTTAATTTGGAATCCTTCACGTGACGTTTTTCAAATACATGTACCTCATGATCTTGTAAGCGATAAATTAACCAAACGAGAAATTTTGTCAACGATCGCTAAAATATATGATCCTATGGGTCTTGTTTCTCCAGTTTGTGTACAAGCAAAATTAATAATGCAAAATATATGGAAGGAACAATTGAGTTGGGACGATCCCGTACCTGATCATATTGCAAACACTTGGAATTTATTTCATTCAAGTGTGTTCGCTTTACGCACATTAAATATTCCTCGTCTCTTGTATAATGACGGATTTATTAATTTTCAATTACATGGCTTTGCGGATAGTTCCACTAAGGCATATGGCTGTGCCATTTATTTAAGGGCGACTAATCATGCTAATCATTCTATGGTGAGATTAATTTGTGCTAAATCGCGAGTAGCTCCTATTAAACATGTAACATTACCAAGGCTTGAATTGTGTGCTGCCTTATTATTGTCTAGATTGATTAATTCTGTTAATAAAACTTTGCTATTGAATATTGATAATTTATTTTGTTGGACAGACTCAACTATTACTTTAGCTTGGATTCAATCTGATGCCTCGCGTTGGAATGTGTTTGTAGCCAACCGAGTATCAGAAATACAAGAGTTGACACCCAAAGAATCTTGGCTACATGTATCAACTTCGGATAATCCCGCCGATATAGTCTCACGTGGTCTTGATGCACAATTGTTAAATAATTGTACACTTTGGTGGGAAGGGCCGTTATGGTTATCTTTAGACTCTAAACTTTGGCAAAGTACCTGTATAACGGAAAAAATTAATGACTTACCCGAACTTAAAACAATTTCATGTGTAACTGTTAACAATAATAAGGAAAAATCGTATTTATTAGAGCAGTTTCACCGATTTTCGACATTTAATCGTCTCCAAAGAACTTTTGCGTTTGTTTTACGTTTCATACATAATAGTACAACTAAAAATGTTGATAAACTTAACGAATTTTTATCAATTATCGAATTAGATAACTCACTGAAATTAATAGTTCGTGAGTTACAACAACATTATTTTTCAAAGGAAATATTGTTACTTACTAGAAATGAAGCATCTCCTAATAATGTAGATTTAAGTTTTAGTAAATTAAAATATCTTCATCCATTTTTGGATCAAAATGGAATTATACGTGTAGGTGGCAGACTTAATTATTCATCTGTTTCTGAATCACAACGTCATCCTATGATTCTTCCAGCGGAAGATCATATTACTAAATTGATTATTTTGAATGAGCATGAAAGACTGTTGCATGCAGGTGCTCAGTCTACTTTAGCTAATTTACGTTTACGTTTCTGGGTCATTAACGGTAGAAATAAAATACGATATATTATTCATAAATGTATTAAATGTTTTCGTTTTGTAGCTAAACCTGCTGAACAGATCATGTCGGATCTACCATCTGTGCGTGTTACACCCCACAGACCTTTCCTTTATGTAGGATTAGATTATAGTGGAGCTGTTGATATTAAACAATCACGTTTACGTAAAACCCTTATTACTAAAGGTTATATTTGTCTTTTTATTTGTATGTCTACAAAGGCAGTTCATTTGGAACTTGTTTCCGACATGTCGACTTCTACCTTTATAAGTGCTTTACGTAGATTTATGTCACGTCGTGGGAAACCCAAAAGAATATATAGTGATAATGGGACTAATTTTAAAGGTGCTCGAAATGAGCTCAATGATTTATATAAAATGCTCAATGATAAATTAAGTATCGCTAATATTTATAACAGTATGACTCAGGATGCAGTGGAATGGAATTTTATACCACCCGCTTCTCCCCATTGGGGAGGATTGTGGGAATCGGGTATCAAACTCATTAAATATCATTTAAAACGCATAATGTTGAATACTTTGTACACTTATGAGGAGCTTAATACTCTACTTGTGCAAATTGAGGGCATTGTGAATTCCAGACCCCTCCATCCTTTGTCGAGTGAACCTGAGAACATAGTGTGTCTCACGCCAGCTCATTTTTTAATAAATGAAAATTTATCTGGTCTCCCTGAGGCTGGACTTGTGGATGTTAATGTACATCGCCTGTCTCAGTGGAATCAAATTCAAAGACTTCGTCAATTGTTTTGGCGTCGTTATAGCTCAGATTATCTTAATTCTCTGCAGCAAAGAACCAAATGGGTTCATGTGAAGGATGATATTACTCCTGGTACTATGGTACTAGTCAAGGAAGATAACATTCCTCCTCTTAACTGGTGCTTGGCCAGAGTCATAGAAACATTTAAAGGAAAAGACGAGCATGTTCGTTCTGTTTCCATTAAAACAAAGTCTGGTATTTATACTAGGCCTATAACAAAAATTTGTGTATTACCCATTGAATAGTTTCGGTTGAAATATAATATTTCAACGGAGGGGTGTATGTTGAGTACCTCTGTACTATGTACGTCATTGTTGAGTACCTCTGTACTATGTACGTTTTATATTTATTCTTTTTGATTGTTAATTTAAAGATGGCTTTGCCATTTTGTTAGTTGTTATGTATTTTGTTTAAATAACAAGTTGAAAATTTTATATTCATAAAAAATTATTGTGTGTAAAGATATGTAAAGTTATATCAATATACATATTACTAAAATATATTGTTTGTGATTCCGAGGCGTGGTATTTGATGCCATTAAATAAGTGTAATTTCTTCATCTAATTAATTATAATTTTTTCTAAAAAACCGCTATTATCGAAGGAATTTAATTTAAATAGTGTTAACATTGTGTTTCGAGTTAACTGGTCCTAAGGCGTTTACATTTTTGGTCTATCATCGAACAAGACCTATTAAATGACAACGTCCTGGAAGTTGCACCAGCCAAATCAGCACAATCAAATAAAAATAGTATGGGTTTTTTTTACTTTCTTATTACTAATTTATTACCACCAACAGGATTTTATTACCCTTATAAAAAAATTTTTTCGAATTTTTAAGGATATTTCTTTTCATTAGAAAAAAGTTAATATATTTTTAATTATTGGCCTTCGTTAAACTGTTTGTTTTATCATAATATAATTTTTTAGACATTAAACTATATTTATTAATACATTTTAGTTGATTGTGCGGGGGGTAAAAAATTATTTTCGATTTTTTAAAGATATTTCTTTCCATTAGAAAAATGTTAATATATTTTTAATTATTGGGTTGGTTAAAAAAGGTTTGATTAGTTTTTTGGATAAGGGCCCCTCAAATTTTGAAAAATTCTGTTGGGGTTTCGCGATCAAAGAAGTTTGAGAAGCACTGTTTTAGATGATTGATTTAATAAATATGTTATGTAGTTGTTTTTTGAACGTTTTCTCGTAATTTTATTTCATAAATTTTAATTTTTTGGTTTAAGGGTTGAATTTTTTTTTAATTTTCTTGGTATCATTCGAGAGTAATAAAAAAGTAATAAAAAATGACATAGGTTTCATTCCGAATGCATAAAACGAACCAAAGTTACGTAATGGTTGGTGCAGCTTACCGTTGAATCTGGATCATATGGCTGTAACTCGATACTGGCAAGGGTAATAAAATCCTGTTGGTGGTAATAAATTAAAAATAAAAAAGTAAGAAAAAACCCATACTACTTTTATTTGATTGTGCTGATTTGGCTGGTGCAACTTCCAGGACGTTAAATGACATCACAATCAGTGGAGTAAATGAAAAAAAATGTGAGTTTACTTTACAGTAAAAATATTTTTGACAATATTCGTTATAATTTTCAGTGAAAGTACTAATTAAAAGCTACATTCTGCATTTTTTTCAGATTTTTTAAATCGCTAGTTTAGAAAATAGAGGGGGGGAGCGCTCTGAAAACGACAATAAAAAGCAAATATATCGTGATTGAAGGGTTGAGATCAAAAAGTTATTTGACATTTTTTATTGCATTTTAAGAGACCTATCAAATGACACCCCACTTAATGGGGTAAGTGGGAAAAATGTTAGTTCACTTTTCAGTCTATATTTTTGATAATGTTCTTTATAATTTTCAATGAAAGTACTGATAGTTTAGAAAATAGAGGGGGGGGGACGCATTTATAATGACTTTGGAGAGCAAATACAACGTGATTGAAGGGTTAAAATCAAGTCCTGATACATTTTTGTAGACCTTTCTAACGGCACCCCACTCAATGGGGTAGGTGTTTTTTTTTATTTTAAATACTTTTCATTTTATGGAAGAGGGTGATGTGCCCCTAGACCACGTGAAGTTTCTACATAAACACTTTTCGAACATAAATATAATTCAAACGTCAAACTGACAGCTAGACTTCTAATTATTTATAAGTGTCAGTTTGGCGTCTATCAAAATTTAAAATAAAACAAAAGACGATGGGAGGTAAACTAACTCTCACCAGCGAGACGTGTTTCTGTATAGTACATAAGGGCAGACAATTTAAACTTTTGACAGAGGAGCCGGGAAAGGGTAACACCTAGCCCACTTACCGCTTGCAGTAAACAAAACCTTTATATCGAAAAACCAAATTGTCTGAGTCCCGAAGAAGCTGTAGAACCAGTGACGTGCCGAAACCTGCCAACAGCATCAAGACGATCATCGCCGCCCAACCCGAAGGAGATTGCCGCCAGCCTCAAGACAACCGACGTCGCCAACCCGAAGGAGACTGCCGCCCACCTCAGAAATTCTACACCAAGGATTACCGCCGTTAACACCAAGACGTCCGACGCCGCCGACTGTCCGAAGACCATCGGGGACGCCTTCGAGAAGTTCGACGCTGCCTGCACTGACATCGAAACCGTTGCGACTTCTTCAAGAATCGACCTGGTCTTCGGCACGAGTGGAACAGTAGACAAACCCACGTTGTTCTCAGCCGCCGCCATCCATAGAACTTTCGTGGACGCCATCGCCTGCGAGAATCTTTTGACCGTCACCGACCAATCGAAGATAACCGACGTCCGTACTGTCGCTACCCAGACGGTAACGATAACCGCAACTTCCCGCCGACGAACCCCGAACACAACTCCAGAGAATTTCGTGATTTGCCCGCCTCCGTGTAGTCTTAACAAACAAGGGAGTCTGCCGAAACAACCATTATCGCCGTGGGGTCCAGCAGCCTCGAACATCATCCAGAACGTATCCGCGTCATCGCCAACAAAGACACCAGATCGCTGGCCTCGCCAACTAACACTTATCGACGTCAGTCCCAGGTCCCCGACATATTGAAAGCGGGTTCTCACCAGGGCGTCCAACAACCTCACCTTGGCGAGAATTCTACGGGACAGGAAGAAACTATCTACCTCGGCAAAAAGAATCAAGATCACGCCCGCATCGAGAACTTCGTGCATCCGACAGAACAACTAAACGATCGTCCAACAAGTCATTCCCCCGCCAACAGAAGACCATTCCTGCCCAAATCACATAAATACTATATACACTCTGTAATCGTTTTATTTAAATAAAATATTTTTTCCTTATTGTTTATGCCCCTGTTTTAATACGCAACAACACACACGTAGAGCATAAATAGGGGTCTACAATTTATTTTTTCTTTTTCAAAAATCTTTCTGTTTTTGGGTCATCAATCTACGACCGTATACCAAATTACATCTTATTATGTCAAAAGACGGACGGACGGACGGACATGGAGAAACTATAAGTGGGCTCTCACACCGGAGCAATATTGCAACCCGGGAAAAAATGATAAGATATAACAAGATATTATAAGATATGTTCGCATCTCGTTATATATGGTAATATCTTAATTTTTGAGCCTAAAATATATTATTTTATATAGATATATCTCATAATATATAGTAATATCTTAATATATATTGGCCCTAAGATCCGAAAATATATTGTTATATATTTTGATATATAGTAACATCTTTATATGTATTAGCCCTCAGATCCGAGAATATATTGTTATATATATTTATATATTTATATATCTGCTAATATATTATGATATCTTAAAATATTATTTTGAAAAGAGTTCACTTAGCTTAGAATATATTGTAATATATTATTATATATAGATATATCTGCTAATGTATTATTATATCTTAATAAATTTTATTTTTTGAGTTATCATAGCCAAGAATATATTGTAATATATATTAATATATGGACATATCTGATAATATATAATCATATCTTAATATATATCAGCCCTCAGATGCGAAAATATATTGTTATATATATTTATATATTGTTATATCTGCTAATATATTATCATATCTTAAAAAAAATATTTTTTTATGTATTAGGTAAACGCCCGGTGGTAAAGTATTTGTAAATAAAGTAAGTAAAAATTTGAGGATTGTAGCAGTTTGTATTAATTTTTTACTTATTAAATGTAGATGGTATTGACGCACAAACAACAGCATCCTAAGCGAAGAACCGCGTGTTTTTGAGAACATTAGTGATGCTACTGATGGAAGACATCTTGTCAAAAGAGCAAAATTAAAAAAATTACCAATAAAAATAAAATGTTCATATTCATCTTGCAATAAATCGGATAGCAAAAAATTTTTTTTGCACTTTTTTAGATTTATTTTAGTTAGTTTTTCTTTTTAATTTATTTCTTAATTTTTAGTTGGATTATTTCAAAAAAATCTTAGTTTCTCAAAAATAATACCTACCTACATAATATGAATTGGGCAAAAAAATTAATATAAAATCATCAAAATTCCCAAAAACTAGCTTTTTGTGGTGTATAAAATACACCACGTGAGTAACTGTGTTACGGTATTTCACACGAGTAATTAAGGGTTAAGAACAAATAAATACTGAATAAAAATCAAAAGGCCGCTGGCCCTACACTTCTTTAGTCTAAATAATCATTACTTGATACTGTAAATCGATAGCACGTATTTATACTAAAACGATTATCAAATTTTATATTTATATCGCAATGAATTCTGAAGAAATGGAATAAAATTTTTTTAAATACCCTGAAACGGTAAAATCAGATTAAAGAGAAAAAATTTTGACTTGAATATAAGCCAAATTTTTCTCCATGTAACTGTCCATTGCTCCTTCTGAACTGGCATCCCGGGCGGTAGCCCAGTCTCCCTCCCTGATGTTGGCATTGCTATTATACATTAACAAAATAAGCAACGAATTTTAATAATATTAAATTAATAATAATAAATATAAAAAATTCAAATATCAACCATTCTTTTTTCTAATGTTCACTTGACTTGAATTTAATATTGCACTCGCGTTATTTGTATATGTAGTTTTGTATATATATTCTGATTTCACGAAATAAGTAAATTTTATTTAGAATTGCCCATATAATCAGGAATGATAAAGTTATAAGTAACATATATTTTTGTTTTAAAAATTCACAGTTGACATATCACCCAAATTTTCAATATAATTTTATAAATTAAGAACAAAAATATTTAAACAAAATTTTGGACAGTGAAATATTTTTTAAAATAAATTTTATGCATTTCTCTACAAAATTAATATCTTTTAGTTTTACTCTATTTTTAATAGTTTTTGAGATATTTTGTTTTCAAAAAAGTACATTCATCATATTTTAAAATAGGTAGTGGATATTTTTGGTGAAACTTTTTTTTTAAAATGATGTTCCCACGCATTTATCTAAAAATTCTACAACTTGTGTTGACAATTTTTATACAAACATTGATGAATACATTTTTGAAATTATAATCACTGAATTCTATGATCACACCAGTCAGGTGTGATAATTTCTCAAAAAATACAATTTTTAGTGATATTAATAGACCGAAATTTAACTTGTAAGAGAAATATAAACTCCGTTACAGCCAAAATCTCAAAATTCGTGCACGCACTTAGAGTGTTAAGCAACAAGGTTGTGCAAAATGTTTTGTTACATGTGTATTAGCTTCAATGGCGTACGCAGGATTGTGTCATAGGGGGGGTTCAAAAAAAATTTTTTTTAAAAAGGTCATCAGAATAAAAAAGTGATTGGTAATGACTAAAAAAAAGGTCATCAGAATAAAAAAGTGATTGGTAATGAATAAAAAAAAGGCTCTCCAAAATAAATGTTGTAAATTTTGTTGGGAATAATATTAATAATATTGGTTTAAAAATAAAGATCACAGATGTCATGGGGGGGGGTTCTGACCCCCCCTAACACCCCCCTGCGTACGCCACTGATTAGCTTATATACATTTAATTATTAGATATGGAATTTTTTTGTGCTTCTCTTCTCACACCTATAACATACTCAAAATACAAAATAAATTGCTTCGTATTATGGCCAGATATGACCCAGGGAACACTGCCGTCCACTGCTTATATAATACAAATTTTTAAATATAATCGATAGGTATTAATTTATTAGAAAATAAGTTATTCACAAAAAAAAACTGATTTATGTAATATAAATGACCATAATTACAACATAGAAACAAACACAATATGAAATCTATTCAAACACGTAAACAAATTGTCAATAGAAATGTAGTTAACAATACAATTAAAATTTTCAATAAAATTCCTAAATCTATAATAGATCCGTCTGTTGAAGAACTGAAAATTACTTTAAAAGAATATTTAATAAGCAAATGTCACATGGTTTTCTTCATTTATTTACTATACATACATATATTTCGGATTTCTTTAATAGTCACAATATTTCTATACAGTTTTTGTATATATTTTTTTTTTATTAATACGGGCCTCAAATATTACTTAATACGCATATGGATTATTTTTTTTAATTGATTAAATAATATTCGAGTGTGTTGTATATATGTAATAGCTATACATACTATGTTCGTAAAAGTTGGTGTAACTTGCCTCTCACTAGCAGTGTGATTTCACTTTGAATCAGTATATAAGCAACCAACGAACTCTAATGTTATTACATTTTTTTTTTGTTATAACATAGATTAATTTTTATAAATAATATTTCATTAAAATTTAATAATTTGCATCCGACTATTATCGCGTAACACTGAAATGGATTTAAACGACGGGACAGGCTTGTGCGTGATTTTGAAAGAGATTCAAGATCACGCACTGATGAAACAGACAGACGGATATCAGCAGCGGCAGTGATAGCATATACAAAAAGTAGTGTGTTGTTTGTTTAAACACTTTTGAGAAATATTCAATCTTTTTGTGACCCGTTGTGGGGATAATATTGCCGGAGTGCTAAAAGGAGGGAATATCAGCGTGATAAACGAGTTCCCCTCCATCACGTGTGGGTTTTTGGTCCCCAGCACCATTAAGGACCAAATGGCGCTCAACAATGTGTAAATAAGTTGTATATATTGTATATAGTTGTGAATAAATAAATAAAAATTGTACATAAAGTGTGTGTAACGTCAATTAAAAATTGAACCACTCCCACCTCCGACGAGCTAGAGGCACCCTTAGGCGAAGGACAGCCGGGGGACGTGACAAATTTTGGCGCACAACGTGAGGCCCGATATTTTCAACGTGGGAACCGATATTTCGAGGGTGAGGCCCAATATTTTGAGTGAGAGGCCCATCAATTTGGAAAGGAGTCCGATATTTCGAAAAAGGCCCGACAATTGGAAAAGGGGCCCAATAATTACTTTTGGATTTGTGAAGAACCGATACTTGGAGAGGGGCCCGATATTCCGAAGAGGACCGCTATCGCGAGAGGAGCCCAGCCCAAAAAGGAAAACAGCAAATACAAAAACTTGGAAACCGCAATCAACAAAACAAAGTTATGTTTTATTTTAATTTTTTATAATTGCATTTCAAATTTTCTATATGTATGGACATATTAATATCTAAAGGGTTTGTACATGTTAAAATCAATGATTTAAATAGTTAAAAATTAATTAATGTTAAAATCAAGGTTAAAATTATGTAAAATCAATTAAAATTTAATTTCAATAGTTTTCTTGTTAAAGTTTGTATGCAACTATACTGTGTTCGTTTTGATAAATTTCTGATTTATGTAGAAAAATTATTTCATAGTGTATACTCTGTTCACAATCAGACTATATCGAATATATTGTATAGTATTGGATTTATTTGAGTACTGATAAGGTTTTTTTTGTTTTTTGTGTAATACTAAATTATCAGATATATCATTTGAGTTTAAGTTTTGTTTTGGAAATAAATTTATTTTTATTTTCGATTAAGTTAAAAAGTATTTACTATTGATTAATAGTAATAATTATACTATTGTTTATTCTATTTATTTAAATTAAAACTTTTGTAGATTTCTTTGTAACGATGGAGGTGAACCGTTTATCACAAGACGAATTGAGCTATGAACTCAAAATCCGAGGGTTGCAGACGGGTTTAGTGGATGAAATGAGGAAAAGTCTAAGAGCAGTATTAAAAAGGGAACGAGAAGGAAATTCATTTAATTTATCTCCTACTGCATTGAATTTTGAGGAGGAAATCATTACTATCCCGACAAAAATTTTGGAACTGCGAACACTGATAGACACTGCGGTAAGTGACGGGGATTACAAAAAGATTGAAACAAAATTTGTACATTTATTTTCACGTATAGATCGTTTAACTAAGATCAATCAGGAATCTTCGCGTCCTTCTGAATTAATTACAGAATTGTTAATTTTACAAGCCGATTTTGAGGCAAAATTTTCCGGTGTAACCGCAGATAATGATCCGGGAGAGCCTAGTATTGTAGAACCGAGGGTGATGAATGTAATTTCACCACAAAATATCGTTAATAATCAAACTTACTTAGGTAATGCCGTGGAAACGTCTGTTCGTCGACCCGATACAAAAAGTAGTCTGTTAAAATCCACACCAGTCGCAAAGTGGAATTTAAAATTTTCAGGGGAACCTTCAGAATCTCTAAGCGCATTTTTAGAACGGGTATCAGAATTACAGGTAGCTCGTAATATCGATGTTGAGGAACTTTGGTCCTCTGCCATAGACCTATTTGAAGGCAAAGCTCTTATTTGGTTTAGAGGGGTACGAAATAAAATGAATTCATGGAACGATCTTCATCACGAATTACGATTAGAATTTCAACCGCCAGACTATGACGATAGGTTATTAAACGAAATTAAAAATCGCACTCAAGGTCAACACGAATCTATTGGCATGTATATCGCAGTAATGAATAATTTATTTTCTCGCCTTTCTTATTTTGTAACCGAAGAGTCTAAATTAAGAATTATAAGACGTAATATCGCGCCGTATTTTCAATCGCATTTGAGTCTAGTACCGGTAAATTCAGTGGAACATCTGCTCAGGTTGTGTCGCACGTTAGAACATAGTAAGGTCGAGATGGATAATTTTGCACCACCTCCACCTTCTACGAGTTCTTTAGAGCCAGACTTGGCATATGTAGGTCCTAAAAAGACAACAAAACTTAACGTTCTGTCAGGTGGGAATAATAAGTGCTGGAACTGTGATGAAATTGGTCACTTCTTTAGGAATTGTAGATTGAGGCAAAGAAATAGGTTTTGTTTTAACTGTGGTAATCCGAATGTAACTTTTAGGGAATGTAGTTGCAGGAATCGTAACACTTCAAGACAGGGAAACGAAAACGCGGGTCGTTTGTAGGTCGGAAATCGCACCCGAATATCACACGTCGACCAAATAATATTAAGGAATTACGAAGTTATAAAATTGATAATAGGAATAAACCTTTGATTGATTATATTTTAGCTAGTACACCCGGTGATGACCGTCCGTATCTCGAAGTACAAATTTTAGGTCAACCATTTTTAGGGTTATTAGATTCAGGCGCTTCGCGTACATTTGTAGGGTCAAAGGGATACCAATGTTTAGTAAATTTAGGGTTAAAAATTAATTATAGTGATATGCCTGTTTGTGTTGTCGCGAACGGTCAACAATGTAGGCCGCTAGGTTCATTGTGTACTCCTATTTCGTTAAGGGGGAAAGTTATTATTTTAGATATTTTGTATATACCGGAATTACCTCATAAGTTAATTTTAGGCTTAGATTTTTGGCGTAGAATGGAAATTGTTCCAGACGTCAGACATAATAAGTGGGTTTTCGCGTCGAGTATTGAGTCAGTTGAAGAACAACATTTACAGTCAAATCTATCTAAGGGGCAAAAGGTACAATTAGACAGTCTTTTAGAAGAATATTTTGCGAAATTTGGTAAAAAACTAGGTTGTACTCATTTAGTTAAACATGATATTATCACGGACTCGCCACCGATAAAACAACGGTACTATCCCGTTTCGCCTGCGGTACAAGATAATATAAATATCGAGTTAGAGAAAATGTTAGCGGAAGGGGTGGTAGAACCTTCGAAATCGGCGTGGTCTTCACCAATTTTATTAGTACGTAAAAAAGATGGCACTTTTCGGTTTTGTGTAGATTTTAGGAAAGTGAACGCGGTAACCAAAAAGGATGCGTACCCAATTCCGTTTGTTTCTGCTATTCTAGATAAGTTGAAAAATGCTAAATATTTAAGCTCGTTGGACTTAAAGTCTGCCTATTGGCAAGTTCCTTTGAAAGAAACCGCCAAAGAAAAGACAGCGTTTACCATACCTGGTAGGGGGTTATTCCAGTTTTGTCGAATGCCTTTCGGCCTTCACAATAGTCCTGCCACCTGGCAACGATTAATTGATAATGTACTAGGTCCTGATTTAGAACCATATGTTTTTGTATATTTAGACGATATAATAGTTATTACTCCTGATTTTGAACTACACGTAGAAATACTGACAAAAATTTTTCAACGTCTGTTAAATGCTGGTTTAACTTTGAGCAGGGATAAGTGTAAGTTTTGTAGCCCGGAATTAAAATATTTAGGTTATGTCGTTAATTCTTCGGGTTTGCATGTAGATCCAGACAAAGTTTCCGCAATAATTAATATGTCAACGCCTAAATCTATTGCAGATATACGACGTTTGATAGGGATGGCCTCGTGGTATAGACGTTTTATACCCAATTTCGCTACGATTACAGCTCCATTAACTAACTTATTAAAAAAATCGAATAAATGGGTTTGGACAATGGAATGTGAAAATGCTCTAACGGCAATAAAAGATAAATTGATATCGGCTCCGATACTTAGTTGCCCTGATTTTACTCTACCGTTTATAGTACAGTGTGATGCGTCAGGTTTTGGAATAGGCGCGGTTTTATCGCAAGAGCATGAAGGTGGCGAAAAAGTTATCGCGTATGCCAGTCGTTCTTTAACGCGCTGCGAACGTAATTATTCGACTACTGAACGCGAATGTCTTGCTGTAATCTGGGCTGTAGAGAAATTTAGACCTTATCTGGAGGGGTATCATTTTTCTGTAATTACCGACCACCACTCGCTTTTATGGCTCAATCAATTAAAAGAACCTACTGGACGTTTGGCAAGGTGGGCTGTACGCTTACAACAGTTTGATTTTTCGATTATACATCGTAAAGGCAAAGATCATTTAGTGCCTGATACGTTGTCTCGTTCAGTTCCGTTAATAGCTGTAGTTAGTATTCCGTTCGAGATTAAAGACCACTGGTATAGGAAAATGTTAACTAATGTAGTCGAGAACCCTTTAAAATACCCATTATGGCGTGTCGAAGGTAATACTTTGTATAGTAGGCGACGCGGTCATAATGTAGGTTGGGACGAAGATACGTGGGTCACCGTACTTCCGAAGGAATGTCGACGACAAGCCTTGGAAGAAGCTCACGATACTCCCACTTCAGGACATATGGGTGTATTTAAAACATTCGCGCGTATATCGCAATTTTATTACTGGCCTAAATTTAAGGCAGATGTAACCAGGTATGTTCGGTCGTGTCACTTATGTCTTCAACATAAAGTACCACAGAAGTTACCTGCTGGTTTGATGGGACAACGTCCCCTAGTTACACGCCCATGGCAGATGATCTCTACTGATCTTATCGGTCCTTTACCTAAATCGGTACAAGGACATATGTACATTCTAGTATGCGCTGATTATTTTAGTAAGTATCCACTTTTCTTTCCCCTTAGAAAGGCTACAGCAAAGGCTGTCTCGAAATTGATTGAGGATAATGTTTTTCTAATGTTTGGGGCTCCGGAATTCTTACTTTGTGATAATGGCGTACAATATATCAGTAAAGAATTTAAAGACCTTGCTAAGGCGTATGGCGTGAAAATAATTTATAATCCTGCGTATCACCCACAAGCGAATCCGGCCGAACGCGTAAATCGAGTGCTAAAAACTATGATAGCTACCTTTATTAAGGAGAATCAACGCGTTTGGGATGTACACCTTCAAAAGTTTGCTTACGCGATACGTTCCGCGAAGCACGAAGTTACTGGGATGTCTCCATTTTTGATTAATTTCGGTCGCGAAATGACTATCTTCGGGAAAGGTACTACCGATTATGATAATATCGTTCCGGAAATAGGCAGTCGCCCTACCGCGAATAAAACGAGAGAGGTGTTAAATAAAATACATAGCAATGTTACCGGTAGTTTAGCCAAGGCTTATGAACGATCTAAACAACATTATAATTTAAGACGTCGTTTTGTAGAGCTTAATGTCGGACAGTCGGTCTATAAGGGAAATTATGTATTGTCAAACGCCGCGAACCACTTTGCAGCTAAACTAGCACCCAAATTCATAGGACCTTATAAGATTAGGAAAAAGGTATCTCCAGTAACATATGAATTGGAGGACAATAATGGCCCGATTAGAGGACTATGGCATGTCAAGGATCTAAAACCGGTATAGGGAAAAATTAATCTTTTTTTTTAGGAAAGGGGGGATTTATTACATTTTTTTTTTGTTATAACATAGATTAATTTTTATAAATAATATTTCATTAAAATTTAATAATTTGCATCCGACTATTATCGCGTAACACTGAAATGGATTTAAACGACGGGACAGGCTTGTGCGTGATTTTGAAAGAGATTCAAGATCACGCACTGATGAAACAGACAGACGGATATCAGCAGCGGCAGTGATAGCATATACAAAAAGTAGTGTGTTGTTTGTTTAAACACTTTTGAGAAATATTCAATCTTTTTGTGACCCGTTGTGGGGATAATATTGCCGGAGTGCTAAAAGGAGGGAATATCAGCGTGATAAACGAGTTCCCCTCCATCACGTGTGGGTTTTTGGTCCCCAGCACCATTAAGGACCAAATGGCGCTCAACAATGTGTAAATAAGTTGTATATATTGTATATAGTTGTGAATAAATAAATAAAAATTGTACATAAAGTGTGTGTAACGTCAATTAAAAATTGAACCACTCCCACCTCCGACGAGCTAGAGGCACCCTTAGGCGAAGGACAGCCGGGGGACGTGACAATGTTTACATAGGTGCATTCAAGTAAGTTAATACGGACGTAAGTAAATGAAGCTGCTATATGTTTATTTAATTATATAATATATGTGACATTTGATTATAGATTCAGTACGAGTTTTCCCTGGTTGGACGATTCTGTAGTATTGGGATAGATAATAGATGGATACCCCCCCCCCCCTATGCATATATTATAAGATATTATAATATATTTTTAGATATGCCAAGATATACAAATATATTAACAGATATGCTAATATATTGTTATATATGTCGAGATATACTTGTATATTAACATATATACTAATGTATGCTAATATATTGTAATATATGTCAAGATATGCTTGGAGCCTGAATTTGGCACGATCCAAGAAGGCATTAGTATATATTATAATATATAACTATATCTTGCAATATATTACAATATATTATAATGCGTTCTTGGATCGTGCCAAAATCAGGATCCAAGCATATCTTATCATATCTGACCAATTGGATCTTGTAATATATGCTAATATCTTATCATTTTTTCCCGGGAATATAGCAATATATCAACTAGCAATATATAACTAGCGATATTATTGCTATCTGTCAATATACATTGAATCAGACATATTGTCTCACACCAAAGCAATACGATATCGCTATATTGCATTATTGCCGTATTTTGGCGATACGTATTGCCAACGATACAACTTGCATGTTGAAAACCGATATTTATCGCTTGAATATAGCAATATTTCCATTTGACACATGTGATATTTGAAAAACAATTGACTATTGAGATTGTGAATATTGCTTTGGTGTGAGAGCGACCAAAATAATATTGCTATAGTCTATTTCATTTAAGATTGCAGCGGTAGCTAGCATAGGAAGTATAATACGCGCTCCTGATTGGTCAAAACGCCAGATAAATTCACAATAACACAATTTTCACTAATGCAATACATCATGTTGCCTTGGAAATAATTGCAATTAAAATCAAACTGTCAGATTAGTTATTCTACAAATGTATGTATATATATATTATATATATATATATATATATATATATATATATATATATATATATATATATATATATATATATATATATATATATATATATATATATATATATATATATATATATATATATATATATATATATATATATATATATATATATATATATATATACAGTTGACATTAGGATATAAGAAAAGTAATATTTATGACACAAAGGTGAATTTAATTTCTTGTAAATTCCATTAAAAGTTATATGACAGTTCAGATATGCCAAAAATTACGTGGTTTTAAAAAAATTACACGTCTGACGTCAAGAAAAAAAACACTATTGAGTATTTACAACAATCAGTAATAAATTAAAATGCGAGTTATTTCCCGTTTTGCCAAACAAAAAAATCACAGCATAAAAATTATAAATGTGTTGAAAATAAATTTTAGCCTATACTTTGTATGAAGGATGAATCTAAATACAGTGAAAGTTTGAAAAAAATTCACTGAAAGGTTTAAGATTTAATAAATTTCTAGTGAAAAAACTTTTCTGTTAGCTATAAAATAGTTCCTGTGTGAATCGTACCGTCTAATCCCCGCCCACTACTGCAAACTTAAATTAAATAGACTATAGTTTCTAGTTGTTAGTTACTTTATTGCTGTGTTGCAATATTGCTATATTGCTCTGGTGTGAGAGCCCACTTAGGGTTCCTAGTTTTCTACGAAACTCTAAAAAGGGCAAGTCGAACAAATTATGTAACATTTGTATTTTTTTATTTTTATCAATATATGATTTAAAAAATATCGGTATGGAGAACCATACATGACTTCCATGTTCTGTAGTATATTTTACAATATTTTTAATATAAAACTCATTTTTGTATTATAAATATTAGTTTTCTAATATTCTAATGTCAGTTGTATAATACACATTTTTGTAGAATAATAATTATGTGACATTTGAATTTAACTGTGCTTGTTTCCATGGCAACATGAATTTATTAATATTTAAAATTAAAACTTTGAGGGTGTTTTTCACCTCTTCAGTAGCTATTTCAACACGTTTATGAAATAAGTGCCCCTTAGATTGGTTTGAACTACAAGTGTACCAAGTCTTATCAAAATTGGTGAGATAATACTCACTTTTTAGACGATAATAGGTACAAAATTTCGAATATTTCGGAAACCCCTAATTCGATTAGCACCAAAATCAATAGGTCTGGAGTACTCACTGAGGCAAACATTTTCCACAAAAATAATTCAAATCGGTGCATATCTACAGTAATTATCGTACACGGAAAAAAATTCTACATCCAGACACACAGACACACGCACAGCCGCCATGCGGAAATTAACTTTTCTTTACGTTTTGAAGTTAGTACAATCAGAATCTGCTTTTTTTCGGACATGATTTTTTGACGGTATTACAATACTTCCATTTCTTCGAACATGGAAGTAAAAAAACATGTTTATGTTTTCATCTTTGATTTTATATTTATTTACATTATTATTTCGATCTTTTTTTCCTTAACGCCGTTTTTTCTGGGGAAAAAGTGGTAAAAAATAATTAAAATATAATGAAACTAAATGCTTTATTTAATAATTTAATTTTTTGTTTTAATTGTAAAATTATAATTTCTAGTAGATATAAAAATATTCTACATAGAAGAATATTCACACATTTTAAAAAAAAAATTCAGGGGGGGGGTGCTAAGGAGCTGAAGCTATGCAAAAAATATTTTTTATAAAGCATGTGGCAAAATGTGTAACCAAGCTAGTGAATTTTTCCCTGGTTATTATTTTTTTTCTAAATCAAATTAAAAAAAAAAAAAAGAAAACATTCCAAGGCTTGTGGGGTATCAGAATGTAGATCTCAATTGACAGAATATGTCCATATTTTTTCATTTTTTTAACTCAAAAATGACGCCACCTCTAACTCAGTAACTACTGTTTAAAAATTTTGAAAAAATATGTTATAAGGCTTACAAGGAAAGATCCCGAGGTGTCAGACTCGGATTTTAATGAAACTTGGTAAAAATGTTCTTTGGGTAAAAATTAAGGACACCTATTTTTTTTATACGTGCCCGTTTTAATATTTAGGGGGTGAAATCGGCCCTTGAAAATGAGGGTAAAATTTTTAATTTGTAAATAGCTCGTAAACCACTTGGAATAGTGACTTGTGTATAATGTAACATTTGTTTGGTATTACAAGAGCTATAAAATAGCATTAATGTGGTACCCCCTAAGTATTTTATTTGGGGGGTATAATTGACACCCCTCAATTTTTTTCAAAAATTATTATTTTTTCTTTCATAAATCAATAGAGTGTAGTAGTCTGAATACAATGATATCAAATTTCAAAATAACGTGTCTTCAAACTTCGGAGATATCGGCAGTTTTGTAGTTCGCCATATACTTTATACACTGTATAAAGATACTGCATGCCGCGCCGCGCACTGGTCAAAGCTAGTGGAACATTTTTCAAAGTAGTGTGGATCTATTATAAGGTGTGATATTAATTTGAAAATTCACAAATATCATTAATATGGGTTTATTTTAAATTATAAAGAGTACAAATTTTGTACTTTCTTCGCTACAGGGTATGCAACCCTTAAATTGAGAAACAATGGAATGTAGCGATTTCAAGTATTGAAAAATTGGTTTTAAAAGTATTAATATAAATTATATAAATTAGTTACACTTACCCAAATTAAATACAGTAGAAGTTAAATATTAAAGGTAAATTTTATGGTTGAAAAAATTTTTAAATTCTTTTAACCATATTAATAAACACTTTGTTTGATTCTATCAACCAATACCAATTATTTAAAAAACTATTAACATTTTCTCATATTTTCTTTGACTTGGGAGTGATGCGAGAGCGAGTATGACGTAAAATGTTAATTTATAAATTAGCTGGTACCTTAAGGATGCAATGAACAATTTAAAATAAAAAACAATGTGAATATTATATGAATGCCTTGGCATGAATAGTTTTAAAAACAAAATTTAACTCTTTGTAATTTAAAATAAACCCATATTGATGATATTTGTGAATTTTCAAATTAATATCACAACTTACAATAGATCCCCACTACTTTGAAAAATGTTCCACTAGCTTTGACCAGTGCGCGGCGCGGCATGCAGTATCTTTATACAGTGTATAAAGTATATGGCGAACTACAAAACTGTCGATATCTCCGAAGTTTGAAGACACGTTATTTTGAAATTTGATATCATTGTATTCAGAATACTACACTCTATTGATTTATGATAGAAAAAATAATAATTTTTGAAAAAAAACGAGGGGTGTCAATTATACCCCCCAAATAAAATATTTAGGGGGTACCACATTAATGCTATTTTATAGCTCTTGTAATACCAAACAAATGTTACATTATACACAAGTCACTATTCCAAGTGGTTTACGAGCTATTTACAAATTAAAAATTTTACCCTCATTTTCAAGGGCCGATTTCACCCCCTAAATATTAAAACGGGCACGTATAAAAAAATAGGTGTCTTTAATTTTTACTCAAAGAACATTTTTACCAAGTTTCATTAAAATCAGAGTCTGACACCTCGGGATCTTTCCTTGTTAGGTGAGACTACCAAGGAGTTAGTAGTAAATGACCATGGACAAATACTAAAGTCAGCAATATCATTTCAAATTTTGGAGAAAAGGGGAGGGGTATTATAGAATTTTTTATTTTTATATCTAGGCATGTGGGTGTCGAAATGTAGACCTCAATAAGTAGAATATGACACTTTTTTTCTAACTCAAAAATGGCACCTGCAGGGGCTTCACACCCCCCCCTCTTTACCTCGATAACTACAACAAAAACTCTGAAAAAAATTAGCAAAGTGGTTTTGGAGGAACTATTAAAATCAACAGTATAATTTCAAATTTAGGAAAAATAGTCATGGATTTTTTTTAGTAGAATATGATACTATTTTTATATTTATTTCTCAACTCAAAAATGCACCTGTAAGTGGCTCCAAACAGTCCACGTAATACATACTTCGGAACCCTTAAGCCTTATAACATGCACCCGTGTATGTCTTGAAAGATTTTTTTAATAAAACACTTTTTATTAAATCGTTTTCACTTATAACATACACATACATATACTGCACGAAAAATTAAATATTCAGCATAAAATATATTGAACTAAAAACAAATTATATCACTTTAAATAAATAGTTTCCACTAAAAATAAATAACTGAAAAAATAATACTTTGCACTTGATCTAAAAGACCTGTCAAATCGAGATATTTAAGATTTTGTATAATAAAATATAATAGTATATGTGTATTATACCACGAGTCAATAACGATAGCTATTACTACCGAGGAATAATTTTCGAACCGAGCCGGCGAGGGAGAAAAAAATTCCGAGATAATAATAGCCATTATTGCGAGTAGTATACTGTACTTTATCTATGACTATTTTAATTACTTTCATAAAACACAACTGAATACAAGGAATGCAAGCTTCAATACAAGCATTTTTGTTCTAATCTCAAATTAATATAAATTAAATAATACCATGGAAACAAAAGACGCAAACTCTGTTATTATAAATAGGGTATTTGACAGTATTAATAACTAAATACAAAATGTTATAAAAAGTATAATATATATTGTAAAAATACACAATCAAGTATTTTTTTATGTAAGTTAAGTCAGTATTTTAATAATAAACCTTATTAAAAATTGGAAATTTTAACCTGTAAGTCACGTGATTGCAAACGCGTCTCTCATTGGTGTGACGTCATTGTATGTGACATTTCACATTTGAGAATTCTATTATTGTATTGTATTATTGATAATTATTGTATTGTATACGTGAAAATGGTTTTAAATAAATACAAAATAAAAGAAAAACACTTGTGTAATAATGGAAGACGGTTTTATAAAAACTGGCAGTGCTAATTTACCTAGAATAGATATATAATGGTAGAATGCTTCAAGTCAAACTCTGATTTTTATTCTGCAGAGTTCAGGAACGCTAAAGTATATCTGTGTAAGTATAAATAAAATATAATATAATAGGTTACAAGTTGTTATAAAATAGGTTGCATGACTTATCAGAAAACTACAAATTGATTTTTATAGAATATATTGTAATATTTTTTACATCTACATAATGTTTTTATTTTTCTATTAATAGATCTTCAAGACAATCTAATGATGATGATCCTATCGTATATGAGCAGCTGAGACGATACATGGACGGACACATAACGTATATTCAATATCCAATTCGGTTACGATGAAGCGTTCAGTGCCACGATTGCTGCGAGAAAAGGCTGCAAACATGCCATTTATTGAATTTATTCAATAAAATTACAAAATTTTATATTTATTTTTATTTACTTTGTACTGTACAATAAATACATATTGTTTGAACATATAAAATTTATTTAATTGAATTCTGTAAATTTAAAAGACACTAACCTATCGTGATAGCTTTGTAAAGATTAATCAGAATACAAATATAATTAAAATTATTCACAGTATGTGGTTTTAACATTGAAAACTTTCGTATTGTCCTTTCTACGTGAATTGTCAAACTAGTAATTTCTTTAGTTTGTCGAGCTTCTTATTTTTGATAATTTTAAACCAGTCGCAGAAGGCTTCGGTAACTTAATTTATTTTAAAATTTTGAAGGTAAACATCCCTTTATCATTTGGATTCTTTTGATGGAACTAATTATTGAGTATTGCATGTAATTCGCCATATCCTTTGGTAACTGAAATCATTAAATATATTTTTTTAAACAGATCACAAAATAAAGTAGTTTTACGATATCCTAACCTCAACTGTCAGTTTTTATTTACATTATAAGCATTATAAGTTTCACGTTTGTGACTTCAATGTATTTATGTAAAGTATTACTTACATTAAAATGATCTTCATAAAAGTAAAGCACTGATTTGGCTGATAACTTCTTTAGATCTCAACTTTGCAAAATAAAACCATTTTTTCGGATATTCTTCTTTATGTGGCACATGTATAAATAATTGTTCAGGAGTACTTATCGAAGTATTTGAACGAACTGAACATCCAGATACTACACAGCAGTTATAAGTGTTCATTTTATGGAATTTATTCGAGAAAATTAAATAAATAATGATTACATATTATGCATTACACTGTTTGATTATCATACAATGACGTCACGCATACTACGAGTTTTGGATGTGCGTTTTGGCGGGAAAATTTTCATTTGAATAAAAAAATATTATTTTCAGCGTCTTTTCGGCATTATTTTGAAAAAAAAAACACACACACAAGTCTATATTATGTACATACGAACAATTTAGAGTACAATTTAAAATTTAGTCAAATACCCTATTATGCATTTCGATTTTTCCGGTAGCAAGGTATATGTCACAAATCACACATAATATAGATAGTAAGCTACCATATAATGTACACTCCCTAGTTTGAACATAGACGAGGGGGTCAACATACCAATGGGGGGATGAAAAGGTTTGTTATGCGTGTTGCCTACTATACATATTAACGGTTTTATTTATCAATTTCAAATACATAAAGGCCATAAAGGGAAAAAAGACAATAATAACCAACTTTAACAAAGTTATTGATATATTTATATTATTTCGAATTTTATAATAACAATTACAAATTATAACATATTCATTAAAATATACACTCTTTAAATCACACTAACACAAATAATAAGTCTTCGAAAATAATGTCTTTCAAAACACATAATGTCTTTAAAATGTTTAAAATATAAAACACAGCACAAGTAAAATAGCTGGCAAGCTTACAAACACTAGACAGACACTACATAGGTACTTATAACCACAGAATAATAAATAAATAACACATAATATAAATAAACAGATACATATTTCTAACATACAAAACTGGCTAATTCTGTGACTGGCTAATAAACAAAATAACCTCTGAACATTGCTTCTGTATTCATTTAAAATACAGACAGGTTAATCAACATAGATGATGAAAATTACTAAAGCGTGAACTTCCCTTGCCCCACTCGTATTTACAGGAGTTGCAAATGATTGCCATAAGAGCTGATTATCTATATTATGTGTGATTTGTGGTATATGTTGTTGCTGCAGCTTGTAGTACAATTTCGGAAAGTGTACAAGTAATAGACTCTTCATTTTTATACACAAATACAAAAAATACAAATACACAAACGCTAGGTGTTTTATTTGACAGTCGTAAATAAATTTTTTAGACTTTAGAGTTTGTGTATTTTGTTTCCATGGTATTATTTAATTTGAGAAATTTTGTGATTGGTGCATTAGAGGGAATGACCATCTAATGCACTAATCAGAAAATTTCTCTTTCGTCATTATTCCCTCTGAGATTAATAATAGCATTATAAAGTAAAAAGTACGTATGTAATATATGTTTAAATATAAAAGTCGTGAATAAAATGTATTATTCATTGTAATTCATTCATAATACCTTGTATGAAATGAAATTAATTATAACCCTCCATACGTGACAAGGGATGAAATATTTTTTGAATTTTGTTTGCTCTTTATTCACTATACAAAATCGTAAATATCACGGATCGTAATTAAAAATAGCAAAAATCTACCCTGTCTATCCCCGCCATTAGGGGTTGAATGTTGTTTGTATATTTACTGAAAATCTTTTTCTGAATAAATCATTATAACGTAATCAGCTGTGTAGATAAAAATATAAAAAAGCCCCCCACTTTTTCCTCCCATGATATTAGGGGTGGAATATCGAAATTATTATTTTTATTGAATATTATTTTGTCCGTATTTATGTTAATACCATAAACAATTATGTAGATAAATATACCAAAATGTAAAAAATTTAACACCCCTTTTTGCAACCCCTCATCAGTTGAATTTTAGGAAATGTTGAAATACATGTTTCATTATTTGTATTGTAGAGTGTTTATTTAAAGTTAAACCCATTCAAAAGTAAATCCATTCAAAAAAAATGTTCCCTGACAAACTTTTACCCCCATCCCCTTGTACCCCCGTAGGGGTTGAATTTAAAAAAAAATTCTTAGTGAGTACTATTGTCATAAAAAGAAGACATCCCTGGAATTTCACGTTTCTAGGTCTAGTAGTTTCGGCTTGGCGATGATGAATCAGACAGTCAGTCTGTCAAGACATGTTATTATATGTATATACTAGGGCTGTGCCCCTGAGCACTTTGCGCCCCAACCCCCATTCACGTCATATTTTAATACACAAATTTACTCGGGTCTCAGCAACCCTCGTATGTGTATAAATACATGTGTCCGGAAATTTTTCGTGAGGGAACTACAGGCCACCAAAGAGAGAGAACCCTTTGTGTTAAAATAATGAAATTTGGTATTCTGTTTAGTAATAATAAGTGTTATCGATTTCTAATATTAACTAGTTATAATTTAGACTAGGGACTGATTTAAGGTTATATGACACAAAAACATACTTTGCTTATTTGTTGTAGGATAAACCGTTTTCGAGAAATAACGATGGAAAAGAAAGCATGCAGAATTTAACTTAATACGGATGCTTCAAATTACAAATAATAAATTTATATTCTTGTTCTATGATAAAAATTAAGACAAAAAGTTAACATAAGTATACCTCAAAAAATACATCCTTATCAACAAATAGCCATTTTTAGTTTCGGTTTTTAGTCAAATTATTAAAATACATAATACAGTAATACAACTGGCTATAGATCTTAGAGGATTCACATTAGGAGGTTTCTTTATATGAACTTTTTTTCTTACCATTAATCATAGAACAAGAATAAAAATTTATTTTTTGTAATTTGGAGCATCCGTATTAAGTTAAATTCTGCATGATTTCTTTTCTATCGATATTACTCGAAAACGGTTTATTCTATGACAGATAAGCAACGTATATTTTTGCGTATTTTGTGTCATAAGACCTTAAATAAGTGCCCAACTTCATAAAAAAATTAAAGAACAAAAAATACTAGATAAAAATTGATGGGCCCACTGGCCCCATACATCCCCGGTCTAAATTATAATTGTTTAATACGAGACACCGATAACACTTATTATTACTAAACAGAATACTAAATTTAATAATTTTATCGCAAAGGGTTATCTAGATATTAAATAAAAACTCATTTTGATGAAAATCTTTGGAGCGCTGTAGTTCCCTAACAAAAAATTTCCGGACACATGTTTATTGGAAATTTTTTGCTTAAAATATTTTTCTCAGTCTACTGTTTAAGTTTGGCACGACAGTGCTGAATCATCGATAGTATATGTACATCATGCCCACTTTTTCAATGTAACACAGTTTCGTTAAAAATTGTCATATTAATATGAAAATTCAGAAAAATCATTATTGTGGTGATGTTTCAAAGCCCAAAAAGTTACAGTTTAAGATTTTAATAATATTTAATTTGTATATTAATACACTGCTTGTCACAATTAGTGAGACACTTTTTCAATGTAACACAGTTTCGTTAAAAATTGTCATATTAATATGAAAATTCAGAAAAATCATTGATGTGGTGATGTTTCAAAGCCAAAAAAGTTACAGCTTTGTCTCTTCAACAACAGGGGGTGCGCAACCCTTAAAGTGGTGAAAATTGGAAAATAGCATTTTCAAGTATTGAAAATAAAGTTTAAAAAGTGATTAATCCAAAATAAAACTAAAATTCACAATAATTATATTATCTGTATAACTTTTTTGCACCCTTAAGTTACTATCTTATTAATTTTAAAAACATTATATTCTATTTACTTTTTGGTATCACCCCCTAAGTTTAGGTCAACAAAAATATAGGAAGATATGAATGTTTAGGATTTAAGGGTTGATGTCTACCCCTATAACTTATTTGTGTTTTTTAACACACGATACCGTTGAATACAAAGTTTATTACCCATTTTGTAAATTTCACAATTGTATCATTACCTATGTCGTTCGAATCAATCATTATGTAATGGGGTTGAAATGATTAAAGGTAGAAAAAATATTAAAAATAACTGGATTTTATTGAAATTGTAAATTTATATTAACTGTGATTTTTTTAAAAAAATTATGAAATATTTTTTAAATTTGCTTCATATCTTCCTAACTTAGGGGGTGATTCCAAAAAGTAAATAGAATATAATGTTTTTAAAATTAATAAGATAGTAACTTAAGTGTGCAAAAAAGTTATACAGATAGTATAATTATTGTGAATTTTAGTTTTATTTTGGAATAATCACTTTTTAAACTTTTTTTTCAATACTTGAAAATGCCATTTTCCAATTTTCACCACTGTAAGGGTTGCACACCCCCTGTTGATAAAGAGACAAATCTGTAACTTTTTGGGCTTTGAAACATCACCACATTAATGATTTATCTGAATTTTCTTATTAATATGACAATTTTTAACGAAACTGTGTTACATTGAAAAAGTGTCCCACTAATTGAGACAAGCAATGTATTACAAAACTATGCAATATGTAACCTAGTTATAAGAATGTATTTATTAAAAATAGTTATAAGTTATATTTGAAAACCACAAAATGTACTTGTAGATAAATTAATAATTACATCAATAAACTTTTATTTATTTATTCATTTTTTTCACATTTTTAGAATACAGTATTGCATCAATTTACTCGTTTCCATGGGGGGAGTTCCCCGTTAGTAACTTGTGTAAGTACGATCCTGACAACAAATATTATTGTAAGCAAAATTTGAGTATAGTATTTTTCTTTTTTTTCTTAAATATTCAAGTTGTTTCGATGCTACAAGGGTTGTTAGTTGCTATTTTAGTTCGTGAAAATACAAGATTATCATCGACTCGATAGCTTACTTTAAGTAGATTTTTTGGTGTGTTCTTAGCAAATTATCAAATATTAATGCAAAAATAAATGTAGTGTATGTCATTGTTTATTTTATAGGCATGCAAAAAGTAACGATTTTTTTAAATTTCTTCTTGAATTTTGGTCACAATTTTTTAATCAAATTTTATATGTATCTGTGGGTTGCCGTTACTGGCCGTAGATGACAATAAATAATATAGCTCACAAACAACAAATACATTTTATATAAGTATTATAACCAAGACAATCAGATTAACAATAATTCAAACATATACATATTTTCCTTTCAAGTACCTACATTAGGATGT
The DNA here is from genome assembly GCA_949319165.1 of Sialis lutaria. Lineage (NCBI taxonomy): Eukaryota > Metazoa > Arthropoda > Insecta > Megaloptera > Sialidae > Sialis > Sialis lutaria. The sequence continues at coordinate 25,292,489 of OX439239.1, read as the reverse complement.
ATAAAAAAAAAATTTGTCAAGACATACACCAGTGTATGCCATAAGGGTTCCGAAGTATATATTACGTGGACTGTTTAGAGCAATTTACAGGTGCATATTTGAGTTAAAAATAAATATAAAAAATAGGATCATATTCTATTAATTCAGATCTACATTTTGACACCCCACAAGCCTAGATATGAAACTAAAAAAAATTCCATGACGCCCATTTCTATTTTTCAAAATTTGAAATGATATTGTTGATTTTAGTATTTGTCGTTACTAGTATTATAAAAACACCATTACCAATTTTTTTTCAGATTTTTTGAGTCAGTATTTACCGAGCTAGAGAGGGGTGGACAAATTTTTGTTTACTTGAAGCCCCCTGTAGGTGCCTGTATGACACCCCTCCCTTTTTCTCCAAAATTTGAAATGATATTGGTGACTTTGGTATTTGTCGTTGGTAGTCTCACGAAAGTCTCATTACCTAATTTTTTTCAGATTTTTCGAGTCAGTAGTTACCGAGTTAGAGGGGGGGGTGGACAAATTTTTTTTTGCTTGGAGCCCCCTGTAGGCGCCATTTTTGATTTATAAAAAAAATAAAAAATACTGTCATATTCTACTCACTGAGATCTACATTTCGACATCCCACATGCCCAGATAAAAAAATAAAAATAAAAAAATGTATGACACCCCTCCCTTTTTCTCCAAAATTTGAAATGATATTGGTGACTTTAGTATTTGTCGTTGATAGTCTCACCAAAGCCTCATTACCTAATTTTTTTCAGATTTTTCGAGTCAGTAGTTACCGAGTTAGAGGGGGGGGTGGACAAATTTTTTTTTGCTTGGAGCCCCCTGTAGGCGCCATTTTTGATTTATAAAAAAAATAAAAAATACTGTCATATTCTACTCACTGAGATCTACATTTTGACATCCCACACGACTTGGAATACATTTTTTTTGGTTTTTTGAATTTGCTTTAAAGCCCCTTGTAGGCGCCATTTTTGATTTATAAAAAAATAAGAATAAGGATCAAATTACACTAGCTTGGTTACACATTTTGATGTGCCACTTGCTTTGGTATAAAAAAAAATATTTTTTTTGGGTGTCTTTAGCTTCTTAGCACCCCCCCTAAAAAAATATTTTTCGAAAATATTTGTACATATTTTACTAGAGGGTGTTATTTTACATATTCTGTCAAAATTTCAAGGTTCTAGCTTATATAGTTTACGAGCTATTGAGCTTAGAGTGATTAGGACGGACGGACGGACGACAAAGTGAGATTAATAGGGTTTCTTCGGAACCCTAAAAACAATATTTTATTTTTCCTCGCTCTCGTTACGAAATAAAGTAGTTTATAACTTGGATATTTTAAGAGGTGTCTTGTTTCCCATTTAAATAACATGGACAATTATTCTTTAGTACTATAGTTGGTATCACTGATTCATGATAACTAATGAAATTTTTTTAAAGGACGTCATTTTGTACAGTTAAAATTATGTTACATAATGCTAGTTATACGCTTGGTTATTTCTTTTCCTATATTGCTATTTAATTGACATTTACAGAAAAATTACGTTAAAATGATGATTCTTGTTAAAAATATAAAAGTTGTAACTCATTGTATTTACACCTATAGCTCTTTGAACTATTTTTATAGAGAATTAAATTTCCTACAAAATTATCATTTGACTTATTTTTATAGAAACAATAATTAAGCCGTGAGAGCCTTTTAGTACAATTTAACAAATAAAATACTTTGAATGTCTGTAACTTTTGATCGTGATCCGTTGAATTGAGAGACATGACTTTGTAGAGAATTTTATTTTCTATAAAATGATGTCCTTTTCATCAGTTATCATGAAACAGTAATACCAACATTAGTAATAGAGAATAATTTTCCCATATTGTTAAAATAGAAAAAGGACCCCCCCCCCTCTTGCGGCACTTAAATTGAACTACAGGATAATCCGTCGGCTAGAATTTATTTTAGGTAAAAAACTAATGTATTTCGTAACGAGAGGAAAATAGTTTTTTTTACATATCTTAACCTATAACCTACACGTTATAAAAAATACAATTATAAATTAAATTCTAACAACTTTTATTCTTATTTTATTCTTATATATATATATATATATATATATATATATATATATATATATATATATATATATATATATATATATATATATATATATATATATATATATGTCGTCTTCTTAGATTTCCGGAGTAATCTGCGTCCTTTATCCATTTCGGGCGTACAACGTTTCGGGCAGTGCTCACTGTCCATCTTCAGGTACCTGAAGATGGACAGTGAGCACTGCCCGAAACGTTGTACGCCCGAAATGGATAAAGGACGCAGATTACTCCGGAAATCTAAGAAGACGACATCATCGCCAGTCTGCGGAAACATCAACAATAACATATATATATATATATATATATATATATATATATATATATATATATATATATATATATATATATATATATATATATATATATATATATATATATATATATATATATATATATATATATAAAAGTTTTTATTGTCGACATCACATTTACATACAAATTTTATATACTCGTTTACAAAAAACGCAGTACAATAATTTTACAAAAATGAAAATTTTTACTTCTGACTATTTTATATAGCAGGAAAAACAATTAAAATAAAAACAAAAAACCTGCTCTAAGATTATATAAAAGGTGTCCTAATCTAAGAACACAGAATATTTATGAACAGACATACTTTTTTTACAGAAGGATATGTTTTATTCTTTTGTGTTTATATCTTTTATATATAAAATTTAATTTGTGTAGGTCATAGTCTCCTATATCTGACACAAGTATATTTTTGTTTGATTTGATTGAATCAAAAAATTTGTTTGTTTGTTGTTTAACAAACTCTTTGATTTGTTCCATGTCCGTACTTTTGTGCGTGTGATAATTAGATGTATATTTTGGCGCATTTAGACAAATTCGTAAGCACTTATTTTGGACAATTTGTAATTTTTTTATAATTTGTGTTACTTATGTTGCTCCATAGTGGAGCAGCATAAGTCAACACAGGTCTTATAATCATTTTGTAAATGAGTAGTTTGTTTTTAATAGAAAGGTTACTTTTTTTGTTGAATATTGGAAATAGTGAGGTGATTATTGCATATGCTTTGTTTACAGATTGTTTTAAATGTTTTGTAAAATTTAATCTGCTGTCCAAATATACACCTAAATATTTTACATTTTTTGTCCACGAAATTTCGAGATTTTTAATTTTTACATACTTATTTATACAGGGTCGCCTTTTGGTAAATACTACACATTCAGTTTTAGATTCATTTATTTTTATTTTCCATTTGTTGTAAAATTTATTTATTCTATGTACAGATTTTGTTAGTCGGTTTGCAATTGTGTCAATTCTATATGAATTTGTGAACAACGCTATATCATCAGCATACAATGATATATTGACATGTTTTTCAGGGGGGATGTCATTTATGTAGATATTGAAGAGGGTGGGTCCAGGAATGGATCCCTGTGGAACACCTGCTTTTATTTTTTTAGGATTAGATAGTTCATTTACTACTGACACCTGTAATGTTCTTTCTTTAAGATATGAGTTCAATAGCAAAACAAGATAGATAGGAAAATTTAATTTGATTAATTTATATATAAGCCCCTCGTGCCACACTGTATCGAATGCTTTTTCGATATCGAGAGTTACTAACCCAGTATGTTTATTTTTATTAAAATTATCAGTTATGTCATCAGCTACTCTAACTAACTGTTGGATTGTAGAGTGGTTTGCCCTGAACCCAAACTGTTCATTTCTTATTATTTTTTTGTCTTCAATATGCTCCAGTACCCTATTTAATATAACTTTCTCAGAAATTTTACTTATTAATGGTAATAAGCTAATAGGCCGGTAGTTTTCGGGATTTTCTGGAGGTTTCCCTGGTTTATATATGGGGATAATTTTAGCCATTTTCCACTGCTTGGGAAAGTACGAAAATAAGAGCATTTTGTTAATGAGGTAAACAATAAGGACTATGGATGGCTTTATTTGGAAGATGTTTCAATAATGTCTGTGTGATATTGTCTAAACCTGGGGCTTTTTTGTTCTTAAGCGATTTTATAATGTTTCGTATTTCTTTTGGGCTTGTTAAATTATAATTATGAATTTTTGATTTATTTGTTTTAAGGAACTTTTTCAATGTTTTTTTAACTAAATTGTTATTTGTTTTATTACCCATATTTTCATTTTTGCTATGAACTGATTCGAAGTATTTTGCAAATAAATTTGCTTTTTCTATGTCTGAATGAACAATTTTGTTTTGTGTTAATAACGGGAAAAATGTGTTTGTATCAGTTTTTAAATTTTTTAAGAGTTTCCACAGTGACCCATCATTTGGAGTTAATTTGCTTAATTTGTTATGCCATTTTTTATTAGACAGTTTATATAATTTTTTGTTGATCATTTTAGTCAGTTTGTCTGATATTAAATTGAATACCGGTATTTTTCTTTTATGAAATATTTTTTTAAATTTGTTTCTATAGTTTATAATTTTCTTCATATTATCTGGAATTGGTTCATAATATAAAGTTTTAGTTTTAATTTTTGGAATGAATTTTTTAGCAGCACTTTTAATAAGATTTGTAAATACTTCTATTTCATTATCCAAGTCATTAAGGTTTGTAATTTTTGGAGGTAGTTTAATTTTTTTATTAATATAACTTTTGTAGTTAAGCCAATTTGCTGCTTTATAATTTAAGAAATACTTGTTCTTGTTTAATTTAGGTTTAGAGTTACATAACGAGAAAATAATAGGATTGTGATCAGAGTTTAGTTCGTGTATTGAAATTGGATTTGTTATGTTTACAATGTTTTTAGCTATTATAATATCAATAGTGCTGGGGCAGTTTTTTATGTTTTTTGGAAAATGAGTTGGAGTGTCAGGGAAAAGTATGTTCAAATTATATTTAATTAAGTATTTTAAAATTTTGTTACCGTTTTCATTGTTTGTATTACAATTCCAGACAGTATGTTTTGCATTTAAGTCACCCATAATTATTACTTTATCATTGTAATTTTGAAGAAGTTTTAAATGTCGATTATTTAGTTTTTTGTTCGGGGGATTATATGCTGAAAATATAGCTATGTTTTTATTTGTAAATACTATATTTACTCCGACAACCTCTATATCAATATTGTCTATTTTAATAGGAGAATGTTTTATGCTTTTATTTATTAAGATGGCAACACCCCCTCCAGAAGAATTTCTGTCATTTCTGTACACAAAATAGTTTGAGAATTTTAATCTAAGACTAGGATCTAATCGAGTTTCATTTATTCCCATTACATCAATTTTATGTCTATCCATAAAGTATTCTAGTTCATGTTTTTTGTTTTTTATGGAATTTGCATTCCAGCACTCTATTTTCAATTGTTTAGTCAAAGATTTCTAAAATACCTTCTATAATAAAACCTATTTTGGTCAAAGAGTCGTTTGCTGTTTTTATTTTGTTTACAGTATTTACAATAATATTTTTTATTTTACTTAAATTAAAACTACTTAATACTAACTTGATATCATTGATTATAGTGTTGAATCCTGTTTCTGTTGTTTCAGTTGTTGATGACGTATCTTTTTTCTTGCCGGCTACCACATTTGCCCAGGTTCTTTCTTGATTTTGTACTGTTGTACTTGTTCTAGATTGAACAGATTTTCGTTTTGTTTCAGATTTTTTTTGTGATTTACTCTCTATGATTTTTTCATATACTTCACATTCCCTTTAGTTTGCTTTATGTTGACCTTTACAATTTGCGCAGATGGGCACAAAGTCACTCGGTTTAGGGCATTCTTGAATACTATGTAGTCCTCCGCATTTTAGACACTTTTTATTACGATGGCAGTTTGGCGCGACATGCCCAAACCCTTGACAGTTAAAGCATTGTGTTATACCATTTATGTTTTTTAATTTCTCCCATGTTACAACACACTCACATATAGTTTTAGTTTTCATTATATTTTGCATTTTCACATCTTTTTCGAAAGTAACGATAAATAGAGGAAGAGGATACGTTGAGTTATCGCTGGATTTTTTAATCATTTGTTTAACTTGAAACGGAGTTACTTTCGAGTTTATGAGACTTTCGGTTATTTCATTTATTGTAAGATTTAGTGGAAGGTTTCTTGCTACCATTTTGATTTTTTTCTCCGATTCAGGAGTAAAAGTATGAAATTGACTGTTAGATTTCTTCAATTCTTCTATTATGTAATTATAATCTTCCATATTTTTTGCGTAATATATTAGCTTGTTACCTCTGAATTTTATGTCTACTTCTTCTTTTAACTTCTCTTTCAATTTTTTTATGTTCTCCGAGTGATTTTCTACTACGTTATATGTTACAATAGGTGGAACCTTAGTTCGCGTATTACTATTTTCTATATCAGACTCTTCAGAATCATAACTGTCCGTTTCACTGAGTGAATCATAACGATTTTGCACTTTTATGTTATATCCATCACTTATTTTTCGTTTTTTAGTATTGACATACGTTGAGTTTATTTTACTTGTTGAGGGTTTACTCATGTTTACATTCACTGCATAATTATTTATTAAACCACCTTTTAGTGACATTTACAAAAACACGCAATTTATTTATATATACACTGTTTTATTTATTTTTATATCACAATATATGTTTTCGCAAGCTAGGCTTGCAAATTTTAACAAGAAATTACTAATATCTAGTTGCTTCAATAATACTGTGTATTTATGACCTATCTCGTTGAAGTCTACAGTATAATAACTAATTTATAACGATATTGCCTATCATCTCTGGGTTGCATAAGCTCAGAAGCAATGTAATAATTCAAATTATGAATTGCTGGTAATGACGAACGACCGAAGAGAGTAGTCAGTCGGCAGTTGATATCAGTCCGCCAAGGCGGTCGTCAATATTATTACTAGGCGAGCGACAATAATGGAGGATCCTATAGTTTTCCGATTCCTTCATAATCGTCGTGAACGTGCGTAGTGTGTTTTTTTTTTTTGTATTATTCGTTTTAGTTGTTTAATAGATACAATCAGTGACATTCGGCTCTAAATTCTATAATGCAAATTGCTTTATGTGTACTGTTAGTGTAGTTAATCGTTGTCTTCTTGTCTTATTTAAATCTTTCAATTGATAATTAATCAATAATATATTATGGTATTGCATAATCCATGTAAATTAAACTTTATTGTGCATTTTATAATTCATACCTTTTGTTAATAATGTGTTACCATTTTTTATATTGCTGGGTTATTTATTTCTTTGTATTAAATTAATTTACATTAGACGAATGCAGTCATGGCTCCCTGGTCTCTTATTTATTTTAATACATGACAATATAATCACTAAAATATTCTATACAAATGTTCTTCAGTTTCTCTACATCTAACAAGGAGAACCTTTCAGAGGGCCGCTTTCGATTTTCTTCATATTGAAATATGTTATGAAGGGGGGTCCCCTGATAACACCTATACCCCATTTTGGGCGCCGACGGGTAATAGTCTAAAAATTATGACCCAAAATATATTTGGGTATAAGTGTATTGGTTAACGATCTATTATCATAACCGCTAGGCCAACAAACGCTTGTGTGAGTAGAATTAACATATAAGTATACCGGGTGTCCCAGATAACTTTTCCAGCATGGGGATCTCAGTATCTATAAGAGATACAGGTTTGGTTAAATGAGATGAATTATTTGTAAGAAAGGGGTGAGTATTACTACACAAAAAAATATTCATAATTCTATGTGGTTTAGGCGGTATACCAAAAAAACTGAAAATTCGGAATTTCTTTAAATGGCTATAACTTTTTTGTTAAAGTAGATAGGTACTTTTTGTAGATGGTTTCTCAAAGCACTTTTTTGTGTAGAATCGATTAGTGTATTTAGATTTTTTATATCACTTTTAGTTTCCGAGTTATGAGCCCTAACTTTAGTTTTTCTTATGGGCCACGAAGCTGGCTATGGCATATTTGAACGTGTTTTTTACTCTACTTTACAACGATATGTCACATGCCATACTTATTGTAAAAACAAAATTATAACGTATTTTTTTTAAAGTTAATTGTTTTCAAATAGTCATTTGTTATTTTGATTGTTGTTATTGTGATTTTTGTTTACAATTTTTGTTTTTCATGGCTCACTTAAATGTTTGTAATAAAATACTTAATAAATATCACTGGCATTTAGTACATCGACTTATTTTCGATAATAAGTATGGCATGTGACATATCGTTGTAAAGTAGAGTAAAAAACACGTTCAAATATGCCATAGCCAGCTTAGTGGCCCATAAGAAAAACTAAAGTTAGGGCTCATAACTCGGAAACTAAAAGTGATATAAAAAATCTAAATACACCAATCGATTCTACACAAAAAAGTGCTTCGAGAAACCGGCCACAAAAAGTACCTATCTACTTTAACAAAAAGTTATAGCCATTTAAAGAAATTCCGAATTTTCAGTTTTTTTTGGGTATACCGCCTAAAACACATAGAATTATGAATATTTTTTTGTGTAGCAATACTCACCCCTTTCTTACAAATAATTCATCTCATTTAACCAAATCTGTATCTCTTATCAATAATAATATTGATACTGAGATCCCCATGCTGGAAAAGTTATCTGGGACACCCGGTATATGCAATATTAAATATATTTTGGGTCATAATTTTTTAACTATTACCCATCGGCGCCCAAAATGGGGTATAGGTGTTATCAGGGGACCCCCCTTCGTAACATATTTCAATATGAAGAAAATCGAAAGCGGCCCTCTGAAAGGTTCCCCTTGTAAATTAAAAACAATCTCAGTGTTCTTGTGTTGCTTTGTAACATTTACTTAATCTACAATAATCCCTCCTCCTTGCAGAACGACAGTCAGAGTAAGGTAAGACTTAGAGCACGAGAGACTGGTCTATTACTATAACCATGAGCGGTGATCCTCCATATGTTAACTTGGCTATTTTATAGAGATTTAGATTTGGTTTTGTTGATAAAATTTATTATAACGGAGTCAATATTAACCAGGATATTTCGCCTCCATTCCTAGAAAAGTAATTGTCACTGATCATATTTGCAAGAAGTATTTCAAATAGAGATTTTACCATGGGTGTAGCCAGTGAGGGACACTTCCCCCACTAACTTAAGGACAAAAAGTAACACGTAAATAAATTACAAGACTGTGCCTTTTTCTTACATTTTCGACCATTTAAGTGCTACACATTTGCAACTTTAGTTCGTAAAATTCCACGGATTATAAATCAATATTTTCCTGTGTTACTATTAAATTATTGAATTACAAAATAATATTTTAAATAAAATGAAACTAACCAAATAATTAAAAACAAACATAATATTAGCATCCTAACATAAAAAAATAAAAACAACGTTCTCTAAAGGAACCATACGGGTCCAGGGATATAAACCTTTTAATTAATTATTATATTAATAAAAAGATATAATTTTCTTTGAGGGATTGTAAAATTGTAACGAAAATAATTTTAAATTTCATTGTGTACTTTACAAGTGTACAAAAAACACCAACCAAAAATGTCTTATTTTGCAATTTTTTCAATCAAATAAACTAATATATATATATTTTTATCATTAGGTATCATTTTGTCATAGGAAGAACGGTTTATCGCTTTATATGTCATAAAGTTGATGGATTTTGTACAACACCTACCTAACTTAAAGAACC